>OY253751.1:7079764-8279764 GCA_958009045.1 Oxytorus armatus | reverse complement strand
ATTTTATGAGTGTTTTGAGGCTCGGTTGCGTAAATTTACAGAGTCAACGATCATTTTACCGTGTCAACGATCATTTTACCGTGTCGTCACGAATTTCAACATTTTCATTTCGAATAATGTCATTATTTCTCCAATATCGTAATATATCGTAATCAATGAATATCCAATAAATCGATTGGCGCAAGTCGAACGTCAAAATAATAATAAAAAAGTAATTGACGATGTATATGAAAAAATTGAATAATGGCGGTTATACAGTCGAGGCATGTTATCATTTTTTTTCGTCCGATTTATTAACTTGACAATTTAATCTCATCGAATAAACCGTATTCCAGAAAAGGGGATACAATGGAAATTTACAAAAAAAAAATTGCGTACATTTAAAAATCGAGTAAGGCCTCGGCTGATTATGAAATTCAAGGATTGTCGTGAATTTATTTAGTACAAGGTGAACATCATTTTGTCAAATCAAATAAATCGTTTAGTGGACACTGGAGGAAAAAAATATTTGTAAAATCAAAGAAAAGTGTAGTTGTTAACAGATAATGAGAAATTTAGTTGATAAAACATAATAATTAGTTGTTTAAACGAATTTTTCTGTCTTCAAACGAATTCATCTGTCGTCAACTATAATTTCATGGATATTACTGAATTATTTTATAAGTGTAATAATGCCCGATAGTGGAGAAATGATAGAAATGAAACAAAAAAAATGTTAAAAATCATACAGAGCGTGCAATTTTCTAAAAAATTCAAGAATACTCGTAAATTTGTTTGTACAATTTTGTACGTCACGATTTGCTCCAACCTAACAATTCGTTGAACGTGGATTAAAATGACCAAAGACAATGGGTCATTCATATACTCAATGATGAAATAACAATTTTTTTTTCTTTTTGTTTTTTCTTTTTCACCGTAATGATGAAGTTTGTGCTCGAAATTTCCCGCGGGCGAGAGACGCGAGAGTGTTATAGACGACGGGGCTGGTAATCCGAGGCAAATTATTTGGGTGTTCTATTTCGAGAAGGTGCCTTTGCGAAACTCGCGAGCCGGGGCCAGGCCCCGTCCACGACGCCCCGAGTCTTGCTTCTTCCTGCCCGCGCGGCTCTCGTAGTCACCGCGAAAATAAATTTTACACTTGGTCCATCTCTCTCTCTTTCTCTTTCTCTTCATCCAAACTCTTCAGCATCTCAGCTTCCAAACGTCTCTCTCTCTTTTTTCTCTTCACTGACGACTCCTCCTACAGGAAATCCGTGCTCAACGACGAAAACATCATCGATCTCTTGCCACAACCCAGTTGAACTAATTCGACGTCTGAATCACGTGGATGTATTACGTATAAACTTCGAGTCGTGGGGAGGGAAAAAAAAAGAAAAGAAAATCCGAACGGTTTTACGAAACGTCGAAGTCGTAATCACGAGGGAAATCATCGTTATTAATCGATGTACGATCGATTTCTTTGAACTTTCTTTTATCTTGGTTGTGTGAACGAATTATGAAAAAGTATAATTTTTAATGATTTTTTAATGACACAACATGTGACATTCTTATGTTTTTTTCTTCTGTTAATTCAGTCTGATTTTGATAAAATTCGTTTTTGTTTTTCATACAAAATTCATTTCTTCGCAGAATTACAAATTCGACGAATAAAAATTGAGCAATGAATATTATTGTCATATCTCACAAAAGTGACAGAAAAAAAAATCTTTAAATCGTAATACAATACGAAAATGGCCACCAAGAACGCTACACAAGTGGAAAATTCGTTTCTAACGCAAGATTAATTTTGTACGTGTGTGCTTTCGTATGCTCCTGAGTGATATTTACTTGACAACCCTTTGCACATATGTCGACGATCAATTTGTACGAACGTTCGCCAACTTTCACTTAATAGCCAACATATTTCTCATTGTACGAAAAACGAGAAAGAAAGGGAAAAAAGATGCGTTGCAACGTTAACATTTCCGAGTCTCGAATGTATACGGCTCTCGACAATCGTCAAATGCGGGAGAGTTATACATAGTTAGACAGAAAGTGCGATATACGATATCTGTACATAAATATATCTATATCTATATATACAAATGGCGAGAACGCCGCGTCGTATTATCGCTTCGTTATGGTCGCTCGTGAAGACTGTACGTAAATTTCATAGCGTTTATACGATCGGCGACGCTTCGGTGATAAGTGATAAGAAAGCATTTTTTTTTGTCGTATCGCCTTCTCAACCACACAATGTGACCAAAGTGTCCGCCACAACGAACAGGAAGTAGAGACCCAGTTCTACGTGTATGTGCACTGTTACTATTGCAAAATATATATAAAATCTCTAAATGAAACAAAATTTTTTTAACTTTGCTCTCTTTACAGTATTTAATTTTCACATTCTTTAGGCTCAATAATAATTCGAAGTTTAATTGATTCGAATATTAATTTATCAGTGCTAAAAGTTTCTGTTCGACAAATTGGGATAGCTGTAATTATTTTAAATATAAACACTTTTTTTACTCCAAAGTGATAAGTCGTACTTCCTTAAGTACTCGGATATGAATATGTGTATTTTTTTTTATTCAACCTTCGTTTATGACAAAGCAGTTCTACGTATATATTTGCACTGTTACTATTGTAAAATATATATAAAATCTCTAAATGGAACAAAATTTTTTTAACTTTGCTCTCTTTACAGTATTTAATTTTCACATTCTGTAGGCTCAATAATAATTCGAAGTTTAATTGATTCGAATATTAATTTATCAGTGCTAAAAGTTTCTGTTCGACAAATTGGGACAGCTGTAATTATTTTAAATATAAACACTTTTTTTACTCCAAAGTGATAAGTCGTACTTCCTTAAGTACTCGGATATGAATATGTGTATTTTTTTTTATTCAACCTTCGTTTATGACAAAGCAGCTCTACGTATATATTTGCACTGTTACTATTGTAAAATATATATAAAATCTCTAAATGGAACAAAATTTTTTTAACTTTGCTCTCTTTAGAGTATTTAATTTTCACATTCTTTAGGCTCAATAATAATTCGAAATTTGATTGATTTGAATATTAATTTATCAGTGCTAAAAGTTTCTGTTCGACAAATTGGGACAGCTGTAATTATTTTTAATATAAACACTATTTTTACTCCAAAGTGATAAGTCGTACTTCCTTAAGTACTCTGATATGGTTATGTGTATTCATTTAAATTCAAACTTCGTTTATGAAAAAGCAGTTCTACGTATATATTTGCACTGTTACTATTGTAAAACATATATAAAATCTCTAAATGAAACAAATTTTTTTTAACTTTGCTCTCTATACAGTATTTAATTTTTACTTTCTTTAGGCTCAATAATAATTCCAAGTTTAATTGATTTGAATATTAATTTATCAGTGCTAAAAGTTTCTGTTCGACAAATTGGGACAGCTGTAATTATTTTTAATATAAACACTTTTTTTACTCCAAAGTAATAAGTCGTACTTCCTTAAGTACTCTGATATGATTATGTGTATTTTTTTAAATTCAAACTTCGTATATGAAAAAGCAGTTCTCCGTATATATTTGCACTGTTACTATTGTAAAATATATATAAAATCTCTAAACGAAACAAATTCTTTTAACTTTGCTCTCTTTACAGTATTTAATTTTCACATTCCTTAGACTCAATAATAATTCGAAGTTTAATTGATTTGAATATTAATTTATCAGTGCTAAAAGTTTCTATTCAGTATATTGGGACATCTGTAATTATTGTTAATATAAACATTTTTTGTACTCCAAAGTGATAAGTCGTACTTCCTTAAGTACTTTGATATGAATATGTGTATTTTTTTTTATTCAAACTTCGTTTATGACAAAGGAATTTAAAGCTACCCTTTTTGTGGCGATTTCGAAAGGAACTATGTGTGACGAGAAATTCAAGAAATTTGATATCATTCGAACGCGGAATAACCTCATTCTCGTTCCTTAGACTCTATGGGATTCACTCTAAAATTCTGTTTGTGCGTCATTTTCGATCGATCATCATGGCTGATTTCGTCGACACAACTATGACGTGTGCACCTGAATGTATACGTGACGCATCATCATCATAAGCACGCGTCCAGCACACAAGTTCGAGGAATTTACTCCCGTGGGCCGGTTATACTATACTACGTGACGAGAAAGCGTTTGCCCTCTCGCCATTCATGAATCGCCGCGGGATTGATGTATCCATTGAAACGTCATCGAGGAAATTCTCGGGGAAGAAATTGCTCGATAACTCACAGCTCGAAATCGACAATTTTATTTTATTCATTTTCCTTCTTTCTACCGCAATTTTTATGCCGTGATGGGAGTTAAAAAAAAAATCATTTTTAAAATTCCGGATTTTCAGCTATTCGAGAAAGATGTTATGAGTTGTCCGCCTTCATTGAGTATTAAGGGTTGAAAAATTGTTATCACACTTTTTATAAGGGAGACTGATCTCAATAAAGGAGATTCTTGAGTTAAAAAAAATATTTACGTAATTTAAAAAGATGTTTAACGATTAATTGAACTTCGTGTAAATTTTGTCGCAATTCCAATTTTATAATACGATTCGATCGCTTTGGAAAATAATTTGAAAAGTCGTTCGAACATAAATCTCTTTTCATCGTGAAATTCGTCCAACGGATCGTCGAAAAGAAAGAGATCGTGAAAAATATCTCCGGATTCATCAATTTAATTGCAATTGCGATATGATAGAAAATACCATTCTTCTGATGTAATTGATTACAGATAAGAAAAAAAAAGCCAGAAAAACGTCTCCAATTATTCGAATACGAAGGTGGATATGACTAATCCAATGAATATATCTTTTTCTTAATCAACTCGTAAAACCGATGACCATATTTCCTTATCTCCGATATAACTGTATTACGAAAAACAATCTCAAGTATCATTGTGTCGCAAAAAAAAAACAAAAACTGAGCGAATAAATAAGAGAGTAAATAAGCTTTTGTATTTGTCGCGAATTTGCCAGTACATCGATAAACAACGTGTATATATAGTTCACGTCGAGCCAATAATCTTCGATAAAGTTTCATTATCGTCTTTATCTGGAAGCAATAAAACTCATTGGACTAAAGGTCAAGTATCCCCTCGATCGTTATCTATACGGGTGGACCAGAAAATCAGAAAGATCGTCGTTGTTCTATATGGCGAACTGCATGAGCAGAGTTTTGTGTCCATTCGCTTGTAAAGTTCTCGTATTTGCTGCATGAAAATCGCAACGTAGACTGCAATCTCTCTTGGTCGCAAATCGATCTCGAGAGCATGTTCAACGTGTTTTAACGTTGTGGACCACTGAGAGAAAGAGCGAGAGAGAGAGAGAGAGAGAGAGGGTTTTCTTACAGAGAAGAGAAACGAAAGAGACAAACTCTCTTTTTTTTTTATATCTTGCCTTCAACGGACCTATAAGTAGTTGTTTCCTCGGGCGCACGCGCTCACGTTTTCGCGATCGCTATCGTGTTTCGTTAATCGAACGATCGGAAGAAGATCCGTGAACTCGTCGCGAGCTCTACTTCTATCTGTATAGAGTCAACTATGTACAGATTACATACGATATAGATATATATATATATTGTTCACGTTCACGAAACACAAGCATCATCGTAAGGAAAACCGTGAGCTAATCATTGCACGACTATCTAAGAAGCAAGTTACAAAATACACGAGTACTTAATGTCGATCGAGAGAAAAATATGTCCACGTTTATAAACTCGCCGATATTATCTCCGATGGCTAGTATCCTTATAAACGTACATATATATCGATGTCGGCGGGATTGCTACAGTTTTTCTTCGTTTATATTCATAGTCGATCTAATTTGTATTACGTACATATGTACGGAGAAATAAATCGATAAATGTTATACGAATATTGATAATACGTATAAATATACGTATAGATGAAAAATGTGGGGCAAAATGGTCTATGCTTTTTTTTTTATGATTGAGCGAGAGAATTACAGTTGCGGACAAATATTTACGTTCAAGGAATATATTCTACTAGTTATGCTCCGCGGTTTCACTCGCGTTAAATTTCTGTCCCCCGATTCAACGCGCCACCGTCGCTCCTTAGGGTCATAGCATAAAGTTAGATAGTGTAAAGTCTTCATGAATAAACGGGCTATTTAAGGTAGTAGTCTGGTAACTTAAGCCGATTTTCATGTCTTTTTTGGAGGGCGTTTTTTTGTAGGAAAATAAAAATGAATCGTTTTGGATATTTAGGATGTTTTTATTTACATATTAAAAATACAAAAAAAAATTTGTTGAAAAAATTTAATAGTTTATTATTATTATTATTATTGACCGAAGTTGGCACCTCGAAAAAAAAGCGCGTGGGTGGCCCCGGTGATTTTGGCTCTTGATGTTATCTGAAATCAAAAATTCTTGATAATTCTTAATCTTTGAACATGTCATTCTGGTCGGAACTACTGAAGTTAAATTTCATGGACAAATAACAAAATGGCGGACTTTGGAAAAAAAAGTTTTCTGGTCGGAACTACTGAAGTTAAATTTCATGGATAAATAACAAAATGGCGGACTTTGGAAAAAGGACTTTTTTTTCCAAAGTCCACCATTTTGTTATTTATCCATGAAATTTAATTTCAGTAGTTCCGACCAGAATGACATGTGTATAGATTAAGAATTATCAAGAATTTTTAATTTCAGATAACATCAAGAGCCAAGATCACCGGAGCCACCCACACGCTTTTTTTTCGAGGTGCCAACTTCGATCAATAATAATAATAATAATAGACTATTAAAATAAAAAAATCAAAATTTTTTTGTATCTTTAATATATAAATAAAAACATCCTAAATATCCAAAACGATTCATTTTTATTTTTCTACAAAAAAACGCCCTTCAAAAAATACATGAAAATCGGCTTAAGTTACCAGACTACTTCCTTAATGCAAAAAGAATTTCTCAAATCGGATTAGTATTTCCTGAGATTAGCGCGTTCAAACAAACAAACTCTCCAGCTTTGTTATAGTATAGTATAGATATAGGTAGTAAGACAGTATATTTATGGTCATAGCATGAAGTTATATGGGATAGAGCATTCCTGAATAAACGGGCTATCTAATGCAAAAAGAATTTTTCAAATCGGATTAGTATTTCCTGAGATTAGCGCGTTCGAACAAATAGAGGAGCAAACAAACTTTTCCTGCTTTATTATAGTAGTAAGATATGACAATTCTGTTTTCTCGGAGATAAAATTAAAAGCAGGTCATCTTTCGCTGATTGCGAATCGATCCTTCTTTTACTCGTGAATTCACTGAATAATTCAAAAAGATGAAAATGAAAGGCAAGTTTTCCGGCGAAAGATTTGAATCATAAGTCTCTTTCAATTGTAATTGTCAAAGTATGGCCTATTTCAGCTGTGAGAAGCGATTTTAAAGAGAGGGGTCCATTTTACCCCATATTCTCAACCGTACACACAAGTGAAATCGTTTTTTCTCGTACGGGCCATTCAGCCACATGTTAGGATTGAACGATATCCCGCTAATGGTATATTATATTTTGCCATCGCATCCTGAGCTAATCGACGATATGGGTTAGCCACTCTCCGGGGCTATATATGAATGCGCAACAGCCGGTATAGCCATTCGCGGTTACTAAAAGAGAAAGAGAGAGAGAGAGAATCGAGAAAAACAAAAATAAATTAACGAAACGGTATTCACAGAGAAAGTGCGAGATATATATATATATATATGTATATATATACAGAGAAAAAAACGTTTCGATGACGATGGCGCCAGACGCCACTCGAAATGTTTCGTCTTTTCGTTCGGTCCATCCTTTGCATACACCAAAGAGGTATATGGCACACTGTACACTTATACATATATGTACTGCTCTATATATCCGTGGAATTCGGAGTTTCGATGACGAAGAAACGGTGCGAAAAAAAAGCACGACATCCTTTACGAATGATCGTTGCCAAAAATCGAAGTCAATGATTACAGCGTATAAAAGCTCGCGGAAGCTTTCGAGGGACTAAGTGACGCGTTAATCGAGGCGTCACTATAATACTGATCATGACGACAACATAAATCATTCGATTTATTCCTTTCTCTCTCCCTCTTGAAAGTGAAATAGGGGAAGAACGACGAGATCGAGAACAGAGCAAGACGAAAGACATTGACGATGACGATGGCAATGACGTCTATGGTCCTCGGGGGGCGTGCGGAGGCGCGACTTAAGCGTGGGCGTTTTGGCCAGGCTCGTTCACGACTATACGAGCATTGGCGATGCGCGATGCTATATGTAAAAAAATAAAAATACGCAAATATAGCGAGCGGATGTCCAAGGATTATGCGAGATGTTGCACACGTTACGAATATATGTATATGAACGAGCTTGAATGTCTTGTATAATTCTCTATCTCGAGAACGTCTCTCTCTCTCTTTTACTCTCATTCTATTAGTAAAATACCGAGGAGTCCAACCCCCTCTGTACTAAATATCCCTTATTACTCGGTGGCGCAGCTCCCACACGTGTTACCTTTGTTACACAATTTCAGAGATTCTGTATGGTATGGAATTAAGGTAGTAGTCTGGTAACTTAAGCCGATTTTCATGTCTTTTTTGGAGGGCGTTTTTTTGTAGAAAAATAAAAATGAATCGTTTTGGATATTTAGGATGTTTTTATTCACATATTAAAGATACGAAAAAATTTTTTTTTGAAAAAATTTAATAGTTTATTATTATTATTATTATTGATCGAAGTTGGCACCTCGAAAAAAAAGCGCGTGGGTGGCCCCGGTGATTTTGACTCTTGATGTTATCTGAAACCAAAAATTCTTGATAATTCTTAATCTATAGACATGTCATTCTGGTCGGAACTACTGAAGTTAAATTTCATGAATAAATAACAAAATGGCGGACTTTGGAAAAAAAAGTCCTTTTATTTTGCCCACCATTTTGTTATTTATCCATGAAATTTAACTTCAGTAGTTCCGACCAGAATGACGTGTCTATAGATTAAGAATTATCAAGAATTTTTTATTTCAGATAACATCGAGAGCCAAAATCATCGGGGCCACCCACGCGCTTTTTTTTCGAGGTGCCAACTTCGATCAATAATAATAATAATAATAAACTATTAAATCTTTTCAAAAATTTTTTTTTTTGTATCTTTAATATGTAAATAAAAACATCCTAAATATTCAAAGCGATTCATTTTTATTTTCCTACAAAAAAACGCCCTCCAAAAAAGACATGAAAATCGGCTTAAGTTACCAGACTACTACGTTAAACCTCGACTACATACCTAGCTTACCTCGCTCTACACCCCTGTGTCATTGAGGAGCTTTAACAACAGCAAATTCCTGTTTTTAGGCTTTCGTAACGAAAAATAGAACCGTTATGCTGAGACTTGGGTGTCCGTCGGTCTGTCCGTCTGTCTGTCGCGGGCCTCTAACTCCTAAACGGCTTAATCTGTCAACTAGAAATTTGGCATGCCAATTGAGTCGGATGTTCCGAAGAAGACCCTTGAGTCATTTTTCACAAAATATTTTTTCGTGTACCTGCGGGGGCCAAAGTAATCCCGAGAGAAGTAAAAATCCGTTCTGCCGATTGGAACATCGATTGAATATCGTGGATTACGATTCTATACCAGTAACACATCCGTCTGGTAATGGTTCTCCAAGGGATCATCGGTTATAGTAAAAATTATCGTCCATGACCAATCATATTTTTTTTCTCTGCATATCTAAAATGTAATGAAAATACCTATTAATTAGGAATTATGTCAACGGCAAATGACTTTACTTGCGGGAATAGCACGGAATCCTCGGCGCACGAGGATATACTTCATGCTTAACCGATTTTCTTTTTTTAAGCCTATTGCTAGTATGTATTGAATTCAAATCTTGAAAGAGAAAAAAAAAAGGTCGAACGGCGGTGTGGGGTTCTTGTAAACTAATCGTGGCACGAGAGAAATTTAAGGGATCTCAAAGGCTTATTAAACGAAAAGATCCACGCGACGAATCGAACCGATGGCGATAGTCCGCGAGATGAGCGTGTAAGAGAGAAAGAGAGGGAGAAAGAGAGTGCTCTACGGACTTTTCGTGAGTCGTGAGCCGAGTCCGTAAGGAAAAGCCCCGGCTCCGTTGGATATTAATAGAGACCGAGGCCCGGTGCTTGCGTTCACAGCGCCGCTTCGAGAGGAGAGAAGCTTTACTCTCCCGCGGATATAAAAATACCGAGGAGCTTTTATATTCCGTTACGACGACGCGAAGACGACGAACGAAAGATAAATAAAGAAAAAAAAAAAAAAAAATCCGAGAGAACGACGTCGCGTTTGTATGCTACATAACTGTTTTTTGTTTTTCTTTTTTTGTCGGTGTTATATAGCACGTCACAGACCTCCCCGTGTTCGATCGTTCCGGGAAAGGAGAAGAAGATGATGAAAAAGCAGGAATAAAAGAGCTCGCGCGCCGCTGCCCATTTCTCTCGTGAAAGCTTCGTTTCTTCCTCCCCCCCGACAGACTTTCTTCTCGCTGCTCGCTCTGCCGATCGCCCTCACCCGATCCCTACCACAACTGAATTCGGCTAATAAACGTCTTTCTGTCTGCTATATAACATGTAACGTGATCGGGGAGGAAAAAGCATTTAACGCTCTCGTACAGCTGAATCTTTTTCCAGATCACTTCTAAGACGCTCGTGTGCAGGATTGAATAAGAAAATAACACGGGAAAAAAAATGACCGAGGGCTGAGCGAATGAAAGCAGCATCCCATAACAGTCGTCTCTGTATTTTACGGTTTGGAAAAAATTACATTTCCACTAGTATCGAATCAATATGTATCGTTCTTTTTTATACCAAGAGACTATAGAAAGAGTATGTTAATCGTTCAGAGATTAAAGATAGAATGTTTTTCTTTCGAGCTCACGGAAAGATTGAGATGTTGCAAAAATTGCCTATTGAGTGACAGCTATATTAGTCACAAACGGAATATTATTATTCACGCAAAGATTTTAGGGTAAATACAATAGTTTTATTATAAAATTGTTTTATAACGGTTTTTTAAAGTGACAAACCTACCCGTTAGCAAAATAAAGACAGTTTGTCCAAAAACAATGAAATGACAATCGATGACAATCAATGATGGACCATTGGTCATTGGATTACCATCTATTGCCATACGTTAAACTGCCTCGATTGTGCAAAGAGTCGATACTTTTGCTGGATTATTTGGATAGTTCAAAAATTGCTTAATCCTTTAAGTTAGAAATATTTTTCAACATTTGAAGCAGTTTCATTCGCTAAATAAATAGCGATAAATGGTAATTTTTGAGACAACAATGAAGGCAGTTTTGTCAATGGCAATAAATGGTAAAAAAAAGCTATTGGTTTGCTATTTTATGGCCATAGGTAGTAAAACGGCCTTCGTTTTGCTGAGGCCAAGCCTTATCAAAATGAAAACAGTTTTACCAAAGACAATGAAATGTAATTCAATGATAAACCTTCGTTGGCATTAGCATTTATTGTCATGGGCGAAATTGCCTTTATTTTTCAAAGGGTGAACACTTCTACTGGGTTAGGTTGGATGGTCTAAAAAGTGCCTGATTATTAAGTTCAGAAATATTTTTCAAAATTGGAAGCAGTTTGATATGCCAATGGCAATAAATGGTAACGATTAAAGCAACTACGAAGACAATTTTCTCAATGACAACGAACGGTATTAAATCGTAACGATTAAAGTAACGATGAAGACAATTTTGTCAATGTCAATGAATGGTAAACCAATGTTTTGCTGTTAATGGCCATATTCAAAACTGCCATTACTTTTCATGAGATTGGCATAAATGTGTATTTCAACAATAATTTCCCTCAGCGCGTCAACGTTTCGCTATAAAACAGTTACATAAACTAAATTCATTAGTTGTTAATTCAATATTTATATTGTGACTACAGCAATTTCTCGAATTGGACGAGGGAACAATTACTATATAAAAAAAACGTCACGGATCTCTCTCTCGCGCGATATCGGTGAGTAACGCGACACCGTCTCTTTTAAACCCTGTTATACCGCGGTATGAGCTTTTATGCCCGTACAGAATCCATGCCAATTCTCTCTGTCTCTCTCTCTTTTTCTCTCCCGTCAAGATCTCTGCACGATGTACACTTGAGAGAGACGAACGAGCTAAATGTTGTGCAGCAAAAACGAGCTTGCCACGACGCGCGCTCGCCTCTTTGGATGACTCTAATAACGTGTGTGCCCATGAACTTCTCTCTCGGCATGGACACAAATGCATTTGCCTCACTGTGTGATGCTGTAAAATCTGAGAAAAGCATAAGAGAGAGAGAGAGAGAGAGAAAAAGCTATAGGATGCGTTATACCGGCATTACTTTGAAACTAGATTTCCACATAGTTTCTAGTTTCAAAATCCTACTATATACGCATAGATCTAACACCTTGCTCTATATAGATTATGTGCCTAGGATATTCTGTATCTCGCGTGAATACGAAGCCAAGGGCTTAACGTTTCTTTGAAACAGTCCTTGGCTCATCTTTCTCAACCTCGATTAATGTGACACAGCTATAATAATAATAATTATTATTACCTACATATGAATAATGGGAATAAATGGAAATGTAGAGTAATGCCAAAGTGTCATTACCATTTTTATAAATTATCGTAAACTGTGATTCTTCATTATTTTCGTTCAAATTCAAAAGTCAAGTGCGATCTATAATATTATAGTATTCACCGACAATTCGAATACACATTAATATAAATCATGTCTTTTGCCTAAATAACTCGTTGAATTATTTTCATTAATACACCAAGCTTGAAAATTAATGGCAATTAAAGTAAGCAGAAATTTTTGATTTTTAATACTACGTTTCTTTATACAGGGAGCTTTGTTATCATTGAAGAAAAAAATGAATTCTAGATTTCACGCTAAAGTGCTTAGTTTCAGAGAATGAGAAAAAAATCACATTCAGCGGAAATGACAGGATGGATGCGTCGTGCGATCGTGCGTACGTGATGGGATTGTAAAAATTGAAACTCCGCGCGATTTGAGAATGGCTTGATGATAAACGTATAAAAATGTTATGAAATTGTAAATTTTGTAACACAAAAAAATTTCAGTAAAATAAGAAATTTGGAGCTGTCGGACATTTATAAACCAATATTTAACGTCGTCAAATTTTGTATTATTCAACGCGAAGAAAGTAGAAGAAAACCTTTCTATGCAAATTAGAAATTTCTACATATATTTTTCTCATAATTTAGTAATGTTGACATTAACTTTCTTTATGAGTAAGCCAAGATATTGAGTAAGCCCCGCCTTTCTCCCGGAGGAAATACTGCGAACAAATACTCATGGAAGAAAGTGTACACATTTATAATTTGTAGTAGTTTTCTTTTTTTTTTTACGATAAATTTATAACACAAATTACAAGAATGGTGCGATTTGAAACTTATTGCTCCATCATTTTTGCGCATTGCCAAATTTTGTTCTATGAGCAAAACGTTTTTTCAATTTTTGCTTCCTCGTGGAAAAAGTTTTGTATATGAGAAAACAATTATGAGGAAGCGGTATGTATGTTTCAATTTTTACCATTTTTTTTGTCCCTTAAATTGACACTGTGAGGTTCGCTTGATTTTGAATGCATTTTTCAAGAAAATAAAAATACCATAAATATAGAAAGCTTGTATGGATTTTCTCTAAATTCAATAAAAAATATCCTTTTGCGGTACCTAATTCATGTAGGAAGTTTTGCACCAATAACCCAAATACTTTACGAGCTAAAACTTCAACTAACGCCCGTAGGGAATCTTTAAAAAATTCCAAAAATTTAGAACGCCTCGACCGATTTCCGCCAAAATTAATAACGAACAGTGTATCATTTTAGTCTATTTGTGTAGAAAGTTTTAGTCTGATAGCTCGAAAATTCTACGAATAGTTCTCAATATTTCTAAAAACAAAAATTCAAGATCGTGTAAAATCCGAACGAGTAATTCAAACTTCACGAAAACTATTTCGGACAAAGGAGGCTGGGAGCTCCACTTGTGGGCGAAATTTCGACCCGATCGGCTAAGCCTTTCAGAGTAATAAAACTTTACCTTTTCCGTTTTTACGAAAATAAAGCTCCTTCTACGATGAAGCAAAAAAATGTATAATTTCGGAAAGTAAATATCGTCGAAATAGGGCGAAATATTAATTTCAAAGTAACCACCGACGTGATGATTACCATATGATTCTTGAGAATTTTTCAATATGCGTCACTTTGTTCCGAGCTACTTGATTTATCTCTTCCCATGAATATTATATATACACACATATATATATGTAAATGTATGTGACAAACGATGAGTATAGTTGACTTTCACGTTGTTTGCACCCGTCTCCTGGACTTGCCAATATCCGGAGTCTATCCCTTCTTTTCTCTTCTTCTTTCTTTCTTCATCAAGGCCATACGAATAAGGAATAATCATTAACGTCCACTCTCACCGATGAATCACGATTTCTTTTTCTTTTTTTTTTTTTTTCAATGCAGAAAACGTGCTCCGGCACAGAGACAAACAACATCGCTCGAGTGGCTGGCAATTTTTGCCACGAAAGTGTCTGTTTACTTAATTATTCAAACATTGAGGATGAGCACCACCTCCGTCAGTCTCCGGAGAATGAGCGAGAAAAAAATAGAAAGAGAAAGTGAGGTAAAACGTCTTGAGTCGAGTCAACGATGAGGCAGCTTCTCCTTTTTTTTCCATCCTCCTCGTCTCTTTCTTCTTCTTCCTCAGTTTCTTCAGGAAATTCCTTATCCCATCGTCATTTCGACGTCTGGTTCCCGTCTGCTTTGTCTCATTCCACTCGTAGCTCGTGCGTCAGGTATGATCATATCGTTTCCAATTTAAAAAAACCATTCAAAATAACTTTACGACAACGTAAATCGTTATAGCAAACGAATGGTAATCACGAGTATTAACGAATAATGGGAAAAAAAAACAATTATCGTTAAATAATAAATATTGATGATTTTTTTAAAGTAATTAATAATCATTTAAAACAATTACTGACAAATAATAGTTAATTTTGCTCATAGAACAACGAGTTACGAATAAACTATCCATTGTCAAAAAACTATTAATATTATACTGAAAAAGTAGACATAACATATTTCAAATACCCATCAATTATTTTTTTATAACAAACTTTTTTTTCCTGTATTGACATATTCAAAAATGATTTGGAATGGTTTTTTTATTTGAATAATACGAATATAAGTACCAACTGGAAAAAAAAAATCATTACTTCTCGTTATTGTTTCGATGAAAAGTCTCTAATGAACGGAAACGTTCCTCGTGAATCACATTTCACCACATTAAATACTTGGCTCTTGTGTTTTTATCGATGCTGACGTCATTTGCCATACAACGGGATTTCACAAAATGGGAATACCGCGGTCATCGCACGTATATATATATGGTTCGTTCTGTGATTCGCATTTCCTGGCTATACGTAAAACCATCAAGAACGAGAAATTCGCAATGAAGAAAAATAACGAGCTCCGCATACAACGAGTATATATACACGCTTTATTATAATGAACGCTCTGTTGTATATTACATGCACTTTTCTAATTATAAGAAACGGGCAATTCTCAGCGGGTGCGGATTCTCTTCTCGTCCCTATGGAGCGGACGTTTATTCCGCTTGGCCACAGAATGCATACGAGAATTCTTATAAACCCCAAGCAAGAGAGTGCATCGGCAAGAGAAAGAGAGAAAGAGCCGAGGCGATGCGAAACAAAACCAACGTGGCAGCAGAAGCGAGGAATTATGCGTGAGCTCACGAAAATAATTGCTCACATGCAAGGCCACAAAAGAGTGAGAGAGATAGACTGATATGTAATATATAGCTTTTTTTGTTGTCTATATACTTGTGGCAGCGTTTGCGTTCACCTACGTTGCACATCCACCTACCAGAGCCATTTTATAGGAGTAGTTTTGCAAACAGTACATCTCATTCAGTCCCATATCCTTTCGAAATTCCATACATTTTTTAATTGCCGAAAATTAGCGATCTCAAAATCGCATTTTTTTTTTAAATCGTATAAATCCTCGATTTCCGCGTAGTTGTATCAAAGGCACCATTTTTAATTTCGAATTTTTGACTTTGTATTCGAAATTAGCGATATATAAAGCTTGGGCGTTTCAATTTTCATAAAAATCAAATCACTATTTTGTTTAGTTTTACTTAGACTAACGCAGCCATTTTGAATTTCAAAATGTTGACCATTTTTTCGATACCTATAAACTCAAAAATGTCCTGGTATTGACGTGGACTTAAACTTTCATTGATATTCGCCTAAATAAAAAATAGAAAACTTAATTGTTTTTTTTTTGAGAAAAAAAAACAAAAGTTTCATCGTAATTTTTCTGACTGGCTCTCACTCAATTGCCGACAGTCATTTTACTAAATCGATATGACATGGAATCTTTTATTAACATATGCGTAAAATGCAGTCGTTGGTGAGTAAGAGATAACAACCGAAAACGCTCGATTCTTGAGTGTCTGATAAATTTGACGACCGTCACTCTGTCGTCTCGCACTCGTCGTTCTTTGTCACATTTCGAGACAAAGAACGAATATCCGATTATTCTAAAATACACGGAATATTCATTTTTTCTTGGACCTGAAAATTAGTTATATATTTTTAGTTCAAAGTCAGATCTGTGATGTTTGATAAGTTTTTTTTTTAATAGCAACCCAAAAGAAAAGTTCAAGCTGCCAAAGTTTAACTTCCGAAAAATGAGCAATATGGCGATTTGATAATTGAAATTTGACGAAAAGTCGAACAATGATAAGTATAAATTGTATTTTTAGGTAGTCATTGATTGATTAGGGATTGCTCTACCTTAATTACATAAGACGAAACAAAAAACGTCAGAGCAAATGAGAAATTATCGATAATTTCTACTTGCAATCAAGAAGTATAATGCCTAAATCAATGCAAAAAGAAATTCATAAAAGAAAACGCTGATTAACCATCAACCATCGATAGATAATCATAAGTCAATTTTACTAAATATTAGAGGGAAATAAAAAATTGTCGAAATTTCCATACAACTTATACTCCAAAAATTATAAAATCTGCTATTTCTGGGGGAGGGAGGCTCGGGTCACCAAAATATGCAAGAAATTAAAACCGCACTAATTTTGTTGACACAAAGGACGTCGAGTCAGCAAAATATGTGAAAAATTAAAACGACGATAATTTTGTTGACACAAAGTTTAGATGAATGACCAATAAGGTATGTTATTTATGGTTGAAAAAGGAACGTTTCGCTTTCTGAGAGAATCCTGTAACTCCTATATTTGTCTCGTAAGCGTAGTTTAAATTTTTCCCTTTTTCGTAAATTCTACGCACGATTGGGAACAAACTGCTGGACGGAACAACGTCTATAAAGTCTTAAAATCCTTGTTGCAACTTCCCTCACATGGTGAGCGCAGCAGATTTAAAATAAAATAAAAATAGTAAAAGTTACATTGCTCGAAACATCAACCTGAGAAAAAAATGTCGCTGTGTTTCATAAAATTGGTCAATATCTCTGGGATCAGAGAAGAATAAAACAATTTAACGCGCTTACCCCGTAGGTAAGATTTTCCAGTTATTCATTTCCAATCATGCGACGAATTTACAGAAAAGCAACAAATCCAAACAATGCTTAAAATAGGAATTACAGTAGAAGTTCTTTTTTTTCTATCGGAAACAACATACTTTACCAGTCATTCGTCTAAACTTTTTGGCAACAAAATTGCAGCAGTTTTAAATTTTGTTATATATTTTTATTACTCCACTATCTTAAGAAATGTTCCTTACTCTTGGGATATTTCGTACCTTACTAAATTTGGGTTGTGGACATAAAATGCCAACGAAATTTTACCGAGCTATTCGATTCGGGGAATAAGAGTTTCATTTTACTTTTCGGTCCAGTCCGCAAATTCGTGTGGGCTGATCTTCCAAACTTCTCGATGCATGCACACACATATATATATACATGTATGACGCGTCTGGTCGCTGCAGCTTCGATGCATTCCAACGCTGAGCGCGGAAGGTGGGATGGATCCGTCTGTGATAACCCGCCCATTGGAATGCTTATATATTTATTATATACATATATATTTCGGATATATATATTCTACTACATTGGTATATTCTTTACCTTCCACCTTCTCTCTAACTTTCTCACTTCCTCGCGTCCTTTCTCTTCTATTCTATCTTTTTCTTTCTCCTCGTCGTCGTCGTCGTCGTCGTCGTTGGACTTGTTGGTCTCGCGACGCGACGAGTGCGCTCCACCACGTACACGGGGTGGAGGGCCACTATATATTTTTAGACCGGTCCATGATTATTTTTAGTTGTGGCGTTCACGCGTTGCCCACCACCACTACCACCATCACCATCACAAACAGTCTTCTTAACCCTGACTTATAATAAACGCATGCGATAGTGTTTGTCCGCGAGCAGGGATGGACACTCTGAAAAAAAATTATCTGAAAATTAACCCAAATTCAAATATAATTTTACGACAAACCGATTACGAATAATCAATGCGAAAATAAAAAAGAAAATTGTACATATTTTCGAATACGTTCCGAAAAATTTCGTACAATAATTCTTTCGTTTTGATGAATATTTTTCGAGAATAATTATTGTTTTTTTTTTTTTAGAAAATACTTTCGAAGGATTTTCTAATTGAATGGAAAACCATCCCTCATTTTCAGGATCTCAGGGAAATTATCTACGTCGTGATTTTTTCAAATTAATGATTTGGGATACAATTTAACAAAAGAATGGTTGAAACGAAGAAAACTTCATGTCAAATTTTTCAGTCTCTTTGTTATAAGCATTTTCCCTCAGTAGTAAAATTAAAAAAAAAACGATTAAATAATTGTCAGTAGATCAATAAATTTTCGATGGTGTAATATTCTTGTAATCGATGATAAATCACGAACCGGAAGTAGTATCCGGGATGAGATTACGAAACGGGAATAACTCGAGGATCGTCTCGTCGTTGGGCTATTATACAGTGAGACAACAATGACGCAATTTCGTGAATTCTATTTGCGGAATGTGCCGAGGACTTGGAGCCCGCGAACTTTTTGATTTATATACTCTTATAGCGCTTGCCATTCTCGTCAAATAAGAGAATCTCGAGTATTATACGCGTTCTCTCCCGTGAATATTTAACAAGGCTCCTCTCCCAATCCTTTGCGAATACGAATATGCGAAACTCGATAGCGAAAGTACAAACTCGTATATCGGAAAAATGGGAGTGTCGTGTAAAAAAAAAAAAAAAAATGGAATTCGCGATCTTCTCGACGATAAGATCAAAGTTTCAGTATCGGATGTCTGGAATGAGGTCCGTCTCTCGTCGCTTCAACGTTCATGTTATTATTATTAATATTGATAATAATAATAATAAAAATATGAGACTGCGAATCGGGGCAATTCGCCAGTTGCAGCTGATCTTCCCCCTCGATCGACCTACTTCTCGCATTCCGAGAATAAAGACGCGATATATGTGTAACGCCAATAAAAAAGAAAAAAAGAAAATATTTGTTCGCAAGAATCTTCACCTAATGAGTAAATTTTCGTCGTTTCGCAAGTAAGAAATTGATTTGTCATCTTTAGTTCACAGAAAAAATCTAAATTCTGAAAGAAAAAAAAATCTTTATTTCCGAAAGATTTTTTGAAATCCTTTCGGGATTGGAATTTCTTTTTATTAGAGCAGGCAATGATGAACACTCGTGGGAAATCGGTTAACGTAAAAAATGATTTTACGGTAAACTGATTATGAATAATTGACACGAAAACCAAACGAAAATTGTACATATCTTTCGAATAATTTGTTAAAAATTTGTATCAATTATTCTTTCATAGTGATTAATATTGTTTGAGAATAATTATTAATCATTATTATTTTGGTATAAAATACTTTCGAAGGATTTTACAATCTAAGGTAGTAGTCTGGTAACTTAAGTCGATTTTCATGTCTTTTTTGGAGGGCGTTTTTTTGTAGGAAAATAAAAATGAATCGTTTTGGATATTTAGGATGTTTTTATTTACATATTGAAGATACAAAAAAAATTTTTTTTTTTTAAATTTAATAGTTTATTATTGTTATTATTATTGATCGAAGTTGGCACCTCGAAAAAAAGCGCGTGGGTGGCCCCGGTGATTTTGGCTCTTGATGTTATCTCAAATAAAAAATTCTTGCCAAAGTAACCGGGCCACACACGCGCTTTTTTTCGAGGTGCCAACTTCGATCAATAATAATAACAATAATAAACTATTAAATTTTTTCAAAAAATTTTTTTTTTGTATCTTTAATATGTAAATAACAACATCCCAAAGATCCGCAACGATTCATTTTTATTTTCCTACAAAAAAACGCCCTCCAAAAAAGACATGAAAATCGGCTTAAGTTACCAGACTACTACCTTAATGAGAACCATTATCAATTTTGAACTTGTCTAGGCCCTCGATGATGCAAATTGACGATAGGGAGTATAATTTAAAAAAAAGGGATATAAGCGAAATGGCAAATTTTTTAAGTCGTTCGTAATGAACATTTATATTAAATGTTGTATCAAATCAAATTTGTTGATGTACCAATAAAATATACTGCTCTATCGCTTTTTCTTCGACATATCTACTCGTATACTATACTCTTGGATTGCGAGAGGGGGTGGTTTGGTCGCGACTACCCGCGATGTAGAACGTCGCGAGCAATGAGATCTCGTTCGCGCGCACATAGCTCGCGACAGAGCAATAAAAATATAACAGCGATAAATAACGCGAGTATTTATAAAGACCCCCTCCGGGCCCGTGTGTTTTGCGATCGTCTCCGATTGGGTCGAGGCCCATTTATTATTTCCGATTCTCTCTCATCTCTCTTACACATTCTTTCTCATATGTCTCTCTCTCTCTCTCTCTCTTTTAAGCAATGCTGGAAACGAGGTCGATACAAGATCAATTATATTATATATTTATATATATCTATATCCCTATATATATACGAACATTCGTGATTTTATCTGAAAGAGATGAATTGGCTTTTACACGAAGACTCTCGAGCCCTTCCGGCCAACGAAAATAAAAATATCGCTACGGTTGCTTGCAGCGTTATTTATAAATATATATAATTTATTCGAGTATGTTGAATCACGCTTTAATATAACCCTTTCAATACCGCAGACCTATTTTCATATGAATTGAAAAAAAAACCCAAGAAACACTTTTGTACGATGAAGATATGCAAAAATGTTTATTTCAAAAGTTTAACGATTTTTTTTCTCACAATAAAAATCTTATTGTTTGTGTTTTTTTTCCATACTACTTCTTTTAAAACACGCGACGTTCGTTGTAAAAAATTTACGATATTGAACGATTTTTGTAAATTCTAATTGAATGAGAAATTGAATGAAAAGGTTGATTTAAAAAGAAAATCTGAGCTGCATGAGTTGAAAAAAAAATTTATTGTTAAACCAAATGTAAATGTATTGTGCTATGACAAAAATCAAAATTCTATTTGGATCAAAGATGTCAGTGACGTTTCAAAAATGGTCAGGCGCCAGAATTTGTTAGTGACAATGTAAAAATTGTTGATTGGAACTACAAAACTCGAAATTCTTGCTAGGGAATTTGTTACGAAGTTTACTACAATTTCATTTTTTTTTTCAATTGTTATGCACACATTTGTAACAAAAAAAATGAAAATTATACCTGAAAGTGCATTATCAACCTGTATTAGCAACAACTAAAGTTTCTTTCAGAAAATTATTTTTCTTCAGTTACTAATAAAATAGATGAGAAATTGGCTCAGCAAAAGATGCATTTCCGTATATTCATTACGTCTGAACTATCCTTCTATACAAACTTCCGAGACTTCTATCTCTTATTTCTTCTTTTTCTTCTTCTTCTCTCCACTTCTCCTTCTTGAACAACTGATGCGATTGTCTCGCGCGCGTGTGGCAGTGCTCTTTCAACTAGGCCGAGTGACTCGATTCGCGGCGACGTAAAACCGCAAGTGCAACAAGCGGTGGATGCTGTGCCATGTCGCTGCGAGAGACAACCGCGCGAGTCGCGTGAATGGATGCACAGTCTGATGGCAACGAGAACACGAGCATACGCGCGCGCGCAAGAGGGATGGCACTTTAATACACGGAGGATAAGTTAAATACAGTTATGTAGACTGGGAACCGCAAAGCGTGCACCAGCAATAAACTGTGGCGGTTTGTCTTCGAGACGTAGAAATATATGTATGGAGGAGAGGGTGGGGCAAAATGAACCGTCTAAAGGAAATTGTACAATTCACCACGCTAACGTTGACCTGGCCCACGTATATAGGTTGAGTGGGGTAAAATGGACCGTGTGAGAACATTTTTACACATCAACATTAATTCTACGATATTTTCTCATGCTTTTTTTTCTTTCGTCGTAGGGTAGAACGGGGACAAAAGTGAAGTTTTGCGGATCTATCGAAAATTCATTTTGACAACGAGCAATTAATCGTAATCTACGAAAAAATACGTCGAATACTAGAAGCTAAAGCTTTTAGCAACACTTTAAAATAAAATCATAAATTTTACACACCCACATACACACGCGTCTCGAATTTCTTTCTAAATGTGATTTTCCGGCGTTTCGGCACATTTTGAACACGTTCATATTGAAATTTCGAACGAGATGTTTCACCATCATAAAGTTTCCTCTAAGAGGAAACAAAGGGGAAAAAAAACAACTTATTTCATCTTTCTGTCTTTTAATAGAATCACTGTTCTTGGAAAATTTCACTTATCGCATCAACAACATTACACTATCTCAAATATATCTATCGACCCATCATCATCCCCATTGTCGTTCTGTCATTCAACAATACGCCACTTTAGCCTCGAGAACAGATTACACACACATGTTACAACCGGCCATAGTTACTTTCGTCCAAGCTCTCCCCTGTATACACAGCTGACATTATAAGACCGCAATGCAATTTTTTTTTTGGGGTGGTCCATTTTGCCCCACCTTCTCCTATCTTTAGATATATATGTATACAAGGATAGCGGGGGAGATACGGCCCGGTCTTATGCAGCAAACGCTCGCGTTCCGCCCCTAATACGTATAAAAATAGAAGCAAACGCCGCTGAACGCGAGATGATCGACTGGCTAGTATACTCTCTCGCGTCTCTACGCTTCTGATCAATTACAAGGCGGAGACTCGTAAGATATAACGAGATGCTTGGATCAATTTTCCGAACCTCTCACTCATGAAGTCGATAACGAAGCTACGAGTTAATGAGGCCTTTAAGACAGAGAGCGAGAGAGATAGAGAATGCTCTAAAATGGAACCGAATTAATGTACTAATGCATGTAATAACAAACTTAGACTATAATAAAAAGTTATTTCAGAATAATGTACAAATGATTATAATAATCATTAGGCTCGTTAATGAAACGAATCGGATGTCTGACATTTTCAAAATTCATTTCAACGTCACGAAAAAAATTTATTATATTAAAGAAAAAATCCTAGAGAGGATTCTCGTTAATAAAAAATGTCATATATTTTCCGGTTTTTTTTCCCGTAAAAGTGCCGTTGCGTAAATAGTAAAATTTCCAAAATCAAAGTTTTGTGTTGTCCAATAAGTACACCAGAATTATGTATAATTTTGATCAATAAAAAAAGAGCTAAACAAATATCGTTCGTTTCCTGACGGAAAAGTGTATCTAAAACATTGTTCGTCAATTTTCTTTATAATTCTGGAATTTTTATTTATGCTGCAGGTCAATGGAGGATCGCCAGCAGAACAAGCTGGTCTTAGAGCCGGTGACGCGGTTATCAGAGTCAATAGTACCGATATGGTCAGCCTTAGGCACAAGGACGCTCAGGATGTTATCGTGAGATCCGGAAATAGCTTCGAAATGACAGTTCAGAGGTACTTCTTTTTTCTCAACATTTTCACCTTTTTACGACTATCTCATTCTCTCGAATTCGCTCTTTAAACGTAAGAAGCAAACAAGTTCTCTTTTAAGTCTTCTAGAGACGTTTTGAAAACGCCCGTCGAAACCCAAAATCGATGAAACGGGAGCCAAGTTATGACCATTTGAAATTTAGAGATTTTTAGGTTTGCGAAAAGGTGGGCAAAAATTACAAAAAATCTTTTTTCTTTTTTTTCAATGTTTCGATACCCTATTATAAAAATCAATGTGAAACACGCGATAATCGAAAAAAATCACTTTTTGGACGATTTTCAATAAAATAACGAGTTTCTCAAAGAAATGGCTACTGAATTAGTAATCAGCAAGTCAAAATACATCGATATAGCGTCCTAAAAGAAAATTTGAAAAGTCAACATTTTTTTGCATTTCGGCCAAACAGAAGTGGCTTTACAAAAATCGCTGTAACGTTGCTTCCCGGTGGAGTTGAAACCCCACTCTGTGCTCATTCTTTTCGTGACCGTTCAACCTTTAAAATGCCGCTTCGTTTATTGAGCTACGATTTTTTTTCGATTTTTCATAGATTTTCAAAGTTGGAACATCGATTTTTGCGAATTTTTCCATAATACCCCTTCTCATTTTTTTCGACGATTTTCAACCTGCTCTCACGGCTACAATAATTGAGATATCGGGATGGTCCAAAATGCATTCTCTAATTCTACTCGAGACGTTTTGAAAACTCCCGTCAAAACCCAAAATCGATGAAACGGAAGCCAAGTTATGACCATTTGAAATTTAGAGATTTTTAGGTTTGCAAAAAGGTGGGCCAAAAATTACAAACATTTTTTTATATTTTTTTTCAATGTTTCGATACCCTATTCGATCGGAAATTTTCCGCTCATTTCAAATAACACCGAGATTTTGTCGAAAACTCAAAAAATCAATGTGAAAAACGCGATAATCGAAAAAAATCACTTTTTGGACGATTTTCAATGAAATAACGAGTTTCTCAAAGAAAGGGCTACTGAATTAGTAATCAGCGAGTTAAAATACATCGATATAGCGTCCTAAAAGATAATTTGAATATTCAACATTTTTTTGCATTTTGGCCAAACAGAAGTGGCTTCACTAAAATCGCTGTAACGTTGCTTCCCGGTGGAGTTGAAACCCCAATCTGTGCTCATTCTTTTCGTAACCGTTCAACCTTTAATATGCCGCTTCGTTTATTGAGCTACGATTTTTTTTCGATTTTCATAGATTTTCAAATTTGAACCATCGATTTTTGCGAATTTTTTCATACATACCCCTTCTCATTTTTTTCGACGATTTTCAACCTGCTGTCACGACTACAATAATTAAGATATCGGGATGATCCAAAATGTATTCTCTAAGTCTACTCGAGACGTTTTCAAAACTCCCGTCAAAACCCAAAATCGATGAAACGGGAGCCAAGTTATGACCATTTGAAATTTAGAGATTTTCGGGTTTCCGAAAAGGTGGGCCAAAAATTACAAATAATTTCCATGAGTTTCAACAAAATCGGAGGGGGACACCTCGGGTACTTTCCTTGTCAGTCATTGATAATTTGAGTTTAAAAAAAATTGCATCTTATTACCAAAGCAATAAAAGACAATTTTGTATATCATAAATAAATAATTTTTGCGTAAGTTATAAAAATGTATTTAGACCGATAAAAAAATTAAGTAAAATCGAATTGAAAGCATTAAATTGCTCGATGGTGAGCGGGAGATTAACTTTATCGCACAATAACGAATTAATAGGGGAGGAAGCACATGGCGACCGAGCGTTTCACCGGTAACAGCGTCTCTGCCATCGCCGCAACCGAACGCACCCGCTTCTTGTATATCACCGGTCACGAAAACTTCGCTGGCAGCGAAGAAACAGGACGCACCGTTAATCGGTAGCGGCCACAACTTTACACCCAAGCCGTTCGTGAGTAGTTGTTTATTTTATTTTCAAGAAATGTAAAGCTACCAAATGTAAATGGCAAAGATTCGAACTATCACAACGGAAGTTCGATAAGTTGAGAAATTATTTAACGACCATTTTTCTCCTGTACATTCCATACATCATTGTGCGGAAAATTAACCGATAATTTTTAAATAAAAAGCTCAATGGAAGCAGCGAAGGACCGATAAAGTCAATCGTGAACAAGCAGTACAACAGTCCAGTTGGAATTTACAGCGAGGAAACAATCGCCGAGACACTGTCGGCCCAAGCCGAGGTCCTTGCCGGTGGAGTACTCGGGTAAAACGATAATCATAAGTTTTCTTCTCTCGACGTTGGAAACTCGAGTAACTGTATAAAACGATACGCTGAGTTGGATACTTTATATATATATCATTTCCAACGTATTGGTATATACGTGCATTACGAGATCGTATAAATAACACGAGGGGCTCGTAAAAGAGTTATATTAAAAGTATGTGCGATTTGCAGTGTCAACTTCAAGAAGAACGAAAGAAATTACAATGCCGAGAACAGCGAGGTATTCAAGATGGTACAGGAGGCTGACAAAGAGCCCAAGACTCCGGAGCCTGGTTAGTTAACGTCACGATAAGTACAAAGAAAGAAAAAAAATCAACAACCTTTTACAATTCAACGTATATCGCGAGAAAACACTCTTTTTCGTTGTTGTCACAAACCAAGTTAAATGGATTTACGGAAATTCGTTTGATTTAAATGAAATTTCGAATTTTAAATCGCGTTTTAATATCAAATTCATTTGGAACAACGAAATGATTTTTTTTTCTTCGTTGTACTCAGAAACATTTACAACGCGTGCAAAATATCGAAATCCCTAAACCAAATTTCACATTGACACAGCTGAAAAAGATCTCTCATAATTGTAAACTTAAACAAAAAGTGCCATTACGTAAGGACTATTTGGATTAACGAAATTCTAACTGGCAATCTTGAATTCATAAAAAAATGGAGAACACTCCAAAAAGAAAAGCGCGAAAGACAAAATTTTGATATTGCAATGAAGTATGCTTGAAAATAGCATAATTGAAATAGATTTGTAAAATTAAAAGAAAAAACATTAACAACACGAACAGCAGAGCCAGCGCCTCACAGTGGCGTGATAACGCCATCGTCACCGGCGCTCGCGGGGCTGCGATCGGTAACGGCACCGGAAACTAAACCTCAGCCTACGACACCACAGAGTAATCTACCACCGGGACAGAACATTTGCGCGGATTGCGAGAGGCTCATCGTGTAAGTCGATCGAGCGAGAGGATTCCAGATCGTCGAGACATTAAGAGAAAGAGAAAAAAAAAAAAGCTATTTCAGAACAACGTCGTACACCGCCATCTTGAATCAAATTTTCGCCATTTTGAATACACCGTGATTACCGATCTAGGCAGACTTTAGATTCGCGTTCCCAGGACCCTCCCCAAGCCGTTCTCAAAAAATACAAAAGAGTCAAAGGAAAAGAAAAATTTCCGCCCTCCGCCCCCAAGAATTTCGTCATCAGTGAGTCAAGGTTCTACTGTTTTGAACTTGATGCCGTAGTTACCTCGCGGACGGAGTTTTATTCCACGATGAGTCACGTGGTGGGCGGACGTGCGACTTCACCGAGGTCGCCGACACCCCTGGGTCGTAATTTGGGCCAGTGCCAGACGTTTGCAAATTCCTACGAGAGCGCGGGTGTTGCCACTAACGAAAGACAACTGCCGATCGATCATCAACGACGAGACGACGATACGTATAATCAGGGGCCAATAACGCAGCCCGCAACTTCCTCCTTCGACAACCGTACACCCGACATTACGTTTTGTAACAACTGCGACAATCCGATCGTGTAATTATATAGATATATATATATATATATATATATATATGGATATTTTTTCTCATATATATGTGAACACAAACACACGCACTCTGGAGCAAAACATTTTGGCAAAATTTCTTTCATTCGTGATTTTGAATGACTTTCATACGGAAATTAATGAACAAAATGACAAATTTTCTCAACTATACCCAATTCCCACGAACGCACGATCTTCGCTTATTGCTGTCGTTACTATTAGTTCATTTTTTTTTTTTAGACTACTGTCAATTCTCCGTAAGAACGGACTTTGCTAATCGAAGAGCCTTTTAACGGGACAGATCAAACGAGAATTTGAATTTTCAATATTTTTTTTTGCAAATTTTCACGAGTGTTGCAATGGTAATGACGGGGTATTAGAGGAAAGAACGAAAAATATCTGTTTATAAAATAGACAAAAATAATAATTTGGTAATTTTTTTCCTCCCTAGAAATCGTTCAAGGTAGTAGTAGAGTTTTTTGCAAACTATTGACAGGCTAGTTTTTCGCACAGTTTAAAGTAAACTTTGTAAAACGGGTCCGTTGATTATGGTGTGTAATCTTATGGATAATTGACTGTACATTGTTCCTCCTTCGAACCGGACCGTGCATGAAAACAGAGACAAGCACTTCTCGTTACTTTCGACAAAGCATCCCTTGTTTCTAATTACTTCACTTCATTATGCTCATGATTTTTCGGAGTTTCTAATGGTAATACAACTGAAGAGTTTCCCTGTGCCCACCGGAAAATGCGATACATTAGTGCATCAGGAAAGAAATTTCAAAAAATGCAATGGAAATGGGAACAAAAAGGGGAAGGAACCTAAAAATCTGAAAACTGGTTTACGAAGGAAACATAAAAATAACCTATTGTATTAGTAACTGCATAAGTTCACCGATTACTCGACAATGCAAATGTTTATTTTCCCTTTGAAATTCATGAAAAAAAAAATTTCAAAAACATATTGAAAGATTACTTAGTTGGTTGTGGAAAGTAAAGTTACTTTCTCAGTTAATCGTTACATTTAGTTTTTTTTGCTTGTAGTACACTGGAAAAATAATCATTTACATTACGAAGTACAGAGTTAACGTGTGCAATTACAAATACTAATTAATAATACAAAAATTATCGATATAAATAGGAAAGAATGCTTTTTGCATTCTATCCTATTTTTATCGATAATTTTTGTATTATTAATTAATGTTCATAATTAACCTCCAGTATTTGTAATTGCACACGTTAACTCTGTACTTCGTAATGTAAATGATTATTTTTCCAGTGTACTACAAGAAAAAAAACTAAATGTAACGATTAACTGAGAAAGTAACTTTACTTTCCACAGCTAACTAAGTAATCTTTCAATAAGTTTTTGAAATTTTTTTTCCATGAATTTCAAAGGGAAAATAAACATTTGCATTGTCGAGTAATCGGTGAACTTATGGAGTAAATTTGACTGGTTTGAAGCATTCCAACGTCCTTAAAAAAAATTTAAGGACGTTGGAATGCTTCAAACCAGTCAAATTTACGCTGGCCAAACGAGACGTGCCAATTTCTGCATGAGGGCTCGAAACTCTTCGACGATCCTTATATACGTATACGCACGAATGGTCACTGTCTTGCAAGAATTTCTTCCCCCAACTCTACTTCTCGGTCCGAGGACACGAGTCTGTCGAATCTGTCGCTGTCAGACGCTACTTTTATCATCACGTTGCAAAACATCGATCGAATTACTTTGATCATTCGAGGCCATTGTCATAATACGCTTCGGTGAAATTTCTTCCTCGTTCTTCAGCGGCATTAATTCTTTTATGTTCGTTGTTTTTTTTTTTGGCAATACATTTCGGCAGTACCCGCGAGAGTCCCAAGTGGCTATTTTTGATGTTGCAACGAATATAAAACGTTGATCGATCGTATTAACATCTGTTCTGACACAGAGGTCAATGATAACAGGGCCAAGTATGGCATGTCATTGAAGCTTCGCCCAAAAATATATCTTCGACACCTCCGCCACCCTTACTCGCATATTATTATTATTGTTGTTGTTTTAGCCGAGCGAATGCATCAAGAATCGATTTGTTTTTTTTTTCTTTCCCAAGCTTTGAACGGTAGGAAATCCTTGCGCTTGACGAGAAATTATACTCTCGGTTATTTTATTTTTATCATTTTTTTTTTTTTTTTTTCCAAGAGCTTATCGATGTTCCACCCTTGTCGATAGAATGCTAGTTCGGTATTTGCGTCGTCGTAGCACTTTCACATGCAAAACTGAGAGATCGGTTTTTTTTATAGGTGTCACGTAGTTCTTCCGCTTTTGTAAACTATTTCTTTTTTTTGTTCTTACCAAGATTATATATATACGTTCGATTTTTTTTTACCGAACGTTTCTTTTTATTACCGTTGTTTTTTTTATTGTATTAAATTTGGTTTTTTTTTCAATCTGTATATTTTGGTGGTTAAGACGTTGTTCGCTTTCCCTGGGTGGTTTCCAATCGGTTCAAACGAAAATCTCGGGCTATAGGATACTGTCCGAACTGAGATTTTCGTAAACTACAAATTTTTTATTTTTCCATTCATTATTATTATTATTTTTTTCACATTTACTTCATTCCCATGTGTGTTGCCGAAAATCGTGCGAAAACCGAGGCGAAACTACCCTTGTACATCACAAATGTCGACGATCTTTCGTTTTCATTATGTTTTTTTTTTTTTTCGTTAAAAAAAAATTAACTCTTTCATTAATTTTGAACTTTCCCGTTCTACCGACATACAGCGGAGTATTCGTGAGAATCAAGGAGAAAAATTTGCACGTCGAGTGTTTCAAGTGCTCTACCTGCGGTACCTCGCTGAAAAACGTCGGCTACTACAATATCAATAACAAATTGTATTGCGACATTCACGCGAAACTCGTAGCCAGACAACAGGCACCATCGGGACTTACGCCAATCACCGTCCCACCGTGAGTGAAACGATTTTTTTATTCTTCTAGCCATGTTTGCAATTTTTTTTTAACAATTCGATTGGCAATTAAGAATAGATTTATTGATAGCAACGATTTTTAATTCCAGTTAATTAATCGATGATGGCATCGATTTAAAAAAATGTATTAATAGCAATGATTTGTTTTATAATGATTTTTTTTACAACGAATGTTTTAATGGGAAGAATAATAATTATTTCCACAATAAGTAAAGATGAATTTAAATAAATCCATCCAAAGCCACATCTTTTTAAAAAGTGTTTTTTTTTAACGTTTGTTTCAAAATTATTTCAACATATCAATTAAAATTGAATTCATTGAAGTTTTTGTACGTGTTTATTTTTTTTGTAATGTTTTAAGGGGTGGAAAAGCTCCGGCTGGTACAATCTCAGCGGCACTTGCGAATCTCGGTGGCGGAGCGCCGTTATCACCGCCGTTAAACAGTCACGTGTCGCCTCAGCCGTTCACGGTAAGTTTATCAAATGTAACATTTCATCGCCGACTTAACTCTCAATAATGGAGTGATGTAATGATTATCGTGTTAAAAGCTTAAATTAAAAAATAACGCGTGTGTGCGTCGCTTGCCGACCTTTCGTTTTGCCGAAATTCTTTGTATTATTCAGTAGAAATAATATTGGGAAAATATATTGTTGATAACGAGCCTGCTGTCGCAGATTTCATGACCGCGTTTCGTCAATTTCGAATTTCGAGACTTTTTGCAATATCTACGAATCATTCGAATTTTGAACTTCGAGTTTTCTTGAATTTTACGCTGAGGGTGTGGAGTTACGAAAATATATAAAAAATTGAAACCATCATTATTTTATTGCCACAAAATTTAGATGAATGACTACAGTAAAGTACGTGGTTTGCGGGGGATAAAAAGAATATTTTGCTTTCTGGCAAACTCCTGTAACTCGTTTACGTGTCTTTTCAGCGTATTTTGAATTTTTTGCTTTTCTGTACATTCTTAACACGTTTGAGGATAAGCTGCTGGATAGATCAATGTCTATGAAGTTTTAAGCTCTATGTTGAAACGTCCCCTGCGGGGTAAACGTGGCAGATAATTTTATTTTGCCGTGATACCAGAGATATATTCTTCAATTTTATGAAACAATCATTTTTTTCTCTTCGTGATGTTTTAAGGTAGTAGTCTGGTAACTTAAGCCGATTTTCATGTCTTTTTTGGAGGGCGTTTTTTTGTAGGAAAATAAAAATGAATCGCTTTGGATATTTAGGATGTTTATTTACATATTAAAGATACAAAAAAAAATTTGTTTGAAAAAATTTAATAGTTTATTATTATTATTATTGATCGAAGTTGGCACCTCGAAAAAAAAGCGCGTGGGTGGCCCCGGTGATTTTGGCTCTTGATGTTATCTGAAATCAAAAATTCTTGATAATTCTCAATCTATAGACATGTCATTCTGGTCGGAACTGCTGAAGTTAAATTTCATGGATAAATAACAAAATGGCGGACTTTGGAAAAAAACTTTTTTTTCGAGGTGCCAACTTCGATGAATAATAATAATAATAATAAACTATTAAATTTTTTCAAAAAATTTTTTTTTTGTATCTTCAATATGTAAATAAAAACATCCTAAATATCCAAAACGATTCATTTTTATTTTCCTACAAAAAAACGCCCTAAAAAAAATACATGAAAATCGGATTAAGTTACCAGACTACTACCTTAAGCAATGTAACTCTTACAATTGTAGTTTTATTTGAAATCTGTCGCGCTTATCTCGTAGGGAAGGTGTAACGAAGGATTCAAGACTTTGTAGACATTGATGTGTCCAGCAGTTTTTTCCCAATCATGGCGCGGCGTTTACAGAAAAGTAAAAAAATCAAACTGCTCTTACAAGGCATATATCAGAGTTTCAGGACTCTGCCAGAAAGGAAAACGTCTTTTTTTTTCGAGCGCAAACAACATACTTAACTGATCATTCATTTTTGTTTCATATTTGACATTTTTTTTTTGACTCGACCACCTCAATCAGTCAGAAATTTTTTTATTCCAACGCAATGTAAAAACAACTTTAGCTCACGGCACTCGTCAAACGAAATGTCACAAATCTAAGCGGTCATTCATAATTCTCGCTCGCATTGTCAATTCGTTTTCCCAAATACTCGAATAACGTTAAAAGTACTAAATAAAATGGAAAAAGTTAACAAAAATGATTTGAAAAAAGTAATAAAAGTTAAAAAAAAACAATAATAACGAGATTGTTCACGTGTGTTGTGTCGCATTTGCATTTTGCTACTAATCGTATTTACAGGCACGGATACATCGTCGTTCGAGCGACGATCCCGGAAGTCCACCGAGACGTTTGTCTCGCAACGATTCGTCGTTCTATTACACGCATAACGATCATCAACACATTAATACGAATAACGGAAGTGTGATTTACGACGAGCGTGATTCTTACAGCGAGCAGGATTGTTGCAACGCTAAAACTTACACGTCGACAATAACGTTCAGGACCGGAAACGAGGTTGGCCGTTGTTTGAACGATCGTGTTAACGACATTGTACTCGATGATAATCGTAATCCAACTAACAATACGTTGCAAATGTTACGTGAAAAATGTCCGAATTATGGTGATATTAACGAAAAACCCAAAACCTACACAGTATCCTCGTCAGTGTCCTGTTCACCAACGTTAATGATAATTGACAATGAGAATGACGAGGTAAACACGAGTAAAACAGGTTTTATCGCTTACGTAACGACGCGCGATAGAAAAAACGTTAAAAATGGAACGAATCATCGTGAGGACGAGCGAGTGAATGAGATCGAGAGTCGTAACAGCGAGCAGGAACCGGCCGTTGTCAATACGTGCGGTGTACCGCGCTATCAAGTCACGAATCAACGACTAAAAACCGGTACATTTTCCTCCTACAATCCCTCGAGAGAAACGTCACTTGGTTCAACGGGAAAAACCTTCTTGTCGCGTTACGACAATGAAAATCGAACTTCCGAGCTATTGCGTACGAATGGCAAAGAGCCAAATGACTCATGTGCCATTATGAATAATCGTCGATACTCAACGACAAATCAACGGGCCGGACGAGGAAGCGATGAAAATTCGTTCGTCAGGAGGATTGAGAAATTTCAGAAAAATGGCAAAATCGATGTTAACGACACATCGAGATTTAACGATGACAATAACGAGTACAAAAATGACAAAAATTCTCAAGAATTCGATGAAACTAATGGTTTTATAAATGGCTATCGATCTGTCAACAACGGACGTCACGATTCCAACAATTCCTCTTTTACCGAATCGCGAACTAGCGGAATCGAGTCTACGGTACCAAAACCACCAACGCCACCGCCACCACCACCGTCAGGATCATCAGCGTCAATGTTGTCATCGACACAAACTACAAAGCTGGTGCGAGCGCGGCATATTATATGTTTTCGTTTCTTTTCGTTTTCATTTAAAATTATTTTAAACGCTTGACTAATTTAACAGACTAGTTCTTTTTTTCACGGTCTCTTTCTCTCTCTTTCGCTCTTTCGTAATGGTTTTTTTCTTCCGTTCGATTACCTATCTTTGCGCGAGAGCGAGAGAAGAGGGAGAAGTTAGATGACCAGCACGTGATCGTTGTGTCGTTATTTGCATTGCAGCCGAACCGCATTGGCACCCCGCCCGTCGATACACCCAGTTTTCGTCCAGTTCAGGTAACGTCCCCGTATCAAACGGCCACACGAAACTTTTATCGTTCCCCTTCGACTGTTCGTCGTCGTCGTCGTCCTCGCGACTGTTCGCCTTTTTTTTTTGTTCGTTCTCGTTTGACGTGACTTTTTTTTCAATAAGGTAGGACTTATCTCGAATCGCACTTTCACGATTTTTCGCCTATACTAAAAATCAAGAGTGCGCGGATTCTATGAAAATTTCGAGGAAAGAAAGTTTTTTTTTTTTTAGATATCGGTCGATAGACTCTGTCTAATTTATCGCATTACTATTTTTATTTAGAATCGAAATTTTCGGAATGTTATTTTATGTACGAGAACTCTCGTCGAATTTCCGTTTTTTTTTCTGCGTCACTGTAAACACACCCTTAATTGTTATAAACGAAAATCCTTTTAAGGTAGTAGTCTGGTAACTTAAGCCGATTTTCATACCTTTTTTGGAGGGCGTTTTTTTGTAGGGAGATAAAAATGAATCGTTTTGGATATTTAGGATGTTTTTATTTACATATTGAAGATACAAAAAAAAAAATTTTGAAAAAACTTAATAGTTTATTATTATTATTATTATTGATCGAAGTTGGCACCTCGAAAAAAAGCGCGTGGGTGGCCCCGGTGATTTTGGCTCTTGATGTTATATGAAATAAAAAATTCTTGATAATTCTTAATCTATAGACATGTCATTCTGGTCGGAACTACTGAAGTTAAATTTCATGGATAAATAACAAAATGGCGGACTTTGGAAAAAAAAGTCCTTTTATTTTAGCAAATGAATTTTGTTATTTATCCATGAAATTTAACATCAGTAGTTCCGACCAGAATGACATGTCTATAGCTTAAGAATCATCAAGAATTTTTTATTTCAGATAACATCAAGAGCCAAAATCACCGGGGCCGCCCAGGCGCTTTTTTTTTGGGGTGCCAACTTCGATCAATAATAATAATAAGAAACTATTAAATTTGTTCGAAAATTTTTTTTTTGTATCTTTAATATGTAAATAAAAAGATCCTAAATATCCAAAACGATTCATTTTTATTTTCCTACAAAAAAACGCCCTCCAGAAAAGACATAAAAATCGGCTCAAGTTACCAGACTACTACCTTAAACGTATTTTTATCGCGGTAATTTGTTTTTCTAAATAAAAAGTATGACGAACAAAAGAGAACGAAAAAAAAAATGTATATATAATCGATCGAGTCCGGTGTTTCTAACGATATATTATCTTTTTATATAATACAATAGAGTCACGCGCCGAACAACATCAGTGGACCAAAGCCGTTCGGGGGCTCGAGCATAATTGCACCGAGCAACTTTGCCACCCCACCAATTCAAAACTCCGGCAGTAACACTTTGCCACGTCCGCAGAGTCAGACAGTTACCGGTAAGTCTCGAAATAATTTTTTCGATCCGTACAATTAAGTTTTTTTTTCTTCCTTTTTAAGAAAACTTCCGCGATATAGTCCGATGAATAGAGTACTAAGATTAAAAAACAAAATTGATCAATTATATTTCCAAGTGAAACGTGATGTTAATTACGGTTAATCAAGAATTAAGAATAAAGGGAGGCTGAAGATCAATAGCGAATGTCGAAAATTTTTTTTCAACACAATTAACTTTTTGGCAATTAGTCTGGAGTAATTTTTTTCATGACATTTAAAAAAGGTTATCAAAACAAATGACGGAAATTTTCAAATAATTAAAAAAAATAGAGCATCATTGAGCAAAATGAATTAATTCGTTAAAATCGAATCATTATTAACGCAAGTGTGACTTTTTCAAGAAATTCGGGAAATTCATTAATTATTTTAGTGTTAAAATATTTATTTTCCGCTAAGTTAATTTTATATATTTTTTTCTTCTTAATGCGGAAATTCATTAATTCAGATTCACCTTAAATTGCGCGTGCAAATTTTTTTAATTTTACATACTTGATTGATCTGACTACTACACCCTGAGGCTTCCTCGAACGCGTGTAATATCGCACGATTTAATAACGTAACATTTTAGTACCAATGTATTTATTATTCTTGATAATAAAATAAGTCGATTTCGATGAACCCACGTGAAACCGAAATTCAAAACAAAAGAACTATATCGTTCGTTAAAAGATCGTTCAGTATTATATAAATTTTTCACATTTTCAATTTTTAACTAATAAATATAATGAACTTTCAAAGTTCATGTATAAAATGACGCTTTGACGTTAGTTCACCGTACCGATAATCGATTAGGGCCAACGAACGATCGATGAAAAACCAGAAATGTCGTAAATGGTAATCAATATCAAAATGGAAATGAGAGAAAATGATTGATTCCATAAATCATTTCAGATCGTCTTTTTTGTAATTTTCCGTCTTGAATTCGTCTAAAACGAAATACCCTCGAGTAAACGATGTGGATCTAAAGACTTTTTTTTTGTTAATAAAAAGGATTGTTCGATCTGTAAACAAGTACGGCGTCTGCGAAACGCTTTCGATGTTCGATGTTATTACAGTATCTCGGGCTGCAAGTGCGTTGTAAATATATACTATACATTGCAATTTAACACGAGAGATCTATGTTTAGTATTATAAATCGGGTCAATTTATTCGGTCGCGTCGACACGACATTATGTACAACCGATGGCTCCTCGAGTTCGCGTTGCGTTTAGTCTACGATCAAGCTGTAAGATCTATACTTAATCGCGCGTTAACACTCCTATATATCTTTCTCTCTCGCGTTGTTGCGATCTCGATTCGTACCGCGAGATCTTGCAACGAGACTTGCGAGAGAGCTTGCAACCGGATGTCTATAGAGGGTGTCCCAAAACTAGCACGTCAGAGTGACACGGGGTTTAGATTGACACCGGACCTATCAGAATAAACGAATATGACCTCGGTAAAAGTCTAGTAGTTTTCGAGAAAAATCGTCTTCTTTGGTGGAAACAAAGAAAAATAATATTTAATGATTTATTTAATTTATTTAATTTTTACAACATGACATGTCTTCAAATTGTCTACCTCCAGCCCTAATACACAAACGGCACATATTTCAGGAACAAAATATAATAAATCCAAAGTAATGCATAGCAATGGTAGCAGAAGAACCAAGTACTAGGTAGTGATTTTTCGAAAAATCAAAAAAGATGATTTTTCTCGAAAACCATTAGACTTTTACTGAGCTTATATTTGTTCATTCTAATAGATCCGGAGCCAATCTAACCCCCGTGTCACTCGCACATGCTAGTTTTGGGGACACCCTTTATATGCACCATTAAACTTTACATTGCCCAATTTTTTATCAACTCGGGCCACTTGTTTTTATTTTTCCAAGATCTCGCGGACATTTATTATTTCACCAGTTTATAATAGAGCATGAGAAACAAAAATCTGCCAATTATTTTAGATTTTTAAAGCCAATTCTTCAGGAAATATGGTGTACTCCTAAATAGTACTTCCATCGGGTCTAAAATTATAAATATAGTCCTATTGGAAAATGGCCGAAAAGTCGAAAGTTTTATATTCTCGAAGATTTTTTGAACGACTCAAAATTTTCGGAATACGCCTTCTAGAAAAAAAAATATAGCTTCTAAACAGTTCGATTAAAAAAAAAAATGGAAAATGATTCACACGATATTTTTTCACCTTATACTATAAATTGGCAAAATATGAACAAATTTCTGTACGTTCTTGGGAAAAAAATGGCGGAGTTGATGAAATATTTGTCACACAGAAAATATAGCGAGTACACAAACAAACACATACAGCGTCTTAAATACCATTCTATATGTGAATAGGTCGTTTCGCTACACTGCCAATGCCGAAAGCTCAGCCTTTCCGAGGTACGATGATAGTGATTTTAAGAGATTTGAAAAAAAAAAAAAAAACAATACTCATTTTACCTATTATAATTCACTGACCCTCGAGATTTAAAAAAAAAGGAAAAAATTAATTTTTAATTGGTGCTTATCTCATCGATTGCCGCACTTGCTTTTTCAGCACTCATATACATTTTACCATCTGAAATTTTAATCCCCAAAATAATGAAGCACCGTGTCAAAACAACTAACACAATTGCTCATCTGTAACTCCTAATAAAAGTTAAAAATAAAACGCATTTCCGGTCGTGATACAGACTACGCGTTCCAACGAGGTGTTCCGAGGTGTTCTGCACGTCCGGTAACGTGATCAACGATACACGACGCGAAACGATCACTCAATAAATGGAGCTTCATCGCGTTTTATGAAATATTTTTCACTTTACGAGAAAAAAAATCCCGTCAAAAATTCCGAATGTGGATTTTTCAGAAACGCTTTATCAGCCATGTAAAATAAATATTCGGATCGGTATCTGAAAAAATGTTCAATTAAATTTTTTTTTTATATTTTTTTTACTTTTCTAAAAAATTTAATACCACCAATCATTTTTTAGATTCGCAAATTTTCGATGCGTTCAAATGAAACCGTCCCTTAAACAAAAATTCATCCGTGCGTTTCGTGTGTTTTTTTTTTTGGAAAAATAAATAATTTTAGCTCGATTCTATGTGTATTTAATGAAATATTTCGGCGCGAACTCGTGTGGTTTTGTTAAAAATTAAAAAATTCTCGCGCGTTCTTTATCTCTTGTATTCTTTGTCGCACAATCACACTCGCTCTGTCTGTCTCTGTCCCCGTAGAAAAACCTATTTCTCTTGCATAAATGTACTTCTTTTTTTGTTTTCTTATCTTTTTTCAGCAACTCCGTCTTTCAACCCCAAGCCCAGACCCTTTTCCCTGACCCTCGCGTGAGCGCGAGCAGCTCTCGTCGCGTCGCGCACGCGTCGTCGAAAAAATTGTCCTCATTCAAATTTAATTCTCTCTCTCTCTCTCTCTTTTTTTTTTGATTCCGCAAATATTTTCTCTATTCATTTATATATATATATATATATATATATATATATATATATATATATATATCTATACTATATATACATAAATTATTATTGTATAAATAACTTATTCACGAAACGCTGTCTATATACCGAATACTATTATTATCGCGATGATTAATCGAATCGAAAACGTTTGAATTTTCGTTGTCGACTCGCGACTCGACGATCACGTAACATTCGTTAATAACTCGCTGCATATAAAAAAAACCCCCCCCAGACCGTCGATAGAAAAATTACTTGTACCGTGCCCACCAAAGCGACTATGCGTCGATCGGAAATAATAATAATAACAATAAAAAAAAAAACAAACAGAAACCAAATCATTGCCGAAACACTTCGTAATGTGGACCGAATCATTATTTCGTCTTTTTTTTCACTTCATTTCACTCATTAATAATCGCTCAAGCGTTTTCATATCGTATTATTTAAGAAGCTGTATCGAAATTGGTCCGGGTTTCAAATTGACAATCGCTCGTCAAATCCTCGCAAATTTTTCCTCCTTGTCTTTTCCACCCCGAGCGCTTCATCAGTCTAGAATGAAGATTGATGTTCACTGATTGATCAGTGATTTTCATGCCGATTTTCATGTCTTTTTTGGAGGGCGTCTTTTTTGTAGGAAAATAAAAATGAATCGTTTCGGATATTTAGGATGTTTTTATTTACATATTAAAGATACAAAAAAAAATGTTGAAAAAAATTAAGTTTATTATTATTATTATTATTGATCGAAGTTGGCACCTCGAAAAAAAAGCGCTTGGGTGGCCCCGGTGATTTTGGCTCTTGATGTTATCTGAAATCAAAAATTCTTGATAATTCTTAATCTATAGACATGTCATTCTGGTCGGAACTACTGAACTTAAATTTCATGGATAAATAACAAAATAGCGGACTTTGGAAAAAAACAAAGTCCGCCATTTTGTTATTTATCCATGAAATTTAACTTCAGTACTTCCGGCCAGAATTACATGTCTATAGATTAAGAACTATCAAGAATTTTTTATTTCAGATAACGTCAAGAGCCAAAATCACCGGGGCCACTCACGCGCTTTTTTTTCGAGGAGCCCACTTCGATCAATAATAATAATAATAATAATAATAAACTATTAAATTTTTTCAAACAAATTTTTTTTTGTATCTTTAATATGTAAATAAAAACATCGTAAATATCCAAAACGATTCATTTTTATTTTCCTACAAAAAAACGCCCTCCAAAAAAGACACGAAAATCGGCTTAAGTTACCAGACTACTACCTTAATGTTTTTTTTCGCAGCTACGCTTCGCAATTTGACATCATCGCCATGAATTCGCTAGTTGTAATCGATTTTAGCTCGTTACTGCAGAATTTTTATTTATTTTTTTTTCGCCGAGATCCCGTAGATAAACCGCTCTATTTTCACGATATAAGAAATTTCGAAACCCTTAAACCGTAGAGTTAACCCTTAAAGGTTTGGAGGGCGGCGAACACCTCTAAAAGGATCTAGCGCTCCTAAAGAAAAGGTTTATTAAGGGTTACTGAATTATCTAGCTGCTTTCGATGCTTAAACTAATTGCCTTCGTTCTTTTTCCCTCTCTCTCTCTCTCGCCTCTGTATGCCTCTGCTAATGCGAACTAACTGAAAAAATAAACAAACTGCCGCAATTGCTAATCATCGTGAACTGACCAAACCTTCGTAAATTCGTTCCCCTTGTCCGAAAATCGAAAAAAAAAAATCCTGCGCATCATCCTTCCTCGTGTGTTGATTTCCTCGAATACGAGCAGAAAGATATTACGAAGAATCCGATTATTACGAGTGCAGCGGGGCTCCGATCAACGAGACAGCCTCGTTACGCGCTGAGCAAGGGAATAATCAACAACAAGAGGCAAGTTGCACTACCGTGAAGAGCAAGAGTCTCGTTTGGCCACCGATAAAACAGATCGAGGACATAACATATCCTACGGCAAGTCCAATCTGGATAGATCCGAATCCGATTCTCGACAAGCGTCCGCGGCATAACGTTCGTGAGAAACGCACGAGCCTGCAGGAGGCTTCGGAAAGTCGTTGCGGTAGTCGTTGCGGAAGTCGTTGCGGCAGCGGATACGAGGAGCGCGACTACGAGAGATATTCCGTGGCAACGACGTCCTCGCGTTTAAACGCACAGCGAGGAACGAGCATGGATCGGGCGAGTTGTGCACAGCCGTTTTATCGTAAGGTCGAGACAACGGAAACGCGACGCGAGTGTCGAGCACCGGTTTACACGCCACGTCCAAGCTCGACCGACGGTGTTCGTAGATCGCTGACACCGACCCGTATATCCCAACCGATCCCGAAACCCTGGGTCGCAACAGTGACAACGGGCGCGAGTTTTTACGGTCACGTTGAACCTCCGCCGCAGTCCGAGACCGTGACCGTCAGCCGAAAGATCTGCCGTTGTCAGATAATATGCGAGAGAACATCGGGACCTCAGGGACCGGAGCACGAGCAGCAGCACACTTATCGCGAGGTATCCTGCGAATTGTGTCATCCACCGGCGCCGCCGCAGGATATTTGCAAATATTCCGCACCACCGGAGCCCGAACAACCGCAGGAAGTGTCGCGCGATGCCGACAGCGAAGTCGTCGATCTATCGAAAGTCGTGCCACCGGACGTGGCCGTTTGTCCGAAGGGCGTCGAGAGCCAGCACAATTTATACACTGAAACGACGGAAAAAGATGTCGGTGATATACACATTAAGAAAACAACGATTTACGAGAAAACCGTCGAGGTACTTACGCCCGAGCGTGCGAGATCACCGGAAATTGATGAACATCCGTCTCGTGAAGCGATCGAACCGTGTCAGGTGACGTCGGAGGAGGAAACGTTACAGCGATGTTCAGCGACGTTGGATCGCGAAGTCGAGAACATATCGGATCGTAGAACAACCGTCGAATCAACGGAGGTACTGTCATCGGCTATCGACACCGCGCAAATGATGGAAAAAGCGCGTAAAGAGGAGGAAACCAAGAGACTCGAGTACGAGAAAATTTGTCGCGAGGAGGAGGAACGTTTGCGTCGTCAAGAGGAACAATGTCAGGAACAACAGCGACGTTACGAGGAGGAGAAAGCGCGCAGAAAAGAGCGGAAACGAGTGGCGTTCGGTGGACAACATGAGTGCAAAACTGTGGAGGAAAGTTGCCGACCGGAGGAGTGTTATCGTCGCGAGGAATACGTGCAGCGGGAGGAGATCGCCGAAGAACCGGAAACGACGAACGAGGAACGATATCAGGAACTGAGGGAGGAGATAAAGATTCAAGAGAATTTCCAACAGCTCGAGGAGCAACGTCGTCAAAGTTTGCGCGAACAGGTCGAGGTTCATCAGTGTATGAGGGAACAGCAGCAGCAGCAACCGGAGAAGCGTCAGAGTCTTCAAGAGCGAAGACTATGCGCGAGATTCCGCGATACACCAGCCGAACGAGAAGCCCGCGAGCAACAATATCAACAACAGCAGCAGCAGCAGCAGCAACAACCACCTGTCCAACAGTCTACCGAGACTTGCCAGAGAAAGCACGTGCAATTCGTGAGTGAAACGGAGACGGCAACGAGGCCATTGCCACCAACGACAATCAAGAACGCAACTGCCAAGGAATGGAAGTCCGAAATGGTAAACGCATTGACGACCGCACCGGCACGTCCCTATTCGCCCTTCGACGCGTCCTCGAGCCAACAACTCGAGGACAGCGAAACAACCTCGAGAACGGTTTACAGCAAAGAGATAAGATACGAGGAGAAGTGCAGACAATGTCCGGCGCCAGCAGCCCCACAGCCAAGATACGACGATACCGAGCGACCAGTGTCACCTTTTCAAGCCGCGCTCATAACAGCACCCGAGCGTCCCTACACACCACTTGGACGCGAAAGTGGCGAGGGGGGCTACGAGAGCGTGATATGCGTCGATAGATCGGAAACACCGGTGAATTCGACGACGCTCGAGGGTTACTGTCATCCGGCTGAGATTCTTTACACGGACGACAAGATACGCGAGGCAAGATCGCGAGAGAGAAATCTCAAGAGAGTCGAAGGTCCAAGACCACTGCCAACGCCACCGATGGATCATCGCCTGAGAGATTCCTCCGCGTCACCAGCCCGATCACTATCAAGACCGGGAACACCCAAGGATCGTTCGCTGATGACGGGCTTAAAGAAACCCGGCACAATCCCCTCGTACCAGAGATATCTGGTCTCGATGCAGCAGGAAGCGGTTGAGTCACAGCCGTACGTGCCAAGTCGTTCGCCGACACCCAATCGAACGAAATCACCGGCTCAAGGACCACCAGAGCCACCGGCGTGTTACGCCAAAGCTCACGCTCCAAGGATACGCGAGACCCCGCCATCTGCAAAGAGAACATACGTCACCACTTGTCATCAGCAATCCTCGTCATCGATGCCCGAACAACGAGAGTGCGTCTCTTATCACGTGGAAGAGGATACTCCGTCGGGTCATCGAGCTCAGGCTTATCATGGACTACGAACGTCTTACTACACCGATGATTCACGATCCGATGAGATTGAGAATGTTCGCGAGAGCCAGAGATCCGAGGAGTACGTGAGACGCGATGAAAGATCAACGATAGCGGTGCAACAGAGAAACGAGCACGAGGACACGCCGAGCTGTGGAATTGGCAAGGTCAATCGTGTGCAACCTTCGCTCGCATGTCCGCTGGCTCATTGCTCCGGTTCCGAGAGATTTCCCCGAACGGGAGTTAGAGTTTTACCGCCTTGTGCGCCAGCCGTGACCTCGAGTCAGTCTTACGAGACGCGTAGGATATGTCATCGAGAACGCACCACCGCCGGCAACAGCGCTTTCGCGTCTCAACGGTCCAATGACGGCGATTGTTCGAATTCCGGTGTTACGATAATGCCGTGCAAAACAACATCGAGCTCGGGAACGAAAGCCGGAATAGTGATAATGCCCTGCGAGGGTTCTGATAATTCTTCGTGCTCGCGAGCCGGTATATGCGTCACACCTACGCCCGACAGATCGGGCGTTTGTGTGTCACCGATTGCTCACGGAAAATCAGCGTCCAATTGTTCCAAGAGTACCGGCGGTTCACGCTCCGGTGGTTGTAACATCGATGTCGGAAATTGTCCAGCATCGGGCGTACGAGTTGCCGCGTGCAGTGATGGTTCCGTTTGCGTAGCGCCTTGCTCCATTCCAGGCTACTCGTCCGTTCAGTGTCCCAAACCAATTCTCAAGAGTCCTTGTCCCAGAGCCGGATTGCCCTATCCTCAGATTCCTCTACCTAACGAGACCGAAGAGTCCGCTAAACCGTGCGACACTTGTCCCCTGAAAAGTCAATCGGTGTGTCAGTCACAGATCGAAACGTCCTCTCGCACGACGAACGATCAGAGCTTTCAGCCGATACGCGAACGTCGCACTAATCTCAGCAGTCAGCTTACGCAACTAACGTTGAAACGCGACAAGCAACACTGCGTGAAGCTTTTCAAGCCGCAGGCTCAGTCCCAGTCCCAGTGTCTCATAACCGATACCGTTTGTCAAACAAAGACCCAATATCGCGGAACCCAGAATCCCGGACCAAATTGTAACATCCAGAGAAACGTAGACCCACCAAATTTGTCGTCCCAACCGGATTTAGGTAGCGGCATCGGTGGACCAGGAGCTGGCGTTAGAGGAGGAAAATTTGCTGGTAGTACAGCGCCGAAGAGAGGACGTGGAATTCTGAATCAGGCCGGTGGACCGGGATCTCGTCAACCGCTTTGCGGTCATTGCAGCTCTTACGTCAGGTAGCCGGCAGATGCACGCCCTTCGACGTTTAACTCGTTATGTTTGTTTGTTTCTTTTTTTCGTACGATCGATTGTTCCATTAATAGGCATGATTTTCGATTCTTCGATTAATTTTAAGTTATCGCATTTACAGCTATAGACCCCGACACACGACGACGGTGCTTTCACTTTTATTTTGGAGTTTGTTCAGACATTTTCTTTTGCAGCAAAGTTTAGTTGTCGTTTATGGTTTTCTTTTTCATCCCGCACTAACTCTTAATGCACGTTTTCGACAGCTAACGGAGAAAACACTAACAGCCTGAAAACCGCCCAAAGTCTGAAGCCAATTTGCTGCAGTTGCAACAAAGAAATCACCAGGTTTGTAATTAATGTTTGTTCAACATTAATTTTTTTTCGTGCACCTTTGTGTGTTAGAGCATGACGAAAAAAAAGCACTTAGTATGCGGGGAATTGATCGGGAAGAAACGAGCTCTGTAAGCGAATTTTGTTTTTTTTTTTCATTAAATCAGGGGACCGTTCATCACGGCCCTCGGTCAGATCTGGTGTCCGGAACACTTTGTCTGCGTGAACTCGCAATGTCGTCGAGCACTGCAGGACATTGGTTTCGTGGAGGAGAAGGGACAGCTTCATTGCGAATATTGCTTCGAGCGTTTCATCGCACCGGGATGCAACAAGTGCAACAACAAAATCAAGGGCGTAAGTGACAAAGACATGGGGAACGAGAAGAACCAAAAGAAATCACGAAATACGTTGTTCTTGAGTGTAATAAAACGAAGATTTTTTAAGAATATCAATGACATTCAACTTTTTCGTTGCAGGATTGCCTGAATGCTGTTGGAAAACACTTCCATCCTGAATGTTTCAACTGCTCTTACTGCGGAAAACTCTTTGGCAACAGTCCCTTCTTCCTGGAGGACGGTTTGCCCTACTGCGAGGCTGGTAAGCTCGTTTGGCAATGATATTTTACAAAATTTTTCAAGACAATGTTAAATGACCCCAACTAGGGTTGCCCCCCCTCCCCTATCCAAGTTTTTCCAAAGTTACCTCAACTTTTTGGGATGTTTTACATGACCTCAAGCTAAATGATTCACGCTGGAAAGAACTTTTCTTCGGCAACACTTGTTGAACTAAAGTTTCTCTTGAAATGGCACTATACCTTACAAAATCGATTGCAAAACGACTACGTTCAATATTTCTGTTCGCAGATTGGAACGAGCTCTTTACGACGAAATGTTACGCTTGCGGTTTTCCCGTTGAAGCCGGTGACCGTTGGGTCGAGGCGCTAAACAACAACTATCACAGCCAGTGCTTCAATTGCACGGTAACTAAGAATTTATCATTTCTAATAACGATATACAAGATCTGTTCAAAAAGTATCGCGAATTTTGAATTTCCGCGGGCTACGTATATTCGATTTTCGATTTTTATGTAGCGTTAGGTTGGCACTCGTGTCCCTCACTTACGCTGAAAAAATCGGCGATTTTGAATCTTTAGTTAATTGTTGACAGCTGTTTTGGTTAGACGTGTTTTGGCATGTGTTCGATTTTTGCCCATTCCAAAAAAGCAGCTTCCATTGCGAGGATTGAGCTTTGGTTTCCACGTCATAACCATAAAACCATGATTCGTCATCAGTTATGACCCTCTGGAGCAAATTTGGGTCGTCGCGGACCGAGTCCAACAGCTCCTTAGCAATGTTAATGCGACACTGTTTTTGTTCGAAATTGAGCAATTTTGGCACGAATTTCGCGGCGACCCGTCTCATGCCCAAATCATTGGTAAAAAATCGAATAGCACGAGCCACTCGATATGTTTAGTTACTGAGCAACTTCTCTAACGGTGATTCGACGATTGGCCAATATTATTTTCTTCGCTTCATCGATGTTTTCGTCTGTTGTTGATGTGCTCGGGCGTCCGGAACGCATTTCGTTGTTCGCATCTTCTCGGCCCTCTTAGAACATTTTGTACCACCGATAAACGTTGCTTTGGTCCAAGGTAGCTTCACCATATGCCACAGTCAACATTCGGAATGCGTCCGCGCACTTAATTTTGTTTTTCACACAAAATTTGATACAGATTCTTTGATCCATTTTTCTTTTTTCTTTTTTTGGAATAGGCAAAAATCGAAGACAAGCCAAAACACGTCTAACCAAAACAGCTGTCAACAATTAACTAAACATTCAAAATGTCCGATTTTTTCAGCATAAGTGAGGGACACGAGTACCAGCCTAACGCCACAAAGAAAATCGAAAATCGAATATACGTAGCCCGCGGAAATTCAAAATTTCGCGATACTTTTTGAACAGACCTCGTATCTATTGAAACCGAACTATATTTAAACGGAAATTTTTTTCGCACATTTTTCAGATGTGCAAGAAGAACCTCGAGGGACAGAGTTTCTACGCGAAGGGTGGTCGTCCCTTCTGCAAAAATCACGCGCGTTAAACGACTTCATCGACTAATTAGCCTATGCGACACAAGTACGACACGATCACGTACGAGAACTACGAATTAAAAAGAAAAAAAAAACGAATGTTTACAGAGAAAGAAGCACGAAAGAAAATTCAACGAACGTGCGACGAAAAATTTTACTCGAAACGCGTTATTACCGCGGGTTATTGTTATTTATTGTTATTCATATTCATTATATATATATATTTTTTTTCTCAATTATTTGCCGAAACGAATTCTAAACTAACCCGCGCCCTAATGATTACGAGCGATATGAGAATTGTGGGATGGAATAATTGCCGTCATCGATAGAACTAATAAGTATTCGGAGAATGATTTAGTGGCGAGGGGCAATTGCCATTTATAACGATACAAAGGTCACCGGGTCTATTTCAAACAAAATTGTACAATTACAGTACACCCCATCCCACGATATTCATAGATCGAGCTGTACTTTTGGCGGCGAATGATTTGTGACTTTAACCAAAAGAGCTACGCTACGTGGTATTTTCGCAATTTTCATTGTAATTCGTAAAGAACACGTATAATTAATCGTGAAATATACGAGTCGTGCCCGTTTATAACGTATTACATTTTTTTTTTTTTTTCGTCAAATTCCGTGCACGACGAATCCGATGCCTCGCTTACAACGATCGTTTTAGCACGAGTGTGTACGATAACTTTAGAATACTTAAGATTTACATATATATACATTTACATTTATATATATATATATATATATACATGTATATATATGTATAACAATGTAAACAAGGATGCAAAAGCGTTGCATCGCGTTTTCCGACGAATCACGCAAAGGTCACCGGTACAATTATAAATTACGTTAAATGTTCTTCTTACTCTCTCGTTATTACCAGCGGGCGCTCGGTTCCTAATTAGATATATCTCGAATTGTTTTCTCACTCGCTCACTCTCGCTCGTTTCTTTTCCTTTCATCGGAACGAGCCGTCATCACGTTAAATAGTGTCGAGGTTTTGGCTCGTAAAGTTTCTGCACCAATTTTTTCGTCAATTTTGTTCTTCATTCTTTCGTGATTCGCCGTGACGCGAGTCTCGCGAACGAATTAACAATGAGAAACGGACGAGGGGAGAATGGATGCATGAAAGAAATTGAGAATGATGTAATTCACATTATTCTCAATTTAGAGCGAATGTCTTACTTCCGGACTGTGATGAAGTCAACGAGAGATTTCAACGAAAGAGGGTCAAGGGAAATAATGCCGAGAATTTCGTAGTTAAGGGAGAACGGGATAATGTGACAAACGGACACTTTCAAACGAAATATATAGATGAATATCGAGAAACAACTTATAACCACAGTCTTTGTGTAGATATCTAAAATTTACCATGAATGAAACAAGAATTTACAAACGGTTAAAGCAATTTTTATCTGGAATAAATGTTTATCAATGAATTTATCATTGATTCAACTTTCATTTTAAAACGGTTACAACAATTTTTTTTTCCTGCAAACATTTCTCTCTCGAGGGGTTATAGGTCTGATGACCCTCGTCATTTACCGAGTTCGTCATTATCCCATAAAATGTTCGCGATTACCCACAAGTAGTGTCAAAAACGAACACCGCGCCCATTTTTTCCGTTTAATAAGAAAAAAAAGTCATTAGTCGACGAGGAAACTCGTCAAATCGTCCATTATTCTTCTCGATAAAATTATTGACAACAAAGTTGAATAGTAAGGGAAAAAGGAAAAATCAAAATTGTCCTTTAAGTGTTCGCCGTTACTCCGTTTCGCCGTTACGTGGCAAACGATACTTTTTCACGATGGAAAATCGATTAAGTGAAGCAAAACCGAGTAAAGGGAAGGAAAAAAAAGGGTTCAATTCACTCTTGAACGATATTTCCAGTCCGGAATGAGAACAGAGTGTGACGACTAGATCGGTACACGGTTATTCGTCAGGACAATCAATTCAATTAAGACGAGCTTGGCATTACCGGCGAATTAAGTCGAAACAAGCACGGACGACAGAAAAGCCAGTGATTGATGGTTCGGCCAAGGTATATAAAATTATACGAGTACAATAACTCCGGGTATGCCCAAGAAATCCCTGGGGATATAATGAGGATGCTTTCTAGCGCAAGATGCCTCCGGTGCTCGCGATTGATCACGCGAGCAATATACGTTTAATGGTACACACACACACACACACTCATATATATATATATAACTGTTGTAATCTCTCGGTGCCTCCCACCGAGATATTTACGAGAAAGAAAAAAAAACGAGGATTGAATCGACGTTAATGCTCACGCATGCCTACGGGCAAATTCAATTGGAATACAATGGGGGAAAAAAAAAGTGAAATATCGTTGGTTCGACTACAATCGTTAAATCCGATTTAAATCAAATTTCGTCGTTACTAAAAAACAAAATTATCGTGTAACTCAAACAAATTTTTCGGCCATCAAGACTGATACTCGTTGAATAAACGAAACGTTTTTCTCGCTACCGACTAAAATTTCAATCAATTATCTTTGTGAACAACTTCACGATGAATCCAACGATCTTCTTTTTTTTTTCTCACCGTACAATATTACCAATTTTTCGTGCCATTTTCGTCGAGCACGTACCAAAAAAAAGTCATAAATATAATAATGATAAATACGATAATAGCGCAATTTATTGTGAATTTGCATGATTTTATCGGACATAAGTGCATTAAAAAAATATACAAATCGTTAAAAAAAATGTCTTTCGGCACGTTTTGAATCGGTTGAAAAAAAAAAATATATTATAACGTAAGTGTAATTTAGTTATTAAGGAATTTATGTTTCTAAGCTTCTAATCTGTATAGCTCTATGTATTACGAACGATTGTCAAAACCCGCGAGAAAGAGAATCGAAATGTGAAACGAGGATAACGGTGTGTCAGTGAGAGTGAGCACGAGAATGAAGAAACGCGTACGAACCAACGAAAAAACGTAAATAGTTGCCGTTTCCGTTTCTTTATTTCTATTTTTATTCCTCATCGAACCGGACTAAACGATCGTACGATCCGAGATCGTCAGTGAATCGTTTTTTATCCTTGATAAACTCATTAACGACACAATCACGATAACCTCGGATGATTTAATTCGATTGATTTGCACGACACCGCGAGCTCGTCTTGAACGAAGTACCGGAGAATTTCCGAAATTGCCCATATGTAGCCGTGTTACGTGTTGCTTAAGAAAAAAAAATAATAAAAAAATAAATCGATTGAATAGCCAACAGACTGATATTTTTGTTTTCATCGTTGTTCCTCATCCAAAAACCTATCCGAAAAAATTGCCCTCTCCTTTATTCTTCACCGATCGTGTGACTGTAATTACTTTATTAAACTGGCCAAAAGTCTGTATCGCAAAACGTTGTATATTGGTTCCGGAAAAAAAAAAGGTTAAACGGTGAAACGAATAACGGAAAAATGATCTAATTGAAAAAGAAGCGATCCGGACGTATCATTACTTCCGGAATGTAATGATACATCCGGAATGAAACGTTCCAGAATCTCCGGAGAGTTAGTTGGAAAATTCATGAGAGGTCTGGTACGAAAATGACCAAGACAAGTACTATCGTAGCAATAAAAATTGTGCGGACACTGTAAAATGCATACGATGCCTCGCAACCATTCGGAGAGTTTGAATCAACCCTTCGACGAGATCAATGAATCGATTGGGGGGGAGAGGGTAGGTAACGCGAAAGAGGGGAAACCGGTGCATCTTGAAGAATAGATATCCTGCTCGAGCGGATCAAAGAGCGAGAGAAAGAGAGAGAGAGAGGGTTTTAACGAGGACGACAAGAAGGTCATTCGCCCGTCGATGTCTGAACGATTTCAGCTGTATGTAAATGCGGGGTTACCCAGAATACCCAGACAGCACAAACTTCAATAGTCTCAACGAGGAACGTCACCAGTCTCTGATACTTCTCGTTCGAGGAAGGAAGTCTACATTCACTCTCTCTCTCTCTCTTTCTACCTCATCGTCCTGTTAGTTTCTCAGGTGCGGGACAATTCGATCGATCTACCGTAACCGTAACCTTGCCGCTTCGACTCGAGGCTCGACGGAGTTGGAACATCTTCTAGTAGTAATAGCAACACGCCAGAGGCACAACGAGATATTTTTCTGCCGCCAGAGAGTAAACAGAAAAATTCCTCCGTTCCCGATGACGAGAAGATAACCGCGCGCCGCGGCGTCATCCTCGCAAAGTGTGTGCTAATAATTTTTACGTCAATTGTGATAATCATTCGCGCGAGGAATGCATACTATTGAAGTCAGCAATAGGAGTGGTAAAACAAAATAAATTTTTCTACAGGATAATTGATAAACGATATATGAAAAAAATGCAGATATATTTTTTGGAGTATTCAGAATTATCGAAGTATTTCCGATCCTCGAATCATTGAACATTAATAATGCCGAAAAGATAGAACCACTGCCTAATGCTCCAATCGTTCAAAATACTCCAATAATGAAAAAAAAAAAAAAAATACTCCAAAATGTATTTAAAGTATTTTCGTGTAATGTGAATCATTTATCCCGTGACGAAAATAATACAAATACAATTTTTTTAAGTATTTTGGATTACTGAAGTATTTTTGATGCTCCGATCGTCCAAAATACTCCAATAATACAAAAATACTCCAAAATGTAGTTAAAGTATTTTTGTCTAATGTTTATCAATTATTCTGCGACAAAAATAATGCAAACACATTTTCTTGAAGTATTTTGGATTACTGAAGTATTTTCGATGCTCCAATCATTCAAAATACTCCAAAATGCATTTTGTATAAATTGTTCGGTGAAAAAAAATATTGCAAAACTGATTTTTCCACTTGCGTCACTAATTTGGCTAGTCTCCATTGTTGATTCGAGTTTAAAAAAAGAAAAAACTATGTTCTTGAATCCACAATATTTGATATACTAAGAAAATTGACTTTAAAACAGTAATAACGACGAAAATGCATTACCGCTTGAGTTATTGGGTGTTTAATATCAATGTTCTTGGTATCATCAATGTGGTTCATTGGAAATAAAAAGTTTTCAATTTTTTTTACATTTTCATCGAATGTCACTTTTGATTCGGACTAACGTAACATATGCATACTATTGAAGTCAGCAATCAGAGTGGTAAAACAAAATAGATTTTTCTACAGGATAATTGATAAACGATATATGAAAAAAATGCAGATACATTTTTTGGAATATTCAGAATTATCGAAGTATTTCCGATCCTCGAATCATTGAACAGTAATAATGCCGAAAAGATAGAACCACTGCCTAATGCTCCAATCGTTCAAAATACTCCAATAAAGAAAAAAAAAATACTCCAAAATGTATTTAAAGTATTTTCGTGTAATGTGAATCAATTATCCCGTGACGAAAATAATACAAATACAATTTTTTGAAGTATTTTGGATTACTGAAGTATTTTCGATGCTCCGATCGTCTAAAATACTCCAATAATACAAAAATACTCCAAAATGTAATTGAAGTATTTTCGTCTAATGTTTATCAATTATTCTGCGACAAAAATAATACAAACACATTTTCTTGAAGTATTTTGGATTACTGAAGTATTTTCGATGCTCCAATCATTCAAAATACTCCAAAATGCATTTTGTATAAATTATTCTGTGAAAAAAAATATTGCAAAACTGACTTTTCCACTTGCGTCACTAATTTGCCCAGTCTCCATTGTTGATTCGAGTTTAAAAAAAGAAAAAACTATGTTCCTGAATCCACAACATTTGATATACTAAGAACATTGACTTTAAAACAGTAATAACGACGAAAATACATTACCGCTTAAGTTATTGGGTGTTTAATATCAATGTTCTTCGTATCTTCAATATGGTTCATTGGAAATAAAACGTTTTCAATTTTTTTTTACATTTTTATCGAATGTAACTTTTGATTCGGACTAACGTAACATCCTTAATAATCGTCCTAACAACGAGAAGCCTATAGGTAACAAAAGTTTCAGAAAGTGACGTCGCGCATTGCATATATCATGTCTCCTTGGATGTCACTTTATACTGCGACGATTTATAAATCTGCAAAAAAAAAAGAAGGGGAAAGGGCAACAGGGGCTTCTAATTCTACGCGAGGGGGGAGGAGAAAACGAAAGGGTTGAGTGAATCGTTTCGCTCAAACCACGAGGCAGTCACTGTTTTCTTTCATTCCAATACAGAACGTGATATTTCGCGTAAGACACATTTGGAAAACGCAAACGAGGTCCCCCTCCCGCAAGAGGTTAGCTTCTTATTTTGAAATAGTAAAAATGCACGATATTCGTAAAGCTTTGCCAATAATAATCGTCGATAAATAATTTGAATAAAGAAAAAAAAATAGACATACGGAAATAGCGATAATAAATAACAACGTTTGAGTACTCACGTTTGGAGTGAAGTTAAAATTGAACACTGCAGCAAGGCCATTGCGTGCCCCGCTAACTTCGAAAGCTCTCACGTACAAAAGACATAATTCTCTTTCGCGGAGTCGCATTGGCATATTTTGAAAACGAAATTGCGAAGAATCAATACCCGGAGTGTCTGAGAGTCGTGAGCGCATTTCGTTATGATTTTGATGTATTTCCAATATCCACGAGAGTTGTACGGTGAGATGGTTCGAAAGCTCTGTGAAGAAAAAGAAAAACTATCAAAACTAACGATTTAGCTTTTTTTTCTTACATTACTGTATTATTTTCTGCATAATGTCACGTTGCAAAGAGACTATTGCTTAATAACTGTTTTATTTTTAAGCGAGTGTACGTGGTATATTTGAACGTACAATTTTTTAAACGTTTAAGTCCGTAGTCTGGTAAGTTAAGCCGATTTTCATGTCTTTTTTGGAGGGCGTTTTTTTGTAGGAAAATAAAAATGAGTCGTTTTGGATATTCAGGATGTTTTTATTTACATATTAAAGATACAAAAAAAAATTTGTTTGAAAAAATTTAATAGTTCATTATTATTATTATTGATCGAAGTTGACACCTCGAAAAAAAAGGGCGTGGGTGGCCCCGGTGATTTTGGCTCTTGATGTTATCTGAAATAAAAAAATCTTGATAATTCTTAATATATAGACATGTCATTCTGGTCGGAACTACTGAAGTTAAATTTCATGGATAATTAACAAAATGGCGGACTTTGGAAAAAAAAAACTTTTTTCCAAATCCCGCCATTTTGTTATTTATCCATGAAATGTAACTTCAGTAGTAACAAAATGGCGGACTTTGGAAAAAAAAACTTTTTTCCAAAGTCCGCCATTTTGTTATTTATCCATGAAATTTAACTTCAGTAGTTCCGACCAGAATGACATGTCTATAGATTAAGAATTATCAAGAATTTTTGATTTCAGATAACATCAAGAGTCAAAATCACCGGGGCTACCCACGCGCTTTTTTTTCGAGGTGCCAACTTCGATCAATAATAATAATAATAGTAAACTATTAAATTTTTTCAAAAAAATGTTTTTTCGTATCTTTAATATGTAAATAAAAACATCCTAAATATCTCAAACGATTCATTTTTATTTTCCTACAAAAAAACGCCCTCCAAAAAAGACATTGAAAATCGGCTTAAGTTACCAGACTACTACCTCAAGATGATGTCTTAGCTTTTCAGCCCGTTACTTCTTCATCGCTGAGGTGAGTAAATGTGTAAGAAAAAAACGAAAGCACTGAATGTTTTTCGGAAGTCGCAAGATTTTCTATCGTAGTGTTTGTCCGAGAGAATTTTGTTCAAGAATAGTGACAAACAGGAATGAGAAGCTCCGACTAAGCAAACAAGAGGATCTTCGGGAAGTGATACAACATCACTGATACAAATTTTATTATTAAATTTACCAAAAATGAATTTCCCATCGGTAATTAGATTGACCATAATTAATAATCCTAACGGGGGCTCTTTGTGTTCTGGGAATATTCAAAATCATTGCAAACATCGGCAGTATGATGCTGGTAGTGGGGTGTGCGTGTATCAACGTTATTTCAAACGTGACCCCTTTCGACCGACAAACGAACGTGCATTGACGCTTTAACACACTTGTGGCTCGAGGTCGAGGGTGCGGACTCGACGGGAATCCACTTTTGCCATTTCTCCCGCGTTTCAAACAAACCCTATTTATCGTGCGGTAACCGTACCGTCAATCTACCTCTCAGTGTCACTACGTTTACACGAGTACTCTCTCTCTCACTTCCGTTAAACATGCTCAGTGCATTTCATCCCTCCTATACAATCGGCTACTTTTACTGTCTGAATTACTCGAGCCTTGTGCATATATCAGTTGGGAATTATTGCATATAATAGTTTAACATAATTTGTATTCATTTGTAGCAATTTCGCAATCTTTTGCCTTATCAACGTCGTGTGTAAAATGACAATTTCGAGCGGCCATGAAACTTTGTGACGTTAATCGTTAATTTTTTGCCCTACTGGCCATTGTCGTCGAAATGTCAAGAGTCAACATCGATCCTATTTATTTTATAATTAACCACACAAAAATCTCACACACCGGACACGAGTTTAAAAAAATTGTTTCAGCCTTTTCTATACGTTCACGTTGAGCAAAATTGTCCTAAATCGTTATTCGAGCATTTAATTCTCGTTAAAGCATTAATTCCCGTAATGCGTTATTTTCAGACGAGTGAACACTTCCTGGCATGGCAGTGAACTGTTCCGATGGACCGTTTGTATTCAGACTAAACGAGAACGGTAGTGGTCCTAATCTTTTGGTGCAGGTGAGACTTTTTTTTCCTTCTCTATGTTCCAAGCACTATATCTCCGACTCGGAAGGTCAATAAATTTTTCAATCGCGAAATTATCTTCACACCCCTTAGGAAAAATATTCAGATCGATATGGAAAAAAAAAACAATGTACGAGTTCGATCTTTTCCGAATATTTGTTTTATATTGAAAAAAACAATTCCCTGATTATACGCTCGTTAAAGTATTATCGTCGATCGCTCGTTTGGACTTTTCGTTATGATTATCTTTCGGCAAGTTCAAGAAGATCGTGATCCGCGGCACTTACAGTGGGTTATCGTTATTATTTCTCAAAACGAGAGTGCTATAGCTCAAAAATATCGACGCAACATGTAATAAAGAATTATTTATAGAATATATCTACACATTCGAATTTTACTACGCCAATACACAATATGAGCCGAAATCAAGGTCTATAAAAGGACCGTGAAAGAGTGCAAATGCAATGATAAAAGAGAGAGAGAGAGAGAAAGCGTTACCGATTTAGTTTGTAGATATAAACGAGGAGAAAGTTGGTGTTTCAGGGTTATCACGAAGAGTAGCAAACAATTTTTTTGTTCACCCTCCCCCCCCAAATTCAGAGAGGCTCTATCATATCCCACTCTCCCACACCCCCTCGGACGCTTCCCTCGCGCAAGCTCGCGTTATTTTATTTCCGTGCAACCGAAGTAGGCTACCGTGACACACGGTTTACCGATTTAATTGTAATTACCGTATACCTCGGCTCGGCCCGGATATATCCCTGTCGGAGGCCCTAATGTTCCAATGACACGACAAAAAAAAAATCAAGGACTCTCCGTTCTACTTTAGCAAACTCGATGTCCTCTCGCTTTCAATCCCCTTCTGTATTTATATCGAACTCGGAGTAACGCGATACATTCTCGAATGGGTTATCAATCCCCCCCCGTTATCGGAGTTTATGATTTCGAGTAATTTAATTTTCATCGTAAATTATACGTGTGCCCGAAAGGTCTGCACCGAACGAGGCTGGCGAGAATACACGGGGGAGAGCAACGCGTTTAACAAAGATCGCTGGAACCTGTGGTGGAGATCCGGAGGTTTACCCTCTTCCCATTACAAGAGTTTACTACCCTGGCAGGTACAACGAGAAACTATCTCGACTCTATCTCATTATAAGAAACAACAACAACATTGATTCAAACTTGCCACTCATCCTGGTGCATGGTGGAATATTTGAAATTTTTTTTTTTCTAAATCCATTTGATCTTACTGTGAGCGATTGGCTATTAGAGTTTTTTTTTTAATTCGAATCAGGACAATTGAGCCCCGAAATCTCTTGTGCTCCATTGTCACAAAAATTTTAAGGTAGTAGTCTGGTAACTTAAGCCGATTTTCATGTCTTTTTTGGAGGGCGTTTTTTTGTAGGAAAATAAAAATGAATCGTTTTGGATATTTAGGATGTTTTTATTTACATAATAAAGATACAAAAAAAAATGTTTTTGAAAAAATTTAATAGTTTATTATTATTATTATTATTATTGATAATAATAATAATAATAAACTATTCAATTTAAAAAAAATTTTTTTTTTGTATTTTAATATGTAAATAAAAACATCCTAAATATCCAAAACGATTAATTTTTATTTTCCTACAAAAAAACGCCCTCCAAAAAAGACATGAAAATCGGCTTAAGTTACCAGACTACTACCTTAATGTTTCATTGATAACTCAACACGAATGATCCTGTATTCAAGCAATGCCTATGCAATAACACGTACGATTTACAGAAAAATAATTCTCACATAATTTCACTTCGGAAAATAAGTTTTCCATAAATCAAATTATAGATCCCACGTTTACAATACAAATTTATGGCTATAATCGTCGTTTACAAATCGCAGCTGAGCTGTGTGCGTGTGTGTTGTGAAGTAATGTTTGAAACGTTGAAATTAAGAAAATTTCATTCCAAATTGGGAATCTAAAACAATTATGTTTCATCCTTTGAATTCATAAAATATCATTCAATGAGCAAAACAAGCTCTCGCTCGTCTAAACAGGATCTATTGTACGGATTAAATTTTTTAAGGAATTGCATGACAAAATTCCTCGTATATAATAGCCACAAATTGGGTTAATTCTATGCCATCATTGTTAATTAGTTCATTTTTAATTATTGATATTTTTGACAAAAAAAATTCGCTTTATTATTAGTACATTCTCATTTGCACGGGGGCGCAGGGAAACTAGAGAAAACCTGGCCGTTACAAACAGCAACATTTTACTGGTTTTCGATAGTATTGCCGGAAAAAAAAAAAGTGGCTAATGTTGCTTAATATATGAAGTAGACTCTGTAACAAACTAGATATTTTCTTTCCCACTGTCCCTTCGAAAACTCGTGAAAACTTTATTGCACGATTGGCCGGATTGTTTCGCAGAAACATCGTTGAATATATTTGTTCGAATTGATTTTTCCTAACTGGCCTCGATGTACGTTTAATTTTTTTTACCGATCTCGTACAAATGACAAATGACCGAAATCTTATTCCGTAGTTTATCAATCGTATACCAAAAGGAAGCTCGATATGCCGAAAAGACAATCTCGTGAGGCACTTAAAGTGCATGAAGAAAGTGTACGGTTCGATTTACGACATCAGTCCTCTCGGTTATAATTTACCATCGGAATACACGAAACTCGCGGCCGATTGTAGCCGTTTCGAGAAGGACGAGAGAGTCTGGATATGCAAACCCGTTGGGCAGAGCCAAGGACGAGGAATTTTTCTCTTTAGGGTGAGCTTGGGAAGAATTTAACGACGATATTGGTCTGAAGTCAAATTTTACCCATTTACATTTTTCAAAATGATGCAAATTGAATATTGCACCTTTTTTTAAATTGAATCGCGTAAAAATGTACGAAACTTCAAGATCCCGTACAATCTGTAAACACTTGAGTAATTTTAATGAAAAATTGCAGCAAACACAGGCAATTGGCTGCTGTAAATGTGTGCATAATTTCAGCTTATGACAATTTGAATTTTGGAAGCCTGTCGCGCACGGACATTTTTTTTTCTAAATACAATTTTCCGACGTTTTGGCACATTCTCAACATATTTTCATTGAAAATTCGATCATTGCTTTGACGAGAACAAAACTTTTTCCACGAGGGCGCAAAAAAACACAAAAAATTAAATTCCATCGCCACCGAGGAGTACTAACGTTGACGAATCTATTTTAGGAACTAAACTCGAAGGATCGTGAGGTGTTCTTCATATTTGTAATTTTCAGTGTAATAAAAGTTTTTTTTTTTTTTTTTTTTTTTTAAGAAATTGAGTGATCTCACTTACGACAGCGTAGCAGTGGTCCAGAGATACATCGAAAGGCCACTTCTAATCGGTGGCTACAAGTTCGATCTTCGTCTTTACGTGTGCGTACCATCGTACAGACCCCTCACGATTTATCTCTACAACGAGGGTCTCGCGCGTTTTGCCACGGAAAAATTTTCCCTCGAAAGTCTCGACGATCCTTTTCGTCATTTGACGAATTTTGCCGTTAACAAATTGGGACCGGGCTACTCGAGAAAGAAGGAGCGCATCGGAGCCGGTTGCAAGTGGAGCTTTCGGCAATTGCGACGTTATCTGGAACAATCGCGTCAGTATGACTGGTTAACGTGGCAGAGAATTGCCTGTCTCGTTAGCCTAACGATATTGAGCCAAACAGCGAGAGTACCGAGATCCTCGAATTGCTTCGAATTCTTCGGCTTCGACGTTCTCATCGATGAGAATCTCAAGCCGTGGTTGTTGGAGGTATATACCACTCGTTTCCTCACAATTTTCCATTTTTTTTCAAACGGCAATATTATATTACTTAGAAAAAGGATTAATTTCGTTCCATTAAATAATCATTAATTTTGTCCAAAATAAAAATGAATCGTTCTCAATTGAAATCATATCAACTTCGCGTCACGGAGTAATAACAAGATTACGAAATTGCTCTACAAATTTTTGCGTTGAAAAAAATGTTTCCATCAATAATTTTACCGTATTAAAGATACGGAATTTTCATTGTTTCTTACAAATACAATTCTACTACTACCAGTTGTTCTGTAGGAATTTTTGTTGTTGTAAAATTATGTTTTCCATTTAATTTTCTGATTTGACTATGCGTACCCTCGATGCTCGCAGGCTCGTTCGGCAAATTCTCAAGATTTTCGTTTTTTCATCCCTCCTCGGCAGGTAAACGTGAGTCCTGCCCTCGGCAACGATTGCGAGGTCGATTCCGAAGTTAAGAAACCATTGCTTCACGATCTCTTCGATCTTCTTGGTCTTCCGGTCTGCAATACCGGACTGTCGCTGTTCAAGATATGGACATCCGGAAGTTCAATACCTACGGACAACGAGAACGACGAGGGTTATTGCAATTCGAAATTTTTTCAAACACGTTGCTCGAACAGACGATGCCGAGTCAATCAGAATTCCGTGACTCTCGTGGACGTTTGTCCGGATACTCGTGGAATGGTGAGCTCCATTAGAGAAAGCGTTTAATTGCCAGAACCGGGAATTCTTCAAAAAGGCACTTTCTCGTTGTTTTTTAAACACTTGCTTGAGTATCTCGTATCTTTCCCACAGGACTGGGGATTTGAATTTTTTTGGCAACGAGGTTACAAGGATCCTCAATGAGGAAATTAGTTAAAAAATAAATAAAATGCTTGTTTTTTTAATCAATAATCCTAAAGAGTATATCTCTTACCGGAAGTGTTTTCCTTTAATTATCATTCTTGATTCCAGCTTCGACAATCGACGGATGATTGCGCTGCAGCCTGTTCCCGTTACAATTCATTATTTACGGAAAAAAATTTCCGCCGAGGCTTCAACGGAACGGCAAAGAACAACGATCAGACCGCTGCTCTTGTCTGGGACAATGGAAAAGATTGGCGAAATCCCAGTACCCGCGAAGGTGGCTGGATAAGGATATATCCGTTTGCCAATCACGAATTGTCAATGACAACGGAATTATCCCAGACGCCGATACATCCTGTTGCTCCGAGGGGAGCTGAGAGAGAGGTCAAGAGCAGCATCCTTTGCATACAAAAGTAAATTGAACATTATGGAAATTAACAAAAATTGATTGTTCTCGGTTAAATGCTCGTGCTGACCAAAAAAAAATTGTTGTTTCAAACAATTTTTCTACAATCTTTCCAAGAGCAACCCTAGAAACTTGAGCAATCGTCACGGGGTAATTGAAGAGCAACCAGTTAGCTTTGTCTAAAAAAAAAAAAAAAATTACCGCATTGAGCAACCAAAACGTAACCGATGACCAAAAGACGACTAACGTTAACGACGAAAAAACTACTATTGAACTGGTTGATCCTCAGCAGTAACTTAACAGCAAACAATTCGGTAACTATAAAGCAACTTTTACTTTTGGTTGCGCCTGTTGGTCGTTTTTTTTCTCAAAAAATCGGTTGCTATTCGATTAAGGTAGTAGTCTGACAACTTAAGCCGATTTTCATGTCTTTTTTGGAGGGCGTTTTTTTTGTAGGAAAATAAAAATGAATCGTTTTGAATATTTAGTATGTTTTTATTTACATATTAAAGATACAAAAAAAAATTTGTTTGAACAAATTTAATAGTTTATTATTATTGTTATTATTGATCGAAGTTGGAACCTCGAAAAAAAAGCGCGTGGGTGGCCCAGGTGATTTTGGCTCTCGATGTTATCTGAAATGAAAAATTCTTGATAATTCTTAATCTATAGACATGTCATTCTGGTCGGAATTACTGATAACAAAATAACAAAATGGCGGACTCGGAAAAAAAAGTCCTTTTATTTTAGCAAAGAAGGGGTTGTAAAATAAAAAGAAATTTAACTTCAGTAGTTCCGACCAGAATGACATGTCTATAGATTAAGAATTATCAAGAATTTTTCATTTCAGATAACATCAAAGCCAAAATCACCGGGGCCACCCACGCGCTTTTATTTCGAGGTGCCAACTTCGATCAATAATAATAATAATAATAAACTATTAAATTTGTTCAAAAAAATTTTTTTTTGTATCTTCAATATGTAAATAAAAACATCCAAAATATCCAAAACGATTCATTTTTATTTTCCTACAAAAAAACGCCCTCCAAAAAAGACATGAATATCGGCTTAAGTTACCAGGCTACTACCTTAAAGGACGGTAAAGCAACTAGAAACCATAAAAGTAACCGATTGCACAAGTTGCTAGAGTAATTACATCAATGTCGGTCTAATGAAATGTGTAGTTCGCATAAAAATAAAAATAAACAGTCAAGCATGTGGTCATTGCTAGACGTACTATTTTCCTAAAATCTCAAAAACTAATGACAATTTGGCCGTTACTATAGTTTCCTTTCAAACTTTTGATACGGGAACATAGAAAAAAGAGCCGAACATTTTCATGGATATCGTTGAAAATAATGATGAAATTCTGACAGTAGAATTTAGTTTGGACATAGATTTTTGTTTAATTTTAGAGCACTCATATTGATTTCGGAAAATGTGCGAATTTTTCTCGGTGAGACATCACTCGAAGACCATCTTCGGTCAACGTCTTACTCTAGCTGCATGGCAAATTTCAGGTTGATACGCTAAACACCCGTATATTGCCGTGAGGGTTTTATTTTTCTTTAATGAAAAACCCTCAAAAGATTGACGTAAAGTATATTTTCATTTGACCATTGGAAAACTCATTAATGTGGCAATTTTTATTTTTCATGGCTCATTCCCTGTCGAAAGATTTTCATTTTCAATGAATCCGCTGAAGCAAATTTTGAATGACATTTATCGTTTAAAAATTCAGCCAATTTGTCGACAATTTAGCAATTTAAAAGAACAAATCTATTAAAGAGATCGGGACTAGTAAAATATGGTATGCGTGATCGGAAAAAATGTTTTTCTTCCTGGCAGAGTCCTGTAACTCTTGTATTCGTTTTGTAAGAGCAGTTTAAATTTGTTTGCTTTTCTGTAAACTGTACGCATGATTGGGATTAGAGTGCCGAACAGCAATATCTATAAAATCTTTAGCTCTTTGTTACACCGTTCAGTGCGGGGTAAAACGCGGCACACTATTTTATTTCGGGCCCAATCCCCGAAATATTGACCAATTTTATGAAACCCAACAAATTTTTTTTTCTCCATACGATTCGTCTAGCAATGTAGCTCTTACAATTTTCATTTATCTGAAATCTACCGCGTTAACCCCGTAAAGGAGAGTGTAACAAGGATTTTAAGACTTCACACACATTGATCTGCCGTGCTGTTTATTCTCAATCATGGCCATTTTCACGGTTAATATATTTCTATCTTTGTTTTTCCGTGCTCTCATAATGGTACTTTGATAATAGTCGCATGAATCTATACAAAATTAGCCACTCGATGTTTCGTAAGTTCGATTTTATTCAGAATTTTGTGCTTCATAACGCGTTGGCCAAAATCGGACGAAAACTGACCACAAATGGTACATCCAGTCTATAGGAATTACGGAACTCCGTCAGAAAGCGCAAACCTTTTTTTTTCAACCGCAAACATACTTTCACTAGTCATTCATCTAAACATGTGCGGCAACAAATTTCTAACGGTTTTTTATTTTTGTCACATTTTGATGACACAACGACCCGTAAAATGTCAATATTATTTAGCTTGTGGTTCGGTGAATTCATAGAAAATTTTTCGACCGAATAGTTATGAAACATGAAAACCGGAAATTGCGAATTGTGGGCAATGGGATTTGACTGAGCAAACTCCAAATTATAATTGATGCTTCATTATCTGTTTGTATACCTCGCATTCATTAGACCGAAAAGAAAGATGATTGCTCGTGGAAAAATTGTGAAAATGATTTTTAGAAATTATACGTTCTTTCCGGAGATGACGTACGGTAAATCCTCAAAACGCGGCTCTGTCATATGTTCATTTTTTACTCGTCGTAGATTCGTCAAAGTTGCAAAAGACGTTCATCGGGAATTTGGGGAGCACGGAGACGAACGTTGCAACGACATACTAAGAAGAGCTCTCGATCTTAGTACGGAAATTTGGCTTCCGGAAAAATGACAAGAAACAATTCTTCTGTGCGTAACGTCCTTTTCTCTTAAAGACTTTTGTTCCGTCCTTTCGACCGTTATTCAACATTCTGTTTATCAGTCAGAACTGCGAACATAATACACATCAACCGTCACTAATCTTCAATATTTCGAGCCATTACACCGTCGCGAATTAAAAAAAAAAAAAAAAAACAAAGTGATAAAATCTTCAAATCGTCCAGGAAGCATGCATTTCCATTTCGAATATATCTTTTATTTTTTTTGGCTTTACCGATTCAAATTTTGTTAAAAAAAAAAAAAATGCTGAAATAGGAAAGGAGGAAGACGCTTAAAACGGACTTACAAAAAAATGATTCCAAGAAAATCTTGGTTTATTCGATTTTCGGACGAATGTATTTTTTTTTTGTTATGTTTTCTTTCTTTTATTACATCGGTAATAAACTTAGACTCCCTTCGCCGCCAATCTCTTGTCACGCTCCTCCGCGATCGAGAGCTTGACACCCTTGCCTCTCGGTAAACTGACGTACGCCTTAGCTCCTTTGCCGATGATAAAGACGTTGTTCAATCTAACGGAGACAAACAGAAAAAAAGGAAAAACAACGTAATATCTTTAGAAGACAATGCTTTCACGATGATAATTTTCATTATATCTATCGTAATTATTCGGAAATTATAAAAAATATCTGTGCTCTTCTTGGGTAGTACGAAAAGACCATTGTACGGATCGATCAGTGACCATTGAGAAGAGTACATTGATCTCGGCCAAGCTTTGACTCCGTCGAGCTTTCGAAGCTTTAATGACGCAGCTTCGATAATGGCCAATTCAAAAGTGTTCAATATAAAATATATATTTAAAGAAATTTAAAGAAAAAAAAAAAAAAACAAAAGAAAACCAAAGAGGGAGAAGTACACCATAATATTGAGGATCAATTTTACCTAGTAGCAAAAGTGTGTCCTTGGGAATCCTTGATGTGACAAATATCGAAAGATCCCGGATGACGTTCACGGCTTACGACACTACCGACACGTCCCAAATTCCTTCCGCCGGTGATCATGCACAGATTGCCTGAAGACCAAAAAAATGTATCACACAATTACATTAATAACTTTAATTCATTTAAAAATAAAATCTTCGATTTTACTGCCAAAATTTGTTCAGTTATTTTGAACAAATATTCATGCGATATTTTTATTGCGTCACTCACCAGAGTCAAAACGGATAGAATCGATGATTTTGCTTGTTGCAATGTCAAGCTGGATCGTGTCATTGACCTTGATAACGGGATCCGGATAACGAATGGTCCTACCGTCGTGCGTAACCAAGAATGGAATTCCCTTAGGTCCTGTCTGTACGCGCTTAACTTTGCAAAGCTTGTACTGTAAAACAAGATTTTTAACGATTAAATAACAAATCGTAATTGAAACATTAACACAAATGATCGAACAATGTCAAGTCTTTGTGACCCATAATTCGCGAATCATGTTCCTATACGCATACACGAAGTTAAATTTAATTGGACATTGAAAAATGATAGAGAAAATATAGTTGAGCAAAAGAAAATTTCGACGATTCAAATGAGGATTGATACAAATTTTTGAGATTGATAATTTCAAATTCAAAGAGTAATATTCCCAAATTCAAGACAGTGGTGTTTTGTTCCCCAAACTACCGTTTTCATCTCATTCATTTTGTAGCAAACTTACTTTGGCTTCCTCGGCCGAAATTCTGTGAATGGTGAAACGTCCCTTGACATCGTAGATCAGACGAAAGAATTCGCCGGTCTTTTCGATGGTAATGACGTCTGAAAACAAAAGATTTTTCGTTTCACAAGTCACAAATAGTTTGAGGTTCGACTTTTTGAAATAAAAAATTTGGTCTATGTATCCTCCTTGGGTAGTACGAAAAGAATATAAAATTCAGTCAGTGACCTTTATAGAAGGCATTTTGTTTTGGGCCCATTATTGACTAGAACATTTCAAGAAACAAAATGCTACAGCTTCGATAAGGCCAAAAAGCATCGGTAAACGATGCGACGATTATCCATAAAAAATGAAAAAAAAAAATGGCATGCTCACCCATAAAACCTGACGGGTAGTTAGGATCGGTACGAATCTTGCCGTCGACCTTGATCAGACGTTGCATGACAATTTTTGTGACCTCGGAGTTGGTCAGTGCGTACTTAAGCCTGTTACGTAGGAAGATAACCAACGGAAGTGACTCCCGTAGCTTGTGTGGCCCGGAGGACGGTCTGGGGGCGTAAACACCACCCAATTTGTCCAACATCCATGCCTTCGGCGCATTGAGACGCTTCAAATGCTTTTTCGGTCCTCGGGCCTGGTGGAAACATTAAAAATTTTTTCCATTAATCACATCTCGAACCTCTGGGTGTTGTTTTCGTGAGTCTAAAATTTGAGGTTATGTTGCGTGCAAGCAAAGAGATGAACTTTTTCGTGAACGTGCCCTTTCAAACAATTAATCGCGTACAATTTGTCGCTACTGCTGGACAATGAAGCGCTAATGCAATGAAACGGTTTACAATGAAACGTTAAAAATGTTACGAACAAAATGTCACGCTCACGAAGCCACGAGAGGCCGAATTTTTACGCTCGAGATCGGCTTACTTTAACCGCAAATTTAAATCGTTATTTTCACTAAATACACAAAGATAATAACACTCTGATATGTTCACTGTATTTATCACAAATCGATTGAACTCTGGAAGTTCGTGCGTCAACGATTAAAACGGATTTCATGTTGTCGACGCGAAGCAAACTTACCATCTTGGTTTTCTAAACGGAAAAGACTCTGGTTGACCCGTTCATGGCAGGAGAGAAAGGATCGAAGCGCATGCGCGCGACATCCCGAGATCCGAGCGACGCTCGCGGCGACGTTGACAACTAAAACAACCGGAAGTGACGTTTTGAACTCAATTCTGTAACAAGTGTCGTAAGCATAGTGATACGCTTAAATACTATATTAGCGTTGTTATTGTCAACAAAACAGCATTTCGAACAAATTGTCGTTTGGGATTATTTATACATTTTTTTTTTTCGTAAAATCAAAAAATTAAACACATTGTTATCGAGTTTTAATCGTGCAGCCCTCACTTGGATGTAATTTAGAGATCAGCAATTTAGTGTCAATAAAAAACAAAGCCTGTAAAGAGAATTTTTTAGATACGTATTGAGAGAAAAGGATAAACACCGCAAAAATAAGTTTCCAGCCTTTTATTCAACGGTAAAAAATAAAAATAGAGTATATGAAAAATATAAAACGTCACTGACTTACTTTGGGACTTGTATGTGCATATTACAGTAATTTGATCGAAAATCATGTAGTCAATTATTTTATCGCTTTGACAATATCGTCCAGTAAACTTGAAGCTCCAATGCGAAACAAATTTTTGTTCAACCATGGCTCGCCCAATTGTTCCTTAACCAGCACTAACCATTGCAGAGCTTCCACCGAAGTTTTTATGCCACCAGCAGGTTTTAATCCAACCTGAAATCACGTATATTACGCTATTTAATATTTTGTCATGTTCAGGGACATATTCGTTTTACCTGGATGATTCTTTCGAATCAATTTTCTTTTACACGTGTGTTAAAATCTCAGGAAAAATTATACTATTACAAGCATTGTATATCAATCCTGCAGTTCATAAAATTGTAATTTTTTTCGAAATCTCAAGGCACCTCTGAACAAAATTATTACGGGATTTTTGGTAGGGTAACGTTTAGTTGCAAAACAAATAGTTCAAAATCCCGTTAAGTGATTAAATTGCGAATTCGAAACGATAAGAATAGTTTACCGTTTTTGTTCGTTAAATTCGTTATTTCGAACGTTCGGCAAAAAAACCCTCGAATTTTACTTACCGATACAGAGTTAGGATATTAAAGAGCGATATAGGAAAAAACGGAAAATTACGTATTGTCAAAAGTAACAATTTTTATTTACCTTCCTATTTGTTTGCCTGTAAAAATCTCTTATGGCACGACACATTACAATGCCAACCGGTAGTGTTGCGTTAATCGTCTCTTTTCCCGTTGACGTTTTAATAAAATCCGAACCAGCATACATCGATATCATAGACGCGGTGTAAACGTCAGCGAGTGATGGTAATTCGCCGACCGATAATATTGTTTTCATGCAAGTTTCACCGCACACTTTTCGCATTGCTCTAAGCTCATTGTAAAGATCGTCCCATTTGTGAGCCAAAGCCAATGATCTGTCGATTACCACGTCAATTTCGTCAACCCCCCAGTTAACCGCGTACTCTATCTCGGTCAAGCGTGAGGCCAATGGATACTGTCCCGTTGGGAATCCAGCAGCAACTATCGGTGAAATGAAAATATGTCTTTGATCTAAGTGTTTTAAATTTTTGGAATTATGAATTTTTTCGAAAAATCGTTTCAGGTGTTTATTAAGTTTTTGGCTCGTTCAATTTTTGGCCTAACGGGTCAACACTTCCTGACTCGATAGCCCAAATGATAACCATGGTAATCAATAAATTGGCTACCATATGGAAGGATATTTAGGATATCATTATTTATATTATTGGATTTATGATATCTTTCATTTTTCAAAGAATCCATTAAAAATCAAGCAAACCTCATACTATCAAGTTAAAGGAGAGAAAAATGATGAAAATTGAAACTTGCTTCATCATTTATGCGCATACACAATGCTTCCTCTGTGAGGAAGTAAAAAATTAAAAAAGCCTCTTACTCGTAGAGGAAATTATCAAGCGAAGCGAGTACTCACTTAAAAATATTCAGGATGTATTCGAGGATTTTCTCTTACACCAATGAATGAAATAACAATAAAATGTTTGGAGTAAAATAGAAAAAAAAAAATTGATATTCCAAAATGAAAAAGGTTCGTACCACTGGCTACTTTAACGCCATCATCCGAGTTTGAGATGTGAGCTTCGAGATGTTTTAATGCACCGATTGCAACCTTTGCCTTCGTTGGATAAACACAAATTGCAGCAGTGTGCAGCTGTTCGGACCAATGAAAATTCAGCTCGATGGGTTTTACAGCCTGCAAGAGGAAATCATTCTTTAACGGGGGGGTAAGGTTTTTCACTTTCGAAAAAACGAATTTTTTTTTTTGTCTTATCTTATTGTTTAACATTTCAAGAATATGTCCTTAAAATTTTAAACCAATCTAAGGAATATTCCTGAAGTTATTGTCTTATTAATCTCCTGGCCTTTAACGCTATACCTCTAACAGCTGCGGGCGGTCGGGCTAGCAGTGCAGCTGTAGAACAGGTATACAGTTTATTCATTGCTATTGTGTATATAGTATATAGTGTATACTATACACTACAATATAAGCAATTACAAACTTGCTTATACCTGTCTGTATATTTTGTCGATTCAGTGTGAGGTAAGCCGATAAAATTCGCTTATGAACGTTTTATACCAGATTTTTTAGTGTTCAAAACTTTAAAGCATTTCCTCACAACTCACGTTTTCAAAGTCGGTGTCCCTCATAACTTGAAAACTACAGCACCGATCCCTTTGAAATTTTGAACACTAATTCTGTACATAATTTACGAGGTAACGCTGGAGAGTTTTTCTCAAATTTGTTGATAATTTTTATTTTACAATAACAAATTAACCGATTTTTTTCGTAAAAATCGCGTTTTTCCCTTCAGAATGTTCCAAAAAATTGAAAAATTGAAATTTCGAAAAACCCTTCCAGCGTTACCTGGGGAAAACTATTATCTAACAAATGAACTTCCATTTTTTCATTTCAGATGATCCAGCACCAAGTTATAAGGGACACCGCAATTCTACTTTTTTCCGAGACACGTCCGAATAATTGCTGCCATTGCCGTATTTTTTAATATTTCTTCGTGAAAATTTTATATAATATTCTTCGAATGTCATATTTTACTGTACCATTAGTTTCAATAAAGAGATTTTAACTGCGTCATCACAAAAAAATCACAAAAACATGCCTTTTTTTGTACGAAAAAAAAACACCTGTATAAATAAAAAACAAGGCTCGTATAATTCCCACCTTTTTGCACAGTGCTTCAACATTTGTTTCCGTGTCGTCGCCACCCAATGTCGTCAAATCGATACAAGTAATTGCTCTCAGGAGCCAAGCAATTCTGTTATCTCCCTGTATGGTGCTGGCTTTGTAAATAATTTGTTCAACAATATCGTTAACAGCAGGTTCACTAACAAATACATTTTTCCAATGTGACTCTGGTACCTCCGACAATTCAGTCATTTCAGTATAATTATACATATTAAGGAGTTGTTTGCTTTTCACAATATCACGAAATAACAAAAACAGACTTTATAAGTAATCTCGACGAGAGTTTATCTACCAGCCGACAAGATTAATCGTCGAGCCGTCGAGGTTATGGAGCAACATTCATGCATCGTCCGCCACGTTATTTAGTTCGATTTTTCGCTACTAGGTATCGCGATTCATGAATCAGGGGGATAGGGACGAAATTTAAAAATCTTATCGCAAATTCCAAACTTGAAATTTTGCCAAATGCTTCGGTCCTGTAAAAATATATTCTGATCGGTATATAAAAAAACCCCTTAAAAGTTCTATTTTACAAAGATTTTGTTCATTTTTAAAAAAGGCATTTTCTCCCAGATAAAAAAAAATGTAAATCTGAATATTTGCTTACATAATCGTAGAAGCGTTTCCATCAATTGCTCGTTTAGGATTTGCGATGATTTTTTTTTTGTCAGGTTGAAAATGATTGTTAAAGTCCGTCTTTGATAACTAGAACTCACATTAAATTTAACGCTTTCTCGTTTTAATGTATTTATGAAAAATAAGTAAACCGTCAAATTAAGAATAAACATAAAATGTACCGAGATAGCGAATAGAGACTGTAGGAGGGATACCGATATTCAGATGTTACGGTGGGTTACTCCGATAAATTGATCAATTAAACCGATCTCGCGATTAGTCAATTCACGATGGTGCAGTCGCGACGGTGCGTCGCCAGAGATTCAAGCTGAAAACAGACAGTTCGTAGTTTGGAAAGTAAAAGAACGAGACTGAGAGTTTTCGTAAAATTTTCGCCGAATTTCGAGGTGTTGTACGTATAGATTTTTATTACATATTTACAGACTCAAAATCCATACCCTTTGTATGGTGCCTCTCGTCATAAATAAATATTTGACTTGATGATCCGAATACGTTGAGCCTATTGGCCAACAATACCACGTTTGGGATTGACTCACATTGAAACTACTTAATCATGAACGTAAAACGTTTCATTCCTATGATGCATTAACGTTATCTGTGATGTTGCCACTGGTCCCAATATTCCTTCGTTTGCATTTCCGATAGTCGCGATACCGTTCGATCGAAGGCGAATAGCTCCTCCTCACCAGTGAAGATGTTCGACTTGTGATCGTCCTAAAAACAAAAAAAAGAGCTCATCCTTTCGTATAATTTAAATCGCTCTCGCGCTAATCAACGATGCGAAAATTAAATCCAACGAGAATTTCAGTATATCGCAGTAACAATGAACATCCCAATTAATCAGTCATATTGAAAATTGTAACTTTCCGTATACAAAATAACAATAACGAAACGATGCCAAACGGTTTAAAAAAACGTTAGTTTAGTAAAAAAAAATTTTTCTTCCAGTATAGTCGCCATCCTTTTTGAATATGTTTTTACGAATGGGTATTTTTATAATTACAATTGTAAAAACAATCGAAAGAAATTTTTGCAAATATTCACGCGACAATTCTGAACTTACTGAACCAACTGAAATTTTCAAATCGTCCATCAGCATTCGCTTCTCGTCGGAATACTCGACGTCACCTTCGGCAACGAACAATTGAGTGTGCGGTGCTGCGGCAGAGACGACTACTCTGACCTGTAGAAATAAAGAAATTAATCATCGACAGTTCGAAATCCAATGACTCGCCATTCTTCAAACTAGCAGCCTTACCCTATTGTCGTATAACGTATCGATGAGCGTAATGAATCGTCTCGCTTGCGATTTTACTTTCAAGTTCAATTGAGGAACGTCTCTTATTATAATTGTGTGAAAAGCCTGAGACAATTCTAGATAATCACTGGCACCCAGAGGCTGTCGAAGCGAAGAACGGTAAAAATATTAATTACGCAAAGTCAACAATTCAAAAAGTTCCCAAAAGGTTCTCTCAATTTTTTCTCCATCGCTCACCCTGTCGCAAAGTTCTTCAAAATTCGAATCGATCACTTGGCCGCAAGTTTTTTTGAACGAAACATTGCGCCCTTTTATCGACAATGTCTTTGGCCTCACAATGTCGTTTTCCATTGAGCACAAATATTTGAAAACCTTGTCAACAGAATCATCGGCGTCTTGGCCAATTCTAAATAATCATAGGCATAAACGAGTGACGAAGTGTTTGAAAAGTAAAGAATGTAAAAAGAATGTTTAACCTACACGAAGTAACTACGATTTTTTCCGCCGCTTCCTTTCAATCTATAATCAACACCCGAATCCAACGAATCCACCGTGCAGTGATCTTTCAATACTTGAATAAACGGCACAAAGTTTCCTCGTTGCAAGCCATTTTTGTACAAATTATCGGGTGAACGGTTGCTCGTAGCTACCACTATGACACCGTTGTTGAAAAGTTCCGTAAACAGACGCTTCAGAATCATAGCATCCGCGACATCGGTTACCTCAAAAATTCAATTGCCAATTAATGTTTTCTCTTTGAAAATTGAATATACAGTAAAAAAAAAAATATCAAATAAAAAGTATCTCGCCTTTATAAATAGCACGTGAGTTTCTCGATCGTTACATGGAAAAGTAAGAGATAAAAATTGGAAAAATCTTTGACAAACAAAATTGGACAAATAAAATCTATGATAAATTCTACCGAGCAAGAAAATTTATTTTTCGTCAATACCGTTCGATTATCAAGTTATTCCACGTAAATCAACTAGCATAAATCTTATATTTGAGAAAATCAACTATAACAAGTAGAGTAGAACTTCTGTGTGGGCGTTTGTTGGTAGCGATAGAAGTGTTATTATTCGTTTAGTACCTGAAATTCATCGAAGCAGAGTAACCAAGCTTTCTCTATAATGACAGAGGCTACTGGAGGTATAGGATCAAACGGCTGAAGCTTTGTACTGTGAGGATCGCGAGTAACGCCTTTCTTCACTTCGTGTATTTTACTATGAACGTCCAGCATAAATTTATTGAAGTGAACGCGTTTTTTATTCTCAGTCTAAACGGGAGTGAATAAAAAAAATGTTCAAGTTAGATCCATAGAGTTTGGTCGACCAAGCGTTCTGTACTGCATATGGAAAGCCATCATATATACATATATATCACGCAATACCTCTAGAGGTTTCATCGTCCGTATCACACAATTGTACATATTCAACCTGCGATCCTACATTCATCGAATAATTCGCTGAAAAACGATTTTACAACTCTTCCGTTGTGTCAGAAAAAATTTTAAGGACCTCTAATTCTCTCACTAGTTATTTGGCTCCCCATGTGCAATACGCAAGAAATTAGAATTGAGATACCTGACAGCAATTATAGAATAGGTCCATCAACATTGTTTTACCTCCGCCCACAGCTCCGTAAAGATAGAGTCCTTTGGGCAATTTCTTTTTTTTCTTGCCTTTTCCCAGCCATTTGCTCAGCAAACTCGGTTTCTCAGGCTCGTAATTTTCTATGTCCTCGTAAACCCTCTGCAAACTCTTGGCTATTTGCATTTGATACTCATCGGCGACTAGTTCGCCTTTGACTATTTTTTCCTTCAGAGCGTCAACGGGACTTTTGTCCGTATTGAGATTTATCTCGTTCGTTAAACCACGGGAAGGAACGACGCTCGTGCAGCGTGAAAATAAATAGACAAGTCGATTGAGGCCTTTGCCACTCCTACGCACGAAACACGACATTGTTTGCGGCATCATCTAAAACCATGAATTTTCACAATATTTCTATTTATCTTATTCAATTGATTAACCTTTTAGCGATTTAATTTCATTCTTTTCATATTTCAATTTTGTGGATTTCATCAGCGAACTGCTCATCGTACTAGTCAACTCATAATTCCATTGTCGTACATTCGAATTCTGTCCAATTATTACTTGGACAAATATATTAAAAGATAAACTATTTTAGTCTGGAGTAATGAAAGAAAAAAAAACACAGCCTCACCTGCACGTCTCACACGCCCACGATGATGAATCGGTTCAAGGAAACCCGCGTGGAAACATTTTTCAGAGCCAAGGTGATGTATTTTCGATGCTTCAACACACCGAGCCAATAACGACTCGAGACTATTCGGTCGGTGTTATATATTTGTGTACGTAACAGAAATTACACACAAACACGAAGATCATTAACGAAACTCGACAGATAAATCTTTTGCAATGTTCATTACGATAAAACCGTTATTGCAAAGTCTAAAGAGCGATGCAATGTATTTTTTTATCATTCGAATTTGTCTACTGTCATCACATGTTACATTTGAGGGCATTGTTGCAAAAATGGCGACGAATTTGCGCGCAATCTATGTTCAGAGGCGAAAACTTTGTCTATACCGACGATCGGTAATAAAAGGACCGACCCGACATCTTTTGGCAGTTTGAGAAAAACCTTTCAAAATTCGAGTCTGCACGACTCGGTCAATAAGCACAAAAACTGTAACTTTCTTTAGTCTTCAGTCTCGCGCTGTCAGTTTGGCTGTCACAGTCACGTTAGGATCAATAGAATAAACAATGTTCCTTTTGTTATATCGTTGTTGCACGACGATAGAGACTTGAAAAGAATGCACAAAAATGTCACTTTACTTTGTTGAAGAATGAGGCCAGATAACGTGATAAAAAAATTGTGGATGAGTCGCTCTTATTCATAAAAAACAACGACTCTCATGATTTTTTTTTTCGTTATTCTCGTAAAACGTGAAAGAGATAGATATATATATATTTTTTGGGAGTAATGGCAGCCGCTCAAGGAACTCCGGAATCTGATGCCGGTAGCTTTGAGTGTTTTCAAAATTATACAGCACCGGAAGTGTTTGTTCAGGGACTCGCTGGGATTGTCGATCAGCAAGACGTAGAGTCCATGATACGCGCCCAGAAACAAATGTGAGTCAAACACTTTATCTGTTATTATGATAATTGTTTCTGTTAATTTAGATCAAGATCAATTTTACTTCAAGCGTTCTTCATTGAAATGAAATCCTCAGAGAAAAGAAGTATTAAAAAAAAAATGTTCTCTTCCCGATGTCTCAGGTTGCAACGTTTCGAGAAGACAAACGAGATGCTGACAAATTGCAATCAGCTGTCTGTGAACAGGCTCAAATCAGCCGGAGTAGAATTTAAAAAGCACACTACCCTCTTGGCTGAAATGAAACGAGATTTGGATCATATTTTCAAGAGAATACGCGTTGTAAAGAACAAATTGAGCCAGCAATATCCTCAAGCGTTCAACGGTAATATCAATCGCACATTGTCAAAGTTTGAAACTTAGATATTATAGGGATAGTATATCCCTTCGTTGATCCTTTTCCAAGGGAAAAGCAGAATAACTCCGAAGACACATTTATTAGGAAGTAATAACTCTTTATTTCATTGCTCGAGTCTCGATAAAAAAAACAGAATGAACGAATCTTCCCCAAACATCAATAATTCCATAGCAACGGCTTCTTGCCTTTTTTTAACAAAAGTGTATGCAGTTGATAATTTATCGGAGTACGATTCTAGATATATATGCAGGCATATATATGTACACATGATCGTATACTACTCCTACAACATGGACAAAAAAAAAACACTTTGTATCGCTATCTTTGTTTACAGAGGCGGTGAGAAGCAGCCTCGCTGAGGAAGTTTTAGTGGAGGATCTGGATCAAGGTCCAAAACCCCTTGAACCCGAGGTTATACCTTTGCCTGTACCTGTTTCCGGTATAAACGACGGCGATCCTGATTCAGACGGTAACCAACCGTAATAGTCATGTTGCTAGACACATAGGGTATCTATTCTTTTAAGCGAAAAAAAAAAAAATTCATATTTCCTAGAAATGACTCTATATAGAGAAAAAAAAAAAGTTCAAAGTACCTACTATACGAGGAAAATTTTCACAAATTCACAATAGCGAAAGATTATGGAAATTTCGAGATCAGTCTGCTTTTCATCTTCTACCCGTTAATGGATAATTTTTTTCTTTTTCTATTATTTTTCTACGTCTCGTTTCGAATGCACAAACTTTCGTGACGTTTTATCGTCAAAGACGCCGCGTTTTTAGTTTGTAGTGACTTCTTACCGTTTGATCAACTTTACCTGAAATATTGAACGCCGACTCGTCTACAGTTACTAGTAACCGATATCCTTTTAAGTTTGAACTCGCAGTTACTGTTGTTAAAATGACGGAAAAAACAAACAAACAAAAATTGCCACTACGAAAATCGCTGACTAGTCGCCAAGCGCTCACTTGCTACATCAAAAATTTTCCAAAATCGCAACTAATTAGTACAAACAAATTCGTCACTTTGATTTTTATCTTTAACAATAGCGATTACTGCCACAAACACAACGCGACTATTGTGTGGATTATCGACATGTTTTCTTTTTTTCTTTCATACATCCCGTTACAAAATGCAGACGTGAATCAGAGATAAGCACCCGTTGTTATTAATGAAAATAGAAAACATTCTTCGTTTATTTATTCTGCTAATTTGTCTATTATTAATTATTTTATTAAAGTGACCTACAGCATTTCTAGGTGCATACGTTTACCCCTTTACTCCATAATGTAAATGATTATTTTTCTTTTTGCATTTCGTGAAAAAAAAAAAAAAACAGTTGTAACGAAGAAAAGAAATCGATCGTTACACGATGGACAGATTTAGCGTATGCAGTTACAAATATTGGAAATCACATACAAAATAAATAACAAATAGCAAATAAATTATAAATAAAAGAAAGAATGTTTTTTTTTTTCTCAAAGTAACGGAGAGGCGCTGATGTCTGACGTGGGTTCGCTGGAATGGAATTGATATAGGCTGTTGTAATGATATCTATTCTGTGGTGCTAATTTTTAAGCATATACCAAAGACATTTTCAAAGATAATATTCTTCAAGAGAGAGAGAGAGAGTCACTTTAAATAGATGTTGAGAGTAGATATGAGCTAATCATCAAACACAAGGGTTGTGCACATATTTCGAATATTTTACTGTTTTTTTTTGCGACATAAGAGAATATATTGTAGGATCGAATATTTTATTATTAATCGCTCGCGTGTACGAAAAGCGTACGCAAACATCGATCAAAGTTTATATCCCTTTCGACAAAGTTGTGTTCATATATACATATATATATTTAAAACGGAAAAGATGAAAATCAATTATCAACGTCTTTCGTGATAATCTTTTGTAGGCTCCCGTCTTGTTATCACTGTACGATGTACATGTTAAAGTCGAAGTGCACGATTCGCTAGAGATTTTCGTTTTGTTTTGTCGTGATAGGTAATTATATAAAACAAAATAATATTAATGAGAATAATAATAATAATAATAATAATAATAATAATAATAATAGCGCTCAAGAGTTAACTTGTTATCGGCGAATTCGCACTCCGACTATAGCATATCTAACACACGTTGTAATCACAAAATTCGTGCATTTGAATAGCGCACTCAGTGTTTAAATCGAAAGAGGGTGAAAAAAAAAGAAAAAGAGATAAAAAAAAAATACACTAATGTTTGTTTTCGATTAACACGGGAAGACTGGTTTTTTAATTCGTTTCCCCGAAGATACTTAGAGATCGTGCACGGAGCGGTTTTCCACTCCGTACACACAACACCGAGAGATCATGAAATTAGAAAAAAAAAAAAAAAAAAAAATTGATGCATTCGTAACAATCGTTATAACTTCAATTATTGATGTACACAGTTCCGGTCGAGGAGTTTCAGTTCGCAAAGCTGCGCAAACGACGGATTAAAAGCAACGACAGTTCATCAACGGAAAGCAACAACGAGCACAGTAACGCCGACGACTCGTCGTGCACCTCGGACACTGGATAAAGTCCCGCGGGATGAGAAAAAATAGATAACATAAATATTTGAGGAAAGAAATTAAAAAAATTAAACGGAAGTAAAAATGGATATGATGGAACGAGAGCTTACGACGTAAAGGCAAGTGATTTTTTTCGGAAGGAGGGGGAGGGGGGAATATTATAATATAATGAGCGTTTAATCGAATCTGAAATTATTATGGCTTATTGGAAAAAAAAAGAAGAAATTAAAACACATACTTAACGTGATTGTCCCAGTCATCGAAAGTTTCTCGTCTAAGAATTAGATTCGATGAGAATTTCAACGACCCAACAGAAATTATACTATTTTCAGGAGTCCGAATATTAATATCGCTGAAAAGATATTAATAAAGAATTTTTTTTAAAGTTTCTTCAACAAAATAGAGCTCACTTTCATAACGAAATGAAATTATCCTTGTGTTTTCGAATACACACGTTTTATCGATCGTTTTTTTTCCAATCAATCACAACTTTTAACACAATAATTGAAACATCAATATTACGTGATTTACCCAATAATTTTCATTGTTTCTAATTTCTCGATATAACTATACGTTGAACTTGTTTTAAAAGCTAAATGACATTTTTTAATTTTATACGTGTACTCTAAAGAATAGGTTTATTTTAATTTTTTTTTTTTTTTCATATCGACAAACAGATGAAAAATTTTTTCTTTTGCTTCGGACACTTTTCATTGAAAAGTGCTGCCCGAGTGAACGAAAAATTTGTCACGCGTGTGTGCAAGTGAAAATACCGATAATTCCCTGCTTTTGTCACTATCGTTGTAAATACTCGAAAAAAAAAAAAAAAAAACTACAAAAAAACAACAAAATTAAGTTGAAGAAATCGTCATTTGTGCCAAATCATCGAAATAGTAAAAAACATCACCCCGTTTGCATAGATATTTGTCGATGAGTCGTGACGATGTTTGTCAAGCAAAAAAAAAAGACGAAAATCTAATTGTAATCATGAAATCGATAACCTGACGAATCGCAGGTGGACTTTAGCGACGACTGGGACCGTTCGCAACGAGTAAATGGGATATGACAAGAGAAAAAAAATGTACAGATCGATATTCCGCTCTACACGGAACAATATATTAATTAATAATTGCAAAATGGGGGTTTAAGTTGTCCAACGAAGCTCACCGTATGTTCGAATGTACCTGTATACATTTTAAGGCCACGTGGGTGTATTAGTGCATATATATATATATATACATATATATATATATATATATATATATATATATATATATATATATATACATGTACATATATATAGAAAAATCATAATAAACATATATCTATACTCTTTGTACTCTATCGGACAGCGTAATCTTTTGTTTTTCTTCAACTCAAGTAAAAAAAAAAGATCCTCCGCCTCGCAAGAAGTTACGTACAGATCGAAATATCGAAAGATTTAAAGTTTGCTCTTTGTTGCTGTTTTTTTCCACGTCCCGCTGAGACGAATGGACGTTTATGGCCCTCCGGGGTGAATGTAAAACTTCAGGGGATACAAAAAAAAATGTATACTTTAGTTACGCACGTGTGAACAAATGTACAAATTTGAATGTGAACAAATGTCGTGAGTGTAATTTTCTGGAATTATCGATAGGATTTCCACTCGACCAAATAAGGGTTGCCGGTATCCGCGCTGTTTCAATTACATTCCTCATTCGGTCCGTGCTCTTGTAATTTTTGCTGTATTGGAATACAATTTTTCCAGTCAACGTTTTTTTTTTAATATTAATTTTCGTTTTATTTCGAGCGAACTTATAACCAAAGACTTCTTTTGGGAATTCAGGACCGGGCAAGAAAGACGCGAGGGGAGAGCGAGAGAGAAATAGGGGCTCCACCAAGTATGTTGACATGTGCCGACCATGCGAATTGCACATGTCTGTACGGTATGCCAGACATATGCGATATAGCGAGTGGTACGTAATACAATGTATATATGTACACACACGTGTATATATATATATGACGAAAGTACGATGCTCCAAGTAAAGGGAAGGAAAACGTGCCAGCCGTCTCCTCGATGCCAGAAACCAGCTGCACCTCAGCTGTTTTCTATCCGTCCCGTATCTTGTTTTGTTTCTTTTTTCTTTTTCGTTTTCTTTTTGCTTCTTCCCTCGAACTACTGTGTGCGGACATTTGGAAGTAAAAACTTTTTCTAGTGCACATCCCCACGGGTTGTCTCTCTTCACGGAGGTAAAGATTTGGTCCAGGAAGCTTCATCCCTTCTCTCTCTCTCTCTCTCTGTCTCTCTCTCTCTCTCTCTCTCTCTCTCTCTCTCTCTCTCTCTCTCTCTCTCTCTCTCTCTCTCTCTCTCTCTCTCTCTCTGTCTTTCTCTCTCTGTTGGACGTGAAATATTTTAAGACAGGAATCACACTGACCAAAAACGACCGACGAAGGTGTTTTTTTGTTTCTCTTGCTCGCGCGACTTTTCTTGGATAAAAAAATTTCGTTGGCCAATACGCGTACCGTAATGCTGTTCTAAAATAAAATTCACGAAACTTCGTAATCCGTGATACCTTAAGGGGGGAAATAGGGTTAGGACAGCGTTTTCTCAATGATTTTCATGAATTTTTTTATAGTATAAAAAATGAATATAATTTATTGAAACTTTGAGAATATTTTATACATATATTTAAGTATATACTATAAAATTTTTATACAAATATTTAAGTATATACTATACAATATTAGCGACCCCATATTGAAGGTCACAATCAGACTCAGCAATTTGCGTACATTCTGGAAGCCGCAATTTTCATCTGAAATCAAACGAGGTTGAAATTTACTCTTATTATATGCCTCTCTTCTATATGAACCTAAATGCTATCAAAAAAATAGAAAATTGAATTTTTTACAGGGGTCAAAACGAAAAGACATGATTTTTTGCCATTTTTTATAACTTTATTTGCAAAAAAAAAATAATTTAAAATAATGATAATATTCCGATTTTAGGTTCATATAGAGCGCAATACTATGAAGAAAGTAACTGCCAATTTTCAAAACGATTGGTTGAAAACTTTTCAAACTAGCGTGTGCGCAAGTTAAAAAAAAGTCGTTTTCAGAAAAACGCGTTTGAAACAATAGTACCAAGAAAAACAAGCAATATGGGGTCGCTAATATTTTATAGTATATACTTAAATATATGTATAAAATATTCTCAAAGTTTCAATAAATTATCTTCATTTTTTATACTATAAAAAAATTCATGAAAATTATTGAGAAAACGCTGTGCTAACCCTATTTCCTCCCTTAATGGCTTATAACAATAGAACGAGTCGGAATTTTCATTAAAAATTTTGGGAACATATTTTTCAATAGTTTTACTAACAATTTATGAAATTTAAAAAAATCGATTTTTTGAACCGTCTAACCCTATTTCCTCCCTTAAAATAATTCAGATCGAATTTAGTAAAAAAAAAAAAAATGAAACGTGCAAATTGGAAACATTGCTCCCTCCCTAATTTATCTCGTTCACGAAGCTTTCCGTATGAGGAAGAGCCACAATCGAAGAAATAATTTTTGCTCGTGGAGGGGACATTTGTGACAAAAGTAAAATAATGAAGAGGCAATTTTATAATTTCCACGATTTTTATCCCTCTCTCCCTGAAAACGGGCTTGTGCAACAATTTTCGTAAATTCGACGAAAATCATTCACCAATAAAGTGGATGCTGCTAATTTGATTTTATCGTTCTACCCTACAGTATATAAAAGTGTTGTCAGATTGATTGTTCGTTTTTTTATTTTTTTTATTAGTAAACGGATTTTCGCGTGAGATCGATTAGAAGATATTTATATTGTGAATACTGTGCCCATTTAACGTGCAGACTTGGGCAGGCGTTTCTTTGTAAAGATTCGTTTTTTTTTTCAAAAATTTGGCTCGAAGACAGTGTCGCGGCTCTTTTGATCCGGAAATGGCCAACCGCAAGGATGAAATATTCATAATAGAAATTGAGCAAAAGGATAAGAAGAGAAAACAATACGCTGAACCAATATCACATACTTAAATTGTATATAAAACTGTGGCACATGTTGGAAAACGCATGCGCTCAGATCGGAGTACAGGACAGTAATACCGACAAACTGGAGTCGGCAAAACGCGGAAACAGCTGTTCGAGTTTATCGAGCTCACCTGTTCGCCCATTCGATACTTTTGGTCTCTCGAACCAAAGTGTTTGTGCCTCTGTATGTGTGTGTGCATTCACATATGCTATTGAAAGCATCCCGTAAATTGTATATATGTATATCTTACTACTTAATAAAACTGGAGAGTTTGTATGTTGTTCGAACGCGCTAATCTCAGGAAATACTAATCCGATTTGGAAAATTCTTTTTGCATTAGATAGCCCGTTTGTTCAGGAAGGCTCTAGGCTATATAACTTTATGCTATGACCCTAAGGAGCGGCGGTGGCGCGTTGAATCGGGGGATGGAAATTTAACGCGGTCGAAACTGCGGGACACAGCTCGTATATATATATATATATATTAGGGCGATTTTTTTTTTCGACAATTTTTTTTTTCAGTCCCCACCCGAAATTTTGTTGGATATGTCGAAAAAGAAATTTCCTAAAAATTACAGTCCTTAATATTAATTCTAAGTACTTTCTCAAAGCGTGAGAATATTTTCCATCTAAAATACACGTAAATCAAATTTTTTTTTTTCAAATTTCTATAACTCAGCCGCATTTTATGCTATCATATTGTTCTTGGTTTCGATTTGCTCAGAATAAAACAATCTAAAAAAGTGCCTTTTGCGGCGAAAGTGTAAATTGTACTGGTGAGTTGGTACGGGTCACTGAAGTTGATTTTTACCCAAAATTCTCGTTTTTTGCTGTTATCTCCGAAACAATTAACTTTACGAAAAAAATGTAAATGAAAAATTTGTTGGAAATTTAATTTCCTACAAAAAAGGTCCCATCGACCCAATTGCTTAGATTAATATTTCTTGGGATATTGAACTTTAACTTATGAGTAGTATAAAATTTATAAAATATGAAATATTAAATAATAAAAAAAAATAAAAAATAAAAAAAGTTCAATATCTCAAGAAATATTAATCTAAGCAATTGGGTCGATAGGACCTTTTTTATAGGAAATTAAATTTCCAACAAATTTTTCGTTTACATTTTTTTGGTAAAGTTAATTGTTTTGGAGATAACAGCAAAAAAACGAGAATTTTGGGTAAAAATCAACTTCAGTGACCCGTACCAACTCACCAGTACAATTTAAACTTTCGCCGCAAAAGGCACTTTTTTAGATTGTTTTATTCTGAGTAAATCGAAGCCAAGAACAATATGATAGCATAAAATGCGGCTGAGTTATAAAAATAAAATAAAATAAAAAATTCGAGTTACGTGTATTTTAGATGAAAAATCTTCTCACGATTTAGGAAAGTACTTAGAATCAATATTAAGGGCTGTAACTTTCAGGGAATTTCTTTTTCGACACATCCAACAAAATTTCGGGTTGGGGACTGAAAAAAAAAAATAGTCGAAAAAAAAAATCGCCCTAATATATATGTATAAATTGACCTCTAGAAGACCATATGGTTTAACTCAAATGATTTGTTACTTAATGTTATGTGTATTACGCCCTTTTGTTAGCCAGGAGTTTAAATTTATAAAGATGAGTCGTTGCTGATCCAATCAACCTATGTCTGACAGTAACCCTCTGGGACATTTGGGTCGATGATTTTTTTTACAGCATCGTTCCAACTATAAAAGCCACAAATTTTTTTGTTTTTCGATTTTTCTTTTCTCAACCACTGTACACTAAAAATTTTCAAAAAAACCTTTTCGTTTTCTCGCAGAATAAACTTTCGTAAAATCATTCTCTTTTCTACTTTTCAACGCCAATGTATTTAAAATATCAGAAAATATATTTATTTTACGAAACTGTTGAAATTTGTGTGTGTTTGTGATGAGGTTGAAAAATTCAAATTTCTATAACTTCGGAATGGTTCAAACGATCGGATGGAAATTTTACTCGCAAGTGGTGCTGCTAGTCCCAATTGTCCGATATAATTTTCTCGAAGCTCAAACTACTCGTTCAGATTTGACAAAATTTCGAATTTGTTTTCTACAAAAATCACTGTTAAGAGCATGACTCGCGGAATTTTTGAATTCTTGCTACCTTCAAAGGTTGGTTCAACGTGAAACGCGCCATACTATATTAAGAGGACGTTTATATATCGGAAGTTGTGAACTAGCGCGAGCGTTTCTTCTCTGTTGACACTGTCAGAAATGTCCCGGCAGAGAATGAAATGCAGGTGCCGGTAGAGAGCCCCGTTTTTTTTCGTCCCCTCGGAAATATCCAACTGAGCACACGTTATATTTCGTACAAAAGGTTTCCTTTACATTTTCATGCTTTTATCTAAAATAGCTTTGATAGCGCGTTTGACCCAGCTGCGTCCGACATGCGACCGCAATGAAAATTACGAACGAGTTTTGTCGTATGCACAAAGTCACACTGTCGAAACTTTGTTTCGTATTATATTTGTTGTACGCACCTTGTTGCCGATTCGATACACATTCACAACACACACACACACACATATACATATGTAATCTCCGATGCAGAGGGAAATTTCTAAATACGAAATATTATGAATTTTAAGGATGGTGGGATTGGATGATGGTATAGAGCAAAACGCTAAAACTTTCGTCGAATCGAAAATATTCCTTGACTCTTTCACGAGAGCGGGAGAGGTGGCGGGAAGGGGGGTTGGAGAGGAGCGGATGAAAGCTTGTACTGCTATTGGCATTTCGCATAGTCCTGAGCTTGACGCGTTATTTCGCCTCGCGAGAGAAAGCAAGCGATAAAGCACCAAAGAGAAAATCGTTCGGTAAACTCGTTATGATGTGATCAAGTGCCGTGTATCCTGTTAGATTGACGACAACCTTTAGCGATTCACGGTATTCACGGAAATTCTGACGTTTAATCGGGGAATTCATTATAAAAATAATAAATATTTCGTTGAAACTACGAGGTTTTATTTGTGTTTAATGAGAAAGAGAAAATTTACAGACGTATCGGCAGGAACGAGCTGTTTTTTCGTACTTTCGTTCATTTATCGATGTCCTTTTTTGCTCTCGCTCGTCGATTTTTTTTACTTTATTTCTTCGCTATGTGAAAAAGTGCGAGGGCGTTGAGGTCAGCGGATATAAAATGGTACGATTGCGTCCTATTCGTCGTCGGTAAATGTAGTAATATTGCACAGAGAGCTAGAGAAAGAGAGAGAGAGAGAGAGAGAGAGAGAGAAAGTACAACGACGGTGGTTCTGCTATTGGCATCAACCACTTTCTGGCTCTGACAAGCTTTTCGAATGAGCCTTAACAGCGGATAGAGAAAATCGAGGGTAAACGCACAACGGCGTTGTACGGTCAAGTTTCGTACTTTTCTGTTTTTTACCCCGAAACGCCGAAGGAAAACGGGGGCAATGGCGATTGTACCCGATGCTAGGAATCAATATGTTTAATCACAATTGTTGTTATCGCCGATATTGAAACTGGGAAATCTATTGAAAATTAAGATTTATCTCACGTACGGTCTTAAGCCTCCGTGGTCACTAGGGATCACATTGACCCCAACTTCGCAGCTATATGACTGTAAGTTTACCTCTATTGAATGTTCAAACTTCTCTCTTTAGGGAATCCCTTAAGGGGGGAAATAGGGTTAGGACAGCGTTTGCTCAATGATTTTCATGAATTTTTTTTTAGTATAAAAATGAATATAATTTATTGAAACTTTGAGAATATTTTACACATATATTTAAGTATATACTATAAAATTTTTGAAGAATTTCCCTGAAAAACACCGAAAATATTAGCGACCCCATATTGCAGGTCACAATCAGACTCAGCATTTTGCGTACATTCTCGAAGCCGCAATTTTCATCTGAAATCAAACGAGGTTGGAATTTACTTTGATTATATGTCTCTCTTCTATATGAACCTAGATGCTATCAAAAAAATAGAAAATTGAATTTTTTACAGTGGTCAAAACAAAAAAGCATTATTTTTTGCCATTTTTTACAACTTTATTTGCAAAAAAAAATTATTTTGAATAATGATAATATTCCAATTTTAGGTTCATATAGAGCGCAATATTATGAAGAAAGTAACTGCCAATTTCCAAAATGATTGGTTGAAAACTTTTCAAACTAGCGTGTACGCAAGTTCAAAAAAGGTCGTTTTCAGAAAAACGCGTTTGAAACACGTGGCGCGCTCGGGGCCTGAAGGAGAGCTACTCACTTTAATGGCTTATAACAATAGAACGAGAAGGAATTTTCATTTTTAATTTTTTGAACATATTTTTCAATAGTTTTACTAACAATTTATGAAATAAAAAAAAATCGATTTTTTGAACCGTCTCACCCTATTTCTCCCCTTAAGGAAGGGGGGCCACTTGGGTTTAAGGTAGTAGTCTGGTAACTCAAGCCGATTTTCATGTCTTTTTTGGAGGGCGTTTTTTTGTAGGAAAATAAAAATGAATCGTTTTGGATATTTAGGATCTTTTTATTTACATAAAAAAAAATTTTGTTGAAAAAATGTAATAGTTCATTATTATTATTATTATTGATCGAAGTTGGCACCTCAAAAAAAAAGCGCGTTTCAGATAACATCAAGAGCCAAAATCGCCGGGGCTACGGTGATTTTGGCTCTTGATGTTATCTGAAATAAAAAATTCTTGATAATTCTTAATCTATAGACATGTCATTCTGGTCGGAACTACTGAAGTTAAATTTCTTTTTATTTTACAACCCCTTCTTTGCTAAAATAAAAGGACTTTTTTTTCCAAAGTCCGCCATTTTGTTATTTATCCATGAAATTTAACTTCAGTAGTTCCGACCAGAATGACATGTCTATAGATTAAGAATTATCAAGAATTTTTGATTTCAGATAACATCAAGAGCCAAAATCACCGGGGCCACCCACGCGCTTTTTTTTCGAGGTGCCAACGTCAATCAATAATAATAATAATAATAAACTATTAAATTTTTTCAAAAAATTTTTTTTTTGTATCTTTAATGTCAGTAAAAATATCCTAAATATCCAAAACGATTCATTTTTATTTTCCTGCAAAAGAACGCCCTCCAAAAAAGACATGTAAATCGGGTTAGGTTACCAGACTACTACCTTAATACCTTTTTTGAAACGCACAAAATAAAGAATAATTTTTTCCTCAAAGTACCATATCTCAGCAGTATCGCTCATAAATTATATTAACAAAATCTTGAATAATAAAAACGTTACGATTTTTTAAGTGAAAACAAAAAAAAAGTAGTATAAAGGAAACATATATTTTGTTATATTGATCGCAAGATAAATGAAAATGTAGGTAATCAAAATATTTATATTTTTTATTATTGTCTGCTCCAACGTCGACCCTTGCGAGATTTTTACGTGTGAATTTCTTTCCCTTTCCAATTTCCCTCTTATCTCTGCCTACCCGCACTAAGCTAAGTTAATCTAACTTTTTGTAGCATCCGCAGCCACTTTTTACAGGTGGAAACTGCGGAAAGCCTGTGCCGATACAGACGGTTTTAATTTTTTATTGAGTATCAGTTGTCTTGTCATCAGAAACTCAGGAAAACTGCCTCCCGCTCAATAGTCGAATTGCAAGCCAGTGCACGGCCAAGCGGTCATCCAGTCCCGTACTGAACTCAAAACTGTTCAACATGGGAGATCGTCGAAGCCTTGCATCGATCAACGCGTCCACTGCTGTCGCTCGTAATGAAAATATATTTAAATTATATACATCTTAGCATATTAATTATTTTTCATATGGTTAGTACCGCGATTGTGTCCATTTGTAATTATTAGCACTCGTACAGAGTGAAGCCAGTGAAAACCAGTGGGATTTCTTCGCACATTCCACCAGATACAATCTTCAGTGTTTCAAAGTGCTCAGGGAAATGTGAGCAGCTTAAGGCCTTACATACGTCGAGAATTTTCAAAAAATCGATTTTTTTTTGTTTACAGATTATTATTCCTTACAGTCTTGGGCGTATTTCTGTGTAAGCTGATTGTAAAAATTCCCCATAGTTCAAAAGTTATTGTAGATAATGTGGCTGCCCGACGAAAGGACAAGGGTCTGACGCGCGCCTACCTGAGTTGAGTTGTTTGAGGCAGTCGTCGATTAGAAAAAAATAAACAACAACAATTTTCTACTGACGAGGAAGGCGTACAATATGAAGCTGGAATGGGAGATTAGACGTAAGTTAACTAAATAAATTAAAAAAATTCATAAAGTTCTTGCTCCAGCCGTGCGCGACTTCGAGCGAAACGCGCTTGAAACTTTAATCGCGTTTTTCTCAAAACTACTTTTTCTGACACGGTCGGCATGATAACTCGTACGGTTTTTATTATTTTTTGATGATTTTTTTTTTAAATATTCGGAATTGTTTTTTCTATAGTCTGTCGAGCCGGATTTTAAAAATTATAATTAGAAAATTTTATAAAAACAATTAAAGTGTGACTTTTTTGACACAAACTTAACATTTTTTTTTAAATTACCGTAAATTGTTTAATTTTTCGAATTTCAAAAATCCGGCTCGACATACTATAACTACTACCTTATTTTACAAGAATTTCTTTACATTTTGCAGATCCGTCAACATTTGAGGAAGAAATACTGCCGACCGTGGAGCAACTTTTTTTTCACAGTGCTTCAAAAAATGTGATTTTTCATGTTGTAATTTTTGAAAAAAAAAATTGAAATAAATTTTTTTACAAACTTAACACAGTAATAAACAATGTGTAAGAATTTTTTTATCAATTTCTATTTCTATCCCTCCTAAAAACAGTTTTTCTTTTGGTACGTTTTCGGTACCGCTGGACGTATGTAAGGCCTCAACTTTCGCCAGAGAATGAACAGCCCCGCGGTAAATAAATACTTTCGCGTGAATTAAATCGAGATACAGTAATTTTAACGCGGTTGTCGATTCACTGGTGGCCGTTTCTTAAGCCGTCCATGAACATTTACTGGTTCATTCGTCCTATACGAGGATTTGTCGGGATTGCTCGCGGGTGGATCGTCATCGAGAGTTGTAAATTCGCGCGAACAACTCTCATTCTCTGTCTCTCACGCTCTGTCCCCTTTTCCACCGCACAACACAACCCTTATAAAAGTGATTTCGTGCCATTGGCATCCACCACTTCCTCCCTGTTATTGACATGCTCCGTAACGTTATATGAATCCTAGGTATTATCATGCCTACGTATATGCATCACATATATATATATATATATATATATATATAATTGAAGTATATAGTAATATGTAGTACGTATAGACGTGCTTCGATAGGAATATATTGGATTATCTCCGGAATCTCTTTCCCTATTGCTGATTTTCGAGAGGACGGAGGGAAAAGGGAACAACTCCATCTCTCTCTCGGCATCACCATTCAATACCTTCGACGGTGTAATTTTCGTACTCGTCCAAAATTACGTCGACGTCTCACGTACATATACGAATATACAGAGATCCCAAGAGATGGGAAACATAGACCACGTATAGAGGCCTTGTACATATGCACTATTAGTTTAACTATGAGATATGTGATATATAGAATATATATATAAAGAGAGAGAGAGAGAGAGGGATGAAGAGAGAACGAAGCTATGTTGGTACTGCTCGATGCCTCCCAGATAACTCGTAAATTACACGCGGCTGCACGTCGAACACCGCGAAATATAATCGATTGTCGTGCAATTGACGTTCGTTATACCTACCTACAATCCCCTCTCAACCGCATATTCCTACCGTACTGTGTGCTCACATCCATATATATGCGTGTGTGTATTTCGTATAGAGCGTACTCGCGCGAAGTACGATTAAAGTTTAGGCCGCAATGATTGCAGTATACTCCTCGGTTCGACCAAAAACCGCTAACGAAGAGACGCCTCGTGTCGATTGTTAATAATATACCGATCGTGTAAACACACGGTGAACAAAAATATTTACTTTCATTCACAAAATGTGGGATGAAGTGTGTTGGACTTTTGCAATCGCGGGGAGGCTGGTGGTTTATTTTTTCAAGTCTCAACCCTTGAACACCACACCGGATGGAAATTCGCAAACCCCTACGAAAAGTGATTGCACGGGGTTAAATATATCCCGTTAAATGTACGTGAGTAAGACTTTTCAAAAATGGGTTTTCTTTTCTTGTTATGCGATTTTGGTTTTTTTTTGGTCAATTTTTATTTTACTAATCGACTTTCGGGACGAATTGACAATGGATTCGTGAAAAAAAGGGAACGATTCATGTGTTGGTTTACGACAAGGTCTTGTTATACTTATTGTAAGTCTACTAAAGACGTTTTGAAAACGCCCGTTAAAACCCAAAATCGATGAAACGGGAGCCAAGTTATGACCATTTGAAATTTAGAGATTTTTAGGTTTCCGAAAAGGTGGGCCAAAAATTAGCAAACATATTTTTTCTTTTTTTTCAAAGTTTCGATACCCTTATCGATCGGAAATTTTCCACTGATTACGAATAACATTGAGTTTCAGTCGAAATCTCGAAAAGTCAATGTGAAAAACGCGAGAATCGAAAAAAATCACGTTTGGACGATTTTCAATGAAATTTCGAGTTTCTCATTGGAATGGCTAGTGAATTAGTAATCAGAGAGTCAAAATACATCGATATAGCGTCCTAAAAGAAAATTTAAAAATTCAAAATTTTTTTGCATTTCGGCTAAACAGAAGCTTCACTAAATTCGCTGTAACGTTGCTTCCCGAAGGAGTTGATACCCCACTCTGTGATCATTCTTTTCGTAATCGTTCAACCTTTAAAATGCCGCTTCGTTTATTGAGCTACGATTTTTTTTCGATTTTTCATAGATTTTCAAAGTTGGACCATCGATTTTTGCGAATTTTTCCCCTCTCATCTTTTTCGCCGATTTTCAACCCGCTCTCACGGCAACCCGCACTAACGCCGAGTTTTTGTCGAAAACTCAGAAAATCAATGTGAAAAACGCGATAATCGAAAAAAAAATCACTTTTGTGTTTCGACCCCTAAAAATATTTTGTTCTTTCATTAACTGGTGGGTTCTTCATTTCTTCGCATAAGAAACATTTTAATTTTCGTTTCATCAAAATCGATGCACTGCTTGTACGTGAAACTGCAAAATCGGCCCTTGACCTGTGTAACTTTAGGGGGTGGTCTCACCCCTTGAAACCGTTTTTCCGCAGATAAAAAAAAATACATGTCGCTTAGGTTTCAATGCTCTATAACATCCATGAGTTTCAACAAAATCGGAAAGAGACACCTCGGGTACTTTCCTTGTTAGAGAAAGAACTAGGGGAAGTAGTAATAAGGAAACGCAGAATTTTGCTTGTGTGGGGCTCGACAATATTTCTATTTATAATAAAATCATGAAACTTCGTTTACATAAGATTTCGGGATGGATGTAATCTTGCTATTAGAAGATAAACGTTTCGACACCGGAAACGACTATTTAAGTGGAGAGGATTGAAAATTCACGCTGTCACATAGATTCCCGTGGCACAAGGAGCCTTACTCAACCCTGAGATATTTTAAAGGTTGAAAACAAACGGAAAAAAGGGTAAAAGGGTTTTTCTTTGTAGGAAAAAAAAAAACAAATTACACTCCTGAGTGCCAGATGGTGAAATGTAAGTTTATCGCCAATTCTGTTGTATATTACAAATTAAAATGCTTCTTCAACAAGGAAATGTCTATGATATGGCAGAAATGTTAAATGATCATTCTTATAAGTTCTTAAGTACACACACGACTTTAAGTTAAATGTGTATACATATTTGGACATTATTTACGAAAAATGTGCTCACTTTTCTTTTTTCTTTCATTCGGTGACGGGTGCGTACATACGCGAGCTGCTCGGTTAAAACGCCCATCTCTCGTGCAGTCTGCCAACAAGCAGGTGCTTCATTTACTGTGACGAAGTTTCGCTTTAGGCAAATTTTTCGATACTCATCTCGTAATGTGTATTTAACTCGTTTTTCGACACGACAAATACACACTCACGTGTATATCATTGAGCCAATGATGCGTAATGGCCGGTTAACAATTATACGCGCGAGAGTCACTCGCTCGCCGATTCCTCTCTCGTAAGCGGGGCGCGGAGAAAGGAAATTAAAAAAAAAAAAGACATATAGGTTGGAAAACTTTCTCCGTCGTATGATGTACGGAATTGAATATATGCTCGATCGGAGATATGAAAATGTTTTTAATTTATCGATCGATTATCTTATTTATCGTGAACGTCCGTCGTGCATGGGTAAGTTAAAATCTATTGAGCGAGAAATATTTTCTTGCGTTGACACGACAATTGTATTTAAAATATTCAAGTTCAAACACTCGATTTCCAATTCCAAAAACAATACGAACAACAAAAAGAAAGTTATAATTCAAGATCTATAAAATCCCTTTCAATTTATCCTTGTTCCCGCGATGTACTATTATATTCTATTATTATTAGCACTCAGTCACCGTTCCTGTCAGTGGCATCCGTAAACTCTTGAAACCGGCGCGGGCGCGAATCAGAGCCAGCCATTTCTCGTATGGAAATACATGCGCGGTTTCGAGGTGTTTTCGATTCCAATTTTAAAAATCTATAGATGAGAAGGTGTGCTCTTCGGGGCGAGATTCGCTTTTTTATTTTCCTCGCGGCACGGAAGAAGTTTTGTATATAGTCGAACGAAAAAAAGTTCTTTTTACCGTGACACACCTGTTCTACGAAAATAGATTTTTTTTAAAGTCAAACATTTGCAAACCCTTGTCACAAATTATGAGACATCAATGTGTAAACTTCTAAATATTCCACGTACGATTATCACTTAAGATAATAGTCTGGTAACTTAAGCCGATTTTCATGTCTTTTTTGGAGGGCGTTTTTTTTGTAGGAAAATAAAAATTAATCGTTTTGGATATTTAGGATGTTTTTATTTACATATTAAAGATACAAACAAAAACTTTTTTGAAAAAATTTAATAGTTTTTTATTATTATTATTATTATTGATCAAAGTTGGCACCTCGAAGTTGGCAGCCCGGGTCCTAACTTTTTTTCTACCGAACCGATTGCTTTCAAATTTTAACAGGCTACTCTACACACTTATAGTTCTCGTCGGAACCACCGAGAATTTTTTTTACCCTTAACTTCTTATTTTACAACCCCTTCTCTGCTAAAGTCCTTTTATTTTAGCAAAGAAGGGTTTGTAAATGAAAAAAGTTAGGGGTGAAAAAATTTCTCGGTGGTTCCGGAGAGAACTATAAGTGTGTAGAGTAGCGTGTTAAAATTTGAAAGCTATCGGTTCGGTAGAAAAAAAGCTAGGACCCGGCCTGCCAACTTCGAGGTGCCAACTTCGATCAATAATAATAATAATAATAAACTATTAAATTTTTTCAACAAATTTTTTTTTTGTATCATTAATATGTAAATAAAAACATCCTAAATATCCAAAACGATTCATTTTTATTTTCCTACAAAAAAACGCCCTCCAAAAAAGACATGAAAATCGGCTTAAGTTACCAGACTACTACCTTAACGGAATGTCAAAATTTCGAATTTGAAAAAAAATGGTATCTCTGGTTTACGTCAAAGATTTACGATAAGACGTTGTATTGCTCGTGTGGGTGGGGACCTGGGGGGAGCGAGGTGTAGATTTTGAAGGAAAGCATGTTTGCAACAGCGGCAGCGACGGGGAGAAACATCAGGATTCGGGCAGCAGACGCCGAGGACACAGGAACCACGAACAGCAGCGGCAAGGAGTTGTAGGAGTGAGAGAAAAAGCGAGATAGAAAGAGAGAGATTCGTGGAGGGCTCTGTTGGACCAGTGTGAGAACCGAGCTATTTCTCAGCTTCAACGGCAGAGCTTTTCTTCGCGGGAATATATCGACACGTCAGGAGCACACAGTCCCGTTTACAATATCCCGAGGTTATATAGGTAAACGCAATTCGTGCGGTGTGTGCACGAGCTTCTATTCCCAGTTTCTCGTACTATCCACACCTTCCTTAACTATATATGTGAATTCGATGTTCTATATATTTCTACAAATTTATATATAAATATACAAATTTCTTCGTAGATATTATACGGGTTTAATAGTACGCCAGTTTCGTCATTGGCCCTTTTACCCGAAATGGATTTAACACGGAAATGGATTAAAGGAAATCGATTCTCCAATGTCGTCGAGACGTTCGAGAATCGATACCCGCCCTATTCGAGAAGGTTAAAGTATACCGAAACTTTTTCTCAACCCTTGAGTCGATCTCTTCTCTATGGCATTCGACGAGGAATGTAATTTTCGTAGCTACGAGTGATTTTCTATGGGAACGTCTTTATTACGTTACCTTCTCTCGATGCCACAATAAAAAGAGTTTCAGGAGTTATACGCAGTCAGGTTTATCAAATAATTTTTTTTAATTTCATTTTCGTTATATACATGTGTTTGAGTATATGCACAGAAAATTTCATGTCCATCCGACAAATATTCTCGAAGTTACAAGCAGATTTGTAAAGACGTCTCGGAGCGAAAGTAGCGTCGTAAGTTTGAATGCGTTTTTTCTCAGAACTGTGTTCGTAAAGTCGGCGAGCAAGATTCCTCGGTAACGGCCAAACCTATCAGTCTCAAATTTTTACACAAGCTTTATAGATATATTTTTTTAGTGATTAATCGAAGGTTTTTTCACACCGATGAATCTTTTCTATTTTATAAACAATTTAATGCCAACATTTTTATGGAAAATCGATTTTTTTATTTGATAAGCTGCCATTTTGTTAAAAATTAATATTTTGCTTATTCCTTCGATTAAGTACTGAACAATCCCTTATATTAACGAAATCTTTTTTTGTTTTTTTTTTTCATTTTTTTGTTTTTTTTTTTCATTTTAATTGACCCAATCCAGAGATATCGAGCTCACCGACTCAGCCGGCTTTTTTCAAAGGACCTCCAGGAGATCGGCTATAGCAGCTTTAAAAATCATTATTTTTACAAATAAAAAATATTAAAATAAAGTCAAAAGTTACCACAATATGTACATAAATTTTTACGTTAATAAATTAAAATGTCTTTCCGGGAAAAATTCTTGAAAAATCGTTTTTTTTCAGTCGCCTGACTGCGTATAACTCCTTAAGGGCGGGGTAAGGTATTTAAACTTTTATTTTTTATTTTTCTAATGAGTGTATGAGATCTCAAGAATATTATGTCAAAATTTCAAGTCGATCCGAGCAAAATTAACGGAGTTATGAGCATTTGAGCGTCCGTTGCTCCAGACCGGTTTAAAGCGTTTTTCTGAAACTTGTCATTTTTTAAGTCGGCGTACGCTGTAACTCAAAATCTAATGCACCGATTCTTCTGAAATTTTGTACACTACTTCTACACATCAATCACCAGGTAACGCTGCCGATTTTTTTAGCGAAAATCGCGTTTTGAACTTCAAAGTGCTACCAAAAATGACAAAATCGATAAACAAAACTCGACAGCGTTACCTTGAGAAACATCTCACCTAATAAACGCATTTTGATTTTTTTGTTTCGGATGATCAAGTGACGAGTTATACCGTACACCGCAAAACAACTTTTTTTCGAGGCGCCTGCAGAGATTTGCTCCCAACGGCTTATTTATCAATATTTTGCAATGAAAATGTAGGAAAATATAGTTCGGATGTTGTATTATTATATGGAAAGTAAATAAATAACCCAGTATTACCTGTATCATCGAAAAAAATTCTTGAAAATATGCTTCTTTTTCACCAAATTAACCTTACCCGCCCCTCCGTTAAATCACAGGTTTAAATACTTTTTAAAAACTCGATAAGCGGCACATGGTCTTTAATAAAACAAAATTAAAAATCAATTGAATTGAATAATGAAAATTATATTATAAAAAATCGCGATAGTTTAACTAACAAAATTTCCATATGTACATTGGATAAGCCTTCATTGAGGTTTTAAGGGGGGAAATAGGATTAGGACAGCGTTTTCTCAATGATTTTCATGAATTTTTTTATAGTATAAAAATGAATATAATTTATTGAAACTTTGAGAATATTTTATGCATATATTTAAGTATATACTATAAAATTTTTATACATATATTTAAGTATATACTATAAAATTTGTATACATATATTTAAGTATATATTATAAAATATTAGCGACCCCATATTGCTTGTTTTTCTTGGTACTATTTTTTCAAACGCGTTTTTCTAAAAACGACTTTTTTTTAACTTGCGTACACGCTAGTTTGAAAAGTTTTCAACCAATCGTTTTGAAAATTAGCAGTTACTTTCTTCATAGTATTGCGCTCTATATGAATCTAAAATCGGAATATTATCATAATTGAAAATAATTTTTTTTTTGCAAATAAAGTTGTAAAAAATGGCAAAAAATGCTTTTTCATTTTGACCTCTGTAAAAAATTCAATTTTCTATTTTTTTGATAGCATTTAGGTTCATATAGAAGAGAGACATATAATGAAAGTAAATTCCAACCTCGTTTTATTTCAGATGAAAATTGCGGCTTCCAGAATGTACGCAAAATGCTGAGTCTGATTGTGACCTGCAATATGGGGTCGCTAATATTTTATAGTATATACTTAAATATATGTATAAAAATTTTTAAGTATATACTTAAATATACGTGTAAAATATTCTCAAAGATTCAATAAATTATATCCTTTTTTTATACTATAAAAAAATTCATGAAAATCATTGAGAAAACGCTGTCCTAACCCTATTTCCCCCCTTAATATTGTTTAAGATCGTACAATTTTGATCAATTTGTTAGAAGCAATAAATTCAATGGCAATCGTAGCTGTGGTTAAAGGGGAAAATAGGGTCAGGACAGCGTTTTCTCAATGATTTTCATGAATTTTTTTATAGTATAAAAAATGAATATAATTTATTGAAACTTTGAGAATATATTATACATATATTTAAGTATATGCCATACAATTTTTGAACAATTTCCTTGATAAACACCGAAAATATTAGCGACCCCATATTGCAGGTCACAATCAGACTCAGCATTTTGCGTACATTCTGGAAGCCGCAATTTGCATCCGAAATCAAACGAGGTTGGCATTTACTTTTATTATATGTCTCTCTTCTATATGAACCTAAATGCTATCAAAAAAATAAAAAATTGAATTTTTTACAGGGGTCACAACAAAAAAGCATGATTTTTTGCCATTTTTTACAACTTTATTTGCAAAAAAAAAATTATTTTAAATAATTATAATATTCCGATTTTAGGTTCATATAGAGGGCAATACTATGAAGAAAGTAACTACCAATTTTCAAAACGATCGGTTGAAAACTTTTCAAATTAGCGTGTACGCAAGTTCAAAAAAAGTCGTTTGCAGAAAAACGCGTTTGAAAAAATAGCGCGCTCGGGGCCTGAAGGAGAGCTACTCACTTTAATGGCTTATAACAATAGAACGAGTCGGAATTTTCATTAAAAATTTTCGACACATATTTTTCAATAATTTTACTAACAATTTATGAAATTTAAAAAAATCGATTTTTTGAACCGTCTAACCCTATTTCCCCCCTTAAAGGCACACAACGGAGACATGTAGTTGGTCATGAAGACGAAGAAAAAGTATGTGAGTAAGTGAGAATGAGAGAGAAGGAGAGGTTTTGATCGCGCGGGGGCGTTATATCGCACAAAATGTGTTGGGCACCAAACCTCCCTCTGCTGGCTCGCGCGACTATCACCCGCGTCTGTATATCCCGGTGTTCTCCAGAACCCAGCAGACGCGTTTCAGTCGGCCGCCAGCAGCCGTACGAGCTTGACGCGCTCACGTCTATAGCGCCCGCAGCTTTTCTGACTTACCGATCGCTCGCGTAATCAACAATTTGTCGATTTCTTTAAATTGTCGTTTTTTGAATCTTCTTCGACAGAGAGCAAAAACAATTGAATAAATACAAATTTAGGAAAAAAATTTTCTTTCGAATTGACAAGACGAACAAAATTTATCACTAAAATCGAAACATTTCACGAGTCCCATACATTTTTGATTCTATCGGATTCTTCGAAATCTTTCGAATCATTGTGTGGGAAACAAAACGAAAGAGATGAAATACCGTCAATAAAATTGAGACACTTTACGAATTGCTCACGCTCGATTCCCCGTGGGCTTTGCAATCTTTCGATTTATCATTTAAACAATTAAAACAAAGAAGGCATTTTCAAATCAATCAAATTGTCATATTTCACGAATTGCCGAATGAAAAATAGAAAAATAATCATTTTTTTTGCTTGAAAATATCGAATAACGAACGTACCCTGTCACCGGTCGCACGTGACGTTTCGCATACACACACACACACATATATATATATGCATATATAACAAAGCTCTCAATTCGCGATGCTCTATGGGAGGGCGACCCAGACGCGCGGGTTTCGTTCGTACGCGGAATCATAATCGACGCGACTAATCGTTCGGAATAATAAGCGTGGATGGCACCATGTGGAACGGTGTGTGTTCGTCGTGTGCGTGATACGGCCAATTAGTGAGAAATCACACGGTAAACCGATTCGCGAAATGTCGCGAACGGTATCGAGGGACATTTAAATTTTGACTCCCATATTTACGTTCAAATAATTTCCCCGTCCTGCTGTCAGTGGAATAACAATTTTGTTCGGTGTGAACATACATACAGACGCGCCATTTGGAAGATACATGAAATTTTTCGAGCAACGAACATCGAAGAAAACAAAAAAGAGAAACACGAGCAAGCCAGCAAAGGGGTGAGATACCATTTCATTATTAATGTTTTCCTTTTTTTTCTTCCGTGAAATTTTTCATATCTCACGATATTAAATTACCCGCTCGTTCTATACATATGTGTACCACGTGGCGCTGACACACGGCGTCATCTACGCACCCCCCGCCAACCGTATGAGAAAAGAAAAAAAATCCCATTTGGAGTTTTGCCAGTGAAAATCAATGGAAATGAAATGAAAAAAGAAAGATGTTTTTTTGTTCGTCAATTAGATTGTCAATGGATATTCGTATGTAACATATATTTTTGGCCAAACGGTTGTGTGCGAGCGATTTTTTTTTTCCTTTAACCCAACGAGAGGATATAATAATGACGAATGGAAAAATTCTGTGAAACGATAAATTCTTGTGAATTTAAATTGCCAAACGGGGTAAACTTATTGCCAGAAGCGCCGGGATGCCGCGTGGGGCGCGAAACACGAAGATTCCAAGAAACTTGTGAATTTTCTTCGACGTATGGGTCGGGGTGACGCGGATATAAGAAGAGCGGACCCGAAGGGGGCGGTGGATGGGAGATGTACAGCTTGGTGAAAAGCGTCAGCTGCATGCTTTCGCACGATATTCGCCCGATAATCGGCAAGAAACCCAACTCCCTTCCAACAGCACCCCCTCGGCTTGACAGCACCGCCGGCAAAATTTCCGAAAACCGGAAGTTCCCTCGTCGTAACTATTCGCGTTTCGCCCCCCCCCCCCCCCTCTCGTTACATAATCATCCACCTTCATCCGATGCTCGAGACACGATCGCGGCGGCGAAGAGCTTGGCAAAATCTTGTTCATTATTAAACGGGGTCTGGTGTGTCTCGTAACCGGAAGACAATGGTGAACGAAGGAATTATTTCCTCGTTGTCATCCTCAAGACAACTTTCGAGACAAAAGAACCTGGCAACCGGGGGGTACCGGCTTTATTTCGGATGATATATATATATATATATATATATATATACTTAGGAAAGTAAATAACGTATTAGAGGGGGATGGCGATCGAGATTTTCGCGAGGAACCAAATATATAGATAAATATATTGTAGATGAAAGAGGCAATGGTATAATGACGATAATCCTTATTAAGATCGTTATAGTAAAGAATTTCAAAGCAGAAATGCTGTTGGCGTTTTTTAGATTTCAGCACAAAATTCTATATGAAGGGGGTAAATAGGGTTAAGACAGCGTTTTCTCAATGATTTCATGAATTTTTTTATAGCATAAAAAATGAATATAATTTAATGAAACCTTGAGAATATTTTATACATATATTTAAGTATATACTATAAAATTTTTGAAGAATTTCCTTGAAAAACAACGAAAATATTAGCGACCCCATATTGCAGGTCACAATCAGACTCAGCATTTTGCGTACATTCTGGAAGCCGCAATTTTCATCTGAAATCAAACGAGGTTGGAATTTACTTCTATTATATGTCTCTCTTCTATATGAACCTAAATGCTATCAAAAAAACAGAAAATTGATTTTTTTACAGGGGTCAAAACAAAAAGCATGATTTTTTGCCATTTTTTACAACTTTATTTGCAAAAAAAAATTATTTTAAATAATGATAATATTCCGATTTTAGGTTCATATAGAGTGCAATACTATGAAGATAGTAACAGCCAATTTTCAAAACGATTGGTTGAAAACTTTTCAAACTAGCGTGTACGCAAGTTAAAAAAAAGTCGTTTTCAGAAAAACGCGTTTGAAAAAATAGCGCGCTCGGGGCTTCTTTTTTGAACTGTCTAACCCTATTTCCCGCCTTAAGTAGTTGAACTGTCAACTTTCCGTCATTATTTTACGTCCCATCCTCTCTGTTGCTCTTTTCCATTCGATTCCTTGATATCACCACGGAGTACTGTACCGAAGTTACTTTTACCTAAACACACTGTGTTGTATTTTTGCTAGGGCACAGGGAAACCGCGGAAAACCAAGCCGATACCAGACGATTAGATTTTTCTAAGTATCGGTTGTATTACCGTCAGAAACGCAGAAAAAATTGCCACCCGGTTGGTAAGTTGGTGTGCAAAATCCAGTGCACGACTAAAGTCATCCACGCAACACAGAATTAACCGCAATCAACGATGCTTAACATGTGGAAGACCGCCAAAGTCCGGGGAACCGATCGTCACGTTCTCTGCTGTCCTGTTATTGAACTTTTTATCTCATTCATACATCTTATCGCGATAATTTGCTTGAAAACAATCGGACGAACGTATATAGTAAAAAACAAAATAAAATTAAATGTTTACCACTGAAACACTCGTTATATATAAATGCGTACGTAACTATATTACTCTCAACAGTTATACTCTAATTTTTCCGAGTAAAAAAGTCGAAAGAGTCGAAAAAGGTACATTCATTTACTTCTGCTGTGAAAAATGTAATTATTTCCAATGACAAGTGCCTCATTTTCAAGTAATATATTTCTCTGCAACCCGCAAAATTATATGCATATCCTTGACACTCCAAAAGTTTTTTTCCCCTGGAAACTAGAAAATTCGTTAAAACCGACGAAACACCATGATAATACAGAAAAACTTCGATTTTCTTCGTTTCCATATGAAGTCTTAGATTTTCGTACGAGAACTTACGATACAGAATTAAGTATTTTTTTCGCCAACCTAAGAATTACGAATAAAAGGTAAAACGCGGTACAAAAACATTTCAATTAATGTCAAACGGACATTGTTCGATAATAATTGAGAATTAACATTAATCATTTCTGGAAATGAGATCGTTGCAGTTAACCACTACGAGACTCCAACATTAAGGGGTGAAATAGGGTTAGGACAGCGTTTTCTCAATGATTTTCATGAATTTTTTTATAGCATAAAAAATGTATATGATTTATTGAAACTTTGAGAATATTTTATACATATATTTAAGTATATACTATAAAATTTGTATACATATATTTAAGTATATTCTATAAAATATTAGCGACCCAATATTGCAGGTCGCAATCAGACTCAGCATTATGCGTACATTCTGGAAGCCGCAATTTTCATCTGAAATCAAACGAGATTGGAATTTACTTTTATTATATGTCTCTCTTCTATATGAACCTAAATTCTATCAAAAAAATAGAAAATTGAATTGTTTACAGGGGTCAAAACAAAAAAGCATGATTTTTTGCCATTTCTTACAACTTTATTTGCAAAAAAAAATTATTTTAAATAATGATAATATTCCGATTTTAGGTTCATATAGAGCGCAATACGATGAAGAAAGTAACTGCCAATTTTCAAAACGATTGGTTGAAAACTTTTCAAACTAGCGTGTACGCAAGTTCAGAAAAAGTCGTTTTCAGAAAAATGCGTTTGAAAAAATAGTACCAAGAAAAACAAGCAATATGGGGTGGCTAATATTTCATAGTATATACTTAAATATATGTATACAAATTTTATAGTATATACTTAAATATATGTATAAAATATTCTCAAAGTTTCAATAAATTATATTTATTTTTTAAATTATAAAAAAATTCATGAAAATCATTGAGAAAACGCTGTCCTAACCCTATTCCCCCCCCCCCCCCCCCTCAATGGCTTATAACAATAGAACGAGTCGGAATTTTCATTTAAAATTTTGGGAACATATTTTTCAATAGTTTTACTAACAATTTATGAAATTAAAAAAAATCGATTTTTCGAACCGTCTAACCCTATTTCCCCTCTTAAAAAAATTTCACAAGCACCACATTAGAAAAATTAATATCAAACACGTTTGGAAACAAATGTTTAATCAAAAACATTCTACCTTCGCCCCGTCTCTTGAGTGTCCTGAAATATAGTTTTATAAATTCGTCAGAAGTTTGATGGCCATATTAAATTTTACGTACAGAACTACGCCGTATATTCGCGCCCATATATATTATATATACGGCTACTAAACATGGGTGGTGTGATCAGGTAGGATGCAGTGAGCTGGGGGGTGCATTCTCTTCAGCTCCCCACGAGAGGAAGGTACATCGATGCGTGTTGGTGCGTAAAGAGGCGACCTTAAGTCTATACCGACTCCTCCGCACCCTCTTCCGCTGACATAAGCATACACACACACATATCGTATGTACGCATATATATAGGATAATAAGGGAGATGGAGGGAAGTACTGGTTGCTTGCTCGAAGGCAGCTGCCGTTGTGTGGTATGCGCGTGTTATACCGAAGTATTATATCGATTAACTGTTGGCAACAGAAGAGAGGCAGAGTAAAGCTTGTCAAGGGGGGTATGAGAGGGTAGGAGGAGGGTGGTAGCGTGGCTTTGGCTTCCCTATATTATTAATCTTTCCCTCTCGCGAAAGCTTGGCCCCTCCGGGGGTCCTCTCTCCCATATACAGGCTGCTGTGTACCATCGTAGCGGGGGTTAAAGCTTGCAAGAGGGAGAGAGAGAGAGAGAGAGAGAGAGAGAGAGAGAGAGAGAGAGAGAGAGAGATGGAGAAGAGCTCTGGGCTTCTCTCCCGCTGTTTGCTGCCGGTGAACCTGCCATATATGCGTCTGTCGAGTCAGTCAGGTGTTGCGGGCAGCTTCCGTCGTTCAAAGAGAATCAAGAGTTGTGGCAGAGACTCACTACCCCCAAACTCCCCTCTACGACTTCACGTGTGTTTAAACACACGTACACAAACGAACATATATTCTGGGAATGCGGATATACCCACATCACACGGACACACACACACATACGGAGAAAGATATCGCGCAAGCTCGCTCGGTTCTTCCCCACGATTTTCTCCCCTGCCGTTCACGGACACACGTATATGCACGTTTAATACGAGAACGAAGGATCTACTCTGTACCTCCTACGCACCTGCGACGCGCGTTTACCTGAAAGCGATGTTATACCGTTGAATATGTTACGTAACAGTCACGTACAGCGTGACAGCGTTTAACAATAAAGCCTCGCGAGATTTCACAAGGATTATTTCAACTGATGGTCAAATTTTTATGTAGACAGAAATCGCTTGTATAAATGAAACTAGCGGCGAAAATTTGGTTTTTTTTTATGTTTAAGTATTGTGGTTTTAATTTGTAAACGCTTCTGGTAACAGCGGTGTCGAGATTTTATGATTTTTAATACTGAATTGAAGAAAAAACAAATTTTTCCCCTATAATGTGATTTCGCCATCTTGAATATTGTATTTTTTTCATTATTGCGGAAGTTTTGCTCTTGTGACAACGAAATTTCGAGTTTTTAATGCCAAAATTTTCGGAACTTTCTAAAACATCAGAAACATCAGATTTAGAAGAAATAAAAAAATGCTTGTCCGTCCGTCCGGGTGTTTGGCTGCTAAAAGTAAAATTGCTATATCTCGGAAACGACTTGATCAATTTCGTGCAAACTTTTCACGGATTTCGGGCATCCAGCCTCCATTGTTAGCTGACATTTTCATCGAACGTCGCAAAGCATTAGAGCTTCGATCGTGCAATCAACACGATAGGTTGGATTAAAATTTTTCATGAATTTCTCCGACATTTGTTATCACTACGAATGGTCGAAATATTTTTGCCTTATTTAAATATATATAGAATATATATATTAGGGTGGTTCTTAATTTGGTGATGTTGGGAATTCTTTGGTATTGTTCCTCAAAAGTAATCAACATATCTAGAAAAAAAATTGGGCGCAAGCGGAACTTTGTCCAATAATTCTAATCCACCCCACCGAGCTGTCGAATTTTTATATAAAAAAATGCATGCATTCAAAATTTTATTAAGAAAATTGTTTATTATTTCAAAACTATTTATGATAAAAGAATTTTATAATACGTTTTTGTAGGAAATATAATGCTCTACAAAAAAGGTATCTTGTGAAATTCTCGTGAATGTAATATTTATCACGTAATTAGCAAAAAACTGTCATCATTTATTCCAAAAGTCGATCATTATGGTCAAAACAGGAGTTTGACGTCGAATAGCTGCAATTTATTTTTCGTATGTATATAAGATTATGAAGAAATACGTAGCGCACCCAACAATGAGTGTGAACAATATTCAAATTTTCAATTTTATCAATTTTATTGTGAATTATAATGAATGATGTCATATATTTTAAAAATCAACTTACAATAATGAATTACATCGGTTGGAGCAAAGTTGCTTTGTTAATATCAGGATATTTTTTTAAATATTCTTCAATTATTTGTACAATAAATCGTTTCTGATATTCATCATAAGTGAGACGATCATTGTACTCTGTAATAAGTTTCACTCCTCTTTCTGCAACATCGTTAACCACTTTAATTCCTTTAACTATTTTTAAGCCTTGTAAATAATTTTCATTAGAAATCCACTCGCTCACATCGATATCAAAAAATGAGAAGTCGATTTCAAATCTTTCGAAAAAAGCCATCGATTTGGAACTGATAAAGAAATCAATGTCCTTATCGATCAAAGAAGAAAAATTTATCATGAATGATAATAAAATTGATAAATTTGAAAATTTAAATATCGTTCACATACTGTTATTGAGTGCACTACGTATCTCTTCATATTTCTAATTGCACACGAAGAATACATTGCAGTTTTTCGACGTCAAACTCCTGTTTTGGCCATAATGATGGACTTTTGGAATAAATGATGACAGTTTTTTGCTAATAACGTAATAAATATTAGATTCACAAGAATTTTACAAGATATCTTTTTTGTAGAGCATTAAATTTCCTATAAAAACACAATATAAAATTTTTTTATCATGAATAGTTTTGAAATAATAAACAATTTTCTTAACAAAATTTTGAATGCATGCATTTTTTCATATATAAAAATTCGACAGCTCAGTGGGGTGGATTAGAATTATTGGACAAAGTTCCGCTTGCGCCCAATTTTTTTTCTGGATATGTTGATTACTTTCAAGGAACAATACCAAAGAATTTCCAACATCACGAAATTAAGAACCACCCTAATATATATATACATAAGCTATTCGCATGATAAGGAATTTATATTCACACGTATCGAGAAGATACGCGCGCGCGTATACGAATCGAGTAATATTGCCATATGTGTGCATGTGTGTGTTCGAAGAGCTCCATACAGATTTGTGGCAATAATGTACATGTACGTCTGTGCCATAAGAGCGTGTAAGTACATATACATATATATATATATAACACGCCTGTATAACTACGTGACTGACCATTTTCTCCGATAATGGTGGACCAACTGCCGCGCGTTCGGCCGGAAGCGCACCTGGGAACGCCGTTTAATATTTCCGAGGATCGCTCGCGGGAGAGTCGGCTGCTGCTGTTATATGCTGGCTATATATATATATATATATATATATATATATATATAGCTAGCATATAACTGCTCCTGGTTACCGCGGGCAACTCGCGACCGGTTGGGATATGATTGATGTAATTTTGAAATATAAATCTTTGAAATTCTCCTGCTCTCCGCGTCGGGCAACGATTTCCAGATCCCGCGTTGCCCAGGCAAAACGAACAAAACGTTTTTTTTCTGTTTTTTTTTTGTCTTTTTTACTTCCATTTTTTTCATTCCCGAAATATGTACGTTTCAATTAGCGAATTGTAGATTATTCCGTCGAGAGTTTGTTATGTATAAATATATACATTTTTGTCCTGTTTTTTTTTTTTTTTTTCATTTTTTATCTCTCGTTACTAGACGGAATAATTGTACGTACGGATGAAATTTGTGTGCGGAATGCATGCGGAGCCGCAGGCAATTTGGATGGACGGTCCAGAGCAACTCAATGTGCCCGTGTGTATATTTTTGTGTGTATGTCTGTGTGTGTGTGTGAGAGGGAGAGAGAGAGCGAGAGAGGGTAAGTGGAGAGAGGAAGCAGGAAACACGACCGCAAATTCACATCGTGAACGTTCTCCCCCGCATCCGATATGACGTTGACAGGATCAAAAGCATAAACCCGGGTGCGGGAGGGTGGGGGGAAAGCGCCTATTAACGGCTAACGTCGCGCGAATGCGATTGTCATAGATTAATAAATTTTTTTCAATTTTCACGAATTTATATATCTGCACATTATATATCGGAGAACACGGAGGGCATTCAACGATTTATCGTTTGTTGTTTATTCATTAAACAGCAAAAAAAAAATTGAAACTTTACGTGTACTGGAAAAATTAATTAAAAAGTTAAGTTTTCGTCCCTCGATTGAACGCGCTATCGCCGTTCCTTGGGGGTGAAAGATATTAAGTTATATAGCTTAAAGCCTTCCCGAATAAACGGGCTATCTAATGCAAAAAGAATTTTCCAAATCGCATTAGCATTTCCTGAGATTAGCGCGTTCAAACATACAAACATACAAACTCTCCAGCTTTATTATAGTAGTGAGATGACGAAATGCGTAGAGCTACGAAAATCATCGAAAATCGGCGCAGTGGCGGTTCTACGATTTTCGTAGTTTCGCGGTTTATGCTTTCCCAGCGATTCTCTCACGGAGACTCGTCATCGATCTACCGTAGCGATCACAACACTTTATCAAGACGCGATAATAAGATATATCTATTTCGTAAAAAACCACTACGCAAACGACACGGACTGTTATGTCGTAAAAGTGCGCAATATCGAGTCATTGGAGAGGGATAACGAGCCAATCGCTTCACATCGACAAATCCAGGCCTGGTCGAATATCAATCGTTCTGTGGATTGACATCTTTATCCTGTAGAAAAAGTTAAGTAAATTTGCAATTATTAATGACAAAAGAGTGACAATTGTAAAGCTCTTATTCGACTTATTGGCATCATTAGACAGCGGTGGATTTTATTCTCACGTAAATTTCTCTTGGAATTAAATCAAAGATGAGAGAGAGAGCTCCGATATTTTGTCTTTTTTTACAATAAATATACCTGAAGCAACCTCACCGATCACGTGTTCACTGCTGTCGGTGGTATTTTTTTTCTCTATATTTATATAATTTATAACGAAGGCAATTCCCGACACATCCGTACTCGAGCAACGTTGTATTAATATTTAAATGATCGTGCATATAACCCGATGGTTTTTAAAATATTGATCAGTAAATTTCCACGATATCCGACATTCACTGCGCACGTAGAGAATTTCCTCATACGCCACGACGTACTTCTCCATTGATAATTCATAAGCGATATAAACTACCGCGATCGTCTTATCGTTCAAATATTAATTCATCTGAATTCGATATATATATTTGACGAAACGGGCAGATACACTTCGTGTTATTTCAAGTGCTAAAAAAATATGGTACGCCAAAATATTATATATATCTGTACAATATATATACCATATTTCCCTGAGGCTTCATCTATTTTTCACGTAGCTGTGACTGCGGAACAAACTTACAGTGAATACATGACTGTGCTATTTATCGTTTCTACGATAAATTATTCGCGATCTTTATATTTTGCTCTCTGTATATTTTTTCTATCTTGGTATAGAATAAGGAAAAATTATCGAAATTATTATTAGCAATCCCTCCTAATTTTTTTTTCGTAAGAAATTTTTTTATTTTTCATCGGAGAGGTGGGTGGAGGCGGAGGGCAACCGTCGTGAACTTTTTCAAATTGAAGAAAAAAGAACATTTTATGGTAAATCCAAAAAGAAGTTTCAATAATGTATCCATAACATCCGTACGAACAAATATTTCAATTTGAATTTATTTAAAAAAAAAGATTTGAAGATGCAAATGGTTTTTCAAGATAGAACGAAATAGTCAAAAATCTATACATCATACGGTACGAGGTATTTTTTAGTTGGTAATTCATAAGCGATACGGATCTTCTCATCGTTCAAATATTATGTCATTTGAATTCGTCATACACATGACCAAATGTGCGAACACACTTTATGTTTTTTCAAGTGCTACAAAAGTATGTTTCGTCTAAAAATATATATACCATATTTCCCCGAGGCTTCGTCTATTTTTTCATATAGATTGTGCGCTGTAGACGAAACTCACAAGTGAATCCAACACCTATGCTATTCGTCGCTTCTACGATAAAATATTCACGATCTTTATATTTTCCTTTCTGTATCTCTTTTTTTCTCGGTACGGAACAACAAAAATTATCTCGAAATTATCACTAGAAATCCCTCCTGATTATTTTTCATGAGATAATTTTTATTTTACGCCGTTGAGGGGCCGCGAACGGGGCGGGGGTTATTTCTGCGAATTTTGTTCGATTTGACGAGAGAGAAAATTGTAAATATGGAAAAATCTAAAAAACCATCGTACAAACAAATATTCCGATTTGAATTTATAATGAAAATTGTCGTAGATGACGTGTATCATTGTCGAAATAAAACAAATACATAAAAATTGTATGTGAGTCCTCTTACAATATTTTTTTTGGTACTGCATGAAAAAACGTTTGAAACGAATTCTCATTTAGGATTTTCGTTACGATTGTTTTTCCTTTTGCCCGTGATAAAATAATAAAACACGACTTTTAATCGTAGAGGACGTCACGCTACCCTCTCCCCTCCTCGCCCCGCCCCGACCCACCCCCTCGCCCCTTAATAACGCGTATACATGTATATAGCGTAAATACGAAGTTTGTACAAAAACGCAACAGACATTTATTCGCGAGAGGTCCTTTTCTGTCGCGTCGAATATATACGGAGTGGCAGACTGGTGGTTTTGGTCATAGGACTGAATTCTGTGTACTACATGAACTGTTCAACGACTCTGTGGGTGACATTTTTGTAATGAAAAGCGAGTTAAACGTTAACATTTTTCTCCCTCTCTCTATCTCTTTCTCCCTTTTGTCTTCATTTTCTCTCTTTCGCATTTTTGTACTAGTACCATTTATATATCTATGTATATATATATATACATTTCTAGACATGTGGCATGTTTTCCAACTCGCCTGGACGTTCTAATATTGGAAATTTCAGTATACGCGTATATGCAATGCGGTTCTCATCGTATAACGTGACTGCTGACTACACAGCATACATACATACATATATACTATAGTTATAGAACTAACGACTATACGAGTCAAAAGCTCGATTATTCGTGAAATACCGACACTACCATCCCATGTGTTGAACATATGTACAAACATAAGCTTTTTGCGGTGCCAAAAGCCGTATTGCTCTGTCTCGTATTCGACGAAATGAAAAAAAATGTTCCAAGTCCGTAGCACACACGCACGAACGCACACGCACACAGAGTGTGTGTGTGCGTGTGTGAAAGTATTGGTTATTAAATTTCCGAGTCAATGTACTCGTCACTTTTTATCTTTGGATGAAAACACTGTGTCGACTTTGCGACGCAATAATACAAAGTATATGGAAAAAAAAACGGATTATACCATTGAAGAAAAAAATAAAGTATACACTTCACAAGTGGCTATTTCACTCTATACGTAATGGCAATGTTCAGAGGGACACCACAAAGGGTGCATATATAATTATTGTCCAATTTAATTACTTTTGTATCGATCTAATCCCCCGGCGATATTGTTTGTATTGTAAAACAGTTTAAAAAAAACCGATCTATTTAAACGAGAAAATTGATACTTCTGATTGATTTTTCTAATTCCAAATAATACGACGATTAATTCATTAAAATAATTCACTTTATGTATTAACCGTGTGAAATATTAATATTATTAATATTCGTTATAATATGTATATTAATTAGAAATTAGTTTTAAAAAAAATGACATTTTTCATTTTTCCACAAAAATATATTCGTTTCTCACTCTTCGGTAATATATTTTATTTTTTTCAATGATGTTTTTTTTTTTTGCAATTCCAAAACTGCTCGTCTCTGTATTTTAGTTTTTGACCATGTGTTCGTTGCCCAACACAGTCAGCCGTTCTATTTCGACTATTTGTTTGTGACATTTACCAGGTGACGCATTTTTAGCGTACAGGTAGAATTTCGTCGGGGATTTCATAAAAGAAAGTTTACAAAAGGTAATTGTCGTCGAGTGTTAAACGTTGGATGCCGTTACGAAAATATTTTTTTAAGGGCTATATGATTCATTAAGATGTAGAATTAATAATTAAAAGTTTAAAAACAGCTATGAAAATGTTAGAGCGAGATGTGCGCCATCTGAGGAGTGTGAGACATTTCTTGGATGCCATTATACACTGTAATAAAGGCAATGTCTAAAGTAACTATATATACAGGTAGTCGCAAAACTAGCACGTCAGAGTGACACGGGGGTTAGATTGGCTCCGGACCTATTAGAATAAGCAAATATGACTTAAGTAAAAGTCTAATGGTTTTCGAGAAGAAGCGTCTTTTTGAGTTTTTCAGAAAATCGCTATTCTTGTTATCTCACTGTTTTCGTTTGTGTTTCTGACCACTTTAGCATTTGGTGTGAATTTGGACTTTGGTCCGGAGCCAATATAACCTCCGTGTCACTATAACGTGCTAGTTTTGGGACACCCTATATATATATATACACACACACAAGTTGACATTGCATGTCAATTTATTTTCCATCGAGCTGTTCTCCGTTATTATTGCCGGGGCAATTTAAAAACAATTTTGAAAACGACATAACAAGCGAGGAGTTGGAGACGTGAAAATTAATTAATGCGCCACGTCGTTAACAATATATTCGCGAGCGTCGAGGGGTTCTCGTCGTCAGCACGGACTCCGTCAGGGAATTACACGGGGGGGTGGAGGGGTAAAAACGAGAGAAGCCGAGATTCAAAGTTGCGAGTAACGAGAGAATGTTACTCGCAAGTCTCGCACACACCGATGGGCATTAAGTAGTGTACAAGTTCGTTCCTCTTTTCTTTTTTTTTTCTTCCTTAAAAGCCCTTAGCGTCGCCACTGTAACATTCTCGAGACTATAAGAACGAGATTGCACCGGTGACTATACCTCGTTTCTTTTTCTACGTTCTTCGTTTGGCCGTCTTACTTTTCTAATTATACGGAAAAAGTGATTTAAAGTACGGGGGTTATACGAGACTCGAGACGCCTTCGCTCTAACCGAGAGAGCCCTCCGCACTGATTCTCTATCGCGCCAAGTCCGAAAATTAAAATCTCCCGCCGACGCACTCTCTCTCTTTTTCTCTCTGGTACCAGCGGATGAAAGAAAATGCAAAATTCTTGATTACCGCGGATATAGTGAAGGACGCGTTCGAGGAAAGAGTTGCAGACAATTCGCGTTGCGATTCGCGCGCTATATTATTTTGTATTAAAGTAGTAGTCTGGTTACTTAAGCCGATTTTCATGTCTTTTTTGGCGGGCGTTTTTTTGTAGGAAAATAAAAATGAATCGTTTTGGATATTTAGGATGTTTTTAATTTCATATTAAAGATACGAAAAAAAAATTGTTTGAAAAAATTTAATAGTTTATTATTATTATTACTATTATTGATCGAAGTTGGCACCTCGAAAAAAAAGCGCGTGGGTGGCCCCGGTGATTTTGGCTCTTGATGTTATCTGAAATAGAAAATTCTTGATAATTCTTAATCTATAGACATGTCATTCTGGTCGGAACTACTGAAGTTAAATTTCTTTTTATTTTACAACCCCTTCTCTGCTAAAATAAAAGGACTTTTTTTCCAAAGTCCGCCATTTTGTTATTTATCCATGAAATTTAACTTCAGTAGTTCCGACCAGAATGACATGTCTGTAGATTAAGAATTATCAAGAATTTTTGATTTCATATAACATCAAGAGCCAAAATCACCAGGGCCACCCACGCGCTGTTTTTTCCACGTGCCAACTTCGATCAATAATAATAATAATAATAATAAACTATTAAATTTTTTCAAAAATTTTTTTTTTTGTATCTTTAATACGTAAATAAAAACATCCTAAATATCCAAAACGATTCATTTCTATTTTTCTACAAAAAACGCCCTCCAAAAAAGACATGAAAATCGGCTTAAGTTACCAGAATACTACCTTAAACGGTGTGCAACGAATAGAGATTTATTACTTGATAATCTAGCAGATTTAATTGAAATTAATTACGAATGAGCTCTCGCAAGTAAAATAGAGGAAAATTTTCCTTCCACCCACATGAAATATTTCACTCGCCAATAAATTCGCATTCTTGTTTTTTTTTTTCTTAAAAAAAACTCGCAGTCACTATGCTGCACCAATGAAGCTTAAACGATGTGCTTTATTTCTAAAGCATATATTAAGGCTATCTAGGTCAGTGTCTACTTTTTCGAGATTAAATTCGTAAAAGTTTTATAATAAGTTAAAGTATAGGGGTCTTTGAAAAAAAAAATGATTGAGCAATTAATTGAAAAAGAAATTGTCTCGGTTGTTGAAAAGATTTTTGTCCCCCCATTTCGGCACTTAAATTTTTCCTCTTATCTACATATATCTAGAGTTAAGGGATACCAAAAAAACGAATACATTTGCAAAAAACAATCTCAAGGAAACTTTTCACGAAATGGATTCTCAAGTAGTACGAAAATCTGACTAATTAACACAAATATCGCTGAAGTTCGAGAAAAAAAAAGTGTGCGAGTTGACGATAAACGTTTCGTATATTCTTTTCAATTATAAAAATGCAAAGCGAAGCGAATTTCAACGACCAGAAGCACCGCGATTTTGGCACCCTTCTGGAAAGCCTGAGATCCGCGGCGCGCACCACCTAGTGTGTTTGCCAAGTAAATTCAGCGACGAAGCTACGGATTTTCACCGAGAGCACGTACATATATCAATTCCCAGGGACCAAGAGCAATGATACTCCCTTCTCTTGTTTGTCTAACTAAGCGTCTTAGCGAAGGGCCAAGAGCGTCACAGCATCCAGCGTCGAGAGACGAGAGCATTCGCTCGTCTTCGTATATATACTCTCTTCCATCTTCCCAGAAATGGCAGACGGAAAAATACATTCTCTTTTTATCCTCACTCACTTTCTCTCTCTCTCTCTCTTGTCTACCATTCGTTGGATTCTCGCGCGAGCTTTACTCCTCCTACGATCGTTTGCGAAATTGGATAGCCATTCTTTTTCTCAACAAACAACATTTTTTCCCCCAAAAGCCATGCCTCGCATAGTAAAATGGAATTTTCACTGATGAAACTATAAATGCATTCGTTTCGATAAAATTGCAATGCGATATGCAAAGTGGTTTCGTGGTATTCGAAGCACGTAGATGAAATTATAACTGAACGTTCTCACGGCAATGGAAATCGATCAAATTGGTAATATCAGACCAGGAACATCTCTCGTTACCATTTTGACAAAACTATTTTTCGTTTATTTATTCCACAATTTATTTACTATCAATTATTTCATATAGAAGTGACCATATTTGTTACTCGATAATTCTGTACTCCATAATGTAAATGATTATTTTTCTAATGAATTGCAAGAAGGAACGGAAATCGTAAAAGTTAAATGGCACGAGGAACGTTGAAAAATAACAAACGTTACGGTTTTTTTCATTACATTTGTTTAAAAAATTTTTTTTTCCAAGGAATACAAAAGAAATATGATAATTTACATTATGAAGTAAATAGCAACCATTTGCAGTTACAAATACTATAAAATAATTGACTGTAAAACAATTAAAGAAAAAAAAACAAAAAATCTTTTTTTTTTTTTCAAGTAACGAGGGGTGCAAGGGGATACGAGGGATTTTTCGAATGTCAAGATAGTTGAGATCATTTCATTTTTGTATGCAGCGATTTGCGTCACCATATAATAAACAAAATAAAATAAAAAACAAAATACATGACGGATTTGTAATATGTGCAGGTCAACAACCGGCCCAGGAGGATCGAATTATGAAAGTGGAAGGAGCGGTAGCACCAACTGCCCTCCCGCACAAGATCAAGGTCAAGGAAGAGACGAAGGAATGCTGCGTTTATCAACAGATCACAACTTCCTCAACTTCCGTTTCTCCAACAGCGAAAACGACGACGACGACGACGACGACGACAATTGCTGCCCCAACGACGACAACGAGCGTATCATCGATAAGCACCGTTTCGACTACCAGCAGCGGCAGCACGTCCTCCGCTATCATCAACGCTCCAATCGACTCTGGCACGACCAGCATAATCGCAACTACCATAACCCCGGCCACATCGACGATCGTCGTTTCTCCTACGCCGAGCGGCAACATCGCCAACACCCTCGTTGTCCTTTCACCCTCATCCGCTACCTCGTCCTCGATCTCTTCCACCATAAACCCTCAACCCCCGAGCGTCATTTGTCAAGCCCCCCAAGCCTCGAATCTCGTTACGATGGTTAACAAAAGTTCCGAACCCTTTCCCGTCGATCTCGATCTCAAGACCAAGGTACCACAAGGTATGTACCGTTTCGTACTTTTTGTACGTTAAAATTTCATTTTTTTTTCGTATAGATAATTATGATATTACGTTTTTTTTTTCTTTCGAACAAAGATGGCGCTTGCGCGGTACAGTTTCTCATGCATAAATACCGTAATAACAACCATACACTCGATTTGTTCCTTTGACGAGGCTCGAGTCACTGAAATATGTACAATTAATGTAACCGCTGTAATTTTGTTACCGCAAAGTTTAGCTGAATGACCACAGTGAAGTGGGTTGTTTGTGATGAATAAACGAACGTTTTCTCTCCTGGAATATTCCCATAACTCGTATAGTTGTCGTGTTAAGGTAGTAGTCTGGTAACTTAAGCCGATTTTCATGTCTTTTTTGGAGGGCGTTTTTTTGTAGGAAAATAAAAATGAATCGTTTCGGATATTTAGGATGTTTTTATTTACATATTAAAGATAAAGAAGAAAATTTTTTTGAAAAAATTCAATAGTTTATTATTATTATTATTATTGATCGAAGATGGCACCTCGAAAAAAAAGCGCGTGGGTGGCCCCGGTGATTTTGGCTCTTGATGTTATCTGAAATCGAAAATTCTTGATAATTCTTAATCTACAGACACGTCATTCTGGTCGGAACTACTGAAGTTAAATTTCATGGATAAATAACAAAATGGCGGACTTTGGAAAAAAAGTCCTTTTATTTTAGCAAAGAAGGGGTTGTAAAGTAAAAAGTTAGGGGTGAAAAAATTTCTCGGGTAGTTCCGACGAGAACTATAAGTGTTAAGAGTAGCCTGTTAAAATTTGAAAGCAATCGGTTCGGTAGAAAAAAAGTTAGGACCCGGGCTGACCAGAAAAACACTGTTTTGAGAAAAACACTGTTTTGAGAAAAACGCGTTTAAAATTCGACAACTCATTATAACTCCGGAAGTATTTCGAATTTCGGTCTGAAATTTTCACAGTATATTCTCAAGACATTTTACTTTCAAAATAAGCAAAAAAAAATTTTTCGATTTTTTTAACCCAAGTTACCAGACTACTACTTTAAGGGTAGTTTTCATTTTTTTACTCTACCGTAAATTCTACGCATTATTCGAAATAAACGGCTTGACAGACCAATGTCTACAAAGTTTTTAACTTTTTGTCACAAACTCGTCCACGTGTTAAGCGTGGCATATTTCAACTAAAACCAAAATTGTAAGAGTTACATTGTTGGGAACATTATATTGAGAAAAAAAAACATTTGCCTTCATAAAATTTATCAATATCCCCGCGTTCAGTGCAAAATAAAATAATCCACCGTGAACACGACGTAGGGGAGGTTGTAAAAAAGATTTTAAGACTTCGTAGACATTGATCCGTTCAGCAGTTTATTTCCAATCGCGCGTCGAATTTACGGAAAAGGAAAAGAAAAATTCAAACTCCGCTTACAAGACAAATATAGGAGTTACGGGACTTTGGCCGGGAAGTAAAACGGTTCGTTCTTCGACCGCAAACAACATCTTTTGTTGGTTCACCCGTCCAAACTTTGCGACGACAAAATTACAGCGATATTAACTTTTGATATATTTGCGTGACACGGAAATGCCCTTAACACGAAACTTGTGTGGCATAAAGCGCAGCACACGTCAAATCAATGAATAGACAAACATTCAACAATTGTTTATTTTTCATTTAAAATTGCTTTCCTAAACCGTTGCAGAATTTTTTTACCAAACTCCTACACGTGGTGTTTGCTCTGATGTAAAGGGAAAAAAAAAAAAAATGATTCACCCCGAAATAATGAAAGTTTGATCAATTTATGAATGCGCCAAAACGAAGAAAACTTTAACTTTGTTCGATATTTGTTACGAAACATAACGTACATATATATGTATAACGTATGTGTACGTATACGTATAATCCGTGAGGCACGATTCATTGCTTTCCGCGGCCAATATATATATATATATATATATACATATATATGTTCACACGAGAAGCTCGTGTGAATCCCTTTATTTTATTTATATGTATATATATATATATATATATATATATATATATATATATATATATATATATATATAAATAAAATAAAGGGATTCACACGAGCTTCTCGTGTGCCACAGGGCAAATCGTATACGTTAGTTTGGAATATTGCATGGGGGTGCCCGTATAACGAATTCGCGAGTTGCTGCTCTCGAAACCGTGAGGCCGGGTTGTTCCTGGCTCTCCCGAATCGTACATTTGGAGAGCAGCGATCTGGTTATCTCTCTGGACGCAATGAGAGCCCGCAGCTACCTTTATTCGCTTGGAGAGAAAGAGCTAGAGAGAAAGAGCGAGAGAGAAAGAGAGACCAGGGGCCCAGCTTTCTCGCAACGTCGAGCAGTGGGGCATCAGACAAAAACCTTCCCGCGCGATCCCCAAAGCCCTGTTCGTCCAAGTAAAGCATATATGGTATATACTTAATATATGGGTTATTCCTTTGGTAGTGTAAGGAATTTTGATCCTAAAACATTTTTGGGGATCAGTTTAATTCGCGAAAAAGTGGCTTTTAGAATGGAAACTTTGAAAGTGACAGGCTTCATAAGACTCTTGAGAAGTTTCTCAAATAAATTTCTTTTATTCCAGCCACTCATAAAACGGAAAAAAAAACTCTATGAACTTAGCGTGAAATAGCTCGTATATATATCCTGGGCTTCTTCGCGTTTCGTAAAACCGTTATCTCCCGCACAAAACCAACACGCCCGAGATCCTTTTCCCTATATATATCCCTTTCTCGTTCAATCGTAACTCCGTGGATAAACTAAAGTTTAAATAATCCTACTCCGTTATCGTATATCGAACGAATTCAAGCTCTCTATGTGCCGCTGAATTCGTTTCTTATCAAGAGCAATTTTTATCTAGCAGAAAAAAAAAGTACAAAAGCTATTTCGGAAAATTCGTCATTTTTTTCAAACCAATCAATAATCAATTTTAAACTAAAAAGACGCAATGAAATTTTCGTTGAAATAAACAAAAAAAAATTGGCGTTACCATGAAAGGATTAAAATCCTTCGGTACTTATGACATTTTGAATTCTTCGAGAAATGCACTAAAAATCAAGGAAATCTCACACTGTCATTGGTTAAGAGAGAGGAAAACGTTGCAAATTTAAGCTTGTATATTTGCCTCATTATTTTTGGGCGTACACAAAGCTTCCTTCACGCAAAAGCCAAAATTCAAAAGGTCTCTAGCTGATGATAGAGGAAACTTAGCGAATGCACAAAGAATGATGACGAAGGGTAATGCAAGTTTCAATTTAACCCATTTGTTCTTACATTTAATTCCACCGGATTCATCAAAATATATTTTAAAATTGGATAAACTATAATTCACCCCGAAATGCTTTCATGATGGACGCACGGTTATTCTCTCGCTATATGAACTTTTCGGTTCATCGCGAGAGCGAGTGAGCTCTTGAACAACCCCTCGAGGGAAACTACGGGGGTCTCTTTCCCTCCGGGCTGCATTTCTCGTCCGTGTCTATATATGCAATCGCTTGCAGATTTTGTGCCATATACAGAATTCTCGGTCTATATACGTATGAATGTGTGTTGATATACATATATATGCATTATATTTTCATGCACGAGAGCTTTGGTGCATTTCGAGGGTGTGTGTGTGTGAGTCGCGGTTGCCGCGATATCCGTTAGGACGAAGCGGTGGAAGTCCCTCCAAGCAGTCAGTCAAGCTGCAGGCTTTCTGGTTCACCTCTGCTGGGAGAAGGGAAGGGGGGCGGGGGAGGTGTGGAAGAGGAAAGGCTAGGAAGGGAGAGAGGGTAGTTGGTTGGTTGGATTGGTGACTCTAGGTTCCCGGCGTGCTGCCTGACTGCCTGGTCCAGACGCGATAAGGCACGTCCAACACTTCCAGCGGGATTCTGCTCTCGGCTGATATCATATCCGGTATCGTCTCTCTTGCCACCCCCACTCCCACAATGCGAGGCCCCGGTGCGACGTAGGTATTTCACGATAGCCCGAACTTCGCTCTCTCACTCTCTCTCTCTCTCATTTTAGCTCACGACCTCTATCACTAACGCTGCGGGATGTGCTTACGACGAAATTCCATGCTTCCCTTTACAACTACCCTCTCCCCCCACTCCGAAAATCCGCGTATACAGATATGCGATACAGATATATATATATATATATATATATATATATATATATATATATATATATACAAATATGCATAAAGCTGTACACACTGCGATATAACGGGGAACGACTGCTCGTGCACACTCTGTGTCTATATAACGCGATCATGGATATGTGGACACGTGCCTTATTATCATCTTAATTGAGTGGGACCACGCTGGGACGTGTTAAAAATTACGAATTAAAACTCTTGACTGCTAGAGTGGAGTTTTTCGAGACGTAAGTAAAAAAAGAACATTAATGGAAATTTCCTCCTGTTGCTTTATACTTTGGTGCTTTTACCTTTTAATGACGCGAAAGAAAACGGTTTATTTTTCACTTTTTCGAAATTATTTCTCACCAAAGGATCGAGGGTCTTTTATTTGTTTCTCATGAAAATTGAATGGTGAACATTTTTAAGAAAAATCTCGATAAAACATTGTGAAATTACGCCAAGATTACCGAGTGCAACATTCCGCGCAATATTATATAATGGTACATTATTTTCCAACTTTATTTTTCAACAAAGTTTTTTTCTATTCAGGGACAAAAAAACAGTGGTGATTTGGAAAGAAAAAACCTACACTTTTTCCAGGGGACTGATTGTTTTCTCGTTTATCTCGTTTGAATTAACAATTTAATAAATAAAGCAATATTTGATCTTTCAAAATTACAACGACTCGATTTTTTAGTGCAAGGGCAAGAAAAAAAATGACAATAAACGCTACAAGCTACGAAATGGTGAAATTGATTTACCTCCATGAACATAGGAGCTCCGGGCTTACTGCTAAAGCGAAAAAAAAAGAAAAAATTGAAAATAGAAGAAAAAAAAGAGGTTGACGACTAGTAGGGGGAGGGTGGAGTATCGCTGCTCCGGGAGAGGTCAAATCGGTGCTGCATGGCTGTAACGAGAAGCGGTAGAATTAATACCGGATGTCGACATAATCCAGTATAAATAGAGGAGCAAAAAGAATATACTGTCACGCGACGACAGCGAATGTGGAGCGCGGTTCGCAACCTTCATTTGCATTTAAAAATAATATCCGAACGAGTAAGAGCGGATGTAGATTTTACCCCTGAAAAATAGAAGAAAAGGGTTTTGCATCATGAAGATCGGAGAGTTCGAAAGGAGAGAGACGGCGAAAGAAAGAAAAATACTGAAACGACGAAGTCTGATTACTTATTTGCATTTGAAAATAAAAAAAACCCCCAACTGGTGGCGGTGCATTTTATTGAATTAAATGAAAAGTACTTAGAGCGCGAATGTCTGAGTTTTTCCAAGAAAGAAAAGACAAAAAAAAGACTGACGATGGGCAAATTACTTGTTTGCATTTGAGAGTAAAATGCAAACTGGTAAAAAGTAGATTTCTTTGCAGAAAAAAAAAACAAAAAAAACCGATTATGAGGGTTGCATGGCGAAGGTGCGCGAGGGAGGTTGGTAACGGTGAAGGAACGACGACGAAGACTCAAGTGACGAGGGTCAATTACTCATTTGCATTTAAATATAAAATTCCAAAGTGATTGGCAAGCATAAAGCGATCCATAGATTTACCGGAACGAAATGATTTGTGGTCCAGAGAGAGGAAGCTGAGGAGTTGGGTTATGGAAGTGACCGAGGGCGCAATGCCGACGCATTGCTGTATTTTCTGTTATGGGGAAGTGGCAGCATACGCGACGAAGAAGGTTGAATCGGTGCAGGATGCAGCGGGCGGTAGACGACGAAGAAGAAAAAGAGCGGGGAGGAGGCGATGAAGAGGAGGGGGGAGAGTTCCGGAATAAGAGGCGAAGCGGAAGCGGAAGAGCAAGCGCGATAGTAGGAGAGTGAAGGGGGAGGTTGGGAAAGCGCGAGCGAGATGAGAAGGAGAACACAAGCGTGGAAGATTGGGGAGGGAGGGGGGAGGAGGAGGAGGAGGAGGATTGCGATCAAAGCCATCTGTTGCATTGTCCCGGCAATTAGGAGGCGACAGCTGAGTCCCACCGTACTTACTTCCTCCAGCGATTCTCAATGTTCTGTGCTTGCTGGAAGCACGTGCGGCTTATCGATCCTTCACTCTCGTCTCGCGGGCATAGAGGAAGTAACTATATATATCCTGCTCTTCCCTATATATAGTATATGTACATATGTATATGTAGCATCGAAAAGACGCAAGGACGAAGACGAAGCGAGAGGAGTCTGTCCGGACGGATTTCACGCTTAAGGCCGTAGTCTGGTCTAGAGCGAGATTTTTGACGTCATATCTAATGTGCAATAACGTTTAAACCGTTGAAGTTGTCTTGATGAAAATGTACACGTGCATTTATTGATCCTTAGAGAATACTTGTACATTTTTTAAAAAAATTATTTTAAATATTTTCATGTAGTTTTTTGCCTTGTTGCAACATGGTTCACCGAAATCGGCGCCCACTCTGGACGATGTTGTATGCATCTGAAAAAAAAAAATATATATATTCTCAATCTGTATGAGTATTCTGAGCACTGGTAGCAGAATTGGTACTTACAACATTTTTTTATTGAGTCGAACAATAATTTTGCCGACATTTTATAACTCGTCGAATACCCGAAAATGTATGAAGTATCATTAATGAAAGTTCAACAGGCCGCCATTTTGTCGAAAATTTTTTTTAAGTACCAATTCTGCTACCAGTGCTCAGAATACTCATACAGATTGAGAATATATATATATATTTTTTTTTCAGATGCATACAACATCGTCCAGAGTGGGCGCCGATTTCGGCGCACCATGTTGCAACAAGGCAAAAAACTACATGAAAATATTTTAAATAATTTTTTTTTTAATGTACGAGTATCTCTAAGGATCAATAAATGCACGTGTAAATTTTCATCAAGACAACTTCAACGGTTTAAACGTTATTGCACATTAGAAATGACGTCAAAAATCTTGCTCTAGACCAGACTACGGCCTTAAAATTGTATTTTTTTCAATTCTTATTCACGCCAACCCTTTGCTCGTACAAATATGCGGACGAACCTCCCAACAACATATAATGCAATATGAAATATAATTATTGCTTTATACGATGATTATGGAGACGAAGCTTTTTTACTCTCCCACCTAACGGAAGATTTTTTTTTTGTGAAGAAAAAAATTTGTTCACCAGCTTCCAATGCCAATGTGGGAAAAATTTATCAACAAACCGTTTGAACAATTCGTTTCAATCTTCAACTATTTTGACTTTTTTTTTTTCAAAACGTCTATTAACATAACTCGTGCATTTCTTTCGGGCTATCCGGGCTAACATTTTTTTTAACACGAATATGCCATAATGAAATACCGTTAGCTAATGAATTTGGAGAAAATCGTTCAAAGCGTTATTAATTTATGGATTTTTGAATTTTTCGGAATACCGTTGAAATAGCCCGTTAAGATTTAAGCTCGTGCTATTGGTGCAAAATTTTCTACACCAATTGGGAATTTGATCCCGCGGAAAGATATTTGATACTGAATTGAGGAGAAAATCGATCGAAAAAATGCATTAAAAATCAAGCAAACCCCTCGACTTGACAGAGAGAGAAATTATGAAACGTGAAACTTGCCTATTTTGTGTCCTCATCATTTTTGTGCATGCACAAAAGTTTCGTCTATGAGCAAGAGACAATTGAAAAAGCCACTTGCCTCATTGAGTAAAAATTGTTAATGCGCAAATATGACGAAACATACTGCAAGTTTCAATTTTCATACATTTTTTTCGTCGTTTTTCACAGCGTGACTTTTTTTCAACTGTACAAATCATTTTTAAACGTTCGATTTGTGATCGATTGTGGATGCAATGTCCATCCAACGACCGATTGGCAAGCGATGGTTTGAAAACATCCTTTGTATCGTACCTATTATATGGAGAAATTTTTTCTTTTTTTCGTGTAGCTAATTTGTAGAATATATCGACGCTGCTTACGAAAAGTAGCACGATTCAAATTTCTTACGAAAACTAACACGTTTCGGATTCCACCACGGAAATCAACACGTTTCGATATTCGGAACGAAAACTAGCATGTTTCGGCTTTCATCGCGAAAACCAGCATGATTCGGCTTCCGCCGCGAAAAGTGGCATGTTTCGGCTTCCGTCGCAAAAACTAGCGTATTTCGATTTGCACTGGAAAAAGTAGTATATTTGCCGAACTAAATCGAATAAGATTCAGAACTTTCAGAAATGTTTTAATAATTTTTTCGGGAGCACCATAAGGAATAAATGAAAAACATTAAGGGTGTATCGCCCGTACACCCTTAAACATTTATATTCGTTTTCTATTTAAAAAATTACAACATCATTGAAAATACGATTCGCAAATACGATACGCAATATTCCACCACTCAAAAACTAAAATTGTTCATCAATGATATTTTTCATGACTTCACGTTTCGGAGTCAGCGATGGAATTGAACAAAATTATTGTTTATAAAAGGTATATTCTACTTACAGTCTGAAGAATCGTTCATTGTGTTTTTATTTCATTAAAAAAAACAATCTTCGAGTGATCACCGACTAAAGTATAAAGTACAGTATAAGTATAAAGTACAGTTGACAAAATCTTCAAAACAATCGATTGAGATATCTCGAGAATTGTCAGGTCTTGGACGAAGTAGCAAGAGGAAAAAAAACTGACATTGTTAACTTTGCATACACTGCAATTGTTTTCGATTTTATTTTCTCTAATTTTTTTGACCATGGTTTTTTTACTCCAAAATGACGAGGCATTTGCTGTTTGCCATCTTATGATAAGCCTAGCAGACCAAAATTCAAACAGTAAAATATGTATGAAATAAATTCAAACAAACAATAAAACAGTATAAAATGACGAGCATAAATATTTCGTCAATTTGGAGTAAAAAAGGATGTTCAAAAAACGTGGAGTAAAAAATGAGAAACACTTCCAGTGATACTGAAACGTGCTAGTTTTCGCGGTGAATGTCGAAACCTGCTAGTTTTCGTGGTAAAAGCCGAAACATGCTAGTTTTCGCGGCGCATATCGAAATGTGCTAGTTTTCGTGGCAAAAGCCGAAACATGCTAGTTTTCGGGCAGATATCACGCGTGCTTGTTTTCGTAAGAAATCTGAAATATGCTAGTTTTCGTAAGCAGCGTCGATATAATGTCAATTATAATTGCTGCCTCGTAACAATTATTCATTATTATCTTGTCGTAATAAGCATTCGAATGATTTTTCATTCGAATATCGTATTTATTCCCTTGGAAAAAATGTAAATTTGTCCAAGCTGTTATGCATTTATCAGATATATGAATATATATACATATTGCTACTTACTGGTATAAGCGAATAAAAATATATTGAAAGAAAGCGAAAAGGGAGAATTGTGGCGGAGTCTGAGGCTGAAAGGGTTGAGGCGAGCGAGAAGAAGAAAAGGTGGAGAAGGAGAGTGGCCGAGAGAGAAAGAGAGAGAGAGGTTTATAAAGAGAGGGCGAAAGGTGGAAAACGTGGCGACACTTCAGTGGAGGGGTTGAGAGTTGCCTGAGAGGAAGTAACAGCTGGCCAAAGGGACAGTAACATCAGCAGCAGCAGCAGCAGCAGCAGCAGCAGCGGGTAGCAAGCAAGTAGTAGCAGCCGAGATCTGTACCATTACCATCGCCTTCGTTCTTCCCCTCTCTTTCTCTCTTCCTCTCTTTTCTTCTCGTTAGATATCTTCACCTGAAATTCATATACGTATAGAAGTGAAAGACGTATTTCAGAATGGCGAAGCATCGACCTGAGAAAAAAGAACGAAGAGAATGCGAGAGAGAGAGGGAGAGCGAGGATGGGGAAAAATTGCCAGCACGTCCGATTTGAAACGACTGGCTCTAGACTCCTCGATGGTAATCCCCCTTTTTATCGGCTATTGCAATCGCTAACCTTATCAGCGCGAAGCGTTAAATTAAAAAATATATATCTATATCTATTATATGTTTTCGACAAAGTTTGTTCTTTCTATGGAAGGGGAAGATTTTATATTTTCTTTCAATACGTACATATACGCACTTTATATATATATCTGCTAGGATAAAGAAAGAATGTGGAAAAAAAAATCTTACACCCCAGTATCTCATTCGGAGGGAAAGTTTCACAACTGACATTTCCGTTTTATCCTCATAGAGGAAGCGTTGCTTTCCCGACAAAAAAAAATTTAAGATTTTTCGAAAAATATTCGCGAATCATTTAACTCGAGTAAATTTCGAGCCAACAATGTGTACATATTTTTAAACACAAATAACAATACGAACGTTAATACCGAATTTGGTGAAAATCGACAAAATGATTAACGGGGATAAAATGTTGAATTAAAACGAAAAAAAAAACCAGTTCCGACCTTCAAAGTGACGCAAAACACACATTATTCAACGCACGAAAGGGTGGTGTAAAAAGGGTGCAATTTGAAAACTTGCAACATGATTTCCTCATCTTTTGTCAAAATTCACAATGGTTCCTCGACGGGAAAGTCAAAATGAGGAATGTTAAAAAAATATAGAATTTTTTGAATAAAATTTGCGATTATCGTCGTTTTGTTTCTCCTTTTTCCCGGACTCAATGAACTCGTTTGCCGCTGTCCGCACCACAATATTATTATTCCCCGTTATCGGCATTTCTAAAACGCGTTTATATCTCGTTGTCTCGTTTCCCGTTGTTTCGGCCAGAATATATATATATATATATATGCCACACAGGTATATGTATGAATTTCCGCGACCAGAGAAAACATGAGGGGGCTTGGCTGGCAGGCAGCAGCAGGCAGGCCAGGCAACCCCGAGAGGTATATTCCACGCGATAACGCAGAGAGTCGAGAGTGAGAGACAGAGAGAGAGAGAGAGAGAGAGAGAGAGAGAGAGAGAGGGTGCAAGAGAGAATGGGGTACAAGCCAAGGTGGATGACACGACCCGTAATTGCATGTTATCCGCGGGCGGGCGCGTTACCGTGTTAGTAGAGAGATGGGGCTATGTATACAACCACGAAAGAGAGAGGGAGAGAGAGAGAAAGAGAAATCTCGTATGTACATGTATGCACGGAGTGAATTCGCGTGAGGGATATCGTCAGGGTGTATAAGCAGCGTGGAAATATCCACCCCCTACTGCATGCCTCCTCATGCTGCTGTCCACGTGTATATTGGCCCGACCTCGCCAGATTTCACCCTCGCGCTGATTCCAGACACCTTATGCTTTTATATCAGTTCAAGCTCTTTGTTGTTGACTACGAGCATAGAACGGGAAATTATATTTCAAAAACTTTCGAACCAATAATACACGTCGTATAGCGGTAAAAACAAAAGAAATATTCGGTCCAATCATTCCCAAAATGTATGGACTTTTCTCTCTCCATGCATCTTGGGAACGAGATGCTTTAATAATGATAAAAACTCCAATGTCAATCCATTTCATATAAATACAATATGGAGATAAAAATGCTGCAATGAAAATTGCAAATTGATTCCTCGAAATTTCACACTACGCACAAAGCCACGCGGAATTATATCTTTCTCAATTTTCGCCAGCATATTAGATGAAGCTGCGAGCATTTGTACAAGATTTCGATAGAGTCCACGGTCGATTTTTTTATATTTTATAAAATGAAACATTTGTCCAAAATATCGAGGAATATTCTTCCCAATATACGATAAAATATTTCAGAACATACGAGGTCTGTTCAAAAAGTATCGCGAATTTTGAATTTCGGCGGGCTACGTATATTCGATTTTCGATTTTTTTATGGCGTTAGGTTGGTACTCATGTCCCTCACTTATGCTGAAAAAATCGGTTATTTTGAATGTTTAGTTAATTGTTGACAGCTGTTTTGGTTAGACGTGTTTTGGCTTGTCTTCGATTTTTGCCTATTCCAAAGAAGCAGCTTCCATTTGCGATGATTGAGCTTTGGTTTCCACGTCATAACCATAAACCCATGATTCGTCACCAGTTATGACCCTCTGGAGCAAATTTGGGTTGTCGCGGACCGAGCCCAACAGCTCCTTAGCAATGTTGACGCGACACTGTTTTTGTTCGAAATTGAGCAATTTTGGCACGAATTTCGCGGCGACCCGTCTCACGCCCAAGTCATTGGTAAAAATCGGATAGCACGAGCCAATCGATATGTTTAGTTCGTCAGCCACATCTCTAACGGTGATTCGACGGTTGGCCAATATTATTTTCTTCATTTCATCAATGTTTTCGTCTGCTGTTGATGTGCTCGGGCGTCCGGAACGCATTCCGTTTTTCGCATCTTCTCGGCCCTCTGAGAACATTTTGTACCACCGATAAACGTTGCTTTGGTCCAAGGTAGCTTCACCATATGCCACAGTCAACATTCGGAATGCGTCCGCGCACTTAATTTTGTTTTTCACACAAAATTTGATACAGATTCTTTGATCCATTTTTTAGAATAGGCAAAAATCGAAGACAAGCCAAAACACGTCTAACCAAAACAGCTTTCAACAATTAACTGAACATTCAAAATGGCCGATTTTTTCAGCATAAGTGAGGGACATGAGTACCAACATAACTCTACAAAAAAATCGAAAATCGAATATACGTAGCCCGCGGAAATTCAAAATTCGCGATACTTTTTGAACAGACCTCGTATATAAATCCTGTGTATATATATATATCATTGTAAACTGCAAATGAAACTGCACCGCCAATTCGCTTTTACATTATTTCATGGCAATCGAACGTTTGCATCAATATAAAATTTTTTTTCACGATCAATTGTGTATACGCGATCGTTTGTCGCTAAAAATTGCACGAGGTAGATAAAGGCGTTTCTTGAGAACGGAAAAAAGACTCTCGTTGCAGTATTACCGAACGGACCGTCTCCATCGCGCGAGAAAATAACAAGGGACGAGAATATCGAGTCGCCGAGTGTCAAGAGAGATTCACGTTTATCACCATGTACGAATAATAATAAAACGAAGTCACACTATCAAGTCAATGGTACCACTGTACCCGAATACGTCCGAGGAGGAGGAGGAGCAGGACAACATTACGTTTCTGGCGTGTCGTCTGGAAACGATAATCGACCGTCGTCACATTCGATCAAACCCGAGAATGAGGATTCAACGGGTTCGAGACAACAGCAGGATGATAATAAAAACAATAACGAGACTAACGGCTTAACGTTGTCGGGAATTGGCAATGGCGCAACCAACGCCAGCAGATGCGTTTCCGGAATTTTCGCAGGTCACGGAAAGCTCAAGAGACTACTCGGTACGCTCGTTCAATTTGCCACCAATATATCGCAGGATACCGGCGAATCCGTACGGACATTGATACTCGGTCTTTTGGTAAATTTTCGTTTAAGTTTTACAGGCTAGCGACGTAATTCGGCGAGTAATAATATTGGAAGGAAATTTTGAGAATGAATTTGGTATCGTGTTTTGAAGGATTTAAAAAAAAAATTTCCACCAAAAGCGATGTTAAAATGGTCAAGCGAAATGTATAAAAAATTTTAATCGCTACAATTTTGTTATCACAAAGTTTAGATGAATGACTAGTAGTGTATGGTGTTCGAGATAGAAAAAAGAACATTTTGCATCCTGGCAGAGTTCTGTAACTCGGATATTTCTCTTGTAAGCGCAGTTTACGTATTTTTCCTTATCTGTAAATTCTATACGCATGATTGGAAGTGAATATGAAGTCATAAACTTTTTGTCACAACCTCGCCTAAGGCCTGAGAGTGTCAGAATTCAAATAAAATCAAAATTGTAAGAGCTACATTGCTCGAGACATCGTACTGAGAAAATAAATTTGCTGTGTTTCATAAAATTCGTCAATAGTTCTGAGATCAGAGCAAAATAAAATAATCTGGCGTGATTGTCCAGTGGGGGAGGCCGTAAGAAAGATTTGAATACTTTGTAGACATTGATCTATCCAGCGGTTTGTTCACAATCATGCGCAGCATTTATAGAAATGGGAAACAAGTCAAACGGCGCTTACAAGACAAATATAGGAATTAGAGGAGTCTGCCAGGAAGCACAAATTTTTTTTTTCGATCGCAAAACACTTCGTCACTCCATCCCTCTTTAATGGTACTGAACACGAACTTTAGAATATTTATTTATTGTCAGAATAACTTCATAATGATAAAGGACCAGGTTTTGCCGAATGAATTTTTTTTTCACATTTTTCTTGAATGAAATTTCATGTAGATTTTATCTTTCGCACGATTAAAGTTGAAGAGGGATTAAAACGATTTTTAATCACACAGAGCGGTGCAATGACCGCGGAAGAATTTCACTCGGCACTTCAGGAAGCAACAAACTTTCCACTTAGGGGGTTCGTCCTGCCTTATCTCAGGCACACACTGCCCTCTCTACGAAGGGATCTGACTGCTGCTGCCAGGGCAAATAATCAGGTAAGATTGAGATGAAAAGACTTTGTTTCTCTCGTTTTTTTAACAAGCTCTAAAGAAATAATGTCTGCACTTTCTGTGACGGCAATATGAAAATCGCAAGACACACTTCGTGGCTATTTCAATCTCAGAAATATTTAATAAAACATATCAAATCATTGTATATATATCATGCTAGAAGATTATTGTAGCTCGGACACGATTCGTGCATATTTTTTTTGCAGAACAAACAAAAACCGTAATACTTTCTCCATATTTATTAACGTTTTTACATCGATCTTTTGAATTGAGAGACAAACTGAGTGTGTCAATATTTTTAGGATTACATATGTCGATGTATTTCTTCCCCATTGATCACTAATCCACTAGTGCTTTCTTAAAAAAAAAATCATTTCATTAAAAATCGTCAAAAAAGTGCCCGCTCCCCAAAAAAGTGTATGCGCTTTCCTTTGTGACATATAATTAACGAATTTTTCCTTCGACACAAAAATCAACAAAAATAAAAAAGTATTCACAAAAATCACAACTCGTAAACGGAAACAGAATCGATTTAGGTAAATATGGAGCAACGGGGACCCACTTCCGATTGACTTGCCTTTAATATATGTTGTGTAGGGACATTTCCTGAACAACTTTTTCCTCTGACACAATTGGGGGTCGTTATTTATTAAAAAGTTATTAACAAATAAAGTTAATAATTCATATAGCTATTTTCCTCATACCAGCCAGTCCTAATCATCTTGTCCTTCACATTTGTTGTTACGAATACACCCCTGAGTAACATACAAAAAGTTTTATCCGTCGCTCATTGTTTGTTAAAAAGTTATTAACAAAAAAAGTTTCATAAATCAAACATAAACTACTTGTTCTAGTGTATGGTGAACAGCACACGCATGAGAGGGGGGGCTGCGCCCCCCTGCAATCCTCCACTCACCAGCCCAAAGACAAACCAAAAACAACCCAAAAACAACCCAAAACAGCTCAAAAACAACCCAAAAACAACGCAAACAAACATATAAACAAACAATTATTTGTTTTATTCATTATTTATATTATGCAGCGGATACATGGTACTCATAATGTCGAAGAAACTGTCGATACGCTGGTCGAAATCGTATTTTTTTTTAAAAGAAAACTCTGCGAGGTAATCTCTGCGGGGTTTGGGTTTTTTTGGTTTGCGTTCGTTTTGGATTTGTTTGTTTATTGGGTTTGGGTTTGTTTTGGATTTGTTTGTTGGGTTTGTTCGTTTGGGTTTTGGGTTTGTTTGATTGTTGGGTTTGTTTGTTTGTTTGTTGGGTTTGTCTGTTTGTTTCGTTAGGTTACTGGGATTGTTTTTGGTTTGTCTATGGGCTGGTATGCGGTGGGGGCAGGGGGTCCGCAGCCCCTTCGGTCATACGTGTACTGGCCACCATGCAAGTATTTCATATTCTATTTATGAATTTTCTTTTGTTAATTACTTTTTAACAAACAATGAGGACGGATAAAACTTTTGATATGTTACTCAGGGGGGTATTCTTAACGACACATGTGAAGGACAAGATGATTGGGACTGGCTGCCATAAGGAAAATAGCTATATAAATTATTAACTTTATTTGTTAATAACTTTTGAATAAATAACGACCCCTAATCGTGTCAGAGAAAAAAGTTCTTCAGAAAGGGTCCCTAGACAACATACATTAAAGGCAAGTCAATCGGAAGTGGGTTCCCTTTGCTCCATATTTAGCTCGATTTAATGTAATAGAAATAATTTGACTTTTAAAATAACCTGAATTATTGAAATACAAAATAACTTCATTGGGTAAGGATAGATAATTAAAGAAATTCCAAACACTCCGGACAAACGGAAAGGAACAACGCAAGTGTTCAAGATTTTTGTATGAGAAAAGAGACAGTGGAAGTTTGTACATACACACGATGTTAAAAGTCAGTGTCTGTGTCGACGAAAAGCGTCGAGTCAGCAGAAATAATTACACCGCAAGGTTGACCGGCGGGGGGGGGGGGACAAAGGGGATAGTCAGCCATAGTTTATTAGAACCACCAGCAGGACCATAAATCTGAACGTTGCACGAAGCCATATAAGCCAAAATCGCTGGTTTCACGTCGACGTTTATCCTGCCCAACTATATATACACGTACAGCATTCCGCGGCAACATTCTTCCTCGTTCCCTCTCCTTTATAGCGTCTGGTTTTAACAAACGGCTAACGGAAAAAAAAAAAAAACAAACAAGAAACGTTCAAAGATTTTCGCGGGTCAACGTGTCTCGTCGCCGAGGGCTGACGTGGGAGGCGGGAAAGAGAGGAAGGACATATCTAGGGCTCACCTGGTTGCCCAACTAAAATTACTGAATCGTGGGCAGCCACAAGGGACCGTTTGCTTTATTAGACCGACGAGGCACGATAATAAATCACTGGGTGTGCTGGTGCTCGGAAAACCAACCCCCGCACACCGCGAGTGCAGTATAACAACGGCACCCGCACCCAATAGCACCCCGAGAACAACGTGTGTGTGTGTGTATGTGGGTGTGTGTGCGGTAGCGCGAAAACGACGCATAAATACAAGCTTTATACCAGGAGCTTTCTCTGATATCCTCGCGCAAACTTTTATTCTGTCTATAGATACGTACATCCATATATACATACGTAAATACGTCTAGATGTGTATATATAGGAAAAAAAGGGACAAAATGGGCCAACGGCTCAAGATCACATGTGGTACCCAGAATCGAGGGCTTTAGAAACTTCCTTCCGTTTTGTGTACACGGTGAAATGGTATATAAGATGGTGATGAAATTTAAAAAAATGTTACGTCCTCGCAGAGGGAACTTTGTTTCGTGAATTTGTTTGATTTTTTAATGACAATGTGTTTGAAATGTGTCAGTAAACGACACTTAGAAGAAAAAATTGGAAATAACTTTAAGAAAAAAAGCGCGTCGGCAGTGTAATCCGAAATGAAATAGGCATTTTTCCTCAGATGGACCATTTTGCCTCACCGTTTCCCCATACAAATATTTGTATATGTGGATATATATTAGGACGATTTTTTTTTGACTTTTTTTTTTTCAGTCCCCACCCGAAATTTTGTTGGATATGTCGAAAAAGAAATTCCGTGAAAGTTACAGCCCTTAATATTAATTCTAAGTACTTTCCCAAAGCGTGAGAAGATTTTCCATCTAAAATACACGTAAATCGAATTTTTTTTTTTTCCAATTTCTATAACTCAGCTGCATTTTATGCTATCATATTGTTCTTGGTTTCGATTTACTGAGAATAAAACAATCTAAAAAAGTGCCTTTTGCGGCGAAAGTGTGAATTGTACTGGTGAGTTGGTACAGGTCACTGAAGTTGATTTTTACCCAAAATTCTCGTTTTCTTGCTGTTAGCTCCGAAACAATTAACTTTACGACAAAAATGTAAATGAAAAATTTTTTGGAAATTTAATTTCCTATAATAAAGGTTCTATCGACCCAATTGCTTAGATTAATATTTCTTGAGATATTGAACTTTTTTTATTTTGTATTTTTCTTATTATTTAATATTTCATATTTTATATATTTTATACTACTCATAAGTTAAAGTTAATATCTCAAGAAATATTAATCTAAGCAATTGAGTCGATAGGACCTTTTTTGTAGGAAATTAAATTTCCAACAAATTTTTCATTCACATTTTTTTCGTGAAGTTAATTGTTTCGGAGATAACAGCAAAAAAACGAGAATTTTGGGTAAAAATCAACTTCAGTGACCCGTACGAACTCACCAGTACAATTTACACTTTCACCGCAAAAGGCACTTTTTTAGATTGTTTTATTCTGAGTAAATCGAAACCAAGAACAATATGATAGCATAAAATGCGGCTGAGTTATAGAAATTTGACAAAAAAAAATTCGATTTACGTGTATTTTAGGTGGAAAATCTTCTCACGCTTTGGGAAAGTACTTAGAATTAATATTAAGGGCTGTAACCTTCAGGGAATTTCTTTTTCGACATATCCAACAAAATTTCGGGTGGGGACTGAAAAAAAAGACAATAATCGAAAAAAAAATCGCTCTAATATATATATATATATACATCGATAGACGTATTTATCTCTATACACGTTCAGGAGAGAACCGTGTGTGTGTGTGTGTGTGTGTGTGTGTGTGTGTGTGTGTGTGTGTGTGTGTGTGTGTGTGTGTGTGTGTGGGAGAGAGAGATAGACAGAGAGAAAGTAGTAGAAGCGTTATTCGAATTCGACTAGCGGTTTTAAACGTGAGCGCCAATTCTGGAACATCTGCGTCCTCGCACGGGGTTGTGCGGGCCAAAACGCGGATATCTCCTCGAGGCAGCATTCCAGTCGTCGAATATCCCACATCCCCATTTCTCGCACTGACACACAAGTTTAAGAGGGAATAGTGAGATATGCTCGGAAGGGGTGGAACTATCGAAAGGAAAGCTCATACGGCCATATATAAGCACACACGTTGCAAAGAAAGAGAGAGAAAGAGAGAGAGAGGGAAAAAGAACCGCAGGCGAGTGTGCCACGAAATATTGAATCTTCATCGGGATTCTTATTTCGGCTGAAAAGTGGCCGGATATATATTATTTCATTTGGAATGCAGAACACATCGCAGCAGACAACCGAGACAAGATTACACAAGACGGGGTGTATATACACGCACACATATTCATATATAAATATCTATATATATATATATCTGTATTCAGAAGGCCGAGTGAAACCCTCGTCACAGTTCTCGTCGGTTGATGATTTCTTTTTCTAGACCACCCTTCGCCTCAAACTTTTTTATTTCGTAGGTTTTTCCCTCAATTGCATTTTATAAAGTGTACGAAAGACAAATTAGATTTTAGCCCTTCGAGTGATAAATTTTATCGGATCAACGCCGAATGGAAACAACTCTTACAGTCCAGGATTGACAGCATAGTTTGTTTAAATTTAATATATAACGATTGTGTACAAAGTATTTTTGGCAAGTCGGTAATATTTGAAAAAAGAGAAATAAAAAACATACAAAAATTCAGAAGAAATTTGTCCTTTCTGTAATAAATTGGTAGACAATTGAAAAAGTTTGAAACTTTTGTACATATCGTAGATATATTCTGGGCATTGTTAAGTCCGATATTATAAGTTGCAAAGAGGAACAAATTTTCGTCAATTCCCTCTCGCTTCTCGTACCTCTTGTACGTCCCTTACGGATCTCGAGGGATTGCCACGGGGTATGTTTTATATCGCCCCTACGAAAATCGAGAAAGTTCATGTGTATACACGTTTATATATGTATATGCTGGTATAACAAAGAGAGCGGGATATATGACTGCGGAGGAGAGAAAGGAGAAGAGAAACGCGATACAGGCGGTGCAGAAAGAGTTGCGAGAGGGAAACAGTGCAAAATCAACAGAGCAAGCCTCTGGTGGCACGTCTGGCAGCTTGTTTTAATTTCCCAGACAACCGCCGCCGAGAATCGGGGGCGCGAGTCTGGTTCGAGCGGTACTTCTGTTTCTACTTGCTTCGGCAGTAGAAACAGCCGTTCCCGTGCGTCTCGGCAAAAGATGGCCTAAATGTATGTGTGTGCGAGGACCGTTACTGTAGGAAAATTCGGAAGGTGATGGCGATCACTTAAATAAGAATTTCTAAATCTCGATTATTATCGAGATTTAGACATTTTTATTTAAACTCTGTTTATTAACAGAGTTTTGTCAATAAATTAAATGTCAGAGGAAGACTTGATTTTTTTTTATTTCGAGGAACGGGTAACCAATGGTCGAGAAGTAACAATTGTTAGGGGAGAGTAGGGCTCTTTGTAGCACTTTTGTTTTTGAAACCATAAGGAAATTTCTTTTTAATCAAGAAAAGTCAGAATATCATTAGGTCTATTCGATCCTAAATTCCATCAATTTTCTTATTTCAATATAAAGACCATTAAATTTCAAAGATTATAATATAAAAATAACGATTTTCGAAAAACCTACGTTCGTCAAAGAGTACCCGAAGCGCGGGGTCCATTATTGAACCAAATAATAGTGAGTCGCAAAAATGTATATACTTCTCCACGTCTCGATCACATCTCTATTTAACAAAATGATAAAATCATGTTTACAGAAAATTTCTGGATCAATCTAATTTGCTGAAAATAAACGTTTTGACACGAAAATCGATTATTCAAGTGAACAACCATTGGAAACTTGCTCTCTCGCACAGAGCTTTGTAACAGAAGGACAACATACTCTTCTCCTACGTTTCTTCGTTATATTTGTTTTAAACTTTCTACCTATTAATTTTCATACAGATACTTTTTCCCATTAAATTATAGTTTAATTATACAAATAAGAGCGCAGTGTCTTACGCGATTTTGTAAAATGGCTCACATTGAATAATTCATTGGAGACAAATAAATGTCGTGTGTGGCATTTCAAAGTAAAAAAAAAGGCAATATAACCGGCACCGACAACATTTCCGGACTTGCACATATGTCGGTGATTAAAAAAAGCCGAATGAAAGTCCACGGCGAACAAGATGTTAATATTTAATAATAATAGTAAAACGCGATCAATTAGCGGTGTGCATAAAGGAAGCGAAGAAGCGGACCGAAGGATAAATTGAAGATAGAAAGTTTAAATGATGCGACATGAAAACTGACAACCGGCAATAAGTTAACTTTGCCTGGTGTACGTTGAAATTTAGTTTCAACTATAAAGACTACTCGTTTCTCCGTTCTTCAACTCATTGGCATATGCATGAAGTGCATCGTCATTTAGCGCAGCGTTTAATAATACAAGCAGCAGGTACGAGATAAAAAAAAACAGGAACCTGTCGCGCTTGCCACAGCACCGACGGGGAATCCACGTGAAGCTTCTATTGAAGTCTTCGTGGATAGTAATGGATGAACATTTTTATTTTGCTTCATGGATGTTTTTTTTTTCTTTATTGATCTTTTATTATTTCTCGTCGGTCGTGTATATACGTGGAGGAATAATACGCGCACTGTGTGACGTTGCCTGAGAACGGTCGCCAGCTGTCGGCCACCGCGATCACAAGCTGCGCGAGGAAAAGGGAGTTCGGATAGAAATATACATAAAGAGGGGACACCGAGAGAGAGAGAGAGAGAGAGAGAGAGAGAGAAAATAGAAAGAAGCCAGAGAATTGTGAAAAGGGAGAAAACCCCGAGAGATAACGAATTGCAAACTAATAGTTGACGATTTAACATTTTCCAGACGTTTCTTCTACAGAAGTATCGACTCACTTTCGAGAAATATTCATCGTTTATACATATACACTATCAACGATGACAAACTAAGAACAAATATAATTCATCGAGCGGTAAATGTTTGTGAACATTTTTCCGCGTTCTTTTTTACAGAACGGGAACTGCGCGCGCGCGTGTGTATGAAATAAAACGGGAAAGGAAAAGAGAGTCGTAACTACGATATCGAGTGGTATATACGTCCCTCGGTCGGAGTAGTAAATTCAGGAAAAAGTCCCGCGACTTTTGCTACGCGCAAGTAAATATCGATCGATAATCGTTAATTAGGTATCAGGTGACGACTGTTCCGATATTGAATTAGCAACGATAAATCGTAGCCTGCCAGAAGCTGACTTTGGTATTAAGGGTAAAAGAGAGAGAGCGAGAGAGAGAGAGAGAGAAGCCAAAGAGTATAGGAGGGTGAATATGGTGGGTGGTGGGAGAAAGAAAGAGAAAGAGGAAGAAGAAGAAGAAGAAGGAAGCCAAGAAAGCGCGGCCACTGCTGGTGTCGAAAAGAGTGTGGAAGGAGGGACTTGTGTCGGTGGCGAGAGAGAGAGGAAAAGCCAGCGATAAAGAAGCCCGGGGACGAATATTAAAAAATGAAACTGATTGCCGGTGCGGTACTCCTTTTATACATTTTCCTCTCTCTCTCACTCTCGCCGCTCTTTTCCCCTTTTTCAGCCAAGTCGCGCTTGCACCCTCCCACGTATTATCCTATTTTCTGGATCTATACGACATTAGTAGCGTATACTCGAGATGGCAATTAATCGCAAAACTTTAATAACTAAAGGACAACGAAGAAACTCTTTCACTTCGATCGTATTCGCATATTTAAAAATGTAAAATTGACGAAAAGAAGAATTTATCAACGCGAGAGATATAAGCGATTAGACACGTTGTTCTTATTATTGCTTGTTGATAAAGGAAGCTTTGTTTTCGTCAAGACAACAAAATTTCGCGATATTCATGACTGTGCTCGATTTTTTAAACGATTTATTGAAGTTAGCCTTTAAATCATCGAAAATTGGCACATTTAATTGTGTAATAACTGGGACACTAGTTAAAATCAATTTTCAAGAGGCCTATCATTTCATAACTTTTCTCATCGCCGTAATCTACACTAATAAAGAAATTAAACATCTTTCTTCTTTTCGCCAATAATTTTCCACAGACGTGCGTGCAATATTTGCGAACGAACGAGTCAGTGATTTTGGAAACGGTCAGTCTCGCACCGTCATCCGATACCGTCGATCTCTTTGGCGATCACAATAACGGTAGCACGAATCTAGCGAATCACTGCACGACGAATTACGGAATTATGCGATCGGGCTCCGCGATCGCAGCTATACAGCATGGAAACAGCGGTTCCTTGCATCATCAGCATTACTCAAACACACCGACGAATCTCGCAACAAAAAGACGAGCATCCGACACACCGTGAGTACTTTTTTTTACCAATAACACCTATCACTGCATGTGTATGTTCCCTGAGTGTTCGGGGGGGGGGGGAGGGGGGGGGTCTTAAAGGTGAAAAAAAAAGCATATTTTTATGATTTTTTTGCGGCGACATGAGTAATATAATTTTATTAAATAGAATTACATATTATTGTACAACTATTGAAGTATCTCAGAAAAAATGTTCAATGAAAAATATTGATAAATAAGCCGGTGACGTTGAATCTCCAGAGGCGCCTTGAAAAAAAGTGCTTTTGCGGTGGACATTATAACTCGTTACCGGATCATCCGAAACAAAAAAAATTGATATGCATTTTAAAGGTGATGTATTTCTCGAGGTAATCAGGAAGAGTTTTTTTTTTTTTTTTTCCTATTTTTTGCAGCACTGGGAAGTGAAAAACGCAATTTTAGCTAAAAAAATCACGCTTAATTTGTTATTAAAATATTGAAAAAATTGAAAAAAAAAAAAAACTCCTCCTGATTACCTGTTGATTTATGTGAAGAAGTAATTTTTAAATTTTCAAAGGATCGGTTCAGTAGATTTTGAGTTCTAATGTTCACAAACTACGAAAATGACGTTTTCGGGAAAATCGATTTAAAGTTTTCACGTATCACGTATCACGTATCACGGCCGGTCGTTTGAAACGCAGTAACTCCGTTAGTTTTACTCCGATTGACTTTAAATTTATACACAATATTCTCGACATATTGTTCATTCAGAAAAAAAATATAAGAAAATGCAAAAAAATAATTTTAAAACCCTACCGCCCCCTTAAGAGGGGAAATAGGGTTAGGAAAGCGTTTTCTCAATGATTTTCATGAATTCTTTTATAGTATAAAAAATGAATATAATTTATTGAAACTTTGCGAATATTTTATACATATATTTAAGTATATACTATACAATTTTTGAAGAATTTCCTTGAAAAACACCGAAGACATTAGCGACCCCATATTGCAGGTCACAATCAGACTCAGCATTTTGCGTACATTCTGGAAGCCGCAATTTTCATCTGAAATCGAACGAGGTTGGCATTTACTTTTATTATATGTCTCTCTTCTATATGAACCTAAATGCTATTAAAAAAATAGAAAATTGAATTTTTTACAGGGGTCAAAACAAAAAAGCATGATTTTTCACCATTTTTTACAACTTTATTTGCAAAAAAAGAATTATTTTAAATAATAATAATATTCCGATTTTAAGTTCATATTGAGCGCAATACTATGAAGAAAGTAACTGCCAATTTTCAAAACGATTGGTTGAAAACTTTTCAGACTAGCGTGTACGCAAGTTCAAAAAAAGTCGTTTTCAGAAAAACGCGTTTGAAAAAACAGATGCTGCCAATTCGTGATTGTGACCTGCAATATGGGGTTGCTAATATCTTCGGTGTTTGTCAAGGAAATTCTTCAAAAATTTTATAGTATATACTTAAATATATGTATAAAATATTCTGAAAGTTTCAATGAATTATATTCATTTTTTATACTATAAAAAAATTCATGAAAACCATTGAGAAAACGCTGTCACCCTATTTCCCCCCTTAATGGCTTATAACAATAGAACGAGTCGGAATTTTCATTAAAAATTTTGGGAACATATTTTTCAATAGTTTTACGAACAATTTATGAGATTTAAAAAAAATCGATTTTTTGAACCGCCAAACCCTTTTTTCCCCCTTAAGAACCGAGAAAAATGTTTTAAAGTAGACAAAAAAAAGTGTGATGAAGAGGAATGGCCACGGTGAGCGGATATAAAATCATGTGCACATTTAACAATTTTTTTTGTATGATTAAGTGATTTATTTATAAAACTAATCACACATCTATTTAGCATAAATATCAAGCTAATAAAAAATATTTTTTTTGGTTTTTTTTTTGTTATACAAAATGGCCGACTACTGCTATTTAACAATTTAGCAAATAGCAGTAGTCGGCCATTTTGTATAACAAAAAAAAAACCAAAAAAAATATTTTTTATTAGCTTGATATTTATGCTAAATAGATGTGTGATTAGTTTTATAAATAAATCACTTAATCATACAAAAAAAATTGTTAAATGTGCTTTTGGTATCTTTTTTTCGCCTTGGATAATGCCAATGCCGGCGGTACTGTAACTTTCAAGCTCCATAACCCGAAAAGTACTTCATGAAAAAATACTTAATTGTAGTGTTTTGAAAAGCTCTCGAGGAAAGCTGCATGAATGTGCAATGAAAACTAGGAGATCTCATTTAAAAAATTGAAGATGACCTCCACTTGACCTTGAATACGTTTTTCAAGGTCATCCTGACATTATTATCCGATACGTCACTTGAAACCCTACAACTTTTGTATGAAACATTTTTTTCAAATACGCTTTATTTTTTAGTTATTTGACCGGTCCGGGACTTTTTCTACACCCTGTATACCCCACAATATATAACTAGGTTTTGTCCCAAATCGTTTTCAAGCCAGAAACAATAAATCCCGTAAAAGTGTCCCGCCCTCGCCCGTCCTTTCTCCCTCGGAAAATGGTTACATGTACGGTTATGTGTACACAGAGGCACACAGATACAAAGACACCTGGTGGACCACGGGTGCGGATTATATTGACCGAATAACCGCAAAGTGTCCGCGGTGCTTACTAGTCGTCGAGAAGAGCGGAGAGGGACGTTAAAAAAAAAGCTAAATTAAAAAAAAAAAGCCAACAAATTTGGCCACGAGCCTGCGGAGGCCATTTAACGGCTGTACGAGCGCATGTGTTACGTAACACAACTTTGTAACACACAAGTTATAATGATATTGGTTTTGTTGAACCTCCTTTGGGGACCTAATTTTCCAGAGACAATCTACTTCCGGTTATTACAATTGACACTTTCTCGCGCGTGTACAATAGAGTTTTCGCGTTCTTCCTCCATTTCTATCGATCAAACGTTTATCCTGTGATTTTGTGACATTGATGGTAAAAAATTCGTAAAAAAAAACGATGTTTTGGGATAACGTACCATAAAATAAAAATGGGAAATAAAAGAGGAGCCAAATAATGTACCGCTGCGGCCGTTTTTAAACGTCCGTACCATCACTGTGTCCCGTAAGAGAATTAAAAAAAACATTTTTTGTTCAAATCTCCCTTACGACTTAACAGGTTCGTACGCAAACCATTCTCAAAACGAAAATTGTTAATTACCGATGTTTCATTATTTCGGATTATATCATCGTCGCGCGTCAGATACGCGTTTTGTATCGTTGTTATTGTTGCATAATAAAACACCATTCGTCCGACTAATTTGAAGAATTTCACCAAGATTTATTGCGCTTTCAAAATCTCTGAAACCGGTAGTAAAGCTTGACTAACAATTTCTTTTTTTTTTTACAATATTTCAAATATCTTTGAGACGGCGTGACTTAATGACGTATGCTGGTTAGGTCATTTTTAATTTTTCTTGCTGAAACTTCCAAATTTTATAAAGTTGTGTGTCTGATTTATTTTGAGAATAAAAAAACACGATTGGAACCGAGGAGGAGGGAGGGGAGGGGGCGATTCGAAAATGCCATTCACGCTGGATAAACGGTATACTGGCAGATTACTTTTTTGGAAAAAAAAAAGAAAGCTTATAGCACCGTGGTATATATAAACGCGTAAAAAAAACATAAAAAATCGATACTTGTCCCCATATTCTCAGAGTTGTTACGAGTTGAATGAGGTTTAAAAACGATCTATAGAGATATACGTCACTTGGCATATACCAGGTGTGCTGTTGCCAGCGCGTTCATGCATTTTACGGTTATGGTGCGGACGCTAAATTTATTTTAGTTAGCCCTCTGAATGCCAATATCCGTGACACGAACGATTGGTTGTTTAACGAGTCACCCGACGTACATCCTTAAATATAAAATGTTGTAGGATTTGCGAACGGCCAAAAGAAGGGAGTAGAACGACCATTTGCCAAAATGATCACTTCTTACAAGGAAAGTACTCGAGGCGACAAGGAGACAACTGGAATGTAAAAACTCAAATAGGGGTAGCTTACTCCCTCAAAACTGTTTTCTTGTAGAATAACAAAAATGCGTAAACTTTAATTTTATTTCCACTATAAAACAGCATAATTTTCATTCCAATTGATTCGCAAGCTTTCACTGTAGGGTGCAAGAAGTACATGTTCAAGGGTGTTTCGACTCCTTAAAATATTTCTTTCTTTCATTATCTGGTGAGTTCTTCATTTCTTTGCATAAGAAATATTTTAATTTTTGTTTCGGGAAAATCGATGCACCGCTTGTATGTGAAACTGCAAAATCGGCCAGGGCCGGGTCGAAGTTTCGAACCGTAAAAACTTCGACGGTGCAAAACTCCGAATTTTAATAGTACGAATTACATGGTTCATTCCGACGACAGTTTGAATAATCGACTGTAAATAACATCGAACGGTTATGAATCGATACCAAAAATGATACGAATTTAATATCGTCGAGTAAATATTTTTTCGAAAGATCTCGCAGACGACAGAGCAATTTATCGAACGGTCAGTAGTATTACTTGAAAAAATTCCGAATTCGTGATTTTTAGAGATCCGCAAAGTTCCGAAAATTATATTATCGAACAAGAAACTATCGGAAAGGTGCGAACGTAATAAAATTGAAGAAAAGAATTCTCGGATATACGAATTTTTCGGACTCCGAAAATTACGGCGTCGACGATGCGGTATTCCGAAAATAAAAGTTCCGAAGGGGCAAAATTCCGAAAATTTGCAATTCGTGCGTTTAGATGGCAGCACCACTGGTGCTATGTCCTATGGACCTTTTTTCACGAGCGAGCGTCAGAGCCCACTGGTAGCGCTAGTTTTACTCTCTTTCGAAATTTTGCCCTGTCGGAATTTTGCCCCATCGAATTGATACACTGTCGTCTGTTTACCCTTTTCGGGACATACAAATTCTAATATATTTGGCTTCGAACTTTTTTTTTCTGAACCTTTTCAGGTATGAAACTTGACCGTTCGGCAACTCGAGTTTCCAACACCACAATTTTTCGGAACTTTACGTTTTCTAATTATTAAAATACGATTTTTTAAGTAGTAGGATTTTTGATTTTCGATACTTTTGCAGATCGGTCCCATAATTATTCTTGTCATTTAATCCTCGATGTATAACTATTCTTCGCAATGACATTTCTGTTTTAAGAAGGAGGGATTTTAAAAATTTCGAAAAGTTTTAAGATCGTCCCACATAAATTCGTAGTTTTGAACCGTCGAAGCTTTTACGGTTCGAAACTTCGACCCCGCCCCAATCGGCCCTTGACCTGCGTAACTTTAGGGGGTGGTTTCACCCCTTGAAACCGTTTTTCCGCAGATAAAAAAAATACGAGTTGCTTAGTTTTCAATGCTCTGTAACATCCATGAGTTTCAGCAAAATCGGAGGGGAACACCTCGGGTACTTTCGTTCTTAGTGATCATTTTGGCAAATGGTCGTCAGCACCCGTTTGAATCCGCCATTCAAGAGAATGGCAGATTCAAACGGGCGGTGACACAATGTTTCCCTTGATGGTTAAAGCTGGCATATATATGGTTTAAGATAAAGGGTTAATTCACCCTTAAGGAACGTTTTCGGTCGGGGATAAGCGAAACTTGCTTTACACGCGGCAGCAAGGACTCTGAAACTTTAGGATGCAATATATATATGTAATGAAGGAAGCCAGCAATTCTCAGAGCGAAGGCGGCAAAACGTAGTGTGAGAACCTATCGCCGCGTTGAGCAGAGCAATCCCAGTAACTCTCTAACCTCCAATCTCCTCTATGTCTCTCTTTACTCTCTCTCTCACCCTTCCTCTCACTCTCGATTCGATATGTCTGCCGCTGACGTTTCAATATATCACCGCACACACCTTTCACGCGGACGCGCACCGTACCCTTCCAAACTTGCCTCTCTAGTACCCATCGGCACGCCACTAATATCCGCCCACACCCTCCCCAAAACTATCTACCCATATACACACCGGCAAACGCATCCCGGCGCGTTTTGGCCCACAATGCGATTTCGCGTGGTGGCTGCATCGGGTCCAAAATCTCGCCTCGCACTCTACATACTCCCCACAGAGTCCCTCGTACGTTCTCATCCCCCCCCCCCAACCCCCAACCACCATTCGACACCCGGGGGGCTTGCACACCTGCGTACAGCCCCAATTCCTCTCACGGTTAATCGCGAACATTGCGTGTGCAACGATCGGATTCATGCAAATTTGCCGCACCAACGATGAAATCTGTCTCTGGTTAGATATATACGTTATTTGGTCGCCGCTCGGCGGTACGCACGTTTCTATACAGAGTCCCATTTTGAAAACTCGTTAACGCTGAGGGGTCGGCGGGGGTGTTGAAAAAAATATTAACTGTGGTCAGGTCCGATGAATAAGAAGTATGAGGGAAATGGAAAATGGGCTTCAATGAGAATTGCAGCGTTTGGATTCTGTGTGATTGAGCCTCCGAGAACACTCAAGAGGGTTCTTACTCAATTTTCAGTTCGCCGACAATATTCGTGAATGTTTGGGGTCTTAACTGGCAAATTAGAGGTTACAATACAGAGGTTTTTTTGTAGGAAAATAAAAATGAATCGTTTTGGATATTTAGGATGTTTTTATTTACATATTAAAGATACAAAGAAAAATTTGTTTGAAAAAATTTAATAATTTATTATTATTATTATTATTATTGATCAAAGTTGGCACCTCGAGAAAAAGCGCGTGGGTGGCCCCGGTGATTTTGGCTCTTGATGTTATCTGAACTCAAAAATTCTTGATAATTCTTAATCTATAGACATGTCATTCTGGTCGGAACTACTGAAGTTAAATTTAATAAGGCGGACTTTGGAAAAAAAAAACTTTTTTCCAAAGGCCGCCATTTTGTTATTTATCCATGAAATTTAACTTCAGTAGTTCCGACCAGAATGACATGTCTATAGATTAAGAATTATCAAGAATTTTTCATTTCAGATAACATCAAGAGCCAAAATCACCGGGGCCACCTACGCGCTTTTTTTTCGAGGTGCCAACTTCGATCAATAATAATAATAATAATAAACTATAAAATTTTTTCAAACAAATTTTATTTGGTATTCTTAATATGTAAATAAAAACATCCTAAATATCCAAAACGATTCATTTTTATTTTTCTACAAAAAAACGCCCTCCAAAAAAGACATGAAAATCGGCTTCGGTTACCAGACTACTACCTTAACCCTGCGTATTTCGCACACGCGTGAATGTTATCCGAATTTCAATGGTCCCCGGCGTACCGACGCTGTTTTAAATAATCGGTCAATACCAAGATTTTCAAATTTCAAGCTTTATTTTATCGGTAATACTTCGTTTATGACAGAAATCTAGGAATCTCCTCATTCCCGAGCAAAAATTTGTTCCGGCTGGCCTGATATAGGATCAGGCCCCGTTCAGGAATCGATAAGGTTAGCCTGATCAGGCTAACCGGATCACGCCCAGATCAGGGGCGGATCATATTCTGATACGGCGTGGGTTATCAGGCTAGCCTTACATTACATATATCAGGGCCGGATCAGGGGTGGGCTAAGGCATCCGTGGCAAATCCTCATCAGGTTAACTGGATCACCCCCACATCAGGGCCGAATCATATTCTGATACTGCGTGAATTATCAGGCTAGCCTTACATTGCTTTTTAAACAACCGACAAAAATATACGCTGGAAATACTAATAATAAAAGGAAATTATAATATAGTATTTATATTATTATTATTATTAATATCATTATTATCATTACTACATCAATTTTTCAATCGAGAACCTACACCACCTTAAAATTAAATCTACTACGAAGACAATTTTAAATATAATTCACCATCTTCATGTCTGGTGGTTGGACTACATATAAGATATTCCTAGAAGTAATTCACAAATGCTCGGTAGAGTAGTGGTTACAGCGTTAGGTCGGTAGACAGATAGGTAAGTTCAAATAGCACAACTCCCGATTGGAAAATTAATTTTAAACGACCGCAATTATCGTTTAAACAACAAAAAAACGTCTAAAAAATGACTGTTAGTAAAGTAACATTTTTTTTTCAATATTTTTTGGTCCAATTTGAGAATGGGGTCTAGTGAGAGAGGTTGCAGGTTCGAACCCCGGTGGAGGCCGTTTTTTTTTTTTTTGTTAAATATTATTAAATGGGCCAGCTAACAACATACGATAGCCAATAACCTAATTCTCAGAAGATAAATAGATTTCATTCATTAGAAATTTGAAAATTGGAATTCAGTGCCAGATCGAGGCCAGATCGGTGTCGGATCAGTGCCGGATCATGGCCGGATTACGGCCGGATCAGGCCTGGATCCGCAACTCCGTTACATGCCGGATGTGGACCTGATACGGATCCTGATCAGGGCCGTGCCAGGCTGATAGGGCAGCCTGACATGGGCCAGATTTATGCCGGACCAAATTTCCGCTCGGGTTGGTTGACCCTCATTCGGCACTCAATTTTTTTTTCGCAGTTATTACGAAAACGGTGGTTCATTGGATGACGTGCCGATATACGGCAAAAGATCGTCAAATCCATGGAATCATCATTCCCACCACCAGCAGCAGCAACAGCACCAACAACCTGACTCTTACTGCTGGTATCCTCTTCACTCGTCTGGCGGTACATTACAAACACACTCCCAGAGCCATTCGCACGGACCAAGTCCCGTACCCCCGGGTCTCGTACAGGTCAATCAGTTGACGTCCTTTGGACCACCCCAATTGCCACATCAACAGCAACAATTGGTACACACCGGCGGTGGACAGATGCAAAATGGCTCGAGCCTCGACGACGAATGGAAAAACATTCACGTTATGCTCAATTGTATCCTCGGTATGGTTGAGAAGACGAAATGCGCACTGGCGATATTGCAACGACGCGGTTCACCGAGTCCGGCGGCGACCGTACCGCCATTAACACCCGGTGCGGCGGTTGGTGCACAAAATGGCGCGAGCAATGGTAATCCCTCGTCGAGCAACGGTTCTCACGTTGAATCGTCGACGGGCGACCGTGAGGCGGGAAATTTGAAACGACTATCCGGCGAGATTGTCGCACAGACGATACGCGCCACCGAGGACAGAGTGGCGGAAGTGAAGAGAAGAGCTGGTGAGTTGTTACTCCACTGTTTTCTTTTTTATTAATTTAACGCTCTCGTAAAATTTCAATTCCGTCCGTTTGTAACTTGTTTTTTTTTTTCTTTACGTTTTGTACGTTCCAATTAGCGTTTACGCGGAATTATTCGTTAATTTTTTTCAGGAAAAATGGCAAATTTCGTTCCTTTTTAGACTAATTCATTATTTCCATTCTTGGAAATAAGTCAATGCGTCGTTTTTTGCAGAAGAAGCGGTGCAAGAGGTAAAGCGAGCGGCTGTAGCGGAAGTTCAACGTGCTGTAGCGGTAGCGGTCGCGGAATCTCGAGCCAACGAAAGATTACGCGTTCATCGTCTTCTCGATCTACCATTGCCGAACCGAAGTCACGCCGCTCTTAGACAGAGTTCGTTCATACGAGTGGCCGCTCACATTAATCCTAATAATCCGGATGTTGCCGGTAGAACCGGTTCCGTTACGCCCACGACAACGTCACTATCGGGAACATCGGGAAACGCTGATGAGGAAAAGGATGCCGGTCAGATGGCGAATATCATTGGATCGGTCAGTTTGGTGTTTCAATCTTAGATATTCAACTATTTCATCACCGCAAAGATTGCTTTTACATGTCAATTGTATTTAAAGTGCAAAGAAAAATAGTCAACGAGTCACGAGATCATTAAATGATTGGCCGATCAGTCGAAAAGTCACAGAGATCGAAGTCTAGGAAAGAGTCTGTTAGTCCTGTAAATTTGATTTAAGGTTACGAGAGGCATCTAAAGTTTAAGTTAACTCAAATAAGTTCCTTAAAATCTATCAAAGTTTCCGAAAATTCTCTGCAACCTCAATCAACCTTCGACACGGTAACTAAAAAAATTGCAAAAATCCAAAGTTCCACATAACTTTAGAATGCTTCGGTCCATTTTCTCGCAATTTCCTGATGTTGAAGTTTGCATCGTTGGAATTCAACGGAAATAGATTTTTGACACCATTAATCGCCCCCAATATTGGATTATCGATGATAAAAATTGTTAAAACGTTTTATTGCGGTCGCCTTCAAGGACCTGGGCCTAAATGGCCACGAGAAGCAAGAGCAATACTGAAAATGAAAATTTAAAAACCTATTTGCGTTGCGTTCCAACGATGCAATCTTCAGCATCATGCAATTTCATAACCTGCAGTATTTGATGATGGACCGTTTGTGTGAAATATTGTAGCCTGATAGTTATTAAATTGCAAGAGTTATGTTCTAAACAATTTTCCCCACTGGTTTGACACATTTTGAAAACATTGGCATTGAAACTTCGAAGATAACATGTTTTTTACGAAAAAGAGAAAAATGCTCCCCTCTATGAGGCAAGGAAAAAAGAAGAGCCTTCTTAACCACTTTCTTATCTCATAATGATGATTTGGAAAAAACGAAATTGCTAGAGGATCATTAAATTTCGTGGTTAAACCGGTAAAAGTAAAATAAAATGATCAATTCAATTGCAGGGTTGTTGGAATTGTGGAAGAACGGCATTGGAGACTTGCGGGGGTTGCGGTATAGCCCGATACTGCGGATCTTTTTGTCAGCATCGAGATTGGGAAGCTGGGGGTCATCATGCAAATTGCAACAGTAGCCCATCGCGCGAACGCCCGCGACGTTCATCCACGCCAAGTCCAACGAGAAACGGTCCTAACGTGACAAATTCAAACGACAGCGATAACAAGGGTATAGCGACAGCGACGGTAGCGAAATAAATAAAAAAAAAACTTCAATGAAAATATCTCGCTTGTCATGAGCGATCGATGAAAAAAAACCATCGATCAAAGTACCAAAAAACAAAATCAGACTTGATCAGAATTTACGCCGGATTATTACGATTATCATTTACGTCGTAATAACATGATTTTTTTCCCGAATTCGATCGATCACAAATTGTTTAAAACAATGCTAATCGTGCATCACTTAGCGTGTGTTTAAACGATTACAACATTCGAGAATGTATATTAAAAAAAAAAAAAAAAAAGCAGTGTTAGATTTAACGAGTAGCTAATGCACCATTGAATTAATTCGATTTACCGGTAATACAGTCAGGTACGAAAAAAAAATATGACGAGATTTTTTCAGAAAATGTTTGAACAATCTTTTCAAGAGCTACGTTAATTATTCTTTGTACAGAAGATGAAAAAGCAAATGTTATTTACAAAGTCACATAGAGATCACCTAATTTGCTGCTTTTTGAATTTATCGGGTTATTTTGCCTTTCGTTTTGTTGTTGAACAAAAGAAATTCATTGTTTTTTTTCATTGTTAATTCTTTTCGTTGTAAGATTATCTTTAATTTCGCTGAATCAGATGTTGAATAATGTTCATCGTGCACAGATTAATATATTAATTTTTCTATTTAAAAAAAAAAAAAAGCAAACCCTTGATATTTTCTAACGTGAACATCGGTGAAATTGTATTTTGATAAATGCAATTTTTGTTTTCAAACCTCCCTGGTCACACCTCTCCCCGCACTTCTGCGTTGGTCACACGGGCTCAAAATGACCTGACTCTCATTTAAATGGCTGTCGTACAAACAGATCCGGTTCAATTGGGTTGAAAAAATTTTGAAACGTACTTCGAACATTGTGGAATACGAAACAAGCGCATTTGCATAAAAGATCGAATGTTAAGACGTTAAAAAAAAATCTTCATATAGGTCAACTTTTCTCTTTAAAAAATAACTTAAAAGAAAAAAATCTTGTTTTTAAATAAAATTTTTAAATAATGAGTGATACTCGTGGGATGATACTTTGAGGAAATAAAAAAATGTTTTATAGTGCCGGTTCCAAAAAGGTGTTAACCTTGAGGAGTCAGCCTCCTCAAGGGATTCCCTAAAAAAGGATTCTTCAAATCACCGGTGGGGCCAAAGCCCATTAAACGTCGAAAACGTAGTTAACTGCTTAATTTTTGCAAAGTTAACCCAGTTAGTGATCAGAAATGGTTGAAGATTTTTTTTTCATGTTTTTAAGTTGACCTATGTGATTTTTATTGTAATTGAGAATTATTTTTCTTTATACGTGTAACTATATGTCCCTCAGACCCATGAAGGGTTAATTAACTCCGGTAGCTCGAGTAAAAATTGTAGAAAGAATTTTGAAAAATCGAAGCACTTTTCTGACTAGCCTGTATGACCTTAAATTGAGAGGGACAGTTTGCACGTTCACGCACATAAATTTGAAATCGCACACGGACACATACATATTAAAGTATATGAAATCGCACGTAAATTAATTTTGTCAGAATTGTCGATATTCCGTAATATCTGTTTCCGTAAGAAAAGAAAAAGAAAACAATTAGCCTTACCCAGTGTTATACTAGTCAATCGATAGACCCCAAGTAAAACTCTATCTTTACTCCATTCTTGTACGCAAATTCTCAAAGAAATGTAGTGTGTACAGTATCGTCGACAAAGTCAGACTGAATGAAAATCGTGATAAATTTATTCGTTGCTTATTATTCAATTTTTCAACAGTTAAAAATTCAAAAAATTGACACTAATATACTTTTGAAATGGTGTCTGTTTTCATAAAGATAAAAAATTACAATTATCGTGGGGAATAAATTCAGAGTTTGATAATGACATTCTTTTTACATCTTAATAATTTTCCTGTCATTGTTATTTTTACTTAATATTTTTTTATTTCACAGTATACTAAAATTTTCACTTAACTTTTTTTTCAATATGTCTATACACACTAACGATCCTTGAGATTTCGTTTGTTAAAAAATTTGTTTTTTTTTTTTTTTTCAAACATAGAAAACCTCTATCTCTAGTCAAGAAAGAAAGAAAGATATGAACACACTTTGTTCGCAATTCCACTCTCGTCGCAATTTCGTGTTACGGAACTTTGCTCAAAAATAGAATAGTACCATGATAAATTAAATGTAATCTATCCACCCTCGAGCGTTCTCACTGTAAAGACCTACGGCGAATAAAAAAAAAGCAAAAAATGTATTTATGAACTAACGAAATACATATATTATTCTATATCGTAGATTAAAATTGTCGTTGAAATGTTTTCAGATTATTTGGTGGCGGAGGGGAACGAAGTGAATGGCGGAAAAAGAATTTGTGAACGTGTAAGATTGAATAAGTAAACGATGATATTTATCATTTGCAGTATGTACAAAAAGTGTTGTCAAACAAGAAAAAAATTTCTAAACTCATTCGCAGCCAAAAAGAAACGTATATAAAATTTTTTAAGTCTTTAAAGAGTCTTCGTCTTTCGTATTCGTTGCGCCGATAATGCTAGCAAACAGAGCTTTAGTTTTTTCCTGTTTGCCCTGTGCTTCGGCCCAATCCTTTTTATTTCTCGCGTACAACGGGACATTCAATTTCGCTGATATGAGCTTGCCAGTTTTTGTTGAATTCAACGATTCCCCAACGTTGGCTAGTTCTTCCATAATCCAGTTTCGCTGATTCGTCTTTGACCAGGACCAAATTTTGTCCAGACAACGAGAACCATGAATACCGCACGCCAAATTCACCCATTGTCCTTGCAAATTTTTCGCCAATCTCTCGCGACTCTTCTCACCGATGAATTTACTATCCATAAAAGCGTCCAATATTCGACTACCCTTTGGATCGCTGAACAAATTGACAATATCATCGGCTTTCATGGCCAGTAAAGAATTGACAATTTTGATGGGTTTGTTGAAATGCAACATCGCCTGTAGAGTTATACTTCCGTGAAGATGTATCGTCACTTTTGTACTATTCACTTGTGTACCATCAACGTTTCGTGATTCTTCAAGTTTATCGTAACGCTGCAACGAAGCAACGACCAGTACAATTTGTAATTGAGCTTCCGGAGATTCGTCGCAACCCAAACTCTTTGTTATTAAATTAACGAAAGGTCCTTGTCTGCACTGTAATCTTGTACAGGCGTTAGCCAAACTGGCAAATATTCCAGTATTTTTGCGTCCCAGTATAGCGAGAAAATGAGACGATAATTCGTCAAAAATTTCCTCCAACTCTTCCTTGGAACGACAATTATCCAACAATCGTTGTACAGCAAAATTTGCACCGGACATAAGACTCAATTCGCCTAGATGACTGACGAAGAATTTCCGATAGATTCGTGTAAAAGTTTTTGTCTTTGCAACGGCTAAGCACGCTTCTAGCAATCTTATGGAACTTTCGGCGTGAAAAATAGTCGATAATCCTTGGTCATTGTTCTCCGTAAAACAATCGCATATAATTTTTTTAATCGTCATAGCGTTGAGCTTGTTATCAACGCCTTTGAGACTGTAGAGCAATGTTTGTAAGAGTCCAGAGGTTAGTTCGTCCTTGCCAAATTCCAAGAACTGCGGCCAATTGTGAAATCTATTTGCAGCGTCGACGAGTAAATCTGTATACTCCTGCGTTACCTGTCTACGTTTGTCGTAGAGCGGAGTCTGTTTTTTACCATTAGTATCGTCGCTCTTGTCCAGTACACCGGCGAGAGACTCGATAACGGTACGTACGACATGATTGGCGTAAGTGTCCCAGACAAATTCCTCAAAATTATTAATCACGTAACGACAAAGTTTCAGCACAATCTCATTGTACATTGGGATTTCCTCGTTTTTCACAACTACGCAATCATCGGTCTCATTGTTATTTTGTAGCTTGTCTGGATTGCCACGATCGGCGGATACGTGTATAATTTTTTGCAAAACATGACTCGCAAATCTGTCACTACATATTGGTCTCAATGACTCGTTTAGAGCATCGACGAGCCTCTTTATCGCCTCGTAACTAGCGTATTTTATGAGTGAATCGAGTACCCTCGAGCCAACCTGATTACGAGCGTATTCGATCTCGTGACCGATCGTTTGTTCGTAAACGTTGTTTACAAAATTCAATTTCTCATCGAGATTCGGAAAATCTTGGCGTAACATTTCCAAAATTCTTACCATGTACTGATACGTGTCGGAGTCGAGCTCGCTACCGTGTCCACGCTCGCTTCGTCTCGCGTACTTCTTCGCCATTTGCATCGACGAACGCTTCTTCTTACGTTTCACACCTTTCTCACTGAACTCGTCAACTTTTTCTACTATTTCCGACATTTTCTGTTTGTTAAATTTCACTATCTACGCGTAAAGCATTTATTGTTGTTTGATACTCAATGTAATCCAACGTAACCTCAAAAAACGTTTCACGCGCGACACATGCACTCGGCAGGAGAGGCATGCGGACAATAGTCATGTGACACTAGTTACGAAAAAAAACGTGCGGCGGCTCCACTATCGTTGACGGCTACGATTGACCGAGAAATGATTACAACGGAACCTAGTGCACCTAAATAAAAATTTTCTGGCCAACTTCACACCATATTTTATGATTTCTTGTGAAAACTATTAAACAACAAACGTTCTTATTAAACTAGCAAACACCTAAAAACGACCAACAAACATAAAAAAAAAAAATTGAAGACAAAGTCGAACGGCCAGTTTCACAGAGGTCAGACATGGCTTACACACTGGCGTACGAATGATTCTATTCTTCATTATCTCAATTCACATTCTTGCTTCGCAAGGAAAATAACCCGAAAAATTACTATTATTAAAGAAATATGTTTTGTTTAGCTAAAATAATTACCAAATTTCCATTTCGTAACCAAATAATTACTGAACTAAATGATAATCGTGCGATAACCTATCGAATTCCATTATTTATGGCCAACATCATTGGTAATAGTTCAAATTCAATTATCCGTTACCAACATAAATGATAATCGATCGAATTCCCATTATCGATTACCAAAATAATTGATAATCGATCAAATTTCGTTATCCATTGCCGAAATGAGTGATAATCGATCGAATTTCATTATCCATTTCTAACACAATGGACAATAGCTAAAACATCATCATCTATTATTAATATAATGGATAATTTTGAAATCGCATTTTGTATATCTGTAATCTGTAAACCAATAAAGAAAAATGACATTTATTTATGAAAATTGTGCGCTAATATTGGAATGAAAAGCGTCTCTACTCGCTAAGCATTCTCGAAGGGTACGGAATTTGGCAAATGTTCACATATCCATCACTCGCGATTGCAATTAAATTAGACTGTATTTATTACATAATGGTCAATCACTTTTACACAAAAAATTACAAATTCAGGGTAGAAAAAATGTACAGGGGATACCGAAACCATAATCGCGACGTCGAAGTTTCTTCGCGATAACGCATTTCACACAGCACAAAATCGCTCTTTCTCACTGGACAACAGTATCAATAATATAATCTAGTAATTTTCGATCTATTATCAAAGCACGAGAACATAACGAACGGATCGTAGTACGAATCTCACTTTCATCAAAACATAGACTCGGTTTTTTTGTTCGCTACTTTGTCCATTTAATTCTCTCAAGTGCTCGGAAGTGTACCCTCGATTCTTCGATACGATTTAGGCGTACTGTTCGCATAGCGCGTGACAGTGATTAAATTCTAGTGTCACTCTGACGTATTGAGATCAATGTGGAACACGTGGTATTCACGCAACTGACGCGAGATCGTAAGATATACCAACGACGAACAATATCCTTACTTTCTCTTATCCTCCCGCCTCCGTCCTCATGGGAGATTTCTTATCGCGATCGCGACGATAGGACGAATATAATGTCCGTTACTCTTGTATCTTTGTTCGTTCTCTCAGCGACAATACGAGTATCGTTGATACTTATCTCCGAGGGGAAATGTCAAATTATCATCTTCGTCATTGTACCAAGTTTTTTTTCATTTTTTTTTTGGTCAGACCGCACCGTACTCCTCGCTCGAAGGTGACTCGTCACTGGCCGGTGGACGCAATGGTCTCGGGGGTCTCGGTGGCCTGTGATGATGGAGCAATGGGGCTGGTCTTCGGGGAGGCGGCGGTGGATGACTTCCGTACGAGATGTCGTCACCCTCCTCGCTGCTCGGCGATGGCGATGGTGCTCGATCCTCTTGCTCCTGGAGCAATTGACGAAATTCTTGTATCGACTCGTTCAACGACCAGAGCTGCGAGAGCAACGAGAGATCCAACTGACGAAGGCCAAACTGTAAACATACCAATATATCAATAAATGTACAAATTTTCGTTTTATGTTCCTGGAAAAACAATTCAACTTGCTACCATCTCGAGAACGAATTTGCACGGCCTTTCGGCATCGAGCCTCCTTTGTTTTCAGCATTTTTCGTGGAAATCACTTAACCGTTCGAAATTATACGGGATATTGAAAAATTTTTTAAATGCCTGTATGCCCTGTACATGTCGTAAATTATCAGCTATCGTGTCGAAACTTTGTACATAAATGGGTTTGGGCGTAAGGATATTTTTCGTATATTTGGATATCTGGGCGAGAGTCGCTTTTGTGATCAAGATTTTATAAAATGCTGAATCATTCCAAAAAAACAATTATGATCGATTCAACTTACACAGATTTTCAATTAATTTTTATTACGTAAATCAATAATTGTAACTTGTATTCAAAAAGTGTTATCGAAAATCGAAACAGTGATTGCATAAAGCATCTTTGAATAAACAAAATGAATAGTTAAATTGCTAAAACTGGATAAACCAATTGCTAAACTTAGATGAACGTTAAAAGTGGTAGTATGTAATAATATGCAAAAATTAAACTCTTCAATTATTATTTCTTGTTATTCTTTGCTTTTTTTTACATATTGAGGTTACGAATAACTCTTGTAGGATAAATTTAGTTTGCTGTCAATTTGAAAAAGTGCTGCTATAGTGATCATCCTGTAAAAAATTATATCCATAAAAATTCGCGCTGAAAGAAGTGATAGTCGAAAAGTAAAAAAAAACATAATTTCACTTGTCCAGTGCAGTTCTCAAAGAAGCAGGAAGTATATTTATAAAAACGTTGCATCTATTGCAGCACAGATGATTAATCATTTGACTTTTTTCTACTTTTTGCAATAACCACGTTAATTGTCGAGGATTAATTACTTATTTTTTTTTTTTTTTATTTCCCGCAATCGTCCAAGTCACGTAATATCCTGGTATGAGAAAAATATATAGTAACGAGTCATGGAACGTTGTTCACTGCCTACGTTCACCGGGCTATAGGAGAGGAGAACCCTCTGGGACTCGTGGGAAACGAGGTAAAACAACGAACGAAAGAAGGCGTAAAATGAGAATGAGAAATATGAAGCGAGAAGCTCGAGCAGGAGAGGAGCGTTCTCTTTCGACGTTTGGTCTGAAATGTATTAAGGTGGTGGAAGCACGAAGGTGGAGAACGCCGGGGCGGAGGGGACCCCCAGTCACGCCTGAGGGAATGCAGCGTGGGAGCGAGAGAGCCTGTGATGAAATAAGAAGGAAAAAAAAAAGAAGAAATACACACACTCGTCTCTGAATTGTCCATAGGACACAAACAGTTCGACCTGACTTTTACGCGAAATATCGCAATTAACGTTTCCGTCTGCTTTCGAAATAAACCGGTCGTGACGTAGAAAAATGAAAAAAAAAGAAGAAAGAGTGAGCAACAAAAAATAAAAAATTAAAAACTTCAAATCATAATGCTCGTTCTAGAGCTCATTTTTTCCAGCTCGTAATATAAATATTCATCGTTTACTCGAGCTTCTCTCGTGTCCCATTCAAATAACTCGCTCGCCCTCTCTCGGATTCACAAGCGAAATAACAGAAATACATTCGCGAACTAAACGACAAAAAAAAACAGAAAAAAAAGTCTCGCAACACGATTAAAATCGTTGTGTACTGAAACAAACAGAGGAATAACGGTTGTAAATTTTTCGACGATTATCACGCCTCCGGTGCGTTATTGCTGAAATTCATTGGTAATTGACTCAAGATTATAATCTATTTATTATTGGAGTCGTAAAAAAAAAAAAAAAGATCAAATGACGCGCGTGATTCATACCAAACGATTTTTCCTCGTGCGAGATTGTGTCGATGTGATTCACGCTATTTGCCTATTAATACGTTCTTGGACGGGCAGCATAGATGGTGACGCGAAATTGGAGTCGGGAAAATAGTGGAATGCAAAAATATATACCGAGCAAATAATAAATGACATTCTATTTTTATGATTTTCTTTTTAGGGAATGGAATAGAGAATTTTCTTTTTAATTAATGAAAAAATATCAACCTAGTTTTTTTTTTGGAGTATTTTAGTCTCAGAGTTATCTTCGGAGTATGTTTTACGGAAATATACTCTATTATTTTAAGGAAACAGATGATGAAGAATATGAGTTATGAACAAAATATTGATCGAACCCTTGCCGCACATTTTCGCCCTTTCAGTACAATCAATAGAGAATATTGTGGCGCATTAAAAATGAAGGACAATTTTTTTTTTTTTAATTAGGTTCAGTATCACGTACTGAATGTGAATTAACAAAATGGTTAGAAATTAAGGGAGCGGAAGTGCCGCCATTTTGAGGAAAACCGTATTGGCCAATATCTCCGTTACCGTGCACTTTAGGCCAAAAATGGTAATAACCTTTCTTGTAGATAATTGAATATCCCATCTTTTTTTCGAAATAATTTTTTTTGTATCACTCACCGTTTACGACTTATACGACTGTTAAAATTTATTTATTCACTTTTTAACCTGTATCTCTCCTAATAATTGTTTAAACAATGAAATGCTATTAATTTATCTTTTAAATCTATACATTTTCCACAACTTTTATTAAAAACTTTTTTGTCTAAAATTAATATTCTCAAAGTTATAACGCGTTTTTATTAGCCTTGCACCCAGTAGCGCAACATTGAACGCGTTACAACTTTGAGAATATTAATTTTAGACAAAAAAGTTTTAAATAAAAGTTGTGGAAAATGTATGGATTTCAAAGATAAGTTATTAGCATTTTATTGTTTAAAAAATTATTAGGAGAGATACAGGTCAAAAAGTGAATAAATAAATTTTAACAGTCGTATAAGTCGTAAACGGTAAGTTATACAAAAAAAATTATTTAGAAAAAAAGATGGGAAATTCCCATCTACAAGAAAGGTTATAACCATTTTTGGCGTAAAGTGCACGGTAACGGAGATATTGGCCAATACGGTTTTCCTCAAAATGGCGGCACTTCCGCTCCCTTAATTTGTAACCATTTTGTTAATTCACATTCAGTACGTGGTACTGAACCTTATTTAGAAAAAAAATGTCCTTTATTTTTAGTGCGATGCGGACAAGAGTAACGGGCTCCCTATTGATTGTACTATTTAAAGAGTATATGAAATAGTTTTAAAGTTTTCTCATTAACATTCATACTTATGTCCAGCTATTGTGCATCAGAGCGGATCATTATAAGCAGGTATACACCGATTCAAGGTTAAAACGAACATGTACCACGTGGCATACGAGTGAAAGAGAGTAACAAGATTTATGATTTCTTCGCAATGATAAAGATTCTGAAAAATTGTAAAAACCATTTTTTGCCACAATTTTACGATGGCTTCATCGCCTACGTTTGTGTCGTGTCCGAGAAATCACAATTCGTGTATGCGTAAATGATCGAAACGCGTGCAATAAACGTAACGAAAAAAAATAATCTTTTTTTTTTCTACCATTTCCTTCCTAAGAATAGCCAGTTGAGTGTCCAGAGTTGTGAGTTGTCGGCCCGGTGGTGATGGCCTCGAACTGGACGGTTGTGTTGATTTGACATTTTTTGATGTTTTGCTCGATGATCTGGCGGGTGGTGGTGGCGGTTCACCGGCTTCTCTGCGTCCCTCATTGAGATTGAAACCGCTGAGGCTCCTCGGCAAAGGTGGCAGTCCTTGCAACGATGACATTGCTATTCTCTCGCGTATGCTACGAACGAAAAAAATCCAACAATAAATTAAATGAATTGTGACCGACGATATACTGAAAAAAAAAAAAAAATTCAATAAATTCAATGGACATGCGAGAGACGCGCGAAAATATATTTGCATTAATTTCTCTCACTTAAAAATTCTACGCTGAATATACGAATGACTCATCCGATCGCTTCTCGATATCTCGCTCTTCGTTTTGGTCGTTACGACGACGAAACAGATACGATCGTTTTATTCTTTTAGGCACCGAGTTCTTTTTTTTTCGATAACTAACACGCTTTCTCGCGTTCACATTTGTTATTGCACACGTTCAATATTTATTGGTACACGATGTTAATAGTGCGCTGACGCGCAATCTGTTTTATGTTTTCTCGTAACCTAAATTAACGAAGATCGGTGTCAGTGGGCCCGTCTATCCTGCTACGAAAGACGTGCCAATCGGCGGATATGCGAAGAAAAAAAGCACTCCGCCAAACGGTCCTGTGCTTGGAATATCGATTGGATCTAGTCCCCGAAGTGAATTAAAAATAAAACAAAATATGTTCGATTAGGAGAAATCACATTTTTTTCGGACGTTGCTCGTAGAATTTTGTTGATACGAATTTTGCGAATGCAAATGAGAGAAATTAATTCGATGAGAACTTTGGTACGTCGTAATGAAATAAAAATCGATAATATTGAAGGTACTAACAAATTTTTATCAAAACAATGATAGTACGAGGAAAAAAGTTAAAAAAAACAGTTTGTATATTTATAAATTGCCAAAAAATTAAGAATGCTGCTTTTTCGTAGGAAAAGGTTCGTTCAAAATCTGTCGAAACGTTGGAAAACACAAATTTACAAAAAATGTCCGGATGGATGTCCGTTTGTGGGATGAGAATGGTAAAGAATCAAAGTTCTAGAGAATTCGGAAAAGTCCAAAAAGATAGAGCCGCACAATACACGATTTTGAATTTTTTTTTAAATGTCTGTTAAGAGCATAATTCGTGCAATTTTCTTGCTATTAAACTAAAAATTTGTACACAGACTATCATCAAATACTATTCGCTATTGAATTTGCAGAAAATCGAAAATCGCCATTTTGTAACGTACCATTTTTTTTCTCATTTTGTTCCATATAAATTCTTCTATTAGCGGAACATTTCGTGAATTGTAAGGCGTCATGCTGAAGTCTAAAAAAAAATATGCAAGCAGAATAATGAAACAATTAACAGAAGCAATTGAACCAGCTTTGTCTTTCAAACTATGACTTTTTTGTTGTTTGTGGACGATTACTCAGCAGCCAATGAACTCATAGCGCCCTCACATTCCACTCTTTATCAATCATTGCCCCGCATGAAAACAAAAAAAAAACAAATCTTCAAGTATCGTTTCACGTATTTCCAGGAACAGTGATTGAAGATTAGCATTTTCATATCGATTTTGAATTATAAAATATATTTGAAAAATTGACTTTGATGAAAAACGTATTGATAAAGGGCAAATGGTGTTAATGGAGCATACAATGGTGTGGTGGCTCGAAAAAACTTTTCACTTACGTTTGTAGGTACATTAGATTTTTGCCAATTTTGTTTTATGCCTGTCGGTTAAAAAAAAAAATCGCGACAAATCTAGTCACTTAAACGAGCAATTAGATTGGGGCTCTGAGCAAGTGCAATGAAAAGTGTTTCTGGTAATGGAGCGTCACACCACTATGTTATACGCTCGAGTAAACTTCTACGACTCGTTGGATTTGATTCGACCAAAATGAAATGAACGGTCCCCGGTCGGTTCGTCGCGTGGTCATTAGTCGTTTAAAACGGACACGTCCCACTGACCCCCCCCTCCGCAGGCTAATATGGTAATCGAAAAATCGTGATTGCTCTCTCTAACGTGTCGTATACATGTAATGTGAATATATATGGGATATTTTACATGAAGTCCGGAGAATTTTTGGTCGAGGGAATATTTTGGGAACCCATTTAATTTGCGAACGGTGCTTTATTCAACAAGAAAAATAAAGAAACGTAAATAAATGGCAGTCTTACAAACGAGATTTGAGAAGACTTTTTTTTTCCGTATTCCCTTGTTCCAGCAGCCTTATTTTAACAAAGTAAGGCTGCATTATCGAGGCTATTAAATGATCAGAAGATTTCACAAAATGTGTAATTTTTCGAAAAATTTGAAATTATTTCATGCTTGGAAAAACGTTGCAAGTTGAATCTTACAAATTGCTGCGGCGGAAGATTTAAAATTGAAAAAGATATTTTCTCGTAAAGGAGGCTTCGAGTACTGTGTGAAATTTTGAGAAAGCAATTTACAAATTTTTCATAAGTGATCCGCAATTTTTTATGAGTATATGATTATTCAACAAAATTTGAAAGACCCTAACCTTGAAAATTTGTAGATACTACATAGGGACTCATTGGAAAAATTCAAAAATCATAATATTCCCGGAATTTTCACAAAAAACAACTTTTGCACGAGACTATATTACGTTAAAGAGTTTTTAAATGGTTCACTAAAATTTTCTCGGCGAATAACCGTGCCGCTTCACGTGCCATACCCCATATACATAATTATATGCAATGGTATCGTTACGTTAAGAAATCTCGGTGAGGTTGGAGGAGATAGAGCGCGAGAAGATGCACACTTTGGGAGAGTATAGTGTAACAACACACCACATAGATAGTCAATAGTCCTTTTCTCTTTCTCTCTCTAACAGTTTTCCCTTTGTTCACGCGAGCGAAAGTAGTCCTAACCCGGTTTATAGTGCTATAGGAACCACACCGACTGCCTACCGGTTTTTCTTGCTCGCCACGATTTACCGGGTACTCCGAACGAGAGAGAGACGTTTTTCTCGCGTAAGAATGCTCATCTAATGGGCGAGAGTAATGACCGAGTGGTTTTTTCCAATTATTTACTCGTAAATTATCGGCTTTTGAGACAATCAAATACATTTATTTTTTAATATCGACGAAATTTATTTAACATTTGAAAGAATAAAAATTACGGTCATCTTGCGTATAATCAACGAAATACAGTACACTATAATAATTTTCACTTTTTTTTTGTATTTCCTGTTCGTCATTTTCTCAACTATTGTTATCATGAAAAAATATCTCGAGATATTAAAATCGGAGGTGTTCAAAGATGTGCTAAACAGTTATATTTGGGAAAAAAAATTACCGAGATGTGTTTTTGCTCGAATAAAATTAAAAAAATCATCGTAACTCAAAAAATTACTTGAGCTATCAAGCTAAAATCGTCAAGTCGATTTAAAGCACTTTTTCTCCTAGGTCCTGGATTGATTACGATTTTTTATCGATGAAAAATATCCATTAGTGATCTCACTCGAGCAATTATTGTTCTATCGACGACTTTCTCCCCACAAACAGAGTAGACGTTCAATGATATACATTATAATGTATTTCGTGACAATTGACAAAGATATTAAGGTAATAGTCTGGTAACTTAAGCCGATTTTCATGTCTTTTTTGTAGGGCGTTTTTTTGTAGGAAAATAAAAATGAATCGTTTTGGATATTTAGGATGCTTTTATTTACATATTAAAGATCCAAAAAAAAATTTTTTTGAAAAAATGTAATAGTTTATTATTATTATTATTATTGATCGAAGTTGGCACCTCGGAAAAAAAAGCGCGTGGGTGGCCCCGGTGATTTTGGCTCTTGATGTTATCTAAAATCAAAAATTCTTGATATTTCTTAAGGGAGAACATCACTGTGACCCCCTGTTTTTTTTCACATTTTTCAAGAATTTTTTTTTGTGGGAAAAAACGAGATATTTGAAAATATTTTTTGGGTTTTGTTCCCATCATATATTTACATCAAATATCATATTATTAACGAAAACACTCGGTATTTTTTTTCAGATCGACGTTGAAGAGAGTTCTGCTGCGTGCCGCGGAAATAACAGCACCTGACGCGAGAGCTTCCCCAGCGCCACCATGCGGCGTGAAAAGGGTGAAAAAAATGTTTTTTGATACATTAATAAACAAGGAACAAAACCCAAACAAATTTTTCGAATATCTCTTTTTTTTCCCACAAAAAAAAAATTCTTGAAAAATGTGAAAAAAAACAGGGGGTCACAGTGGTGTTCTCCGTTAATATATAGACATGTCATTCTGGTCGGAACTACTGAAGTTAAATTTCATGGATAAATAACAAAATAGCGGACTTTGGAAAAAACGTCCTTTTCCATTTTGTTATTTATCCATGAAATTTAACTTCAGTAGTTCCGACCAGAATGACATGTCTATAGATTAAGAATTATCAAGAATTTTTTATTTCAGATAACATCAAGAGCCAAAATCACCGGGGCCACCCACACGCTTTTTTTTCGAGGTGCCAACTTCGATCAATAATAATAATAATAATAAACTATTAAATTTTTTCAAACAAATTTTTTTTTCAATCTTTAATATCTAAATAAAAACATCCTAAATATCTAAAACGATTCATTTTTATTTTCCTACAAAAAAACGCCCTCCAAAAAAGACATGAAAATCGGCTTAAGTTACCAAACTACTACCTTAAGTATTTAGGAGATTGAGAATAAAAAATAAAGTCTGAAAGAAATAATTTGTGAAAGAGGACTCAACAGGCTAAAACTGTTTACGCAAATGGACCATCATCAAATATTGTTTGCTATTGAATTTGAAGAAAATCGATCGAGGCGATCTGAATTTTTGAAATTAAGGATTTTTCGAAAAATCGCAGTAGGCTTTTGTCAGGGCGTTAGTGCAAATTGTAGGTTATCGGTTTAATAATTCCCATATGAATTGAGTAATAGAATTATTGTTATTGAATTTAAAGATAATCGATGTTTGTTTCTTCAATTTTTCGAAAAAGTGCCTTAAAAATCGGGCAAATCTCGCACTATCAAGTTAGAAGAGAGAAAAAATTATGCGATTTGAAACTTGCTCATTGGCTTCCTCGTCATTATTCCGAATACACAGAGTTTCCTCTAACGAAGAGGCAAAATAAAAAAAGCTCGTTGTTCATTGACGAAAATTTGTTTGGTTACAGTTTTCAATCGTGGATATTTCCTAAAGGAAAACCACTTCTATTGATCGTCACTATCGAGTTGGATATTTTAGTTAAAAAATAAATCTCCTTGCTTCAATATTGTTTTCATATTTTCGATGGGTACCTGGCGAAATCGAGTTCAGCATAAGCTCGACGTTCATTCTCTTCCTCGTCATCAAGATCACCATCATCGTCATCATCACCATCATCATCATCAAGATGTGTTAATTCGTCAATACGATCGTTCGTATCGTCACCCGGTAGTGTGATCTTCGTGGATGAATAACGGACACCAGCCTCAAGCCAATCCTGATGATGAATATTATCGTTATCCTCGTTGAACGCGTTTTTACGTTCCGGTTCGTCGATAACAACGACAGTAGCGCACTCATCGTTCGAAACGTTTGTCGCACTTCCGTACATATTACCAACACAATCTTTATCCTCGATCCTACTAAAACTTTCCATTTCCTTCGTAATTCCGAAAACGACATCTTCGTCGTTGCTAACTTTTCGTTTTTTCGCGACTTTCGTCGATTCCATAGACACAGCCGTTTCCAACGTTTCAACCCCCTGACTATCCGTATCGTTGACAAACGACGATGAATGTCTCAGAAACTTTGTCCCATCGTTATCCAGCTTATCGGTCAATCTTTCTTTCGTCGTTGTTTCGGGAACTTTCGAAAATTCGTGTAGCTCGTTAGTACGCTCAAATTTCATCGTAATCGTCTCATTATTTTCCCGATGCCTATCATTACTTTCTATTCTCCTTAGATTCCCAAAATTTTCATCGTCAATCGACGCAGCGTCAATTCCACGAAAATCACTTACGTACGCTTTGTTCGCGACAATTTTCATCCGTCGATTGCTGTTTTTGTCGTCGGTTGAGATCAATGACATACCATTAATTCTCGAACGTATAGCATCATTTTTTTCGCTCGACGGACCAATGGAATTTTCCCAATCGAGCAGTTCGTTGACGTTCGCGCGAAGCTGCGGTTGTTGCGGCTCGTTCTGCCTTTCCCGATTATTTTCAGCCTCGTACCTTTCACTCTTGGCTCTGTTACCGCTAGCAGCGCAATGTTTCACGATTTTCTCCGCGACTACGCTAGTTTTGCCAATGTTAATCCCGCGTCTGTCCAAGATCTCGTCGTTGCTACGGCGTCTCGGTAAAATTTTATCGTCGCGTTGCGTGTCATTGATTACGGGTGGCTCGCTCGACGAGCGTACATCCACGTTATTGATCGTTTCTCTGACCGACGACTCGTAGACAATTGTACGCCCGTCGCTGGGTTTATTATTCATTTTTTGATCCTCCGAACGCCATGGTCTTGTGTTTGGCGGTGGTGGCGCTTGACGCGTCGGACAAGGAGGTCTCGGTGACCTTTTCAGTGCCTCAGCGACCACCTGTCGACTCGGTCGCGGTGGCACCGGCGGTGGATGAGGTCTCTGACTCGTAGCCAGCTGCATCATCGAGCCGCGCGAAGAGATGAAGAGAAATAAACAACGGACAAACCGGAAAACAGATGCAACCGATTATTGAAAACTTGCTTGTAACGGATACGGAGATGGTATCGTTAAAGTAAAACGGTAGCAAAAAGTTTTGCCGCTTGGTTAACTCGGGATATATCTCCTGGACATATACATTTGATGTATATTTGAAAATATTAATGAAATCTAGATACATTAATGTTATTTCAGAGATATTTATTTATATTTCACGAAAACAAAAAAAAACTTTCCATATCCGTTATATCTTTTTGAATCACAATCCTCTTGTACCCGATCACACACCCAATCAGGGGTTTTATTCACAGCCTATGATCAACCGTTTCGTTCGTGGATTATCGAGTTGGGACCAATCAAAACACTTCCACGTGTCGCGAGCTTTATATCCCGTAGATTCGTTTTTCAACGAGTGTGAATTCAACGAGATGAATTCTTGTTGTAAAACGAGCGATCGTTGTTGAAGGGCGTGAAATATCGATCGATAAAATATCTAAGCTCGATTAACAGCGGTATCTTTCGTTCACCGCGAGATAAGCTTTTAACGTTAACGATAAACGTATATAATCGATACACGCGAGTATCGTATTACGATGCAGAAATTGTGTCGATGCAACTATTCGAATGTCCTCCATGTCTTGTATCATTTGCTCTTAAGAGCCGTTACGTGAAATTACAGAGAAGCAAAAGTTATTTACACTTTTGCGTCTCTGTGCGAAATTCTTCGGTACACTCGACCAGGATTCTCGTGCGCCACGTGCGACCTTCGTACGTATTCCCGATCGTTGACGATCCTTGGTAGAGTTACCGATCGATGAAACGGCGACGCTAAGGGTCGATGGAAAACTTGTCATCGAGCAATTTGTGACGTTCGATCGAGAACTAACATCTATATTTTTTTCGCGTCACACAGGTGCGCAAGATACATGGCTCGCGAGCGAGTACACCCGCAAGGAAGATTCACTCTTTGGGTTGTGGGGGCTCCCCTCCCCGTGTGGACAAAATGTCTCACCGAGCAAACCGATATCCTCAAGATCTTGTCTCGTTTCCTCGGGAGTCCCTCGACCCGTTTCTTCGGTCCCGTTCACCTTCTCGCTTCCTCGTTGTTGTTTATTTTATTTCTTCTCAGTATCTTCTTTTCTTCTTCCTCTTCTTCCCTTCTCTTATCCTTCTAGCGGACGTTTGCGAAGGGGACCACAGCGAGGTGGAGTCATCGTCGTCGTTGATAACCACCGAGCCAGGCCAGGAGCGTGATCGTCTAGTCCACGCTACTGTTTTGTAAAATCTTTCACGCTCTTCTTGTCCGACCGAGGTACCGCCACGAACTGACTCCACGATCACACGCCAAACATCCTTTGCGTTCCGGGCCTCGGCTCCGAACCACGTGACTACTATACTAATACTACTTTGTGTTATATCTCTTTCTCACCGGGGCGAACCGAGAATTCCCCTACCAACGTCGGTTTCGTGACGGAGTTTCGTCTTCTCTTCTTCGTACCGAGTGTCAGAGTGAGAGACGATGAGATGGAGGGAGAGTGTGGCACCAGGTATAGAGAGTCGAACGAGCCACCGCGAGTGGTTCTCGTCGACAACTATCGTACACATTCGTACATAATACGCACACGTATTGTATTACGATCTACGCTCGAAGCTGCTTTTTTTTGGAGGGGTTAATGAGGATCATCTGGGCGCGCAAGTTCTACATGTTTTCTGTCATCGATCGAAATATTTCGTGAAACAAAGAAAAGAAATAAACGAAGTTTTAAGGGAAAATTATGCTACTCGTAGAAAGTCGAGTTTCGAGGTCTAGGAACTAAACGAATCTCGGTTTGTTTTTTTCTTTGCGTTTGATAGATGAGAAAAGTGGCGAAATAACTACACATTACTCCGTGTCTCAGGGACAATGGGGAGTCGGCAAAATTTTACGATATAATAACGGTATTTTGTTTTGGCGAATTCAACGGTTAACTGTTATTCGCGAGGAAAAAAAAAAAAGTTTCGTAAAGAACACATCGTTGAGGCGAGAGAAAGAACGTGTGACGTACGATTTTTTTCGTACTTTCGAAATGTTGCTGAAGAAGAAAAAAATGGACGAGGAGATTGCCCAGTTTCTTAATTAGAAAATTGTGGTTGTAATTGTCAATTTTAAAGTGCATCATTAAAATTGCGGTAGTTTTTAATGTTCCATACGAGGATCTTCGAGAGAATCGAATATCGACGTACGACTCCTGGTGGCGATATTGTAAATCATGATAATGGCGTCGCGCTAAACTTGTAAGGAATTTTCACCGCTACCCGACACTAGCGCTCCACGTGGAATAGTGCAATTTGCCGAAATATTGAGAGACTTATCGAAATATCGATAAGACATCTTACGATAACATAATCTGCAACTGCACACGCGCTCTGCCACCGCATAAATCCGCATTATTTCGTGACAATTGGTACTTACAAACGATATTTGTTAGAATTGTGATTCCCAACGAGTCGCAGACTTGAGAACGCTCGTGTTAAATACCGACTGACGGTACCAAAAACTGTTATCAAAGTTTTTCGAAAAGTTTCATTACGAGTTTGGGTAAGGGGTGAAAGTATTCTCACAGAAAATTCTCGGAGAATACTTTCATCAATTCAATCAATGGACCTTTGAACAAAAGTTGGATCCAAGATTTGAGTTTGGAATAGAATTTGAATGGGGGGGTCTCACATCACCTCAACATATTGAACAAACAAAATTGTGCGTCCACGTTTACCAAAATTCATATTACGTGGAATTGTTGATTACTCAGATTGAAAATTAGCTCAAAATTGTTAATTACAAAAAAAACAAGATTGTCGAGTGAACACAAAGATAAGATAATGATTTTCGATGTTACTGAGAAGAATTACCCTCATTTTGCCATAAATCAGGGGATTTTTTAGTAACAAGAGTAACTCCCACAGTTCGGTGATCTCCATTGCCCCAGTCTCCGACTTATTCATCGTTATTGGTCATTTCGATTGTGAGTGTGTTATGTGTATGTATATAAAATCGCTGGCGAGCAACCGCGGGGAACATGGTTGGAGGTCTATCGGCGTAGTATCGCGTGAGAAGAGTCCCCCCGCGAGTCGTTACAAGGGGACAGGGGTGAAGCTAGTCAAGAGAAGGGGAGCTAGTTATCTCTGTCGTTTTGTCCTCACCGTCACGAACACACCGGTCCCCCCCAGCGCTACCATCGCGGACTCTAAAACAGGGACGTGGACTTTGTTCTCGGGGCCCTCCCAGTGTAATGTAACAGTGGTATTGAAAATATACAGAGATATGCATTTCAACCATGCTTTGCATATAAACATTCGAATAATGAATCGCGCAGAAACAGATGTGGCCGTGTCAAACCAAACACACGGTTGCACTGGCTTAATCCGTTGAATCATTCGCGTTATAGCTTTCCAATGATTGAACAAATGAATTCGTTCGTGATTGAGCAAATGAATTCGTTCGTGATTGAACAATGAATACTACATCTTTGCAATGTAGATTTTCCATTTTTGTGTAATGAGATTATCGCAAGATATTCCAAATTATGGAGATGCATTTTTGGCAGGCGCTTAATGTCCTCGTTGGGACTTGCAAATTGAGAATCATGTGATCGTAAAATTAAGTTGGGAGACATTAGTCAATTCACAAATATTTAAAAACATTTAACAGTTCTTTAGGAATTTAAAGAAACCCTATGGGTTTTGTTGATGAATGGCACCTTGCGAGGTGCTATTCCCCAATGTTTGGCCTCACCAATCTCTGATTGAGAAATTAAGCTAGGGAATTAAAATCAATTCAACAAAATTGAAAAAAAAAAAAAAAAACCCATACTTCCATAGAAACGTAACAGAACCGTGTGAGTTTCCTAATCAATGATACAGAGTTCCCTTATGTTTGGCTTCACCAATCTCTGATTGTGGATTCGATGAATGCCTGTCTGGTGAATTAAGTTGGGGAATTAGAACAAAACTTGAAAAAAAAAATGAACGGTTCCTCAGGAAGCTAACAGAACCCTTGTGAGTTTTCTAATGAATGGTACCTTACAGAGTTACCTTAAATTTGGCTTCTTAAATAGCAGTCTGAAAGATCTTCACTAAGATCTGTTTTTGTTAATTTACCCCAAATATCTTATTCAGACGTTCCATAAATCTCCGATTATCAATGATTTATGGAATCCACGAGATCTAACGAAAGTAAAACATATTTTGTTTTTGAATGGCCGCTAACCTCGCTAGGTGCATTTTTTTTTCTGGAAAACCACACGTACGTGAGAAGAGAAAATTTTTCCATCACCCTCGTGGATTATATATTGTGTAACAAGTCAGGGATACCCTAGGAATTTCCAATTGCAGATTAAATTACAATAATTATCGAGTCATTAAAGCTGTATTACCGGTTAACGGTATGTTGGTCAATCCGGTAGACCTTGTCCCCGAAAGGGTGGGGGGGGGGGGGGGGGGTGGAAGTGGCAGAGAATAAGTATTTCTTCTTTTTACTCTTTCGACCAGTAATAAAGGTTGTAATTAACTGTATTTTTTCGTTTTTCGTCACGTAACGAATGGTCGGTAATTTTTGTTGTTGATATTACGATGGAATGTCAGAATGCATGTGGGTGCATTTATGTATATGTATAATCGTATAACTCACCTAGATCGGAGCTACGTGCTGACACCTGGGGGACGTTCGAAGTAGGGATTGGCTATTCTTTGAATTTCCACTCCTGACGGCACATCGGGCACAAATGACTCGTTTGTTGAGAGTGGAGCCACTTCATGATACAGTGAATGTGGAAGCAATGAGAGCACTGTCCCCACACTGTAAAGTATTTGTACAGAAAACAATTTTTTTTTAAACGAAGAAGAAAGGTCGGATAATCACCCTTTATAACTGGGTCGTATGTTTGATTGTTTTTGTTTTTTGTTTTTTTTTTTTTTTTCGCAAACGTTCGTAACGATGATCGTGAAACACGTTCACGAGTAACTTGTCCGTACAAACTCGTGGGTGTATATGAGCCTGTACGATGACACGCGTCCGAATACGTGGGGAGAGAAGAACTGTTGGGGGAGAAACGACAGAAGGCGATGCCGCATCGCTTCGGTACGATCGATATTTCCCTGTGGATTTGCGCAACTCCGATTACGAAAACACAACACTCTGTTCATAAATCCCGCGATTTTTTTGTTTCCACAAAAAATTTTGGCAATTATTATTGCAATTGCGGATAGGAAAATCTGGGACGAATGTGATGTAGATCGGCAAAATATTGTAAATCGTTGAGATGACCGGTTAAACATTTTACACGTTACCTTATGGACTTTTTTTTAAGTTTATTGTAAACTACTTCAGCATACAACCCCCTGGTGGCGAGATTTAAATTGAAGAACATGGCCACTTTTGAACTTTTTGGACAGCGAAAAACATTGAGAACCCGTTAATAATTGTGGATACATTTTTATAACATAACATTTATTGTTATTTATAATAACTTAAGATAATTTATGGTGATATCTGACAATTTCTCGATATTTCGCTTTTTACTTAACATGCTAAATGTTAATTCCGAGCGGCCATGACACTTTGTGTCGCTGGCGTCCCAAGGTGTCATGGCCGTATGTACAACGAATTTTTAAACAATCCACAACCTCGAGACTATTAGAATAACGGCATAATTTGAAAATTGTGTACTGTCTACTTTTGTCATTAATGAAATACAGTGAAACCTTTGACATCAAGGAATTCTCTCTACCTCACTTTTAGTCCCTCTATACTCGATAATGTAATCAGTTTTTTTTTTTTTTTTCTAAACAAAGGTAACAACGATATTTTTGCAGACACTGATTTATCAAGAGTCACGAACTGTTTTAGCTGTAACAGTTGATTTATATACTAATGGTAACTTGCACATTTTCGATGGCATTACGAAATTATATGGACATTTAAAATTCTTATTTGTGGGAGAGAGATAGGATCGGTTTGTTTCAAAGTATCTTTCGCGTAGAAGATTGACGTTTGAGACTGATGTAAAAAAAAAACGTTTTGCTAAATGAAACAATGAATTTTTTTTTTCAAACATCAATTTTCTATGAGACCGATGTATGGCAGTTTTCTTTTTTACCGTTGGCCGGCGTTTCACGTGTTGAGGGAAACTAAAGAGCCTAACGTCCACTATAACGTCCAACAATCACAAAAGAAAAATAAATTTCTTGTGACCAAGATAAAAATCAAATGAAAATCATCCTTTTCAATAAAACTGAATACCAAAGGATTGCAATTATGCCAATAGAATTTCAATGCTGCAAGCTATACAAGATTTTCCTATTAAATATCGAAACACTTTGACTGTTATTATGCAAAGTGTAGTTACTGGTCTTTTGAATTACACTGAACATTTGTAATATATTAGTCTCAATGTTTTTATTCTTAAGGCAAAGGTGCACATGCCCTGACCTTTGCAAAAAAATAAATTGTTATTTTTGGACACGACCAATCAGGATGAAGTTAAAAAAGTGGCAAAGCTTTAGAGGTGTTCTCATTCGTACGTCGCATGATATATCTTAGCCTTAATTGTAAAAAAAAATCAGGGCTGTATTTGAAAAAATTTGTAAGAGTCAGATCCAATTTCTCTATGGTACAATTCGAAATTCATGGTATTTTCACAATTTTAATTAAACTCAAATCTTCGGACGAGGCTATTCACGGTAGACATCTTTGCGAAACGTTCGAGCATTCATATTTTTGTGAAATTTAAAAAAATTCTAGATTTTTCAATTATACATTACCTAAAGGACAATCGTCTCCGGGAATTTTGCAATCTGGACAACTGGCGTCGAAGGGCATTCGGCAAATTCCACAATTGTCATCATTTGCTATCCATCTCCAGGTGGCTACGCCGGTCCAACCTAATAGAAAATTGTTTCTTAACTCAATCTGCGTTCACTAATTTCATCAAAGTTATTTTATCTCGATAGGTTAAGCGCAAATGAATCATCGGAACAAAACCATTACCACGACATTGCAAAGAATTTTTTATAAACTGTGCAAGTGTGCGTACACAACATTTGTTTAAAATACGAATTTTGTTTATCACAACATTTTGTCAAAATGGATTCATTTTCATCGCATAATCGTGTTAAAAACAATGAAAAGTCATGTGTACGAGCAATGAAGAGGTTAATATTACTTACTTTTTATCTTAACTTTCATTTTTGGTCTCCAGGAGCAGTGTATGAAATTCTTATTCTCTTAAAGCTCTTAATTAACTGCTGAAACTAAATTGGCGAGGTAGTATGTCAGGTGGCAAATGAATAACGTTCGTAGAGCCGATCAAAAACGAAACAGAAAATCTCGGTTAGGAATTTAGAAATTGTCGACCAATACGTGAACAAATCTCGAAAAGAAAAGGGGGCCGTAGCGCCTTCTATGAGCGTTACTGGAAACTGATGTTGACGAAAAATTATACCATAACTTACCATACAATGGTGCATGTAGAGTGGTGCATCATTCTACCGTCAGAATGCGCTGCTCGCGTCGGCCAGGTTTGAAATATCCGCCGAAGAAACGGTTGTGTAAATTCAGTGCATGTACCAGCAGTAAAGTTTTCCAAACACGAAGTCACGAAGGCTTTAGTGAACTTTAGTCTAATAGAAAATGGAAAACTCAATAGAATATTCTTCTTTTATTCAATGCGCGTTGACTGACTTGATCAACATTTTTTTATATCGATAGGTTAGGCGCAAATAAATCATCGAAATAAAACCGTTATCGTCACATTGCAAAGAAGTTTTTATACACTGTGCAAGTGTGCGTAACCAACATTTGTTGAAAATACGTATTTTGTTTACGACAACAGTTTATCAAAATGTATTCATTTTTATCGCATAATCGTGTTGAAAGCAAGGAAGTCTCGGGTACAAAAATGACGCACAAGTAGCGTACGAGCAACGAAGAGGTTAAAAGTACTTACTCTTAATCTTAACTTTCATTTTCGGTCTCCAGGAGCAGTGTATGGAATTTATATTTTCTTAAAGCTCTTGATTAATTGCTGGTGCTCAATTAACGAGGAAGCGTGTCACGTGGCAAATTAATAACGTTCGTAGAGACGATTACAATATAAACAGAAAATATCAGGAATTTAGAAATTGTCGAGCAGTACATGAACAAATCTCGAATAGATCGCCCTACCGTCATCTATGAGCGTCATTGGAGACCGATGATGACGAAAAATTATACCGTAACTTACCATGAAATGGTGCATGTAGAGTGTGCATCCTTCCACCGTCAGAATGCGCTGCTCGCGGTCGGCCAGATTTGAAACATCCGCGAAAGAAACGGTTGTGTAACCTTGGTACATGTACCAGCAGTAAAGTTATCCAAGTACGAAGTCACGAAGGCTTTAGTCTTCATGTTTTTTGAGTTTCGAAACAAAGTAGTTCGCGCTACGACCTGACGTTAATTTTCGTCAACACTTCTCAACAAAGGCTTACGAATTTCCGATCAGCATACATTCTCATCAATTGCCACGAATCCAACATGGAGTATGTAACTCTGGACAATTATTCTCGTCGCTATTCTGTCGAGACACCGTCAAACAAGTACAATACATCCCGCCATCTTTATTTTGCCGACAAAGAAAAACAGTTTTTTGCACCTTGTTTATGATTATTTCTTCACTATTGCGGAAAAACTGTTTTTCCAAAACCAAAGTTTGGAGAAATGTTTCTCAACAATATTTTTCTGCATTAAAAAAAAAAATCGCTGACGAGATTTGCGAACAAATCTTTTTCCTAGCTTTACGTTGCAGACTCTTCTCGAAGGATCGAGGCACGCAGTTGAGGATAATTATCGAGTGGATCGTCGTGAAATCGTCGTGGAATCAGCGTGGGATTTGGAGCGGATTATTGGTATCGTTGATTTTCGAATACCTCCGAGCTTCGATCATGTTCTAGGACCGAAGCATGCTCGTTTTTGTTTCATGAGCATTCTGTCGTGACCGGAAGTCGATTCTAAATGTCGAGAAAGTGCTCGACAAAGAATTAATCCGCGATTCACCCAGATGTACATATTTCATACATGCTCATGTTTAAATGCATACAGCATTTTTTTTGGTACATTTTTTTTGTACACTTTAAAAATAAGAACGTATTAATCTCACACCTGGGGGAACTGGCAACTCGCTAACGAAAGAGTATGCCCATGAAGCCAAGTTTAATTGACGCCATTTTGTGAATTCCATTTTCTACTAACAATTACATAGAAAATTAGTATGCCAATAGAATGAGATGTTTTAAAAATAACTCTCGAGTTATTTTTGAAAAAAATATTTTTTTCCAAAATTTGGGGGGGTGGGTAAAATGTTTGAACTTAAAAAAAAAAATTCTGTCCTGGCGAGTGGGGTATTTTTTGAAATGGCTTACCTCAAGCATTGAAAAAATATGTTTTTACACTTTTTTCCATGAATATTTTCAAAAATATCTATAAAAATTTTCGTTTTTATACTACGTCTGCTCTCTCCCCTCCCTCGCCCCTTAATTTCAAAACTTCTCCATCGAAAATTGTGAAATAATTCTGACATATAAAGGGACATGGAAAGTTTAGAGGTTTTTAAGATTATGGCATTTAATGAAAATTTGAAGTACATAAAAATGGTGTCAACGATAAATGACTTTACTTAAGCACTTAAGGGAATGGTGCGGAACCCTCGTCGCATTAAGAATTTTCTTGAACGGTTTTTTTCTCAACTTTTCGCTGCTTCGGATTAGCGACATAAATATCGATTTATGTTGTACAGTATCCAGCGACCGGTATTTCAATCGGTCATATCATTCGTCGGCAATCTCGAGCTTGTTTACTTTCAAATGAACAAAAAAAATGTTTCGGCATACCGACTATTAGTAAATCTCACATCAGTTCTCTTCCAAAGACACGAACAGATGTTGGTTTCACGGTTTCTCCGATAGATGTCTACACTGGTATCGTTTTGGATCGAAACTTGTCCTTTCGCGTTCAGGCTTAGGCAGTATTTATACCAAATGCTCTGATAAATATATTATTCCCGTCAATAATGATGTAATGTCCATAATATACAATTGACAATAAATAACGTTCTATCGGTATTTTTAGGAAAAAATCTCACAACTGCAGATAAATGGGTTTCGAAGTGGGATAATAGAGAGTGTTGTCGAGTGAATTGGGTATATCTGGAACTATCGTTCAGCGACTAATCCGAACAAGTTTATGAGATTATATTATAGAGAAACGATCAATGTATTTCAACGAGTTAATAATAGAACGAAAAACGAAACAATAACGTCAGATTTATCGAACATGAGTCTATTGGCAGACGACCCCGTCGCGTCTGCCGATAACTTGATGAGTATAGTATCGTTCTTACGAGAATATTAAGGGGGAAATAGGGTTAGACGGTTCAAAAAATCGATTTTTTTAAATTTCATAAATTGTTAGTAAAACTATTGAAAAATATGTTCCCAACATTTTTAATGAAAATTTCGACTCGTTCTATTGTTATAAGCCATGATGGGGGGAAATAGGGTTAGGACAGCGTTTTCTCAATGATTTTCATGAATTTTTTTATAGTCTAAAAAATGTATAGAATTTATTGAAACTTTGAGAATATTTTATACATATATTTAAGTATATACTATGAAATTTGGAAAAATTTTTTGAACATTTTCCCTGAAAAACACCGAAGATATTAGTGACCCTATATTGCTTGTTTTTCTTGGTACTATTTTTTCAAACGCGTTTTTCTGAAAACGACTTTTTTTTTAACTTGCGTACACGCTAGTTTGAAAAGTTTTCAACCAATCGTTTTGAAAATTGGCAGTTACTTTCTTCATAGTATTGCGCTCTATATGAACCTAAAATCGGAATATTATCATTATTTAAAATAATTTTTTTTTTGCAAATAAAATTGTAAAAAATAGCAAAAAATCATGCTTTTTTGTTTTGACCCCTGTAAAAAATTCAATTTTCTATTTTTTTGATAGCATTTAGGTTCATATAGAAGAGAGACATATAATAAAAGTAAATTCCAACCTCGTTTGATTTCAGGTGAAAATTGCGGCTTCCAGAATGTACGCAAAATGCTGAGTCTGATTGTGACCTGCAATATGGGGTCGCTAATATCTTCGGTGTTTTTCAAGGAAATTCTTCAAAAATTTTATAGTATATACTTAAGTATATGTATAGAATATTCTCAAAGTTTCAATAAATTATATTCATTTTTTATACTATAAAAAAATTTAAATAATTAAATAATTAAAATATTTAAAAAATACTTTTTTGCCCCTTATCCGAAGAAAAGTCGATGCTCGTCTCTACGACGAGAAAATGGCTGCGACGAATCCATTTTCATAGACGATAGAATGTTAAAATAGAAAAATTATCATTTGCCGACTCTGGAGCCGCGATCAATTCGAGTTTATGTTAAAAGAACCTTATTATTAAAATGGTAAATTGGTCGAACATTAAGATCCAAAAAGATGGCGATCCATGAAGCGATCGCGCGCGGACGATGTTTCTTCTAACGTCGTCCAAGGAGGTCTTAAAATTAACATAACGTTAAATATTAATGTTCGGTAGTTTCTCTCGCCATCCTTGGCTCATCCTCTTTCTCTTATACACGACCAACATTGGTACATATTTATAAAGCCCGTCTGAATTATTCCGCGTGTTCGCCGAGTTAATTTATATTATTACGAACTATCAATAAAAATAATTGCTTTATTAACATGACTAATGACGAGTTTACATTTATAATTCGGTTACCGGTTAAGCTCGCGTTTGAATCCCTTCTTTCTCAATCTCTCCCCTGTTTCTATATGTAAATGCTCGTTAACCCAGCAGGGGTTTCGTCTTCACGTTTTGTACACCCTCTCTGTTAGTTAAAATGGTGAATATATATTAGCCGATAAACGAGAGAGATATACAGTAAAAAGAAATATTAGTTTTTAATTAATTCCGGAAATTCCGCGTTTCTAGTTTCATTGAAATTGTATGGGTGGTTTCACGAATTCCCCAATATTAATGGAAATGTATAATAAAATTATAAGTGATATGAAGCATGGAATTATTTTCAGACTTTTTCGCTCCACTTAATTTTGAACAATGTGATCTTTTATCGTTTTTTAACTTCAGCAAATCGGTTGTAATCCAAACAAGCCCAAACAAAATTTCAATTAATATTAATAAACACACACACACCTCCGAACATTTTTTTTTCTTAATGTCATTTTTTGGCTTTTCGGCACATTCTAAACATATTGGCATTAAACACTTGAATTTTTTTTTGTATAAAAACAAAGCGATTCTCATGAGAAAGCAATAAAGCTCAATCAGTTCATTTTTATATATATATTACATTACATAAGAACGAAATTTTTCTTGTAATGAAAAATTTGCTTGACATCGGCCTGTATCCGCTGATTTAGTTAAACCAAATTTCTTCTATCAACATTCACTACCGTAAAGCATACAATTTTGTCATCAATATTCCAAACGTTGCGTAATAAATAAGGGGTTGAGAAAAAAAAACATAATAATTATTCAGCATTGTCCGAATTGTTCCGCACGACTTACGAATCAATCTGCGTATATTAGTTATGAATATGAGTCTTTTTCATAAATTTGAATATAAAAGAGGCCCCTGTTTCTATATCGTTACATATTTTATATTATTATATACATATATTCCTCATCCACTTAACTCGAACGATGCATCGTCTGATCGAGATGTAGCTTTTGCAAGAGCTATACAAAATGACCGCTATCGATGTCATTACGTGACTCATTATCATGATTAAGGGGATGGTTCGACGATCGTAGAGACTTTCGAGAGGTTTTTTGTGAAAGCTCTCCGGGGCTGATGGGATTAGGGCTCCTTTGGTGATCGGTGAGAGAGAGACGCTACAAACACCATAGCACGTATATATCCATCGCTCGGCGTGTTCATATTGAATTTAATCGGGGTAGTAAGTTTCGCAGGCGTCTCGGTTATAATGGACGTTCAACCTAATACTCTCTCGTCTCTTTTTCCCCCGTATTTCGCACAATAAATATATGAGGCATTTCACGCTAACTCGATCTGACTGTCAACCTCGCTATTTTTTCATTTTTTTTCCCCCTTCGAGAACGTAATAAACGTAATAAAGCGAGTGTAATAAAAAAACAGAATCACGACAATTTTCATATTTTTTCGAAAATTCGTATGGTTTCAATAATCTTAACTGTTAATTTAACGATGAGGTCCGTTGTAGAATTTATTCAAATTTACACAGTAAAATTCTTGATATAAAATAAAATTTTTTGGTATTTACGCCAAATACAATTTTTTTTTCCCACGAATTTTGACACTCTCTGAATAAATGATAAATCATTTATTTTATATTGAAGTATTTTCTATTTGACAAAGAGAGAGATTGAATTAAAAAAATAGCTTTTGAGTTATAATATATTATTTATGACACAAAATTTATAGGAAATAAAGCCATAAAAATGTTAATTTATAATTCGAAGATTAATTTTCATTTTATTCAGGCTCTCTTCTCGTTGTGTCGAAATATGATTTCAGTATAAAATGAATAATAAATGTAAATTTCCACATTGATTCACAAAAATTGTGTTTCGATTAGGTAATAACTGATATAAAGTTACGAGCATAACCGGCGTATAAAAAAATGTTGTTTTTCATCGAGGATTTTACCGTGTGAATTTAAACAAGATTGACAACGGCATTAATCATCAGATTAACAATTTTGATTATTACAAGAGAACGAATTTTCGAAAGAATCTTAAAATTAGTGAAAATCATTTATTTTTGTTTCGCTCTTGACATATTTGAGTGGGAAAAAATTGAAAAATGGTGAAGGTTGCAGGCTGATCGAATTGGCTTGATATGGCCCATATATCGATGTATATTTGAATGACGTCCCGGCGCATAAATCAGTGCCGGGCTATATATCCGCACCATTTATAAAGGCCAAGCGGTGATGAGTCAAATCGTTCACGATTATCATACACACATTTATAAATATATATAGAGGGCGTCCCAAAACTAGCACGTCAGAGTGACACGGGGGTTGGATTGGCTCCGGACCTATCAGAAAAAACAAATATGACCTCGGTAAAAGTCTCATGGTTTTCGAGAGAAATGGTCTTTTCTTGATTTTTCGAAAAATCGCTACCTATTACTTGTTATTCCGCTACCATTGCTATGAATGTCCAAATCGTAAGCAAATCAAAGTCCAAATTCACACTAAACCCTTAAGTGGTCGGAAACACAAATGAGAAGAGCGAGATAACAAGAATAGCGATTTTCCAAAAAATCAAAAAAGATCATTTTTCGGAGAATCACTATTCTTAAATTATGAATTGAAATTATAAATTATTATTAATATTGTTTTGTACATCCTGCGATAAAATCACTATTACTTTGCAATTAAACTAATTGTGTAAATGATTCAATGAATAGCTAATTGAAATACTGACTGACGGTAACAAAGACTGTACTTTAATTTTTTCTAAGGTCTCTTGAGTTTTCGGGAAAGGGCTAAATCTTACAGACTGCTTTCGTCAATTCGTCAATGCCATGAAAGTCCCAATCGTAAGCAAATCAAAGTTCAAATTCACACTAAATCCTGAAGTGGTCGGAAACACAAATGAAAACAGCGAGATAACAATAATAGCGATTTTCTGAAAAATCAAAAAAGATGATTTTTCGGAGAATCACTATTCTTAAATTATGAATTGAAATTATAAATTATTATCAATATTGTTTTGTACATCCTGCGATAAAATCACTATTACTTTGCAATTAAACTAATTGTGTAAATGATTAAATCAATAGCTAATTGAAATACCGACTGACGGTAACAAAGACTGTAGTTTAATTTTTTCTAAGGTCTCTTGAGTTTTCGGGAAAGGGCTAAATCTTACAGACTGCTTTCGTCAATTCGTCAATGCCATGAAAGTCCCAATCGTAAGCAAATCAAAGTTCAAATTCACACTAAATCCTTAAGTGGTCGGAAACACAAATGAAAACAGCGAGATAACAATAATAGCGATTTTCTGAAAAATCAAAAAAGAAGATTTTTCGGAGAATCACTATTCTGAAATTATGAATTGAAATTATAAATTATTATCAATATTGTTTTGTACATCCTGCGACAAAATCACTATTACTTTGCAATTAAACTAATTGTGTAAACGATTCAATGAATAGCTAATTGAAATACCGACTGACGGTAACAAAGACTGTAGTTTAATTTTTTCTAAAGTCTCTTGAGTTTTCGGGAAAGGGCTAAATTTTACAGTCTGCTTTCGTCAATTCGTCAATGCCATGAAAGTCCCGATCGTAAGCAAATCAAAGTTCAAATTCATACTAAATCCTTAAGTGGTCGGAAACACAAATGAAAACAGCGAGATAACAATAGTAGCGATTTTCTGAAAAATCAAAAAAGATGATTTTTCGGAGAATCACTATTCTTGTTATCCCGCTGTTTTCGTTTGAGTTTCTGACGACTTTAGGATTCGGTGTGAATTTGGGCTTTGATTTGCTTACGATTTGGACTTTCAATGGTAGCAGAATAACAAGTACTAGGTAGTGATTTTATGAAAAATCAAAAACGACGATTTTTCTCGCAAACGATGAGACTTTCACTGAGGTCATATTTGGTTATTCTGATATGTCCGGAGCCAATCTAACTCCCGTGTCACTCTGACGTTCTAGTTTTGGGACACCGTGTATATATATATATAAATAGCGTTATTCGCATGCTCGTTCATTCACTCGCTTCGTCGGAGAATAATCATTACGCGAATGACCGAGACGATATACGAGGGAAGAAATTAAAAGATGTTATTTGCGGCCTGGCCGCACCGCGAGAGCCACCGACAGAGATTATATCGTGGGTTTCCATGTGTATGCGTTTTCATATACGTGATGCATGTACGAGGCAGTGGTATATAACCGATTAATTATTGTGGCTAATGACGATGAAACAGGCGAGAGTCAGATCTGCCTATTACTCAAGGGATTTTATGAAATCTTTTCATGTGTACAGCCATTGCATGTCACTCATGTATATCCATGTGCTGTGGAAAAATAAAATAAAATGCAAGTAAGTTTTTTTTTTTCAACGTACGATTGTACGATCTGAGTGAGATAAAATCGTGAGCTTTGATTTATTACAGATTCTTATAAGTGCAAAAATAAAACATTAATTCGCAATGGTTTTTGCATTTTTTTTCTTTTCGTATTTCCTCTGTGCACACTAATTAGGAAGAAAATTTGCTTTTAGGTAAAATCATACGCAACCGGGAAACGGAAGAGTAAAGTTGGTCAGGCGGGTTTGATCTAAATTAGGCAAATTATGTTTGGAATTCATAGGACCAATGAAGTGAAGTCAATTAAGGCCTTACATACGTCCAGCGGTACCGAAAACGTACCAAAAGAAAAACTGTTTTTAGGAGGGATAGAAATAGAAATTAATAAAAAAATTCTTACACATTGTTTATTACTGTGTTAAGTTTGTAAAAAAATGTATTTCAATTTTTTTTTTCAAAAATTACAACATGAAAAATCACATTTTTTGAAGCACTGTAAAAAAAAAGTTGCTCCACGGTCGGCAGTATTTCTTCCTCAAATGTTGACGGATCTGCAGAATGTAAAGAAATTCTTGTAAAATAAGGTAGTAGTTATAGTCTGTCGAGCCGGATTTTTGAAATTCGAAAAATTAAACAATTTACGGTAATTTAAAAAAAAATGTTAAGTTTGTGTCAAAAAAGTCACACTTTAATTGTTTTTATAAAATTTTCTAATTATAATTTAAAAAATCCAGCTCGACAACTATAGAAAAAACAATTCCGAATATTTAAAAAAAAAAATCATCAAAAAATATTAAAAACCGTACGAGTTATCATGCCGACCGTGTCAGAAAAAGTAGTTTTGAGAAAAACGCGTTTAAAGTTTCAAGCGCGTTTCGCTCGAAGTCGCGCGCGGCTGGAGCAAGAACTTTATGAATTTTTTTAATTTATTTAGTTAACTTACGTCTAATCTCCCATTCCAGCTTCATATTGTACGCCTTCCTTGTCAGTAAAAAATTGTTGTTGTTTATTTTTTTCTAATCGACGAATTGTTCAATCAACTCAACTCAGGTAGGCGCGCGTCAGACCTTTGTCCTTTCGTCGGGCAGTCACATTATCTACAATAACTTTTGAACTATGGGGAATTTTTACAATCAGCTTACACAGAAATACGCCTAAGACTATAAGGAATAATAATCTGTAAACAAAAAAAAATCGATTTTTTGAAAATTCTCGACGTATGTAAGGCCTTAATAAAGAAAATTTGAATTTTAATGACAATTGCTAACGTGTGGTTTTTTAAAACAAGGATTGATTTTAATTACGCAAATTATCTTTGGAATTCATAGGACCAATGCAGCGAAGTCAATTAATAAAGAAAATTTGAATTTTAATGACAATTGCTAACGTGTGGTTTTTTAAAACAAGGATTGATTTTAATTACCCAAATTATCTTTGGAATTCATAGGACCGATGAAGTGAAGTCATTTAAGAAAATTTGAATTTCAATGAAAATTACTAATGGTTGGTTTTTTTTAAAACAAGGAATGATTTTGATTAGGCAAATTATGTTTGTTATTCATAGGACCGATGAAGTGAAGTCATTTAAGAACATTTGAATTTCAATGAAAATTTCTAATGGTTGATTTTTTAAAACAAGGATTGATTTTAATTAGGCAGTTTATGTTTGGAATTTATAGGACCGATGAAGTGAAGTCATGTAATAAAGAAAATTTGAATTTCAATGAAAATCACTAACGGTTGGTATTTTAAAACAAGTTATGCTGATTCTTTATTTTGACATTTCGTGTCGTTTAATTCCAAAAGCGCGATTCAATATGGCCGCATCTTGAAATGGAAAAGGGGCTGGACACACTGAGAAGTTTAGTAAATCAGGCGTAAATTTCGTTTGATGGACATTTGTGTTGTTGAATAGATTAACTATTGTGCTCAACAAATTGGGATTTTAGCCAAGACATTATTTTTCTAAATCTCCATAACCATTAGTCGGCTTAATTTATTTTTATGCATTTTTTACTCAAATATACTGTTATCCCCTTATTAACTGAAGGTAAACATTGCCAAGGTTTTTTTCCCACATTTTAATTACGAATACTAATGTATAAACAAGAGAGCACGCGATTCGTAGATGTACAGGAAGATTTACACGTGTCTTTCGTTTTTCACCCTACGATAATTCATGCGATTCGTGAGAGACTCATGTTGTCGGTCCCCAAACAACACCCCGTATAAGCGCCGTTAATGTTTCCGCCATCTATTATGCCGGCATTCTCTTATCTCTTCGAGCTCTCCGCTCGGAGAGCCAATATATATATATATATCGGTAATTCCAGGTGAAATTCACAGCTTGATAATCCTCGTCGTTGTTGTAAGAAAGAAAATCATAAAAAAATAGCCATTTAATGGAATAATTATTTTCTAAAAATCCTAGTAGTTATATCATTGATAAATTACTTTTTGAATTATTATTAGAATTTTCATAGTACACCTTTTCCGGTTTTGTACGTCTTTTCCTCCTTCATTTCCACTTTTCTTCCGCTCTTTGAGATCCCGCAGTGGCTACACGACACGGCTACATTTTATTGAGTTTCTAATGGTAATCCATCAGAAACTCACAAAAACTGATTCCTGCTCAGTTGGCGCGCAATCCACTGTACGATTGAACAGTTACCCATCTTAGTTTTGACCACCTCTAATACTGCTTAACATGGGAGTCTGCACATCTATAGTCCGTTAATAAACTACTTTTAATCCTTTTTTTACTTTACCACTATTTATATCCTCAATATTTTCTTTTTCCGTTATGTAATATTTAAAATAATCTAAAGGAAGCAAAAAAAAATTGGAAAAAAATGTATCATAGTTTTTCGTAGCGTGTATATGCGAATCAAGTCTATCCTGGAAGTTTTTTCAACAACTTGTTCTTTAACCTAGAAATTTACTCCAAAAAGTGTTGATTCCCCATATTTTTTCATAGCGACCACACTAAATGAAAAATTTCAAATTCTACGCGTGTTCTTCTCTCGTGTCTCACCACGACATATTAAAAAGTAAAAAAATAAGTAAAATCGTCGAAAATCACGTAAATGTCGATTTGGCCTGAAATATCCTGTGTATGTATACTAGAATCCGTAGCACACATGCACATAGTACGTAAATTTCGATTTGGAAGCGCCGGGCCTACACACAAAAAGATATATATACACACACCCACCCGCATACACAACAGGCCGACACGATATAAATTATGATCGCTATCTGATGTCGCTCGCAAGTCAAACACGCGGCGATCGTTGGCTATCCACTCGCGTGAAACGGTGGATCTTTATCGTTTCTGAATATATATATATATATATATATATATATATATATATATATATATTATATATACACCGCAACCGGCGGAACTTCGCAGCTTAACCCGTTACTACATTTAATAAACTACGCTGACAACATTTATCACTTTTGAGCGGTGTCCCAACTGGCTAGCCGGCGGACTTACGACGACGACCACGATGACATATATTTATATGGAAAGAATAAAGTGAAAAAAAAAAAAAAAATTAAAACAAGCCTCTCGTCTTGAATATTCATGGACGTTGCTCCTGAATCATGTGCCCGTAAAGAATGAGAGATGTCACTGATAGTCTAGGAATCTTGGGTGTACACACGATACGCAATCGTAGGAAATAAAACACCGGGATTAGCGTAACCGTTATCCTATATGCTAATTTTCATATCTCTCTTTCGTGGATGGACGGCTAACGAGAAGTGGGAGCGCGATTTATCGAACGGTACGGTTGGTAATTAATTCTTTTTTTTTATTTCAACCGAGTCACATATCACGTTAATTCTACCAGTGTGTTCGACCATTTTGGAATGTGTAGCTCATACAAACCGGAAATTATAAATTATTATTAATAGTGTTTTGTACGTCCTGCGATAAAATCACTATTACTTTGGAATTAAGCTAATTGTGTGAATGATTGATTGAATAGGCTTATTGAAATACCGACTGACGGTAACAAAAACTGTAGTTCAATTTTCTCTAAGGTCTCTTGAGTTTTGGGTGAAAGGGCTAAATCTTACGGACCGCTTTCGTCAATTCTACGTCCTTTAACTTTTTCCTTTTTCTCGAAAAATCAATTTACCTTTAAAACAAGTTGGATCGAAGAATTAGGGTGGGAATAGAGAGTCCGAATTTTATTTCACGTCGTCTTGACGATTGATGTCAGTATCGTTGGACAATGATTACTTTTTCTCGATGGACAGGATTTTTTTTTAACATTGTTCAATGAATATACTTTTGGAAAGTTGGAAAGCGCATTTAAATGATCGTATAAAAAAAAATAGCTGTCAATTAACGCCATTATTTTACGTGCTGTGAAAAAAAATTATTTTTCGAGATATCATTGCGCAAAGCTTACGGAACCCGTGAGTGAAAGGTGATGAAAAACAGATTTTCTATATTTTTTCTATTTATTAGATTTTTTTTTGGTATTCACAATGAATATCCTATATATATACAGGAGTTTTGCAATGGACGTTATCTCTATTGTAACGGTCGTTTGGCAAAATGTTAACGTCAATGTTTGTGAATGGAGCTAATCGAACGTTAATTATACGACTGTATGAGAGTGCGATGACTGTGGTGAGAAAAGTGGACGTGAAAGACTTCCGTCCGTTAACGTCGAGTTAAGGATCTTGTATGACAGTGCGAGAAAAACGAATATATTTATCCACAACGATATATATATATAGTGTATTAAGCTTCCGTAATTTATGGGATTGAATGGGAGCGGCGCGAGTGACTCATAAATCGGGTTATCGTCGGATCATTTATTCTCATTAATATCTGTCGTTCTGTTTGTCGAAAGAAGCCGCGCGTATATCGCGCGTTCAGACACAAACGCGTCCCGGCCTCTTGTGCCCGATCGTTTGATTTCTCAACTGGCGCGAGAGCCTGCCTTTTAGTTCTCTCCTAACGATCCGTAAATTTATACTTTATACGAGATATAACGTTGATTATCTCTCTATATTATATAAGTATATCGCCGCCGCCGCGTACAAGAGTTGAGGAGAGCGAGCGGGATCGAGTAGGTTGGGTGAGGGGATTGTGTTGGCCGGCTGAGGGGACCGAGCAGGGGCGGGGGTGGCTCATCTTCCTCGGCGGCTTCACTAACACTTATACTCGTTTCACTCGGGTGAAACGCGTACAGCCTCTCTCAACGACGGACCAAGCCCTAGCGGCTGTCTACGATTTTTTCGCCGATTTTCAACCTGCTCTCACGGCTACAATAATTGAGATATCGGGATGATCCAAAATGCATTCTCTAAGTCTACTCGAGACGTTTACAAAACCCCCTTGAAAATTCAAAATCGATAAACCGGGAGCCATTTGAAATTTCGACATTTTTAGGTTTCCGAAAAGGTAGGAAAAAAATGAAAAAAATGTTTTTGTTTTTGTTTTTTCTATGTTTCGATACACTAATCGATCGAAAATTTTCCGCTGATTACGAATAACACCGAGTTTTAGTCGAAATCTCAAAATATCAATGTGAAAAAGGCGAAAAACGAAAGAAAATCACTTTTTGGACGATTTTCAATGAAATTTCGCGTTTCTCAAATAAATGGCTACTGAATTAGTAATCAGCGAGTCAAAATACATCGATATAGCGTCCGAAAATAAAATTTACAAATTCAAAATTTTTTTGCATTTCGGCCAAACAGAAGTGGCTCCACTAAAATCGCTGTAACGTTGCTCCCCGATGGAGTTGAAACCCCACTCTGTGCTCATTCTTTTCGTAACCGTATACCCTTCAAAATGGCGCTTCATTTATTGAGCTACGATTTTTTTTCGATTTTTCATAGATTTTCAAAGTTGAACCATCGATTTTTGCAAATTTTTCCCTACATACCCCTTCTTATTTTTCTCGCCGATTTTCAACCTGCTCTCACGGCTACAATAATTGAGATATCGGGATGATCCAAAATGCATTCTCTAAGTCTACTCCAGGCGTTTTGAAAACGCTCGTCAAAACTCAAAACCGATGAAACGGGAGCCAAGTTATGACCATTTGAAATTTCGAGATTTTTAGGTTTTTGAAAAGGTGGGCAAAAAATTATAAAAAATTTTTTTTCTTTTTTTTCAATGTTTCGATTCCCTATTCAATCGGAAATTTTCTGCTGATTACGAATAACACCGAGTTTTAGTCGAAATCTCAAAATATCAATGGGAAAACGGCGAAAAACGAACAAAATCACTTTTTGGACGATTTTCAATAAAATTTCGAATTTCTCAAAGAAATGGCTACTGAATTAGTAATTAGCGAGTCAAAATACATCGATATAGCGTCTTGAAATGAAATTTAAAAATTCAAAATTTTTTTGCATTTCGGCCAAACAGAAGTGTCTTCACTAAAATCGCTGTAACGTTGCTCCCCGATGGAGTTGAAACCCCACTCTGTGCTCATTCTTTTCGTAACCGTTCACCCTTCAAAATGGCGCTTCATTTATTGAGCTACGATTTTTTTTCGATTTTTCATAGATTTTCAAAGTTGAACCACCGATTTTTGCGAATTTTTCCATGCATACCCCTTCTCATTTTTTTCGCCGATTTTCAACCTGCTCTCACGGCTACAATAATTGAGATATCGGGATGAACCAAAATGCATTCTCTAAGTCTACTCGAGACGTTTTGCAAACGCCCGTCAAAACTCAAAATCGATGAAACGAGAGCCAAGTTATGACCATTTGAAATTTCGAGATTTTTAGGTTTTCGAAAAGGTGGGCAAAAAATTATAAAAAAATTTTTTTCTCTTTGTTCAATGTTTCGATTCCCTATTCAATCGGAAATTTTCCGCTGATTACGAATAACACCGAGTTTTAGTCGAAATCTCAAAATATCAATGAGAAAGCGGCGAAAAACGCAAAAAATCACTTTCTAGACGATTTTTAATGAAATTTCGAGTTTCTCAAAGAAATGGCTATGGAATTAATAATCAGCGAGTCAAAATACATCGATATTGCGTCCTAAAATAACATTTTAACATTCAAAATTTCTTTGCATTTCTGCTAAACAGAAGTGGCTTCACTAAAATCGCTGTAACGTTGCTTTCGTAACAAGAGTGACTCGTCATTAGCCACTAACACCCACAACTCCCCAGTTTCCTCTACAGCAGTGTATAACGAGCCTATAGAAAAAAAAAGTAGCGAAATGAAGTTATCATCCTACGCGTTCGCTCGTCCAGCAATGCAGTTACGTTGCCTCGTTGAAACTTTTTCGTTTTCGCTGTTAATTAACGCGAGGCATTAATAATCATAATGATAGTAATAATAATAATGTCTACGATGGCATATATATATATATATATACATATATATAACCTGAGAGAGTACGAAAAAACCGAAGGGTGCAGGCTGTATTTTGCGGTTCTCTGCCGGCGGGGTAAATTTAATTTTTTGCACGCGCTTCGTCGCATTCGCGTCCACTGCTCACCGGAGTTGAATAATTTATAAAAATCTGTGCGGGGTGTCTCCGCGGTGTGTGCCTGTGAGAGGCAATATGCGAGCGTGCACACGCGATTCTTCTCTCTCTCACTCTCGTCCTATCCGGCAACCACCCCGAGGCGCGCGTTTCAAAAGTTGAAACGACGCCGCGCTCTCATCCCCCGCAGAGATCGTTCCATTCCTCGCCCTATCTCTCTCCCTCTCCTTCTCTCTCGTTACGAGAGAGTTTGGAAGTTTTTTTTTTACCATACCACTTGGGGATCCGCGCGCCTCTCGCGGCTGTATCGGGGTACCACTACCAACGGGCGCTTTTATAATTAGGCAACGAAACGAATTGCGTCTGACATCCATATCGACTACCTAACTCAAAACCTAACTAACGAGGCTTCGTTTTCATTCGATCGAGGGCCAATAAATCTCGCGGGCTCTCTCGCGAGTATATATCTCTGCCATTATCGTAAATCTTACGACGCCGCTGGAAGCCATGGCGCGTCGCGCGCGCGCGGTTGCTCTGTCTCTGTGTGGGTGCCTTTTTTTTTTATCGTCTTAAATATTTTTTTTTATTATTATTATTTTTGCCTCTCTCGCATCTTATTCTTTTTTCTGTTCTCGTGTCTTTGCTCGTCCGACTCACCTCGCCTCTTCTCTTTCTTTAACTCGTCCCGCATCGTCTTCTTCTTCATCGTCCTCTTCCTCTTTCACTTCTTCTTCTCCTTCTTCACGGATAAACCTTTCGTTTAGCTATTTACATCCATCATAAATCACGCGATATGCTCGCGCACGGGGACATTAAGCAGCAGATCGTTTAAGCGCTTGCCACACGCTTCGAACGTCTCGTCGGCATTTTTCCCCTCTCTTTTATACTATATATATATATATATATATATATATATATATATATATATATATACTCGTACGATTATACCACTATACTCGTTCGGTTTTGCCGTGACGACTCGTGTGCGGTTTTATAAACGCTCGACGGTTAGTATTGACGTGACAGAGAGGTTTTTTACGTCCGACTCGCGAAATCGAGTTTTCATCTTACCACAAGGCGATTCGCGGCTCGCTTGTCGGTCGTACCAGAACCGTCTTGGAAACGCATTCGACAATAACGGCCATTGTGTAGATGTAGATTTTTTTTTTTTTAAGTCACCAGGACAGTTCGACACCACGGTTCGGAAGTAGAAAAGCAATTTATTTTTTTGTTAAATCTCACAAATTCTTTAAACCCTTTTACCAAAGTATCGTTTAATTCGAGTAACCGTTGAATTTGGCAAAAGAAAAAACTATTCAAAACATAAATCATTATTGGTTTTTGTGGAAGCCAGGTGAATAAATGAGAGAGACTTATATATGAGCATTGAACTTTTATTTTATTAGAAGTGTTCTCGCTTCGACAGCAGTCGAAGAACAACTGAATGAAGAACAACGAAGTCACAAAGACCACTGTCTATATACCATGGTTTCTTTCGTAACAGGCTTTATCATGCGTTTATATTATTTAGTAAACATTCGTATGGAGTTCGTCGTAAGAAATCACAAACGGTCGGGAGGGTTTCAATCGCCTGAAGTTTTATTCCCATGTATATCAGTTCCCGTGAACGATTCCCATCTGTACAATCCCCGTCGTAAACGATTCCCTTCTGTACGATCTCCGTCGTGAACGATTCCCTTCTGTACAATCCCCGTGGTGAACGATTCCCATGTGTACGATCCCCGTTGTGTACGATCTCCATGTGTACGATCCCCTTGGTGTTCAAATCTCGTCGCGCTACTTCAGTTCTGGAAATCTCCGCGTTAAGCGTTAAGCGCCCGACTAAGCAGATCTCGGGCCCGATCGAACGAATTTCCAGAACTGAAGTAGCGCGACGAGATTTCAACACCAAGGGGATCGTACACATGGAGATCGTACACAACGGGGATCGTACACATGGGAATCGTTCACTACGGGGATTGTACAGAAGGGATTCGTTCACGACGGAGATCGTACAGAAGGGAATCGTTCACGACGGGGATTGTACAGATGGGAATCGTTCACGGGAACTGATACAAATGGGAATAGAACTTCAGTCGATTGAAACCCTCCCCAAACGGTCTCTCCAGGAAGTGTGATCTCATAGTATAATAATTCTATGTTATATAGTTCAATAATAATATCGTATTGTTTTTGCTCATTTCAATAATCATCTTCCTTCGAATGTAAATAAAATATATTTTTACGTATTTCATTAACTATTGTATAAAATATTTATATTTTAGATATACAAGCTTTACGAGGATATTCGGTATACGCAAATATACATAAAACATTTATTTTGCTTATCAATATTTTACTAATCGTAAAAAATAACTTTTAATAACTGAAGGAAAAAAAACGTATTCCTTTGCGTGTATACCTGAAAAATATTAAGTATCGTAAAAAGTACATTGTTAACATGTACAACAAAAGTTTCCTCGTCTTTGCCACTCATTACTACCCTAAAAATAAAAACAAACTTTCCAAAGCTTTCACGGGCATCTCGTTGCAAAGTGTACGACACGGAAAAGATCATTGTCGATATCTCTGATCACGGTTTCCTCCCTTCTTATCTCTCGCTCTCACGAATAATACAACACATAGCGGACGAAATAAAGCGCGATAGCGAGTCACCCCTTTACGACATCCCGTAAACAAAGCAAAGTAACGCGGCAAGAGTGCCTCTTCGACGTGTGCATCTATAAAATACACACACGCTCACAATACACGCGGTTAGATGTCAAAGTTGCGAGGAGTATCGCGCGGTGGCAGTCGTAACATTAATTAAAATGAAAAACGCGCTTGTAGAGCCGGTCAAATAAATTCCCGTGGACGTATGGCAATAAATTAATTGGCTGTTCTCTCGCGCGCGAGTTTTCAAGCGCACTCTTTCTCTCTTATTATTCTCGATCTGTTGGTGGGAGAACGTTATTCCACATCGAGAGAGTGGCGGGGGGAGAGAGAAAACACATACATACGGTGTTAAAATGAGAGTCATCGGTTAGACGGGAGAAATAACGGCGAAAGAGGGTGAGGAGTAGCGGGATAGGAGGTTTATTTGTAAACACGCGATCGTACGTATACATATATGTGCCGAACTATGGATAAAGAAAGAAAGCAAGAATAAAGAGATGAAACGAAGGAGCGCGAGGGGATTTTCTCTCGCTGATCTCGCTCACTTGCGAATCACACAAGCGCAAAAGCACACGGACACGCGTACAAATGCACCAACGCGAGATATGAGAGAGCGAGATAGGCGAGAGTTGTTACTGACAGCAAACATGGCCTCCACCTCGTCGGGCCTCGGGCCGGCTTAACAACTTGCTCTCGCGCCACGCCGAGATCTCGCGCAGAGAGCAGTTCCTTTTTAGTGAATTGCTCGAGCATTATTAATCGCCTGATGTGGATTTCAAACTTATTACCGCGGCTGACATGACAGACATTGCCGGAGGGCGAAACTCGCTTTTGCCTCCCATTCTTCTACCCCCCCTTACTCATCGCGCTTCGTCTCTCGCCCGATTTCCGCGAGCTCTTTGCCTCACCCATGAAACCAGTCTACCAACGAAAGATATATATATGTTTGTGTGTGTGTGTGGAGATACGGGGCAAAATGGATCGTTCTTATTTCATTGACCACTGATATTTATCGTGTTTATCATAAACGTCCGCCTAAACGTTTTCCTTCGTTTCGAGGGGGCGCGTAAATTCAATAAATTAAGGAAATTTTCTATATTTCATGGTACTTTATATGTTTCGTTGTACGAAATTTTTTTTTCTTCTCAATTTTAATACATTTTGTCTCTAATGATTGGGCAACTTCGAGACGAAAATTAAAACTTTCCATTTAAAAAGTTCAGATGAAAATTTCTCTGGAACGATGAAGTCGCCGGAAATTTAACGTACATTGAGTGAGATGTGACATACGGGATTACGGGGAGATGTGACTCACGGGAAATTCAATTACCATGTTTGTTGACTTTCCGACCGGCGAAGGTTCATTTTGCACCGAAAAACCGTTTTGCCCCGTTCTCTCCTGTTTCGTTCCTTCTTCACTCCTATACTCGTACACTTTCATCCGGCACTCTCTGATTTGACGTCCGAGCCAGGTGCGCGGCACGTCCAACGCTGCCCAACCCTCGAACTCGCGAGGATTTACCTGCAGATTACGTGTACAGTCCGAGAGATTTTGCACCAGAGAGCATATCACTCTGTACGACGGTTATCTCACGAATCAGTGCTTCTCGCTTTCCCGTTCCATATTTGCCCCGCGGAATTTCACTCATCTCTATCTTACTCGCCTCTCTTTATCTTTCTCTCTCTATCTCTGTCTGTCTCTCTATCGCGTTTTAGCCCCGATTGAAAGTAATCTCATTTTGACCGTGGGGCACTCCTCGAAACTCGCCCTAATACATCTCTCAACCCCCGCGCACTCTTCGTGGTATATTCAAACTTCTGACTCTCGCTCCTCACTCGATCCCCCGTATTCTGCTTAAGAGAGCTCTCCGGGGAATACGCAGTCGGATGAAACACGTCGAGTGCACATAAACTCTTTCTCTCTCGTGATCGTATTAGTCGAATGCCCATTTCAGAGCCCACAAGGGGGTCTAAATTGTTGCGGCTATCATCGTGTTTAAGCTCTTGGAACTACAAACCGTGGCTAATATTCCGCTATTCGGATACACATTAAATTGCATAGATACATTAAATTGTCGAATTTCCTTTTGCCTGCATAACACAGGAAGCAACGCGAATTTTGTTTTAGGATATTGCGTAACTCGTGGCGCAAATTTTCCTTTGATAAACTATTATCCCGAGGTCTGTGTTAAGGGAGGAAATAGGGTTAGGACAGCGTTTTCTCAATGATTTTCATGAATTTTTTTATAGTATAAAAAATGAATATAATTTATTGAAACTTTGAGAATATTTTATACATATATTTAAGTATATACTATAAAATTGGTATATACTATATACTATGTACTATAAAATTTAAGTATATACTATAAAATAAAAAAGACTCAGCATTTTGCGTACATTCTGGAAGCCGCAATTTTCATCTGAAATCAAACGAGGTTGGAATTTACTTTTATTATATGTCTCTCTTCTATATGAACCTAAATGCTATCAAAAAAATAGAAAATTGAATTTTTTTACAGGGGTCAAAACAAAAGAGCATGATTTTTTGCCATTTTTTACAACGTTATTTGCAAAAAAAAAAATTATTTTAAATAATGATAATATTCCGATTTTAGGTTTATATAGAGCGCAATACTATGAAAAAAGTAACTGCCAATTTCCAAAACGATTGGTTCAAAACTTTTCAAACTAGCGTGTACGCAAGTTAAAAAAAAGTCGATTTCAGAAAAACGCGTTTGAAAAAATAGTACCAAGAAAAACAAGCAATATGGGGTCGCTAATATTTTATAGTATATACTTAAATATATGTATAAAAATTTTATAGTATATACTTAAATATATGTATAAAATATTCTCAAAGTTTCAATGAATTATATTCATTTTTTATACTATAAAAAAATTCATGAAAATTATTGAGAAAACGCTGTCCTAACCCTATTTTCCCCCTTAAGGCCGTAGTCTGTTCTAGAGCGAGATTTTCTCGTCATTTCTAATGTACAATATCGTTTAAGCCGTTGAAGTTGTCTTGATGAAAATTTACACGTGCATTTATTGATCCTTAGAGAATACTTGTACATTAAAAAAAAAAATTATTTTAAATATTTTCATGTAGTTTTTTGCCTTGTTGCAACATGGTGCGCCGAAATCGGCGCCCACTCTGTACGATGTTGTATGCATCTGAAAAAAAAAAGAAAATATATTCTCAATCTGTATGAGTATTCTGAGCACTGGTAGCAGAATTGGTACTTAAAAAAATTTTTTATCGAGTCGAACAATAATTTTGCCGACATTTTATAACTCGTCGAATACCCGAAAATGTATGAAATATCATTAATGAAAGTTCAACAGGCCGCCATTTTGTCCAAACATTTTTTTAAGTACCAATTCTGCTACCAGTGCTCAGAATACTCATACAGATTGGGAATATATATATATATATTTTTTTTCATATGCATACAACATCGTCCAGAGTGGGCGCCGATTTCGGCGCACCATGTTGCAACAAGGCAAAAAACTACATGAAAATATTTAAAATAATTTTTTTTTTAATGTACAAGTATTCTCTAAGGATCAATAAATCCACGTGTAAATTTTCATCAAGACAACTTCAACAGTTTAAACGTTATTGCACATTAGAAATGACGTCAAAAATCTCGCTCTAGACCAGACTACGGCCTTAATGGCTTATAACAATAGAACGAGTCGGAATTTTCATTAAAAATTTTGAGAACATATTTTTCAATAGTTTTACTAACAATTTATGAAATAAAAACAAAATCGATTTTTCGAACCGTCTAACCCTATTTCCCCCCTTAATAATGTTATTTTGCCAATTTCATTTCCGTCAAGTTTTCACAAGAACGCGACATTTTTATCCGCGTACATTTTTTTTTGCGTGGACTCCTTTATAGGTACCATTTTTCACAAAAGATTCATTTTATTTAATAAAATTCGTATTCGAAATCTGCCTAATCCCTTTTGTTGAATTTTAATTCAGCATTTTGTTACTTTAAACAAGATGAAGGGTAATTTAAAAAAAAAAACACGTTCAATAGTTTATATCAGTTTTTTCATAGGGATTATTGAACATAAAAGTTTTTGTTTGAAATGTATATTATCAGTGGAAAAGTAAGGTGGAGATATTTAATGGAAAATGTACGTTATATATTTAAAACAAAAATTGCTGCATGGCTATAACAATGTGGAGAAACTAGCATTAGAGGCTTCTGTCGATTTGTTCCCCCGTCACCTAGATGGCAGCACGAAACGTTACATTTTTTTATTTACTCCCTGAATAATAAATTGACTCGATTAATCTCTTAAATATGATTTTTCACGCGCCGCCACGTCACGGAATTCATATTATTCATCGTAATTAATTACATTCTTCGCATTAATTTCATAACGGCCGTTATTTGTTGGCTTAACTGTCGACATTCATTTTTCATCATCGGTCTTTTCGTCGACAGGTTACGTGACAAACACACAATGACTGGTCGGCTCGTGACCAAAATATTTCCGAGATACATAAGGGGTGTACCGTTTTAATCTTTTCACGCGCACGATTTATCTTCGATTTTATCGACGATAACAAACGGTTATTTTTCTAAGAAATTTCAAAAGTTTTGGGCAGTTGGGCAATATTTTATTTTCACAAAGGAATGATATTTGAAAAAAATAAGCTCATAAATTTGAATCTCTTTGTCTCGATTTTCATTAAATTCACTATCAAATACCGTTTAACGTTTTTCGATCATTTTTGACGTTGAAAATTGAGCAACTTATGAAGATAATACTTTGTAGCATGTTTTCGGAAAATTCTTCAACGTTTTCCTCAACTCATTGCGCGATGATCGACGACGTAGGTTAAAATGGCACACCCGATATATGTGTATAAGTAAAATTCGCCGGAGGTAACACAGTCGGCTCAAGCTTTCATCACTTTTGCCGACGTTGAGAGCGGTAGGGAAGGTCGTAGCAATAACGATAATTTAAATAACGTCGTGTTTCATCCGTCACTGCTCGTTACGTTTTACCTCTTTCATTTTTACCGCTCGAACGATCCCGGGCAGGTTATCCGGATGCTCGGGCATGGAGTTGCGTTGGTCGGCTTGTCGATTTCGCAATGATCCCGGTTTGGCGTGATCCCGGTTGCGGGTTTACCCGCCTCTCGCCGCCGTCGAGCCTCCGTGTGTGTTTGCGTCTGTATTTGTGCAATCGTTCGCCGACATCTCGCGTTTGTAGTCCAACCCGATTATTCACAGGCCAACGGGTCTCTCGCCTGTCACCGCGTCCAAGAGTTATGTTCTATGGCATTTCTATGGCACACTATATATTATGCAGTGTGTATTAGTCACACTGTATAAATATATATATATATATATATATATATATATATATATATATATATATGTATAATACTGCGTATGAAATATGCTTGAAGGAAATTACGTGTCGTCAGATAAGTCTTAGCGCAAAGTGTCCGCAAGAGTCACTCGATAATCGAACAGATATCATTTTGCCTTTTGCCTTAATTTTGCCTTACTAATGGAGGAAATTATGTGAAACCTGAAAAACAACGATGTTGCAAGTTTTCATTTACAACTTTTTTTTTCCACTCTTTTGTGTGTTGAATTGATTTAGCTTTAGTTTGAAAGTCGAAATTACTTTTCGAAAAATTAAACATTTTATATAATCTTAATCGTTTTGTCAATCCTCACGAAATCTGGTATCAAACCTTGTACAACATCATTTTATTTGTGCTATAAAATGGCACATGAATGTATCAACATTTTTTCAAGTTAAATATTCATAGACAAAAATTTGAAAAATTGATGGCAAAGATATTTTTTGAAAAATAAAAAATCCTGTACATCCTGTGAAATTGCGGCAAATAAGGGCAATTGGTTGCTCTACCCATATGCCAAATTTCAGTGTGATTGCTGAGGTTATTCTCGAGATATGGCCGTTTGAATTTTGAAAGTCTGTCGAATACATACATACTGATACGGACATTTGGCTGAATGTGATTTTCCGACGTTTCGACACACTCTGAAAGTAATGGCCAATGTAAAATCGAAAAAATGTTTACTTCACGAAGACAGAGGTTACTCGGCGAGAAATCAAAAAAGGGAGATAAAAATGCGTCAAACAAATGAATTTTCTTTCATACGGATAAATTTCGAAATACAATAAATTCATTCTTCTCAATTAAAATGGGATTGCAGTTTAAACCAATAAATATCTTGTTACGTCTGCTCGTAACCGTATAACAATCTTTTTCGAGTGCAACGGTAAAATCAAGAAAATCGAATGGAAAGATCGTTAAAATCGATACTCCAATAATGGACCGGTAAATCAGCGAATAACACGTGGGACATTCATCTTCAATCGACTGCTAAAGAGTAAAAGGGCGTAAATGAATAAAAATAAAAAAAAACCTATCACCAAAAAGCGACCGCAAAAACTCCTCAAACACTTCTAAATCAAAAGATCGTTTTCACCCTTCCTGTCACACATCAGAGAGTCTGTATGTCAGCGGTCATAAGGAAGCTGTGAAACATATACGAGACTGAAAGTGGGAAAGAGACTCTACTCGCGTGTCCAAAGCTCGTAATATCACACGTCGTCGATATATATATGTATATAAGTGTCCAGGGTTCTCTTATGTATACGTGTACCGTACATTCGATCGTATACCATACGCCCACGCGGAGCGTACCGGTGTGACACTAGTCGAAGATTTATGGCGCTATAAAATATCATTTGTATTTCGCGTCGAAGCGGACGCGAGTGGTGGAAAGGAGGAGGCGAGGGGGAGCCGGTCGCGAGCGTGGAGTCTTGATTAATGTAGCGCACATGTACATATATCCTGTATATATATACATGTTTGTACATATCAACCTATTCTAGGCCGCGATATATAATCGAGAGAGTCGCGCGATGAATAAACGTGTGTGTCGTAGTATATACAGTTAAACATCAATCTGAAAGAAGCATCTAGGCGTCGACTGTCACACGACAGGGAGACAGAGGGTGAAAGAGAGAGAGAGAGAGAGAGAGAGAGAGAGAGAGAGAGAGAGAGAGAGAGAGAGAGAGAGAGAGAGAGAAACAAACCGGGGGCGAGTCCCGGACGATGTCGTTGATAAATCGTCAAGATTGGACTTCTACCACCAGGAGATACAATCGGTCACTCTCTGGCGCTTTCGGTGCCGCTGTTCCTGTTTGCCCACGATTCAATCGTGCGCTTCTAACTTGATAGTGCGATGCTTCAACTCCCTGCCAACCCCTATATTTGAGAATTGGTGCGATTGTGTCGAGGGTGTCGAGAGATTGTCGTGATGGACTTTCGGTAAAAAGAAAAAAGAAAGCTTCGCGTGACATCGTTTTTCAACGCGTCCCCGCTTGAATCACCAGCTACAACTTAATTGCCAAGTGTTAATTGCCCGGTGTTTAATTGCTTCGTGTACGTACGAAGATTCGAATCAGATCTCTCGGCGCAGCGGGACGGGTGTTACGGAAAGCTGTAATGACTTTTTAAATAATAATTGGTTATAACAGTCACCGTTAAATACTTTCGAAGAAGGCGTTATTGCCATCGTTCAATCTTAGTCTCAACTCTCGACTTATATACAGAGGGGATTGTGTCTTTGACATTGACGTGAAGTTGTCGCTTTGTCGGCTTTACGTCTAAACTGTTCTATATAGATAGGCCAGAGTTGCAGACTGTTCCAGGCGAGGATTTTCACACAGTTTGACAACGATTTATGCCCATTTTTATTCGTAAATACGGTTGCTGCGATTTTGGGAATATAAAAAGCACAACTACACTGAATGGGTCAGGCGATTAAATATCAAAGAGACTCACTCAATTTAAATCGCTGCAAATCGAAATTTCGATCTTCAAAATATCTAACTGTCCCCCTCCCAGAATAAGAATTCTTTTTAGGATTCCGTACCGAAAAACTGAACCCTGCTTACGCCGAGACTCGGTTGTCCGTTCGTCCGTCCTACTGTACTTCTGTCACGAGCCTCCAACTCCTAAATGGTTTGACCTATCAACTTGAAATTTGGCATGATATTAGAGTGAGATGTTCCGAAAATGGCCACCGAGTCATTTTTGAGAAAATACTTTCTTCGAGAATTTGGAAGAGCCAAAAATGTGTGATCGTGAAAAAAAATTTCTTTCGGTCCTGTGTGTGGCGTATCATTTGAAAGGGCTTAAAGGACTGCGAAAATATTATTGAATATTTTTTTTCGACTAAGATTATCGACAATATTTATTGGAATGTTCGTTTTTTACTATGACCCCCCCACGCTTAATATCGAAAATTCGGAAATAATTATAATATATGAAGGCATACGAGGGGGGACCCAAAAAAAACGGGAATTACGCTGCGACGGGGAGGGAGAGTGGGGAAAACCATTGCTCGACCAGGTGTCCGTTGGGGACACGTCTCCTGAGTTAGTGTGCGAAGTTATGTCGCCGTGAGTGCATCGGTTCGCCCGTGGGAATTTTTGTAGTGAAACAACTTTTTCCATTTCGGCGAAAACGTGATGGCCGATTGTCGAGAGCAACGCGCGGCTGTGAAATTTTGTTTCCTGTTGGGGAAATCGGCCGCGGAAACTACTGTAATGCTTAAGACTGCTTATGAAGATGCTGCCCTAAGTAAAACCAGAGTCTACGAGTGGTTTTCACGTTTTAAAAATGGAGAAATGTCAATTGAAGACCAACCCGGTTCAGGACGCCCCTCAACGTCAAGAAGTGACGAAAACGTCGACAAAATCAACGCTCTCATTCGTTAAGACCGTCGCCGAACCATTGATCAACTCTGTGAGATGTCTGGGATATCATGGAGTTCAATTCAGAGGATTTTATCCAAAGATTTGCACATGAGCAGAGTTGCAGCCAAATTTGTCCCTCGCCTTTTCACAGACGAGCAAAGGAAGCGTCGACTTCAGGCGTGTTTTGAACGTCAAAATCAGTTCGAAGAGGACCCTGAATATTTTTTCAAGGTGATTACTGGTGATGAATCGTGGTGCTATGGATACGACCCCGAAACGAAGCAGCAATCAAGCGTTTTGCCACTGTGGAGGAGGTAAAACAAAAATCGCTGGAAGGCCCAAAGAACATCCCGATAAGTGGATTTAAAAAATGTTTTGAACTTTGGAAGGATCATTTGTAGAGGTGCGTTGTGGTCAAAGGAGAATAATTTGAAGGTGATCAAAATTTGGTCCAAAAATATTGAAAAATAAATAAATTATGACGAAATTCCCGTTTTTTTTGGGTCCCCCCTCATATAGAAATGAAAAACGACTTCGCTTGGGGGAATGGTATACGCAACCCTCGGCGTCCGAAGTATGTGGATATAATTCACGCTTGACCGGTTTTTTCTTTCATTAAACTTCAAAGCTAATTTCCTGTTAATCTTCGCGGTACTTCCTAAAAAGAATATTTTGTTACAACGAAGTAATTTACAACTTCACTTACGACGTTGTAAAAAATATTAAATATTGTAAAAATACGATGTTGGCATTCGCTATACAGACGAAGGAGGAATAACTAATGTTAACGTGGAAGAAAAAGCTTTCACATACTGGTCTGACTACACAATTACTATATGTATATGCACACAGTTTTCTTGACTAGATAAACTTGACGAGAGTGAGCCGCCCGTCCCGCAAGGGGCCAATACGTTTTCCCTCACGCTTTTTCCACGCTCGTTCATCACTTAGCAACGATGATTTTATGCAGGGTGAAAACGAACGAACGGGGCAGCAGAAACGTAAAAGAGTGTCCGTACGGTAACGGGCGTAACGCGCGCGTACCATATACATAATATATTATCCCATGCTAGGGCGGAGAGAGCGATATATCATACGGGTCTCTCTCATGGCTCTACCCTCTACGACTATTATACCGTAAGACTTACGATATTGCCACTTTGCTATATGGTATAACAGTCAGGGAAAACTAATGCGACTGTATTAGCTCTTACAAGTATGTATGCACACAAACCTATGAAGAGAAACGATTGGCGTCAGCGCGATGTAACGAAAAGAGAGTCTTGATGTGGTCAATTATCGAAATTGTTATGCTTTATGATCGGAGTGAGCGTGGACCAAAATTGAGACTAAGCATTTTCGCGAATTGTCCTTTTATAATTTCCGGAGAGAATATGTCAGCTCTTCAAATGGAGCAGAACCAGTGAATACCTGGTCATCCAGGCAGTTGTATTGAATATTTTTCTTCATCAGATTTGAATGCATTTCGAAAATCGTCAGCTAATAGTCCTATCTTCGGCTGAGCTATTTATTTGGCTCAATTTTTCCGAATGGACCACAGTTGCAGACATCAATTCATCTTCCAAATTTCACGAATTGCGTGAAATCTTTTTATTCAAGCGCACCACAATCCCTGACTCTGCCATGCTGGTCGAGTGAGGAATCGTCAGAGGGCGTTACAGAGATGACAGGATCATCGGGGCACGGGGGGGGGGGCTTTACTGTATTGTATATGAGCTGTTTATGCGCGTAAATATTTCAACACTCTCTAGACGAAAGCCGGGGGGGATGATAAGGTGCTGGGACCAGAAAAAAGGAGCGTCGAAAGGGAGACTCTCAGAAGAGGAGTTTCGTGACAGGAGATTCGGTGCGCGGTGGCAAGAGCGAGAAAGGGACAAGGGTGCGAGAGATTCGAAGAGTCCGCGTAGCGAACGAGCTTTGGGGACAGGGATTTACGCGGTGCACGAGTACGTTCGTATGGTAGGTCTTTCTCTCTTACTCTCTCTTTGCCCGAGAGCGAGAGAAACGCCCTTTATACATGTCGTCGCTGTAACTTATGGCCGCTATAGATCACAATTACGGGTAATGGCGCTCACTCTTGTATTCATGGCAATATTATTTTTGGGCTGCTGACACTCGCCCTCTCTCTCTCTCTCTCTCTATATATATATATATATATATATATATATATATATATATATATATATATACTCCCGCGACGCACAGTGAGAATGACTGTAAAATAACGCCTCGTCGCTATCATACGTATATAACACCTAAATATTCGTACTGTATATCACCAACCGTGCACAGTATCGTACACGATGTAAAGAGGTACGAGAGTAAAAAAAGCGAAGATGAAAAGAGATCGAGTACACTAACACCCTCCGTGAGCTTCCTCCGGATAGAATATGTAGCCTTCTCTCCCCTCCGACTTATCGCCGTATGCTAAATAGCAAGTGGCATAATGCTAGTTTGATTTACCTCTCAGTAGCGCAAACGCAGAAGCGACAGAGAGCTCTTTTCAAGGGAGGGGAATGAAATCCTCGTCTCGCCCCGTTAAAACGTCGATGTTCCAGTTATAGCGGTTGCTCTTTCGTTTCGTAGTCAAGCACGTTAAAGTGTTTTCATGAAGCACACCCCAAGCTTTCATATTTTGCGATCTTGGGATTGTCAAAAGAATGTGAGAAACTCGTTTCTGGATACTTTAGAATTACGAACTAGGTGCACGACCGAAAGAAGAACCTCCCTTACCAAACACCAAGTATTCGAGATCTGTAACTCAACGAGGGGGAAGGCATCCCCTTGCCTTTCTCCAGAAGCGACATGTGCAAAAGAATGTGTTTATCCAAAGCCTTTCTGGAGTCCATATCTCGACCGACAGAGGTCCAAGTGTAGCGGATTAGGCGGGAGGAACGAACCAATGACGACAGCGCAAAAGTCGACTGCTCGTTGCGGTGTCGCCGTTCAACGGTAGGAAATAGAACTATTCACGGCGTTCGTCACGTCTTCTCTCTCTCTCTCTCTCTCTCTCTCTCTCTCTCTCTCTCTCGATAGCTACGACGAAGGAACTAGCGACGAGAGAACGATATATCAATGTAACCGATTCACAATAGGGCATTACTCTCAGGTTTGCAAGACACAATGGCCATCTCTCGTTGCTCGGGTGTTTGCGATTTTGCCTCTTGTACAGATCTCTGGAGAGACAGAGAGAGAGAGAGAGAGAGAGAGAGAGAGAAAGAGAGAGAAAAACACATTCAGCATGAAGCAACCCGATGTGTTATTGCAGCAGCAGGAGAGCAAACTCGTATAGTTACGAGAGCGTTGTAAGCTACCGCATCTACCGGTGTCCTCTCTTCTGTATATTCACACACGATGAAAAGACACGATAATGTATGTACACACGCTTTTGGTCGCTAGAACGTTTATAACGATTCGCACCGAACGGCATATATACCAGCCGAAACATCAGCTGTATCGGTGAACGGTATATAATACGATATACGGACTCTTGTGTATTGCAACACCACTGGATGGTAACACACTGGGGGTACATGTATTATGGCTACCGGTCCCATTAGGCCTGGTGATACACGAGTTTCGAGTGTATTAGGTACACTTCGAGCGCGTCTATCGTATATATATATGTACAATACACATGCTTATTGCCGTGGATATGCGTACTCGTGAACCCTCCTCATGTTCAATTATGCGCGATATCCATTTACATGCTAGAGAGGAATAATGAACTTTTATTGTTACGGCAGACCTCATTCATGTTCATATACCTGGGAGGGGCTGTGAATTTCTGAAAATAAGGAGACAATTTGGATAGATATGATATTCGGTAACTTTTAGAACAGGACAAAGGTGCAAAGTTTTTCGCGGTCCAATCAGAAGACAATTATCGGGAGAAGGATTATTCGGAGGGTTATTCAGAGATGGAGTTATATTTGTGATCATATGGGTAGGATTATCGATGTTTCATTGCGGTTTCGACTACAGTCCAATAGTTCGAAGGATTACTGAAATCTCTCGGTTTGTAGGACTATTGAATTTCATTAGTATTCTTAATCTCGCGATAATTAGGTCCGATAGTGTTTTTTTTCCCGCTTATTTAACGTCAAGTCAATGACTATGGTTATTAGCGACGCTACTTGTGTTCCAAGAGTGGATTCCGCATCACTTTTAGGATGAACGTTAAGTGTAACTGTTTTATCGACGGCGGTAACAGCCGGTCCACTAGATTCTCGCTTCGCAGTGGCGGCGTTACGTCGTGTCGATCGCTGACGGTAAATTCCTGACTGTCCTAAAGACAGATGGCGCGACACGTGCCTCGAACTACGTCGAGATACTTTTTCCGTCAATGGAACGACGGCACCGAGATTTGAACCCCAAGAATGTCCCGATGCTTTGCTTTAGATACAAACATCCTAGCCATTAGATCAAAAGTCATTGGAAATAGTATTGGTATCATTAGTGTTTCCATCGTATCCCTTTTTCGGGTTTTTACGTCGTTGCTCCTTTGGTCTCATTTCCAGTATATTCCTTGAGACCCCGTTCTAGATTGTTGTCCGCAATCACTCTTTCCAAATGCACTACTGTATCGCATTTGCACATAGGCGTAGGAACAGTGTGAAAAACCTGGCCGATACAGACGGCTGACTTTCCAGCTGTATTACCATGGGAAACTCAGAAAAACTGCCTCCCGCGGTATGGCCAATACTTTGGTCCGATAGTATTTTTTGTTTTTAATCCTCTTTTGTTACAACTCAGAGTGTTTCCCCAAGTCATAGTGACGGAGTAGTTTACGGACATTTCGAAATCCAGAGGGTACGTGACGATTTTATCAATGGTGTCTATTGACTCGCGTAATTTTCCAGTACTCTCGTGGTCATACCGATCATTCTGTTTGGCTTTTCCCACAACTGTTGTATAATTACGCGCAACCGCGTAAGTGGATGTAATGTACATCCACTCTGGTGCATTATTCTCGATCGTCTAGTTACGGGACATGCACTTTAACCGGTTTGAGGGCTTGATGAGCGGATATATACGATCGCCCGTGCGTTAATCGCACTCGCGCGTAATCAACCACGATCCGTATAGTCCGATTGGCAAGATTTTCCGCGTTCAATAATTCGCACGGACAGCGATGGTTTTGTGATGGACATTTTCTCGTTGCGACGTTGGCCGATGTCATAATTAATCGCACGAAAATATGCAACGTATATAGAGCCTTGAACCGCGATTTTTCTAAATATTCTCGAGCGGTAATAAATTATTTATTACATACATAAAACGGTACGCACATGGCTTGCGACTCAATTCTTACTTTATGTAGATTTAAGGTAGTAGTCTGGTAACTTAAGCCGATTTTCATGTCATTTTTGGTGGGCGTTTTTTTGTAGGAAAATAAAAATGAATCGTTTTGGATATTTAGGATGTTTTTATTTACATATTAGAGATACAAAAATTTTTTTTTTTTTTTAATTTAATAGTTTATTATTATTATTATTATTGATCAAAGTTGGCACCTCGAAAAAAAAACGCGTGGGTGGCCCTGGTGATTTTGGCTCTTGATGTTATCTGAAATAAAAAATTCTGGATAATTCTTAATCTATAGACATGTCATTCTGGTCGGAACTACTGAAGTTCAATTTCATGGATAAATAACAAAATGGCGGACTTTGGAAAAAAGTTTTTTTTTCCAAATCTGAAATAAAAAATTCTTGATAATTCTTAATCTATAGACATGTCATTTCAAAAAAGTTTTTTTTTCCAAAGTCCGCCATTTTGTTATTTATCCATGAAATTTAACTTCAGTAGTTCCGACCAGAATGACATGTCTATAGATTAAGAATTATCAAGAATTTTTTATTTCAGATAACATCAAGAGCCAAAATCACCGGGGCCACCCACGCGCTTTTTTTTCGAGGTGCCAACTTCGCTCAATAATAATAATAATAATAAACTATTAAATTTTTTCAAACAAATTTTTATTTGTATCTTTAATATGTTAATAAAAACATCCTAAATATCCAAAACGATTCATTTTTATTTTCCTACAAAAAAACGCCCTCCAAAAAAGACATGAAAATCGGCTTAAGTTACCAGACTACTATCGGATTCATTATCGTGTCAAGTCGTTTTTTTCGGAAAAACAACAAAATACAAACGAATTTTGTGCATAATCACGAACAGATGATGACATCCAATAAGTTTAACGTCAAATATACGCTAAACTTGGACAAAAAAGTGTGAAAATATTAATTTTATTCCATTTGATTACCGCTGGTATACACGCAATTCGTAGCTTTTATATTGAGCCGAATGCTCGGTATATTGAGACAAGACATTCGTGCCGAGAGGAAACGTCAGTATCGTTATTGGTTCACATTAATTCGAGACTGAAGAGTCCGTGAGTTGTGTAGGAAAAGATCGCGAACGCGTTAGAGCATGTGTCTATATCTGTATGTGCATACATTATATACACAGACAGCAGAATGGAACACGGCCGGCAGTGGAGGATCGAGTGGCGAGAACATACCGCAAAGGAAATAAGGTCACGCCAGAAAGTGAGTAATGATCGCAGTTTATCTCGGAGAAGTAACTAGCGATGTTCGTGTAATGGGGGCATTCATCAACGCGCCCGATCTCGCATTCGCTTCGTCTCTCGGTGTATGCGCGCCAGAGCCCCGCGGCTCGAAGAACGCGCAGACCCCTGAAGAGAGAAAGAGACGGTGAGAGTATTTCGACGCGAGAGTGCCGAATGTGCGCGGAAAAACTTGCCGTTAACGTTTTCGGATTCTCTCGCGACGATTCGCGAGCCCGAACGATGCCTTCCCGTTCATTGAGAAGGAGGTTGACGATCTGCAACGAGAATCTCATGGAACTCTAGTATCGTAATTTATGGATATCCGAAACATGATTGACGCTCGGAGAGTCATTATTCGAAACGATAATGCCGTAAACGACAAAATTCTACTACCAACGGTCGCGCGGGCTAATTCACCGACGCCACCGCGCGGCGGCAGCACCTTCGCCGAGTTCGAAACATTTCACGAATGATTATCTTTTTGTTCAATCGCACACGATCGTCACGTAATCACGCGAGCGACGTGTTGGCCGTTAACGCTTTTGGCCAGAGTAGCAAAACGGTGGTTAAACGAAAAAAAACATAAAAGTCGGGTAATAATCAACGAGTCTCAATATTATACGATCTCGCGCTTTTCACAATACCAAACCGTGCGGAGTAAAAAATTAACAGCGGTTGCTCATTACACTCCGTGCTGTACGTCGAGTTTTTCTTATCCTCGGTAAAGCAATTCATGCGCGTAAAATAGTACCTATACTGTTAGGTGCAAATAGAATTCAATGGTAAAGAAATTTGCTCCTTGTTAGTAACATTTTCACGAGCAACAATACCATACGAGCATAATAACATACACGGGCCGAAACGAATTCTTCTAAGAAACGACGGATAATTTCAGAGCCCCTACAGAGAGAAAGAGAGACGCTACGAAATAATTGTCTTGACGTTCGAGCTCTTCGGTAGAAAACGAGAGATTATGTACCACTATTACACTACGTAAGTGCATAAATAGTGGAACATCTTTTAGCTTACGCAAAACGGAAAAATTTAAACTGTTAAAAGTATCAATCAACGAGCAGAGCTATCGCTGTTCTCTGTCACCGGAACGAATGTTAATTCTTTAAACGTTCCCCCGCCGGTGTCCTCGTAAGATATAAATGAAGGTAAACTAGATGAGGTTTCACTTTATACACTTTATTCTGCGGCCCATACGGGTAACGTATTCGCGAGTTTTTAACATCCGGTCTTCCTTGTTATGAAAAACGAGTGAATTTCATCGTCAAAAGTTGGCATTTTTAACGTCTTTGGCCCCTATATTTTGTTGTTTTGTTTTGTTTTTTTCTTTTTCGTATACGATGATTGACGTCTGTCGGATTGCTTGGGACCCCGGCGAGCAGAGTCCTCTTTTCTCGGTCTCTATTATATTTATAAATACACCCTACTCGCTGAATTGCCGAGCACGCAACGAAAACTCAGAAAGGAGGCAAAAGAGGAGTGTCCTACCACTGCGACGAGAGAGAGAGAGAGAAAGCGAGAGGAAGCGGGAGAAAAAGAGCGAGAAAGAGTTTTACCATTGCCCTTCCTTCGTCTCTGCTCCCTGTTATTACCGTCTTTTTCGCGGCAGAGTACCAACAGAGAGAGAGAGAGAGAGAAAGAGAAGGAGAGACCCCCCTGTAATTATGATTTTATTTTTATGGACATAAATTATACAGTCAGCGTAGCTGTGTCATTACATGGCATTTTAATTCAAGGCTGTAGACATAATGGCAACTCGACGTGGAGCTCAGCGCGCGCGCCCTCTTGTAGGTATTATATACAACCGTGTGGCCTGACCACTCACCTGCCTCGGGCTGGCACTTTACCATTTTCTTTCTCTCTTCTCTCCTTCATCTCGTTTCATCGGCAATATTTATATATATATATATATATATATATATATATATATATATATATATATATATATATATATATATATATATATACATGTATATTTGCGGTACACACTTTGCGGAGTACAGACTCTGTACTTTATCGTGTACCGGGCTCTCGTTACAACGCCGACGTTCCTCTCGCACCTACTCTCGTTTCCTCACCTTCTTACCTCGGTATATCGCGAAAAGTCTTTCTCGTCCGTTCATCCGTCTACCTGTCCTTGTACAGGAGAGTTATACCTCTTTGAGGGCGGTATGCATGTGTTTTCCATGTAACAAACATGGGTAAAGATACGGGGGATGCGCGAAGGCTGTCACAAGTCTTCAGGAGTAAACTGTGACGACGTGAATAATTACGCTCCGAAAATGTATCCAGTGTGTGTGTGTGTGTGTGTGTGTTTTTTTTTATGTGTAATATCTTTTCGTTCGGTTTCCTGCAATCTGTGGCAGTGATTTCGTGAAAAGGGACGGAAGTGTGAAACAGGAAGCCCGAGAAGCGCGCGCTATTTGATTTGACCAATGAGCGCGCGCGGTTGTAGCGTTGGCCGTCAGATGGTACCAATCCATTTTCCGAGAGATTGGTACTGTCAGCCAACAGCGTGTGCGTGTGTGACGAGAAAGAGAAAGGGAAATAGAGGAGAACGCATCAGCTGTGCGCTTAACGGGGGGGGGGGGGGGGGGGTAGTGTTTTAAAGGCGAAAAAAAGCATATTTTTATGATTTTTTTTGCGGCGACATGAGTAATATAATTTTATTAAACAGAATTACATATTATTGTACAGCTATTGAAGTATCTCAGAAAAAAATTTCAATGAAAAATATTGATAAATAAGCCGGTGACGTTGAATCTCCAGAGGCGCCTTGAAAAAAAGTGGTTTTGCGGTGAACATAATAACTCGTTACCGGATCATCTGAAACAAAAAATTGATATGCATTTTAAAGGTGATGTATTTCTCGAGGTAATCGGGAAGAGTTTTTTTTTTTTTTTTTTTCTATTTTTTGCAGCACTTGGAAGTGAAAAACGCAATTTTAGCTAAAAAAATCGCGCTTAATTTGTTATTAAAAATTTGAAAAAAAAAAAAAACTCCTGATTACCTGTTGATTTATGTGAAGAAGTAATGTTTAAATTTTCAAAAGGATCGGTTCAGTAGATTTTGAGTTCTAATGTTCACAAACTTCAAAAATGACGTTTTCGGGAAAATCGATTTAAAGTTTTTTATACGTGAAAATCGGGTATCACGGCCGGTCGTTTGAAACGCTGTAACTCCGTTAGTTTTACTCCGATTGACTTAAAATTTATACATAATATTCTCGACATATTGTTCATTCAGAAAAAGAATTAAAAAAAATGCAAAAAAAATCATTTTAAAACCCTACCCCCCCCTCTTAACATACAGTGTTGTGTATAAAGTGTGCTGTTATATAAACTAATTTATGTGTGTAAACTATATTAATAAATATATTTACTGTTCATAATGTGTCTGAAAAATGTGCAGATCATGGATAAAAAATGCAAGTGAGTAATAATGAATAATTATTCGAATAAATATTTGAATATTTGGATTTATTAATTTTTGTGGTTGATTTCTGTCGCTGCTCAATTGATATTTAAAATTTTGATTAAAAAAAAAACAAATAGCTTTTTTAACTTTTGAGGTTAATTTCTGTCGCTGCTCAATTGATATTTTTGATTTTGGTTAAAAAAAAAACAAATTAATTAATTACACGGATATTTTCGTTGATATTAATAATTTCTTGAATATTTACAATTCTAATTTAATTCTAATGATTTTGTGAGTTGCAGAGATGGGTAAATCGAGAGCAGAATATATGCGAGATTACCGGCAGGAGAAACGCGAGGAAAAATGAAAAACTGGAAAGGTAGACCCAAAAAAAATGCGCATAATTCGACTCAGCGTAGCAGGGATTTTCGGGTATGGGCAGCGAACTTAAGGCCGTAGTCTGGTCTAGAGCGAGATTTTTGACGTCATTTATAATGTGCAATAACGTTTAAACCGTTGAAGTTGTCTTGATGAAAATTTACACGTGCATTTATTGATCCTTAGAGAATACTTGTACATTAAAAAAAAAATTATTTTAAATATTTTCATGTAGTTTTTTGCCTTGTTGCAACATGGTGCGCCGAAATCGGCGCCCACTCTGGACGATGTTGTATGCATCGGAAAAAAAAAAAAAATATATATTCTCAATCTGTATGAGTATTCTGAGCACTGGTAGCAGAATTGGTACTTAAAAAAAATTTTTGACAAAATGGCGGCCTGTTGAACTTTCATTAATGATATTTCATACATTTTCGGGTATTCGACGAGTTATAAAATGTCGGCAAAATTATTGTTCGACTCAATAAAAAAAATTTTTAAGTACCAATTCTGCTACCAGTGCTCAGAATACTCATACAGATTGAGAATATATATATATTTTTTTTTTCAGATGCATACAACATCGTCCAGAGTGGGCGCCGATTTCGGTGCATCATGTTGCAACAAGGCAAAAAACTACATGAAAATATTTAAAATAGTTTTTTTTAATATACAAGTATTCTCTAAGGATCAATAAATGCACGTGTACATTTTCATCAAGATAACTTCAACGGTTTCAACGTTATTGCACATTAGAAATGACGTCAAAAATCTGGCTCTAGACCAGACTACGGCCTTAATTCTCTCACAGACATCAACGGCCGACCCAACTACTGCTTTACCAAATCTGGTTGTCAGTCGTGCAACTTTACGATTGCCATCGTTGCCATTTTCTCCTACTTCGTCTACATCAACATCGACTGCATGTAATACTTCGATGGATAGTCTCTGCTCTTCCCCAAATTGAATAAAAATAACTGTCTCCAATAAAAAATCGCATTACTCCTAGCGTTAATTAAATAAAATACAATTTTCATTAAAAAGAATGATTCTTCGTTACGAAAAATCATTTCAAATAATACCTGAATCATTTTTTTTCGGGATATAATGTTAGTGTTGCTTATTACCAAGGTGAGATGTCAGATGTTACACATCATATGCGACTACTGTAGGGGTCGCTTATTTTATTTTTTTCTTATTCAATGTTTTTCCTTCAGTGATTGTTCATTCGTTACTCGAGAACTTGAGTATTTTTATAATAAAAAACAATTATTGCGTACAGTAGTCGTATTATTTTTACTAAGGGATGTTATTTTGTTATAATAACCCCTCTCCCGTGTACGAAGTACAACTTGAAAAATAATCATGTGGACGGAATTTCGTCGAGACATCTCGTGAAAAGTGTCTTATCAATTTATAAAAACGAATTTCCGTTCTTTTTTCGTTATCGCGAATTAATTGCAGTCGGTGGGGTATGTCGTTCAGGTGGAAGATGTCTTGCACGTGTACAGCCATCAGAAAAGCATCACGTACAGAGTACTCTATACAGCTAACCTCCCCTCATCCACAATGTAGTATAGATACATGCACGGTGCCCGCGAGCCGAGGGATTGGGAAGGATCTCGCGATCGCGCTTTTTGTTGACGAAATGGTATGAGGATCAACACGTACCGGTAGCCCGGCAAGTAGGAGTTCAAAGTGAGAGAGACAGAGAGAGAGAGAGAGAGAGAGAGAGAGAGAGAGAGAGAGAGAGAGAGAGAGATAAGCTTGCGCGCACGCGGTAATGCTTGATGTTACGAACGCACAGGCAGAACGGGCAGAGGGCTGTCAGCCCGCCGCCGCGCTGTCAGTCTCCTGTCTGGTTGCTGTCAGTCTGTCATTCACTCACTCCCGAGCTCGCGCCCGCGCTCTGCGCTCATTCCAGCATATACTCTCCTTGGCTGCTGCTCCTCTCTGCTCTCTCGCGCTCTCTTCGCTCATACTCATTCCCCGTTCGCGTTATCTCATGTCTGCTCGTTTGCTCTCGCTTCATTTCTCTCTCTCTCTCTCTCTCTCTCTCTCTCTTTCTGTCTCTCTCAATTCGTTGCTTTTTTTTCGTCTTTTTAGCAACGTTTTTCACCGATGCTCAAACTTGTTAGGTCGCAAAGGGGAGAGCTCTGTCACTCTCTCTGTCTCTCTTTCTCTTCATCTCGCGACAGCAACAGCCGTGCCCATCTGTTCGTAAAAATATTTTCTCCAAACCGCGGACGAGAGAATTTCGCTGGTGTGTTTGCTGGTCGCGACGTTATTCGGTGATACATAAACCCCACGTCGTATATACATATATTGCGAGCTTCTGCAATATGTATGTATGGGATATTATATATCGGCGGTAAAATTGCTTCAGTTTCAGCGCCGCTCATCAGACTTTCTTCCCCTCTTTTTTTTTTTTTTTTTAACGCACGCTCACATCTGTCCTCAACCCTTTCGTATTCGCCGTTTGGTTTCAATTTGCCCACGACGGCAGTGCCTCTCGCGAAATTCGTCTCCCTTGTAAAACGACGCTTTTCAACGAATATCAACCATTCGAAACAATTTCGGAAGGAAATAATTATAGAACGCTATTCTCATAAAATTAATTGATAATTGACAACAATAATGATACTGTTCGACAAAAAGATTATCTTTATTTCTTCAGCATCATTTTGGCAATTCATTCTCAATGGCTTTTTTATACCGATGGAAAAACTATACATTACAATACAATTATTGGCAAAGGTTATTTTAGCAAAACATGTTTTTCATTCCACAGAGACGGTCTAAATTTATGGAATTTTGAATTTCTCACAAAAAAAAAAAGCTTGAAAACTAGTGCAATTTTTGGGCCTATTGCATAAAAATTTCCTAAATCAATTGGGTACAATAGGATTTTTTGAAAAATTCATTAAAAATTAATCAAGCCTCACAGTATGAAATTACGGGAAAGAAAAATGATGCGAATTATAACTTGCATATTGCTTTATCATTGTTTGTGCATACACAAAGATTCCTCCGTGAGTAACCAAAAAATTCAAGAAGCTTCTCTTGCTCATAGAGAAAAATTAGCGAATGCGTAAAAATCAGGGAAGCCATATGCACATTTCAATTCGCATACATATTTTATATTTGATTTATCCGAAATGACAGCATCCTCGTTCTTGAACCGACCCTCGAAATTTCCACTTCGTTACATCAACCTCACAGTGAGAGCGAGAAAAGAGCTATTTGTTCGTACGAGTATATGCTATTTTCGGACTTTCTTTCGATTAACTACCAACAGCGGCATGGTCGAGTCAAGAGTAGGAGAAAGAGAGAGAGAGAGAGAGAGAAAGAGAAAGAAAAATGAGTAAATAAATGATTTGATGCAGGTGGGACGTGTGATCGAGCGAGATCATTCCGCGCGTTACAAATTCGATTACAAACACTCTCATAAATCTTTTGGCTTCTCCGTGAGCGATGGAGCCCCTGAGATTGAGAGGGAGAGAGAGGTAGAGAGAGAAAAATGGCGAGAGCACAACATTTCGTATATCCGTCGTGTATGCAGTTGCCCGAGAAATCGTAAGAAAGTTTTTGTCGCTCGAATCGTGATTCCCGTTTGCCGTCTCGATATCACCCTCTCCCTCTCTCTCTCTCCCACCTATATATACATTGATATATGAATAACATATACAGTTATATATTGTATAGTGTAAACCGCAGTGGCATGCAGGAACGCAGCAATAAACCAAAGACCATTTGCGTATCCGGCTTATGTTTCCATCGGGTTCCATCAATGTGAATAAACACCGGTACGTGAGGTAGCAGAAACGTGCACGGCATTAATATGTATTGGCAATAAATCGATATCGATAATTAAAATCTGCGTTCGGGTACATATATATGTATACATACCTGTGGTATATAAGAGATGGAGGGAGGGATCAGGGCTGTGAGCGGCTTCAGAAGTCGTAGATATAAATATATAGACATATACACAATATTAAATGGTATATAGGTGTTATACCGCGGGTGTAACAGTCGCCGCGAGCAGCTCTCTGCCCGGGCGTTTATATAAAAGTTCAATTTGTTATATGTAACTGCACGAGATGACTATAAATATTGCGTTACCCTTTTTAACTATGGGGACCGTAAATCCGAATGATTTATGTCCCACGCCTCGCGTCCCGTTGCCCCGAGCAAGAGGGCGAAATCTCTCGCGGTATAACTATATATGTATACAGCTATAGAGCACCAGATAGAGTATATATGTATTTATGGGATCTCGTTACTGTGGCATTTCGTGGTGGTGATTGTACCAGGATTTCCGACTTCTTTACGTATATGTGAAGAAAAAAAACACGCAGACACACAATCTCGCGTTCTCTCGACGTCTTACGGCTCCTCGTGAAATCTCATTCAATTACTTACTTTTTCGCTGACTTCGCGACCAGCCAGGCAAACAGAAAAAAAACTTTTTAAACTTCTACCGGCTAGAATTGAATGAAAAATCGTTTGGCCGAAAAAAAAGAGAAAATACGTGAAACGAAAGCTTAAGACTGATAAGTCATCATTGGGGTTGAAATTGATAGTACTCACGGATGGAGGGAAAATGGAAAATACGAGGGGGGACCCAAAAAAAACGGGAATTTCGTCATAATTTCTTTATTTTTAAATATTTTTACACCAAATTTTGATCACCTTCAAAGTATTCTCCTTTGACCACAACGCACCTCTGCAAACGATCCTTCCAATGTTCAAAACATTTTTTGAATTCACTTATCGGGATGTTCTTTAGGCCTTCCAGCGATTTTTGTTTCACCTCCTCCACAGTGGCAAAACGCTTGATTGCTGCTTTGTTTCGGGGCCGTATCCATAGCACCACGATTCATCACCAGTAATCACCTTGGAAAAAAGTTCAGGGTCCTCTTCGAGCTGATTTTGAAGTTCAAAGCATGCCTGAAGTCGACGCTCCCTTTGCTCGTCTGTGAGAAGGCGAGGGACAAATTTGGCTGCAACTCTGCTCATGTGCAAATCTTTGGATAAAATCCTCTGAATTAAACTCCATGATATCCCAGACATCTCACAGAGTTGATCAATGGTTCGGCGACGGTCTTCATGAATGAGAGCATCGATTTTGTCGACGTTTTCGTCACTTCTTGACGTTGAGGGGCGTCCCGAACGGGGTTGGTCTTCAATTGACATTTCTCCATTTTTAAAACGTGAAAACCACTCGTAGACTCTGGTTTTACTTAGGGCAGCATCTCCATAAGCAGTCTTAAGCATTACAGTAGTTTCCGCGGCCGATTTCCCCAACAGGAAACAAAATTTCATAGCCGCGCCTTGCTCTCGACAATCGGCCATCACATTTTCGCCGTAATGGAAAAAGTTGTTGCACTACAAAAATTCCCACGGGCGAACCGATGCACTGGAGGCGACAGAACTTCGCACACTAACTCAGGAGACGTGTCCCCAACGGACACCTGGTCGAGCAATGGGTTCCCCCACTCTCCCTCCCCGCCACAGCGCAATTCCCGTTTTTTTTGGGTCCCCCCTCGTACAATTAGTTGCGCGGAAGATAATTAGTTGTTTTTTGTAAAATGAATTAATTGACAATACATAATCAACGGTCCAGCTGTTTTTTAAATGGTTTATTCCTCGATGATTCAACATTAGCCAGTCGAGTTGTAACAGTTTCCATCGTACATATGGCATTTTAGTTGAATAATAAGTCAACGCTCTGCTCGATTTTGAGGCTCAAAAGAAACCGTGTAAATCAAGAATTTTGCAAAATATCGTCACTGAGCTTTGGTCGCAGTATGAATAATAAAAATACTTTGCCGTTCTCAAAAGGGTCGAGATGGCAGACTCGCAGGAGGATTCAACCTTTCTCGCTTTTTTCGTTAGGGGATGATGTGGCGTTGCTTGCATAGTACATATACATTTTCTCTCGTCCTCTCCCACTCTCGATGCCACGAAGAAAGACGTACGAGTTTCCTCTCGCGGGTATAACCAAGATATACGAGCACTTTTCCCGAAGAAAAGTGTTAAGGAATTATGCTCGGGCGAGTAAATGAGATGTGTCTACGCCGGGACATAGATCACCGTAACGCCATCCATTTTAACCGCTCCGAAAGAACGAGAGAATGAGGAAAAACACCAAAAGCTAGACAGAGAAGAAGAGCGGAGATGGCATGGAGTGAACATGAGAGCGAGGAAATAAATACGATCTTTGCGAAAGAGCGAGGTGTGGGGGTGTGTATGTTTGTGTGTGTGTGTATGTATACGAGACCCTTTACTCTGTGGTGGAGTTGCGGAAGGGGTGAGTGAAGACGAAGACGAAGAAGCTGAAGACGAGCTTGAAAGAAAGGAAGAGACGGCCAGAAAATAAAAAGAGATATAGAGAGAGCGAGAGAGAGGGCGATAAAGATGCAAAGGGGTTGGGAGGGTAGAAAAGCTGCGATGTGGGAGAAAAGGACCTCACGATGATACTGCGGAGGGAGAAAGAGGGAGAAGCGGACAGCGGAATCGTCTTCTGGCGTTTCGCATCCCGCAGCACATCTTTCTCCCCGACACCCGGGGGATCCGCCAGCTATTTCTCTCTCGCCAGGTTATATATCCGCAACCACAATATAGTTATACAGAATGAATTTATGTATAGCACACGGTGTCTTCCGTGTTGCCGAGGAGACTTGACTGTACACACCAGTACAGTTGCCCTCACACATCTATAGATCAACGCACACTTCTACCCACTTCCACCTAACCCCCTGGAAGTAGATATATATGTATACGTTAAGAGGGCTGAGGAGAGAAAGTGGTGTAGGAAGTTGGACGTTGGAGAGGGACAGTAGCTACTCTGGTGGCGGCAAATAAATTGATCCATTACTCAACCTTGCAGTCATCTTCCTCCCTTCCTTCCTCTTCGCCTGATGTACACCTCTTACATCCCCCTCCTCGCGCCACTTTTACCCTTATATTTCCTCTCGGGGTCGCCCGACCATAGAGCGCAGCGCCACCCAGCGGAAGCGTCACCGAACTTGTATACAAACACATTCCAGACCGCAAAGACGCGTTTCTGCACGCACGAATATACCTGTACCACGTATCTACAGGATTTTGCCGAATAGATATCGAAGCCCGAATTTGTCCGATTGTAACTACTTAGCACGTATCTTTAAGTTCTAAACAGTTATCAAATTAGAGCCATTTAGATTACGTCGACTAACGTCAGCGTCAGATCTTTCCTCGTATGGGAGTCGATAGTTGGGGTCACGTGTCGAGACACGTGGGTTGGTTCAACAGGATCCTGGCGTGTGGCGGTTTTCAAGCGAACTTACAGCAGACGAAGGCTATGTTTATTACAACAATTATAAACAAGACATCGTGGAAGACAGTCAGAAAAACACTAAGAAAAGTATTGAGCAATGTATCGAGCAAAATTTTTGATGATGATGAAAATAATTTTATTCAATGTTTCGGTTACATTTACAGTATGCCAGTTAGGCTTGCATTGATCAAACAAGTGTGCTGAGGTCCTTATAATTCCCGTAGGTTTGTCTTGCGACAGTGCTGTGTTGTTTATTGTTTTTTAATAACTAGTTTTGTTGGTGCGTTTCGTGACTTAGAGTGGTAGTGATAATGGTATGGGGTGAGATTTTGTTTACAAATGGTGTGATGGATGATGCTAACGTGTTAAGGTTAGTACAGAGTATTGTGATCGTGGGACCTCATTGTCAATTCCAGTTAGATTTTGGTCTAATGCTGCTACTCTTTCTAAGTGAGATTTAAAGTTAGTCTTAGCTCTTTCTCTGAAGCTTACTTCATCAAGCATTTTGTGCAGGTCTATGGTTGGAAAGCTCCTAGGTAGATTCCCTGCTATTTTAATGACTTTTTTGTAGGGTATTTCTAACATATTTAGATTGTTTTCGCTGTACAGTGGATACAAGCAGCCTAGGCCGTAGTCTAGTATCGGTAATATGCAGGCTCTGATGAGCTTGTATTTTATGTGTTCATCTATTTTGCTGTTCCAGCTTAGGATTCCGGACAGCATATATGTTGTTTTGCGTGTTTTATCTATGATTGATTTGGTATGGCGCAACATTTTTGTAGTTAACTTAATCTTTAACAATCGCAAAGTCGATCCCATGATTACCAACCTACATATACCTTGATATCCACCATTTATCACTGACTCTCCACGTGGAAACGGTCCGACGCTACCATTGTTCGATTCATCGACACATTCCAATGACTCTAATTTCGCGAAGTATTTTCAACTAATAAAAACGGCTTAAGTAGTTAATATTCTCGGGACAACACGCGGAATCGAAAAGTTCCAGGTTCGATATCAATTCGAAATCATCCTGTATATAGTGTAAAATTCCAATGTACGACAGTTTTGGATACAAGGGAATGAGGAGCCAAACATTTTCTTCAATTTTACCCCGAGAAGATTCAAGCTCGAATGACGAGGACGACTATATGCACATGTCTGCAACGGTCCCCAAGACGATTTTCTCGTTCGCTAGTGAATATTTCGCAAAGCCATGTTTTTCCTGCTTTTACCGCTGTATTTGGGCTTTAGATCCAATACCGGGATATGATATATGTACACGTATGATATATGTACACGTATTGAATCTATTTTTCTTTTTATTTTGGCAGTAAATCTTGAAATTTTGGGGGAAGATGAATCTGCATTTCGGATACAAACACGATCGGGGGGGGGGGGGGGGGGGGAGGGGGGGGGGGGAGGGGATAAAAACTGGTACGTGCGTGGAAGCCATAAGGTTGTAGAAATCAATTCGCCAATCTTTCGCTCAACGATCATTCAATCAATGGTATTTTTACTGCTACAGCAATGCGGAAGATGTAAAAAAGTGACTTTACGTGACGGTGTATGTCGTCTCTTCTGCAAAGCGGTACATTTTTGAAATTCCGTGGTTATAAACTACCCCAACGAAACCATAAGATATTCTATATGTCTATATTATATATACATTAGGGCGGGTTCTTTTTCGACCATTTTTTTTTTCAGTCCCCACCCGAAATTTTGTTGAACATGTCGAAAAAGAAATTCCCTAAAAGTTACAGCTCTTAATATTAATTCTAAGTACTTTCCCAAAGCGTGAGAAGATTTTCCATTTAAAATACACGTAAATCGAATTTTTTTTTTTCAAATTTCTATAACTCAGCCACATTTTATGCTATCATATTGTTCTTGGTTTCGATTTAATTAAATTAAATTTCCAACAAATTTTTCATTTACATTTTTTTCGTAAAGTTAATTGTTTCGGAGATAACGGCAAAAAAACGAGAATTTTGGGTAAAAATCAACTTCAGTGACCCGTACCAACTCACCAGTACAATTTACACTTTCACCGCAAAAGCCACTTTTTTAGATTGCTTTATTCCGAGTAAATCGAAACCAAGAACAATATGATAGCATAAAATGCGGCTGAGTTATAGAAATTTGAAAAATAAATAAAAATTCGATTTACGTGTATTTTAGATGGAATATCTTCTCACGCTTTGGGAAAGTACTTAGAATTAATATTAAGGGCTGTAACTTTCAGGGAATTTCTTTTTCGACATTTCCAACAAAATTTGGGGTGTGGACTGAAAAAAAAAAAATAGTCGAAAAAAAAAATCGCCCTAATATACATATATGTATAACATATGAAATAAACGAATAGATATGTATAACGTATAGTATACGAGGTCACGCTCCCTCAGCCCTTATTGGTCTCTTTCCACGAAACTCCGGTTGTGTTCCGGATCGCGGGAAACCTAAAGAGATTTCCGTTTCATATCGTAGCAAGATCCTGCGGGTGAAGAAAAGTATGTGCGTGTGTGTGTGTGTGTGTGTGAGAGAGAGAGAGAGAGAGACATGGAAGAAAAGGCGCCCCACGTGACTGGTAGAAGATCGTGCCGGATGCCAACGTTTCGTATTAAATTTTCTGGTACATACCCCCACGTGCACCGTGACAACGTGAACGAGACACGAGCAGAGAGTGCTTTGGTGGCAACCAGTGGGTATTTATTATAAACGCCCAGACCGACGTGCGATATCTCGGCAACTGCCTGTTTTTTTTTTTTGCATCCTTCTTTATATTCGTCCCTCACGACTTTGTGGTTGTGTATTTGGATATGCCGCACACCGATATTTAATATGTGCTCGTGTGCGCACATTTCATCACAATTGTAATCTATAGACGAAATGAAACTTACATAACCCGCGTAAAAAAAGTTGAGTCTACATTAAGTCTTTCACGTGGTCTACGAAAAGTCTCCCTATTGGAACAAATGCAGCCTTAAATGTAGATTTTGAACTCAGCGATTAAGTCCATTATAAGTCTACGAAAGTCTATATCTCTCGATAGTGTACGATACGTTCCACGTTGAGTTTACTGTAAGTCTACAGGATGTCTATGTCCGATTTTTCGAGCAGGATTACCAAGAGTTGGTCCGAGGTAATGAGTATAGATTTGAATATAGACCTGATAGACCTCACGTTCACGATCGCAACTCGCAAGTAAATGTTTGGTAAGTTTGCCCGATGTATTTATTATGTATTGAAATATAGACTTTGTATCCGGAAAAGTCCACACCAGGTCTACTATCGTTTTTTAAAGCTAGTTTATCTGAAGTCTAAAAATTACAGCGATTATGAACCTTAATGTAGACCTAATTGTCTGCAGTAGAAGGGGACACGAAAAATGTATAACAAGCCTACAAACGGTGTGCGATCGATTTATTAAGTATGTCAAAAGTCTGCATATTCTAACGATTATAAACTTTAATATAAAATTGGTAGTTCGTAGGAGAACGCTGCTAGAAGTCTTTCGTGAGGTCTATCAGGTCTCTATTCGAATCTACATTCATTATCTCGGGCCAACTCTTGGTAATCCTGCTCGAAGAGTCGGACATAGACATCCTGTAGACTTACAGTAAATTCAATGTGGAACGTATCATACACTATCGAGAGATATAGACTTTCGTAGACTTATAATGGATTTAATCACGGAGTCAGAAATCTACATTCAAGGCTGCATTTGTTCCAACACGGAGACTTTTCGTAGACCACGTGGAGGACTTAATGTAGACTTAATTTTTTTTTACACGGGAACTTTTGAATTTACGATCTAATGATTTTAGCCGATTTTCGTATAACTCTTTGGACTCCATTTTCACGATTTCCAAAGTACTTTTTAACGGTATAAAAAATTGGTAAGATTCACTTTAACGAGCAACAGTACTTTTGTGAACGAAGGTGGCAGTATTTCGACGTTAAGAAATGTAAAAAAAAGTCAAAATAATGTTGAACCTCGTTATATCTTTGCGGTATATAATTTAGCAGATTATTTTATGAATAAAAATGACTAAGTTAAAAAAAACGCTTGCGTCAATTAAAAATCTTGTTTACTGATATCCCGGAAGCTCTTTGCTTGAAAAACAAAAAGAAATGGCGCGTGATCCTGACGAAAGAAAAAAAGAAAGATTTCTCGATGCGATTACCGGACTACGTAAAATATTTGTTTCCGACTGGTCTCTTATACACGAGGGTTAAACGTTAGCCGTTGGCTACGCGTCGACGCTTCGCGTAATATATAAAGACGCGTGTCTGCGCTTTGGAAAGAGACATATGAAACGACAGAGGCATAGAGAGCTCGGGACAGGGTATATCGCGTTATTAGTGAGCCATCACCTGTCGTGAAACGAGATTGGATCGCGGACTTGGCCCCAGGAGCGAGAGCGGACAAGCGGATCCATCCGTATAGCGCGTCGTGGCAATTAATAAGCGCGAGCAAGCGAGCATTTATACACGGGGACATGGTAGCTGGACGCATGGTATAGCAACGTGTGCATATGGTGCATATACTCACGCACCGGCGAGTGCATCGCTTTTGATTCTCTGTTGCACTCTCGTATGTGAGTTCGAGACTCTTGTAGACTTTGTTAAAAGGCAAGAAGGTCTCAATCCACATAATTTGACACGTAAAGTCAAGTGGGCTACGCCCTTTTCCCGATTAGCCGCTGTGTACTCTTTCACGCACGCATCACCGTGATTTTATATTCATCCCTCTCTCTTTCTCATATTTACGATACTCGCGGAGTAAATCTCTTTGGCGGTGTTTTTCGCATGCTTGGTCATCCGTCTTCTCATTATAAATGCGCTGCAATATGCTTTACACAAGCTCCCTCCCACCCCATCCGCCACATGTGATCTCGCGGCATACAGTATGTTCCTCTCGCGACCTCGCGGGATAAATGACTCGGCGTTACGTTTGTAATTTCATTTTATATTTTAAATGATCCCGTCGGGGCAGCAGCCGCGCGTATAACCCTTACTCGGACCACGCGAACGGAGACAAATTGCCCATTTGCATAATGCTGTTATTTATTAACGAGAATGATGTATATATATATATATACATATGTATATATTGTTTATGTGAAACGTGGTGAGAGTGTAAAACGCATAAATACGCGAGACATTCGCCGTCAAATCAGCTACCATATTTTGATTCATCATTTTGGGCGTATTTTTCAGAAAAAAACCGAGTAGTGGATTCGAATAGGTCCTCTTCCATTAAAATAATGAAACGAACAATTAAGTTTTCGAAAGTTGAATGAAATTATGAGAGAAAGTTCACTAGAAAAAATCGGAAATAAATGAAAATATGTGATTTTTAAAGTATCTGGGTTTTATAATCTAAAATAAATTGTAGGTTTTTCTCAAAACGCACTAGACTGGAAGAGTATGAATATTTACGAGATAAACGGAAAAAGGCTGATTTTACAGAGACGCTTTCGCGTATATACAGTGGGTCAAAAAAGTATTCATTCACCTTGTTTTTTTGCGATAACTTTATAGACATAAGCGATACGCAAAGAAAGCCAATTTTATTTAATAGTACATCAGGTGCAGAAGATAAACTGCAAATGGAGAATTTTTTTCCCAGGAATAATAGAAGAATTATGCCAAAAAAATGAACATTTTCGGGCAATAAAAGTATTTATACATTTACGATTATAGTGAAAACCTACATCATCATAGTTGTTAATTATAACTAATATTTGGTGTGCATCCCTTTTGCTTCAATTATCGCCTCGAGTCTCTTAGGCATGGATTCTACTAGCTTTTGCGTTGTTTCTTTTGCTATTTTCGTCCATTCTTCTAAAAGCACTCTTTGGAGATCGGATTTGTTTGTTATTTTTCTTTTTCTAATTTTTACATCCACCAAGTGCCATACATTTTCAATAGGATTGATGTCCGGAGATTGTGGTGGTGTAATCAATTGTTTGCGGACATTATAGAGTAACCATTCCCTCGTTTTCATGGCAGTATGTTTCGGGTCGTTATCTTGTTGGAAGTAGAAATTTCCATCCAGGCCCATTTTATCTACACTTGCTTTCAAATTGCTGCGCAACACGTCGATATACTTCTGGGCATTCGTTGTACCATCTATAAAAGCCAGATTACCAACGCCATAATATCCCATACAGCCCCAAACCAAGACGCTTCCTCCGCCGTGCTTTACAGTCGGTATTAAAATTTTCTACTGGAGCTCGGTAATTGGTTTCCGCCAGACGAATTTTTTTCCATCGGACCCGAACATGTTAAACTTCGATTCATCCGAGAATACGACACGTTTCCAAAATTCTATAGATTTTTTTACGTAGGTTTTTGCTAAATCTAAACGTGTTTCTCGATTTATATTATTATTTAATGGTTTTTTGCGGGCAGTTCCGCCGTATATTTGGGCAGAATGCAAAACGTTTCGAATAGTCTGGGGACACACGCTCTTCCCCGATGTTGACGCGACATCATTCGCTAAACTGCGAGCACTTGTGAACGGTTTTTTTGTAGCCTCTGTAACGATACTCCGACGCTCTCGTACCGTTAGTATTCTCGGTCGACCGGTTCGTGGCTTATTTTCTGTGCTGTTTGTTCTTTCGTATTTTTTTTATTATATATTGCACTGTTGCGAAACTTAGATTTAGTTCTTTACTAATTTTTCGATAACTTTCACCGCGTTTCCGAAGAAAAATCCCTCTATCTAGCATGGATATTGATATTTCGCTTTTCTTTGCCATCATGTCTGTTCAAAGCTTGAAGATCTACTACCGCATGGAATAGGTCAAAACCATTGTGTAAACGAAGACTTGATTACATTGTATGCAGAGGTCAGACCGTCCGTGAGTGAATATCGAGGTTTAGCAGCTCAATCGTAAGTGTGTACGAATACTTTTTTGGCCCGAAAATTTTCGTTTTTTTTTGCATAATTCTTCTATTATTCCTGGGAAAAAATTCTCCATTTGCAGTTTATCTCTGTACCTAATGTACTATTAAATAAAATTGGCTTTCTTTGCGTATCGCTTATGTCTATAAAGTTATCGCAAAAAAACAAGGTGTATGAATACTTTTTTGACCCACTGTATATAACAGGGTAGGTGGGTGTAGATTGTATAAAGTTACGACGTGTGCTGTTCCCTATTATAATTATTTTTTTACCTTTTTTTTTCAACGCAAATAATACATGTGTATAGACGCATATATAGAGACGGTATAAACAAACGGGGGTGAAATAATGACTTTCATTCGTATCGTACGATCGTATGGCATATCAGATTTCTCGCTACACCCTTTTATTTATTCCATTACAATTCGTAGACCCGCGAGCCCGGAGAAATAAAGCCAACGGAACGTCATGAAAACACACGATATGATCGACGTTGTGAATTTAATTAAAATCGTATAATGCAATGTAATATAGGTAGGAAAGTGTCCGACTGCGGTGTTCTTGTTCCGACGCGGGGGTGTGTTTATGAGGTATCGTGTGCCGAGATCTAGGACCACCGTGACGATAAAATCAATATTCAATGTAAGCAGCTTTTCTTTCAAATTAAATATATATATTTTTTTTGGTTCATACAAAATCCCAAAATCTTCATCATATTTGCAATAAATTAATAAAATCACTAGGAAACTTTAGACAGAAAGCATTCGTAGAAAAACTGCAAATGGAAGCTTGCACAATCTTCATCATAATATTCTGTATTTTTCCATTTTATCGATTTCCATTTATAAATTTTCAATTACAAACACTTTTTATCGAACTCGTTTCCTCACTTCGGACTTTATCTCGCTTTCCGAACCTGTCATTTTTTTACTTTAACGACGAGCGACAATCCGTCAATGTAGTCAGTAAAAAAAAATCGATTTTAATGCATATTTGTACGGGGACCATTTTTTATTTTTTATTTTTTAAAATAAAAAGTGGTACCTCGTGTTTTTTTATTTTTTAAAATAAATAATAGTACCTCCCCGTACGGATTTGCATTAAAATCGAGGAAAAATAAAAAATTGCTTCGACCTGTAGAATAGAAATGCGATATCCGTTGTGTTAGAAGTCACTGATTTCAAATGCAAACTGTACAATGTTCAAAATTATCGAACTAAGTGAGAAATGTTCACGGAACTTGGTCATCCCTTTTATAGTTGAAAATGATAGTTTGTTCTATCTTTGAGTGGCCATCCGCGACGAAGCGTTTATCTTTACGAGTTTGCATTCGAGTATGAGATAGAATAATATATAGTATATATTTTATCCACTCATAAGTTATACATTTTTAAATCTCTGACCGCTGTCACGGTTCAACAGCGAGTAACGAGAAAGGGAAAGAGAGAGAGAGAGACATCCGAAAGCGCTACGCACGATAAGCTTGATGGAAGATTCGTCGCGGTACCTATATACATACACGTTGCGAGTATGCCACGATGGTAGTAGCTGATTCTGGGTCCCGGTGTAGTACCGTGGTACAGCATTAACACGCGAGAAACGGGGCAGAAGCGGAGCAGTTGATTTATCTCGGCGTAAGTGCAAGCTGGACCGCCCGGCAAAGTAGTCGAGTGTGACGAATCGAAATCAAGCCGAGCGAAACGCTTGTAGATCGTTTGGCTCCGTATACTCGTAAGCCATACAGCCAGGCGGGAGTATATGTCGCTGAGCCACATCGAGCAACGTTGGCATTAGACATCTGTCATTAATGAATGTATAAAGCCCGACAATGTACAATATAAATAATATACACGTTGTTTGGGCGGCGATAGATTTCCTCAAAACTATTACGATATCAAATATCACATCAATTTGTCCGTTTCAATACAATATTTGCATACTATAAAATTTTTTTTTTCTATCGTCAATTCAAAACTAAATAGATTTTTATATTCATTTAAAAGAATTTTTTCGAATTAATTCCGTCGTGAAATATCGAAGAATAAATAACGATTTCTAATGCGCGCGCAACACCTAACCGGGCTCGGTTCAAAATGATCATTCATTTAACACTTCGTCTGTAAACCTGGGTCGTTCGTGTCGGAACAAAAACACCTTTGGTTTGTACACAATGCATAATTTATTGCCCGTTTTCATGCCCAAAACTTAAGCATTTAGCTTCAAACAAACGAAAGGAAATAATTTTTTACTTAAAGCTACACTATTCACCCTTAGTTTGCAATTCGGAAAATTACGCTATCTTCATTTTTCTCTCAGTTACAATTTTTCGTTTTGTAAATAAACATTTTTTTCCCAATTTCTTCATTAATTTAACAAAAAAATGTATGAAAAAATTAAATTTTCGAGAATTTTACAATTGGTACTTCAAAATGAATATTTCGAACAGTAGCATGAATTTTTTCAGAATTTTTCAGTGCATTAAGGGGGTGAAATAATGGCCGGAAGCGAAAGACCCACGTTTACAGACGGGAGGTGCGGAAAAAACGTTTACAGACGAAGTGTTAAAACTAGTAATCGCTGACTATTTTCTCGAAGCAATTTTTCTGCAGTAAAATATACATAACTGAATAATCCTCATTAAGCGTGACATCAATTGATATTCACGGTATATCAATTTGTTTTGAAATACGTGATCGATACATTTTTGGAACAAATTAATGGATTTATGAATCATTGAATATTATTATTAAATAAATTTCGAACGGATATACATGTAGAAAACTTCGAATAATTCATGCCTCTATACGAGGTCTGTTCAAAAAGTATCGCGAATTTTGAATTTCCGCGGGCTACGTATATTCGATTTTCGATTTTTTTGTGACGTTAGATTCGTACTCGTGTCCCTCACTTATGCTGAAAAAATCGGCCATTTTGAATGTTTAGTTAATTGCTGAAAGCTGTTTTGGTTAGACGTGTTTTGAATTGTCTTCGATTTTTGCCTATTCCAAAAAATGGATTAAAGAATCTGTATGAAATTTTGTGTGAAAAACAAAATTAAGTGCGCGGACGCATTCCGAATGTTAACTGTGGCATATGGTGAAGCTACCTTGGACCAAAGCAACGTTTATCGGTGGTACAAAATGTTCTCAGAGGGCCGATAAGATGCGAACAACGAAATGCGTTCCGGACGCCCGAGCACATCAACAACAGACGAAAACATTGATGAAGCGAAGAAAATAATATTGACCAATCGTCGAATCACCGTTAGAGAAGTTGCTGAGCAACTAAACATATCGATTGGCTCGTGCTATTCGATTTTTACCAATGATTTGGGCGTGAGACGGGTCGCCGCGAAATTCGCGCCAAAATTGCTCAATTTCGAACAAGAACAGTGTCGCGTTAACATCGCTAAGGAGCTGTTGGACTCGGTCCGCGACGACCCAAATTTGCTCCAGAGGGTCATAAATGGTGACGAATCATAGGTTTATGGTTATGACGTGAAAACCAAAGCTCAATCATCGCAATGGATGCTGCTTTTTTGGAATAGCCAAAAATCGAAGACAAGCCAAAACACGTCTAACCAAAACAGCCGTCAACAATTAACTAAACATTCTAAATGGCCGATTTTTCCAGCATAAGTGAGGGACACGAGTACCAACCTAACGCCACAAAAAAATCGAAAATCGAATATACGTAGCCCGTGGAAATTCAAAATTCGCGATACTTTTTGAACAGACCTCGTATATAAGACTTAACGTGACAGCGTTCACTCGATAATTAATATTCATACATACGAATTTTTGTTGTTTTTTTTTAATCAATATTCCACGAGGATCGAGATTCGTACAATGTATAATTAATAACCGAACGAGATTCGAGATTAATGAGTAAAACGACTTGACGTTATTACGAGCTGCGATTCTCGCAACACGGTTGACACGATCGTCCTCGCTCTTCGACACGTTCCATGCATACTTCATATCTCTCTCTATCTCTATCTCGCGAGTGTTGTTATGAATAATTTATCATTTCGATCCGCGAATGTGTCACTGATTGGATAAACGCGAGAGTTATATACGTTTTCCCAGAGATTACCATTATAAATATATAACCGAGTCGCGAGTAATTCTGGCGTTTGAAGGTTAAGCGAGATGTACTCTCTTCCATCTCTGGAATCGTTATCGTTGGATATACAGGACTCTGGGGATACTTCAGGCTCAAGCTCGTCGTTAACGTCTTACTCAAGGGGTCACAGAACACCGATTACTCCCGTGATTCTCTTGGCAATTGCACGAAGGATCGAAGGATTATTATGAGCCAATACGACAAATCAAAATTCTTACAGGGTTCCTTTGAATCTCGTATAAAGTGTGTCACTCCGAGCAAAAAGCTTTTTTTAAAATTGCCGTGCGATAAAAATTGACCGAGATATTCGCATTCAAAGTCCGACGCTGAGCAAACAATGGTATGGTATTGCTCACGCAACGAGTATGGCAAAGTAAAGTATGGAAAATCTCCCGTACTTTCAAGAAGAAAAAAAAAACAAAAAAAGCCCTATAGCCAGCAAAGTAAAGTATGGAAAATCTCCCGTACTTTCGAAAAGAAAAAAAAAACAAAAAATGCCCTATAGCCATCTAAATCGTTACGTGAGCAATACCATATCATTGTTTGCTCAGCGTCGGACTTTCAACGCGGATATCTCGGTCAATTTTTATCGCACGGCGATTTAAAAAAAAGCGTTTTGCTCAGAATTACACATTCTATACGAGATTCAAAGGAACCCTTCTATATATGTATATCATTGGATCCAATCTCTGTTGGCGTATTTTCAAATTTGTAAACAATCTCGTAAATCAGCGCGTAACTCGGAAAATTGAATTCGACGATGTGAAAATATAATTGGAATACAAACGGTACGTCGCTCATAACCTTAGGTGTTTATGGGACGTTAAATAAATTAAAGAAAAAAAAAAAAAAAAAAAACTACCACGCCTGAAAGTAAAAAAGTCAGAAGTGACATTTCCTCCGTTATCGGTGCTCTTTCTCGTCATCCGTTCGGTATACACATCGGAATATGTCAACGGTATATTTCACGCGCATAACATCTTGCAACATCAGAGCCGTAATATACGATGCATAGTCGTCTATTTTTTCGTCGACAACGTCGTCGTCGCCGTTGTCGACAACGTGCACGCCCGGTTGAGTGCCGGATGAAGCACGAGCTTGCGAGAGAGAGAGAAAGAGCGATAGAGCGTGGGTGCCTAGAAGGTGCGATAAAGGGACACGGAAGAGGCATTAGTGTCACCGAGGCGACGGCTTGTATATTTGCCGCGTCATCCTTCCGCCGCCGCAACAGACAGGTGTGCGGGAAGTATGAGAGATACGAGAACGCGACGAGTGCAAGTCCCTACGAAACCCCGGCGGGCTTATATATATCCACGTTACCCGTCGTCACCATCATGAGATGCAATCACACTCGACGAGGAGACTTTCGGCTAAATCCCGTTACCCCTTTATACGTGTCTTCCCATTCGCTCGCTGCCGGCTTTTCCAGACGGCTTTCTCCCCGCACGCATTATTAAATACCCCGAAGTACGTGTACCGGCAAACTCGGTACGTAAATCGGCAAATTTGAGGCGAGCCGGCAAATTGTTTCGTTAAAATTTCAATGACAATTCGACAATTCCATTGAGGTAGTAGTCTGGTAACTTAAGCCGCGATTTTCATGTCTTTTTTGGAGGGCGTTTTTTTTTTAGGAAAATAAAAATGAATCGTTTTGGATATTTAGGATGTTTTTATTTACATATTAAAGATACAAAAAAACCTTTTTTGAAAAAATTTAATAGTTTATTATTATTATTATTATTATTGATCGAAGTTGGCAGCCCGGGTCCCTAACTTTTTTTCTATCGAAACGATTGCTTTCAAATTTTAACAGGCTACTCTGCACACTTATAGTTCTCGTCGGAACTACCGAGACATTTTTTTACTCCTAATTTTTTATTTTACAACCCCTTCTTTGCTAAAATAAAAGGACTTTAGCAAAGAAGGGGTTGTAAAATGAAAAGTTAGGGGTGAAAAAAATTCTCGGTAGTTCCGACGAGAACTATAAGTGTGTAGAGTAGCCTGTTAAAATTTGAAAGCAATCGGTTCGGTAGAAAAAAAGTTAGGACCCGGGTTGCCAACTCCGAGGTGCCAACTTCGATCAATAATGATAATAATAATAAACTATTAAATTTTTTCAACAAAATTTTTTTTTGCATCTTTAATATGTAAATAAAAACATCCTAAATATCCAAATCGATTCATTTTTATTTTCCTACAAAAAAACGCCCCACAAAAAAGACATGAAAATCGGCTTAAGTTACTAGACTACTACCTTAAAACAAATTAATGATTCAATTATGTAGGGGGGGGGGGGGGGGGGGAGTAATTAAAAATTTATAAAATATCGATTTTTCGAGTGGCGATTGCCCGTGAGTACGGAGACATTTTTTTCCCTCAACTTGACAATGATGACAGTGGTTACAACGTTTGGTTTGTGCGAAATGAGGGTAGAAATCATTAAATTGAAAGTCCCAAAGTCGACCCAAATTCAACGTGATTTAGAGGGTTATTTTATCCTCTCAATGACCGACACAGTGTAATAGAGGAGGTCACACTGCAAGATGCCTATCGTAACTTTCGTTAACTACTTCAGAAATGCTATTGTAGAAACGGGTCTTTTGGCAGCGCGAGTTATGTTGGCCGAGATGGTCGTACCGGAGACTTTTCGTTTGCACGTTCGCCTCTTGTCGTTCTCGCGCACTTTTCTCCGTCCTCTGTTCCTCCTGTTCTCTCTCGGTTTGTGTGTGCGTATGTTTTTTTTGGCTACATGCCAGATCACCTATCCGCGTAAGCATCTGTCTTTTCATCGCGACATGTTTCGGCTGGGTTTGATAGATTGATGCGAGTTGTAAGTGACGCGGACGCGAGTCATCTGCATACCGAAATGCTCGAAAGAGCGAGCTTGAAAGAGAGAGAGAAAGAGAGGCGGTAACACGTAACACAAGTGTCAGACAAGATGAATCGCACATGAAAGCCTGCTGTAAAGACACATGGAAAAAAAATGTATCGAACTTACAGCGAACAATTATTCATTGGACTGCGGTGTAAGATTGAGTATACATATATCACTTCGACGTTATTGATTTATTCGTGAATTAGATTGGATCGAGAGGGCAGTACATTATCCATACGCTATTTCACTCCATTTGCTTCTCGAAAATGGAATTTTAATATCTTATGCCGAAAAATATCTCGTTCGATATTGATAATTTTTATTGCGACGTAAATTTAATGGCAGGCGTTATTGGTGGCTTAAGGGGGGAAATAGGATTAGGACAGCGTTTTCTCCATGATTTTCATGAATTTTTTTATAGTATAAAAAATGTATATAATTTATTGAAACTTTGAGAATATTTTTTACGTATATTTAAGTATATACTATAAAATTTCTGAAGAATTTCCTTGAAAAACACCGAAAATATTGGCGACCCTATATTGCAGGTCACAATCAGACTCAGCATTTTCCGTACATTCTGGAAGCCGCAATTTTCATCTGAAATCAAACGAGATTGGAATTCACTTTTATTATATGTCTCTCCTCTATATGAACCTAAATGCTATAAAAAAAAAATAGAAAATTGAATTTTTTACAGGGTTCAAAACAAAAAAGCATGATTTTTTGCCATTTTTTACAAATTTATTTGCAAAAAAAGATTATTTTAAATAATGATAATTTTTTGATTTGAGGTTCATATAGAGCGCAATACTATGAATAAAGTAACTGCCAATTTTCAAAACGATTGGTTGAAAACTTTTCAAACTAGCGTGTACGCAAGTTTAAAAAAAGTCGTTTTCAGAAAAACGCGTTTGAAACACGTGGCGCGCTCGGGGCCTGAAGGAGAGCTACTCACTTCAATGGCTTATAACAATAGAACGAGTCGGAATTTTCATTTACAATTTTGGGAACATATTTTTCAATTGTTTTACTAACAATTTATGAAATAAAAAAAATCGATTTTTTGAACCGTCTAACCCTATTTCACCACTTAAGAGCATCACCGAAATATGTCAAAAATGAAAACCACTATAATTTTGTTCACACAAAGTTTACATGAATGCCTAGTAAACAATGTGGTTTGCAATGGAAAAAGAACGTTATGTTTACAGGTCAGAGTCTTGTAACTTCTACCGTTCGTCTTGTAAGCGGATTTTTAATTTTTTAATTTTTCTGTGAATTCTGCGCACGATTGGAAATAAAAACTGGGGTATAGATAAGGTCTTAAACTCTTTTTTACAACCTCTCCTGGGGGGCAAGCAGGGCATTTGATTGTTGACATATTTTCTCGATTGTACTACCATAAAATAAAACACTTGTTTTCCCAGTGTTAAGGTCACATTATAGTATTTCGCATTCAGATAAATTGTTAAGGATTAAACTTGTTCGTGAGTTTTGTAACTACTCTATATAAATAAATGCCGTAACCGTCTCTGGCGTATGCTACCAAAATAACCAGATCAAGAATTCGATTGGTCTCGAGAGGGTTTTTCTCTCTATAGGGCGTAGCGCGAGAGGGAGAGAGAGAGAGAGAGAGAGAGAGCGTGACAAATTCGAGAAATCGTCGCGAGAGGGAGATGTTCGTCTTCGTGCGCAAAAGATCTGCGCAGCCGCGACACTCTCTTCGTTACTGAGCGTTGAAGCGAGTGCGGAGTGAAGAACTATTTTTGATCATGGAGTGCGCGCGCGCGAGCGAGCAAACAAACAGTCTCGTCTATATAAATCTCGCACGACATATCGTTAGCGCGTTAAGAGACGTAGAAAAGGGAATCTTCCATATATCCGAAATACATCCGACAAGAGCTAAAGTGTCCACGGTTATATATATGTATATATATATATACTTAACACGTTGACTGCCAACCTACGAGATATCTCGTAGGTTGTTTACTTACCCAGGACGCCGTGGCAATCAACGTGTTAAAAGGGTATCTATCAAGTGGACTATACGCATATCTGATACGACACGACGTGCAGTATTTCACCGACGTTGAGACTCGACTTTATTTCTTAGAAAGTACTAAACGATGTAGCTCGTGGATGGTTTGTCAAGAGACGCAGCAACGTCCTGACGTCAATTAATAAAAATATATTTTTAAGCCTCGCCTGCCGCAGTCTCTGTATATTAAATTGTCACAATAATTTTAATATTCAAACTTCTAAACAACCTTGCACGCGGAAACACGTCGAATAATGAAAAGTCTGACGACACTTTTTTTTCATCCAAAGTTATCCATACTATCGTCTAACGAATGAGATTCTCAAGTTCCGAAATTCGTTAGGCAATTGTTCCATTGGAGGGGAAATTATATTGAAGCAATATTTTTGGAGGTTTGATCGATTGCGTCCATTGGACCAGTTGCATCGATTTACCATTATTGTTATTCAAGTATTCGACGATGAATTGAGGTGTGGCGAGTTGAGCGTTTTTCGAGATATTAAGGTAGTAGTCTGGTAACTTAAGCCGATTTTCATATCTTTTTTAGAGGGCGTTTTTTTGTAGGAAAATAAAAATGAATCGTTTTGGATATTTAGGAAGTTTTTATTTACATATTAAAGATACAAAAAAAAAATTGTTTGAAAAAATTTAATAGTTTATTATTATTATTATTATTGATCGAAGTTGGCACCTCGAAAAAAAAGCGCGTCGGTGGCCCCGGTGATTTTGGCTCTTGATGTTATCTGAAATCTAAAAATCTTGATAATTCTTAATCTATAGACATGTCTTTCTGGTCGGAACTACTGAAGTTAAATTTCATGGATAAATAACAAAAACACTTTGGAAAAAAAACTTTTTTTCAAAGTCCGCCATTTTGTTATTTATCCATGAAATTTAACTTCGGTAGTTCCGACCAGAATGACATGTCTATAGATTAAGAATGATCAAGAATTTTTGATTTCCGATAACATCAAGAGCCAAAATCACCGGGGCCACCCACGCGCTTTTTTTTCGAGGTGCCAACTTCGATCAATAATAATAATAATAATAAACTATGGAATTTTTTCAAAAAAATTCTTTTTTGTATCTTTAATATGTAAATAAAAACATCCTAAATATCCAAAACGATTCATTTTTATTTTCCTACAAAAAAACGCCCTCCAAAAAAGACATGAAAATCGGCTTAAGTTACCAGACTACTACCTTAAAATGTTAGAGCGATAAACGATTATTCCCTCGAATCGATAGATGAAAAAGGTAACACAAAGTACGTAATTCAGAGCAGTTCGAATGTCACGTGAGATTTGCAAGGAAGAAAAGAGATAGAGAGGAGAAAAAGGAAGGAGCGATAGGAAAAGTTGTAACGAATCCTCGCTCACGGATTGCTCTCAGCTTTATTTCTTTCAGCTTTCGCTGCATGGCTCTCTCTTTCTCTTTTCCTTTTTCTCAACTTTCTCTCTCGGGATGTCGTCTCATCTGTATGCATTCCGGGATAGCTCGACAGACATATTCCCATGAATGGAAGAGATGGAAAGACTATGAAAGATTCTCGTTCCTCTGCTACGTGCATCCTCTTTGTCGAGATTCGCTGCCGTTCGCGCCCGCGAGAAAACTCATTCAATCGGTGTTCTCGTACACGCGTTTTATATAGAAATCGCGCACTGACTCAAAGAGCCGTAACCGCGCGGGTACTCTGAGTACGCCGAGCTCTCGAGAGAACCAGGAGCATTTACATCGGGCATAAATTTTTTAATAACGATCATGGGGAACCCATAAAAAGAGTTTATCGTCATCGGTTTTATGATCGGAGCGATATCATTTCCCGTGATAAAATAATAATTCAATGAATTACGATGTTTGCTCAATTTACATTTGCGCGCGAGAGAAAAAAATCTTATCCTCCGCCCCGTACATAGCGTTGGCACTCTCGTATAAAATTAAAAAATAAAAACAAAAATAATATACGATGGAATGAGAACTTGTATCTCGGTCGCGTAACACACACGAGGCTTGATTGTCAATTATGCTTCTTTTTCTTTCGTTCTTTTTTTTTTTGGTTTTCATCGTTCACCCTCCCGGAGCGCGTTGTATTTAACGAGACGATCTCACAGTATCTACAGCGAACATTAACATACCAGCAGTGTATTTAATATATACGCCATATGTGTTGACGTTATACACGGTTTACGACGAGACGACTTCGTTCTCAACGTCACTACTTTTGGGCCTCATCGTTTTCTAGCGACACATGTGTATGAGGCGTTTCACACCAATTCGGACAAATTTTTCAGCCTCATCCTCTCGGATTTCATTGATGATTTATCATACTATTCGTACAACTGGAAAACTTGAATGTTTTTTTTTCACTCAGGGCTGTGCGACAACATTTTTTTCCAAACACACTTATTCGTAAAACTAAAAGTTGTCTCGAATTGGAAAAATTCTGAAAAATTTCTACTCTATTTTCCATTAGCCTGATGTTTTTGTTGAGATATTTTTGATTTTGAAAAAAACTATAAGCCCGGATCATTCTCGCTGTGGATAAAAAATATTGGGCCGCAAAGTAGCGTTTTTGGGATTTCTTCAAGATCTTTTTAATTCGATTAAACTTTTGTTTTAATTAAAGATAAATTTTGAAAACAAAACAACCACCCGAGCAGAAATTTGTTCCGGCTGGCCTGATATAGGATCAGGCCGCGTTCAGGAATCGATAAGGTTAGCCCGATCAGGCTAACCGGATCACGCGCAGATCAGGGGCGGATCATATTCTGATACGGCGTGGGTTATCAGGCTAGCCTTACATTACATATATCAGGGCCGGATCAGGTGCGGCGAAGGCATCCGTGCCAAATCCTGATCAGGCTAACCGGATCACGCCCAGATCAGGGGCGGATCATACTCTGATACGGCGTGGCTTATCAGGCTAGCCTTAAATTACATGTATCAGGGCCAGATCAGGGGCGGCTAAGGCATCCGTGGCAAATCATCATCAGGTTAACCGGATCACCCCCACATCAGGGCCGAATCATATTCTGATACTGCGTGACTTATCAGACTAGCCTTACATTGTATATAAGAGGACCTGGCTTGTCTACCCACTACTGAACGGGAAGCACTTTTTCTGAGTTTTTCAAACAACCGACAAAAATATACGCTGGAAATACTAATAATAAAAGGAAATTATAATATAGTATTTATATTATTATTATTATTATTATTATTATTAATATCATTATTATCATTACTCCATCGATTTTTCAATCGAGAACCTACACCACCTTAAAATTAAATCTACTACGAAGACAATTTTTAATATAATTCACCATCTTCATTTCTGGTGGTTGGACTACATATGAGATATTCCTAGAAGTAATTCTCAAGTGCTCGATAGAGTAGTGGTTACAGCGTTAGTTCGTTAGGTCGGTAGACAGATAGGTAGGTTTAAATAGCACAACTCCCGATTGGAAAATTAATTTTAAACGACTGCAATTATCGTTTAAACAACAAAAGACGTCTAAAAAATTACTGTTAGTACAGTAACATTTTTTTTCAATATTTTTTGGTCCAATTTGAGAATGGAGTCTAGTGAGAGAGGTTTCAGGTTCAAACCCCGGTGAAGGCCGTTTTTTTTTCTTTTTTTGTTAAATATTATTAAATGGGCCAGCTAACAACATACGATAGCCAATAACCTAATTCTCAAAAGATAAATAGATTTTATTCATTTGAAATTTAAAAATTAGAATTCAGTGCCAGATCGAGGCCAGATCGGTGTCGGATCGGTGCCGGATCACGGCCGGATTACGGCCGGATCAGGCCTGGATCCGCAACTCCGTTACATGCCGGATGTGGGCCTGATACGGATCCTGATCAGGGCCGTGCCAGGCTGATAGGGCAGCCTGACATGGGCCGGATTTATGCCGGACCAAATTTCCGCTCGGGCATAAACCCGGGTCATTCTCGCTGTGGATAAAAAATTTTGGGCCGCAAAGTAGCGTTTTTAGGATTTTTTTAAGTTCTTTTTAAGGGGGGGAAATAGGGTTAGGACAGCGTTTTCTCAATGATTTTCACGAATTTTTTTATAGTATAAAAAATGAATATATTTTATTGAAACTTTGAGAATATTTTATACATATATTTAAGTATATACTATAAAATTGGTATATACTATATACTATATACTATAAAATTTAAGTATATACTATAAAATAAAAAAGACTCAGCATTTTGCGTACATTCTGGAAGCCGCAATTTTCAACTGAAATCAAACGAGGTTGGAATTTACTTTTATTATATGTCTCTCTTCTATATGAACCTAAATGCTATCAAAAAAATAGAAAATTGAATTTTTTACAGTGGTCAAAACAAAAAAGCATGATTTTTTGCCATTTTTTACAACTTTATTTGCAAAAAGAAAATTATTTTAAATAATGATATCATTTCGATTTTAGGTTCATATGGAGCGCAATACTATGAAGAAAGTAACAGCCAATTTTCAAAACGATTGGTTGAAAACTTTTCAAACTAGCGTGTACGCAAGTTAAAAAAAAGTCGTTTTCAGAAAAACGCGTTTGAAACACGTGGCGCGCTCGGGGCCTGAAGGAGAGCTACTCACTTTAATGGCTTATAACAATAGAACGAGTCGGAATTTTCATTTCAAATTTTGGGAAGATATTTTTCAATAGTTTTACTAAAAATTTATGAAATTTAAAAAAATCGATTTTTTGAACCGTCTAATCCTATTTCCCCCTCAATTCGATTCAACTTTTGGTTTAATTAGAGATAAATTTTGAAAAATATTTATCAGAATTAAGGGAAAACAATGTTAGAAAACTACATATCTTTTAGAGTTTGAAAAATAATACATGAAACCATGAATCACGACCAAGGGTGTGCGAGAGTGTGGATGTAGTTCGAATTTGCCGTGAAACGCGTCATATATGTCTGAATAATGGAAAGATAGTCCGAGGATCGGCTCATCTGCCTTTCTTCTCTTTCTCACGTATAATTGATGGCTATTTTTTAAGAGAAAAGGAAGATAGAGAGAAAAAGGTGGGGGTGGTTGGCGCGGAGATTTCCGGAATACAAAATGTTCCGTGGCCTCTGGACAGCCGCACATACCCTATATCAGGCTTTTCAAACGCTTCCATCTGACAGTTATTGCAACGTTTCGGTGATATATCCGATAAAATTATTACGAGCAGCTGCGGAGAATGAACGGGAGAGCGACGAAGAAAAAGCCATAAGCGTGTAGTGAGAAAAGTGGATACAAGTGTGTTGTACGTGTATATATATATATATACACGCATAGATAATATATCCAGAAGAAAGAAATTGTTTTTTTTTATTTCACTCTGCTTTGTATTTTGCAGAGAACATAGAGCAGACGGGGTGGTAAAAATTATTATGTTTGAGAACTCTATCTGGGCGATGTGTTAGGCGTATAAAACGTTCCGTCGTATATAGCAACCCTGTTTTGCTCCTCCGAAACTCTGGCAGTCTCCGTGTTTCTTTTTTTTTTCTTCTCTCTCTTTCTTTCTCTCTTATTCTCTTACTTTCTGTATATCTCCCTCGAAGAGCTAAGTGGCGGGGAACTAATGGTAAACAGGAGTCTTCTCTCCCGCGGGCGTAAGGGAGAATTAATGTGCTGGATGTAACGGTAAATGGAGTGTAAGAAAGACAAGAGAGCGCACAGCCTCTCTCGCCTTGTGATAAATGAGAAACGAGAGGCTACCGGATGAAAGAAAAAAAAAAAAAAAGAAATGTTTTCTCTCGCGGGATCCACTCTCTGCCGCGTGTTCGCCCACCCGATCTCGCACCCGGCCCAGTGTCTCTTCTTGGCGATCGTCCGGTGTATACGCTCGAGACTCCCGGATAATCGTAACGGGTGTCATGATTATTCGCAAACGACGCCGGCAATGAACCACGTGGGGGACGAAAACTATTAGATTCACATCAATCCTACATGTGATTTCAATCAAATTCGACCACGAATTTAAGGTTGTTGGAACTGAGTGGAGCTGAGATTAACGTCAGATTCGAACGTGATTTTTTTATATATCGTTTTGCGTACAATACTATATCTTTTGATACTCTTAATGTCATAATGACCGGCATTTACGAAGCTTTGCTGCAAATACTGAAAATTTGTAAAAATTTTCAAAAATTATTTATCCCGTTGAAACATTCTTTCAAAAAAATGTATTTAAATATAAACAAAATTACTTTCTTCAGTGTATTACCGAAATACATAATTTTCAATGTAGAAAGGGATAATGGAGAGATGAAGACGAGAGATAAAAATAATTGTGAAATTTTTTTGTAACATTTACGAATGTCTCATTTCAGTCACAGTCGCTTTCACAAAATCCAAAAGAGCGGTATAATCGTGTGATTAATTTAACCGAATTAATTAGCTTTTCGTCGACTCGTTAAAAAAATAAAAATAAATACCGGACCCCCACGTTCGTGACGAAACTGACGCCATTATTTCGAATTCCGAACGGTATTGAATTTAATCTCGATGGAAAATCCATTCGACGAGTGACGTAGAGGCACGAAACTTCTCTCCCTCTCTCTATATATATAATCGGTTCTATCCCATTGCTCTCGGATGGATTAGCGATGGATCGTTTCGTTACGGGGCTTTTCGAGAGCTCGTTCCCCATTTTCACCCTCATCTACACACGAACGTTTGCGAGGCAACCCGTCAATTTAATCGCTACTACATACAGTCGTAAAAAGTCTCTTCTCTCGACGAGACGAGACGACAAAATCTTTGTATGTGTGCGTGCTTATATACGACGATAGACTTGTATACATTGTTTCGTGTTCTCGCATTTATACATCGTCCCTATTTGATTTGAAGAGTGGCGTGGTTCATATCTCTTCGCTTAAAATATATGTCGTTGCTCTTCAACAATGCTGCACACGTCTGTCAATAAAATACAAATATGGCTAATCGATTTACCACGCGTTCAATTCCATACAAAGAAATTGTCATTCGCGTTACAATATACACATTTTATGACGTTTTGTTTTTCCTGAAGGGAAGCATAAATTGAATTGGCCACCGAGAAAAGTCGGTTTAATCGATTTAATCGAATAATGAAAAAAACGTATTTACGTGAAAATTTAGTAGAAAACATTTGGGCAAAAGTTAAATAAATTTTTGTTAGTGAAATAAATTTCATTCGAATAATTATCAATTGGGTTTAGTTCATTAGATCCAGTGGTGATTTTGGGTTTCGAGTTTATAAAACGTGTGTGCCGACAAGAATTCTCGTTATTACAATTTCTCAAATGGAGAGTTTAATCGTTTAATCGTTAAGAAAAGCTTACGAAAAGTTTCACGATATGGTAATGAGAGGGAGAACATTTCTCGCGCCTCTTCATTTACATCACCGTTTCTGAATTTCGCGTTTCTCGAGGGGTGGAATTTCGCGGTGATATAATTCCTCGACACCACCGTGGTATCGTTCGTTAGGGTAATTTTTGGCCTTTATATATTCATTCCACATGTATACAGATCACTTCCCGCACATTTATCTTATTCGTGTAGTTTTTCTTCACTCTTTTTAGTCCTTACGTCGAGATGATTGGTTGTCATAAAAAAAAAGTAAAACTGCATTTTTCTTGCGAGTGATTCATATTTTGGCGAAAGGAAAACAAAAAAACTTATTCACAATTCTTCGATACGTAAAATTTTATTCTTCCTGAAAATGTCAATCATCTTTGAGAAATATTTCTTGAACAAAAAGCTGATGTTGCTCCCGTCATCTTAAGCAATGCACCTGAAAATTCAAAATCTCTAAAGTCTACAATTGTATTTGGAATTGACGTTCGTCCTAAGACGATTTTTTGGGATATATAACGAAAATATTCTAATGGAACATAAGATGAATTATTTGCAAGAATTCGTAAAATTTACTTCTTAAAATCAAGTGCCTGTTTAAATATACAATACAAAAATGCTTAAATATAACTTAAAAAAAAAATTATCACATGTTTGTACTGCAATTATGGTACTGAAAATTAATATATCCTATTGCTCTGAGACGTTGTAAACTTCTAACAAATTTTTTCGTTCACTGAATCATTCAAATGCTCGTCATCCCCGCATACACTCGTGTAATTAGCGGATGGCATAAAGCCTGCCAATGTTATTTATTGCGAGACTAAGAGGGAGGATCAAACGTCGTGGAAACGTTTCGGTTTTGTTTCGGAGAACTTAGATTTTTGGGAAAAACGATTTCACGTATGTGGAGAAAGAGAGCGAGCGAGAAAGGGAGGGAAGAAGAGTGAAGATTACATAATTTATGACACACGGTCCGCGCGTCTCTTCTCATGTGCTGAAGGCATTAAGCCATTATACAGCTCTGAATATACATACGACGAAATATATATACATAGATACATATATATATTATGGTGACTGACGAGTGAGAGATGAGACCCCACGACGTTTTAAGTTCGTGAATATTCTCCACGTATGAAGGGGCACTTTGAGCATTCAACCCAAGATTTACAGGGTGTAGACTTTGTTTCAGCTGTCCTTTTACCGTAAATCGTGAGGCAAAGGACTACGACCAAGGATTTGTGCTTCGAGAGACTACGGCATACAGATATATACTGACAAAAAATGGATTTGATTTAAGGGGGGAAATAGGGTTAGGACAGCGTTTTCTCAATGATTTTCATAAATTTTTTTATAGTATAAAAAATGAATATAATTTATTGAAACTTTGTGAATATTTTATACATATATTTAAGTATATACTATAAAATTTTTGAAGAATTTCCTTGAGAAACACCGAAGATATTAGCGACCCCATATTGCAGGTCACAATCAGACTCAGCATTTTGCGTACATTCTGGAAGCCGCAATTTTCATCTGAAATCAAACGAGGTTGGAATTTACTTTTATTATATGTCTTCCTTCTATATGAACCTAAATGCTATCAAAAAAATTGAAAATTGAATTTTTTACAGGGGTCAAAACAAAAAAGCACGAGTTTTTGCCATTTTTAACAACTTTATTTGCAAAAAAAAAATTAATTTAAATAATGATAATATTCCGATTTTAGATTCATATAGAGCGCAATACTATGAAGAAAGTAACTGCCAATTTTCAAAACGATTGGTTGAAAACTTTTTAAACTAGCGTGTACGCAAGTTAAAAAAAAGTCGTTTTCAGAAAAACGCGTTTGAAAAAATAGTACCGCTCGGTTATACACGTGGCGCGCTCGGGGCCTGAAGGAGAGCTACTCACTTTAATGGCTTATAACAATAGAACGAGTCGGAATTTTCATTTAACATTTTGGGAACATATTTTTCAATAGTTTTACTAACAATTTATGGACTAAAAAAAAAATCGATTTTTTGAACCGTCTAACCCTATTTACCCCCTTAAGGAGGTTTTGAGTAGCGCACCCTTGTAAATCGAGTATAAAGATTTGTAAAATCTCTACGAGTCCTCCATTAGGAAAGTAACGTTAATGACAGCAAGTTTGAACTGAAAAATATTTACATAAAATGGAGAAAATTAGTAATAATCAACACACTGAAAGGCTTCTGCAATCGCTTTGAATCAATCGGGAGGATGATGTTTTTGTTCTCTTCTCTACATTTGGCTCATGATTGGGAATTAACTGCTGGACCATTGTCTATGAAGATCATTGTCTATGAAGTGTTAAACTCTTTGTTACAGCCTTCCCTACGGTCTAAGCGCGTCAGATAATTTTATTTTGCCCTAGCCTCAGAGACATTGACCTATTTTATAAAAGAATAATGTGTTTTTCTCAGTATGATGTTTCTAGCACTGTGATTCTTACAATTTTTGTTTGATTTGAAATTCACTGCGCTTATACCGTAGGGGAGGTTGTAACAAAGAATTTAAGAAGACTTCATAGACATTGATCTGTCCAGAAGTTTATACCCAATCATGCACGGAATTTGTCGAAGAGTAAAAACTTCAAACCGCTCTCACAAGACAAGTATTGGAGTTACAGGACTTTGCCCGCGAAGCAAAACGTTCTTTTTTCGACAGCAAACAACATACCTCACTTGACATTCACCTTAACATTGTGGCAACAAAATTATAACGGTTTTAATTTTTGACATATTTTCAACCCCTGAAACTAACTACTTAATTTTATTCGTGCATCTTGCCGTTACAATGAATCGTACAATCTGCGCACTTCAAATTTCAAATCAATTAATTTTCCATCCTTTCCGTGCGTTTGGCCGATATCTCGTCCTCTCTATCTCGTCTGTCCGCGCGTTAGAAAATAAAAGCGTGAAATGTCACGCCAGCTACCGCCGTCTTAAATTCTTCTCTCGTCACCGCTCTCGTTTCTCCAACAGAGATCGTTTTTTCTTTCTTTCTTTCGCATCGTCGAGTCTTTCGTGTACCACCAGATACCTTGTATGGTGCAGCACTTCTCTCAGCACGTTGAGCTCTCGCGCCGCGCCCCGGAGCTCGAACGAAAATTGATGCCGGTGTAGAATTACTCGCGCGCTTTGTGAAATACGATAGTCCTTTGAAAGAGGCTTCTCTGCTCGCGCGCAAAACGACACGGTAATAAGTCGTCATAAGATATTCGTCTGTATGTGTGAATGTGCCAAACAGTGGATGAGAATGAGCTCTTAAGATTCTAGTGTTGTTTCGTATGGTATAGCGGGAAATTTTGTTTTTTTTTTAACACCAAAAGTGCACGGGCGAAAAATCTTTCGACGATCGGTGAGCCGTCATAAGGGATGCTGGAAGTTAAGATTGGGGGTAGCTAATAAAAAGTTTTTATGGTAGCGCCATCTGACTTACTCAACGTATGTGCCATTTTCTTTTTACACGAAGTTTTCACTAGTCTCATAAACATTGTAGTTAAACAACCCCTAAAAATAATAAAACTGGCTCTTTTTTCATTAATTCAGACTCTTTGCCACGTAGAAAATTTTGTTCACTTTAATGTAAATAATAAAAGAATAATTCCAATATTTATTGATAAAAAGTTGGATGTTAGTTTGGTTGTACAACCTACCGACATATATACTCAAAAATATGGATTTCTAGCGCGGGATTTACCGTGTAAATTACAACAGAATCCATAACGATCCTCATTGTCGAATTAACAGTTTAAATTATTTATTGCGACCAAACCAATTTTCGCAAAAATCTGTAACATACTTAAATGCAATGTTAAGGATCGTAGTCAGGTCGAGTTGACGTGGGATGGTCCATTTATATAAATATAATATTTCTGATCGGACAATGGCGTACCGTTGGAAACAAAAGACTGACTGTAAATAATGTCTCTCTCGGAGAATTCCACGGAGGTCCTGTCTCGTTTCAGCATCCGCGGGTCCATGGGTCCACCAAAGAGTGTAGGAGTTTGAAAAGGAAAAGAAAAAAAAAATCGTAACTCGTCATATTTTACATGCGTGCCAGCATACGCGGTTTTACGTCCAATAAAAATCTGGTATTCTCCGTGAAAACCTTGCAAGGCACAACGCACGTCCCGGTCCACTCTCCTCTTACTCTCTCTCTCTCTCTCTCTCTCTCTCATCTCGTCATAAATTCGATCTCTCCCGGGCAGTGCAGAGGGAGTGGAATATTTGGGACGATTTTGTGAACAAAACGAGCCCATTCGACTACCCCTCCTCCGTCAGTTTCACGCTTCGATGATCAAACGATTTTCTGGACCCTCTCTGAACAACATCGTCGATTGTGAAATGATATATATATATATATATTTTATGTTTACTGCTTCATCTACGCACGAGCGTAAATCATTTTTATATCGTAAAAATACATCTATACCGAGGAGTTCTTTGGCGTATATGTATATATGAGAAATATATATTGAGGCACATTTATCGAAAGTTCTGTTTCAAAATTGATGTCTTCACGGTTCATCTAGTCGATGGTCGGGAATTTTTCTTCCGTTGTATTGAGCTTTAAATATGGTACTTTGTAGGCAAAACCTATACCATCACACAATCGTAATTGGACACATCGCTTAATGTGTTTCAATTAAAACTATACCGACGGAATTAAACTGTCAGTTCTTACATGGTCTTTAAGCCACATAATTGACTCTTTCTCTCTCTCTCTCTAATTCTCTAGCTCTCTCGATGTTTATTAAACTGACTTAATTGTGTTTGCTCATTGCAATAAACAAGTTGCTCTAATAACTGGCAAACATGGCTTATGAAACAAGTTGCACGATGAACAAAGTCGTTTCTCGCTGATCTCATGGTTCGAACGGCGAATCGAATTGATAGATATATACACCACAGCCTCTCCCGTCTCGGCACAATGAATAACATTTGCGAAAGAATCATGGTATATCTATATACCGTACTGAAACACGATGAAAAGTCGATTAAGCTGGTGTATAATTTTAGATCCTATATCACGATCGTTTGACCTCGCCAATACCGAGGTCAGTTAACGTTTATAATTTAGCGGTCAGTCATTCGTTACCAATTCGCTCTTGTTTATAGCAAACTGCATTATCATTAAACGGTGAGCTCTCATGGTGCACGATCGCTCACCGCGGGCCCCCCCGAGATATCATTCTCCATCATCTAGACAATTTTACTCTGCTGGCATTCTCCCAGTGTCCATCGATCAACGTTATAGATACACGGGAGAAAAAGCTATCAATAACCGCGATGGTTCTAGAGACACGCGTATTTCAGCGGGGGAAAACTTTGCGAGCGTTGTTCCACGTAGAAAGAAAGATGCATTGTATGTACGGGACATTATACGCCAAACCGACCTGACTTTGACCATCATCCCCTGGGATTTGGTCCACAATTTTTCATATTGTTGTTACAATCCTAAAAAAACGATGCTATTTTTTTTATAATTTTTTTTTTGCTAACCGCTACTTAATGTGAACTTTTGAAAAAGATTTAACATAATACAAACAGTTCGCAGTATTTATAAAATCTAAAAAAAAAATTCCTGAAAAATTCTGTGTCAGATACCAACATTTTGAAGACATATACCAGAGTGGGCCGTCGTTCGCTTCTATTTTGTTCAATACTTTTACTCGCAAAATGCTTGAAGAAAGCAAAACCGAACGCCAGCTTACTTCGGGCTTATTATAAAAAACGATATAACCATTTTTGACCTAATCCCAGAAGGTGAGGCTCATAATGAAACTGAAGTTTGCATCGTTGGAGCGCAACGAAAATGGGTGGGCTCATTTTCAGCACTGCTCTCGCTTCTCTTGCCCATTTAGACCCAGATCCTTAAGGGGGGAAATAGGGTTAGACGGTTCAAAAAATCGATTTTTTTTTATTTCATAAATGTTACTAAAACTATTGAAAAATATGTTCCCAAAATTTTAAATGAAAATTCCGACTCGTTCTATTGTTAGAAGCCATTGAAGTGAGTAGCTCTCCTTCAGGCCCCGAGCGCGCCACGTGTTTCAAACGCGTTTTTCTGAAAACGATTTTTTTTAACTTGCGTACACGCTAGTTTGAAAAGTTTTCATCCAATCGTTTTGAAAATTGGCAGTTACTTTCTTCATAGTATTGCGCTCTATATGAACCTAAAATCGGAATATTACCATTATTTAAAATAATTTTTTATTTGCAAATAAAGTTGTAAAAAATGGCAAAAAAACATGCTTTTTCGTTTTGAGCCCTGTAAAAAATTCAATTTTCTATTTTTTTGATAGCATTTAGGTTCATATAGAAGAGAGATATATAATAAAAGTAAATTCCAACCCCGTTTGATTTCAGATCAAAATTGCGGCTTCCAGAATGTACGCAAAATGCTGAGTCTTTTTTATTTTCTAGTATATACTTAAATTTTATAGTATATAGTATATACCAATTTTATAGTATATACTTAAATATATGTATAAAATATTCTCAAAGTTTCAATAAATTATATTCATTTTTTATACTATAAAAAAATTCATGAAAATCATTGAGAAAACGCTGTCCTAACCCTATTTCCCCGCTTAAAGGAGACCCGAAAAAAATGTTCTAACGATTATTGTTTTCGAAAATCAAATCCTAAGGAGGACGAATGGTATTAAAAAATCGATTTTCGTTGTATTCCAACGATGCAAACATCAGCATGGCTCATAGCCAGGTCGACTTGATGTGAAATGTCCCGTATGCACATATACACGTAAGAAATGACAGTGATCGAGCAAAAATACGAGGATTCTGTCTCATATTCCGAACAGTATCACGAATATATCGTTACCTCTCGTCGGGTTTGGCTATCACAACGTCGGCGATGTGCGGACATCGATGAAGATTGTGTCAATGTGTGTATGTATAAATGGGAAGAAAGAGAGACGATCGGAATGATCGGTGATGCCGACGACGGGAAGAAGGAATGAGACGAAACGGGATTATAGGAGAATTCGTGGGCATATACGAGGTCTGTTCAAAAAGTATCGCGAATTTCGAATTTCCGCGGGCTACGTATATTCGATTTTCGATTTTTTGTGGCGTTAGGTTGGTACTCATGTCCCTCACTTATGCTGAAAAAATCGGCCATTTTCAATGTTTAGTTAATTGTTGACAGCTGTTTTGGTTCGACGTGTTTTGGCTTGTCTTCGATTTTTGCCTATTCCAAAAAATGGATCAAAGAATCTGTATCAAATTTTGTGTGAAAAACAAAATTAAGTGGGCGGACGCATTCCGAATGTTGACCGTGGCATATGATGAAGCTACCTTGGACCAAAGCAACGTTTATCGGTGATACAAAATGTTCGCAGAGGGCGGAAAAGATGCGAACAACGAAATGCGTTCCAGACGCCCGAGCACATCAATAACAGACGAAAACATTGATGAAGTGAAGAAAATAATATTGCCAATCGTCGAATCACCGTTAGAGAAGTCGCTGAGGAACTAAACATATCGATTGGCTCGTGCTATTCGATTTTTACCAATGATTTGGGCATGAGACGGGTCGCCGCAAAATTCGTGCCAAAATTGCTCAATTTCGAACAAAAACAGTATCGCGTTAACATTGCTAAGGAACTGTTGGACTTGGTCCGCGACGACCCAAATTTGCTCCAGGGGGTCATAACTGGTGACGAATCATGGGTTTATGGTTATGACGTGGAAACCAAAGTTCAATCATCGCAATGGGAGCTGCTTTTTGACAGGAGCAGCTGTCAACAATTAACTAAACATTCAAAATGGCCGATTTTTTCAGCATAAGTGAGGGACATGAGTACCAACCTAACGCCACAAAAAAATCGAAAGTTGAATATACGTAGCCCGCGGAAATTCAAAATTCGCGATACTTTTTGAACAGACCTCGTATATGTATAAGATACATACGTATGGATGAGACCGATCGTTGCAAGGAAGTGATTGCGAATGATGAACGATCGTGGGCACACGGTGGTCGCAGCGGCAGCAGCAGCAGCATCGCCACCCCACGGAATGATAAAGTGGCCATGCGACACGGAAGGATACCGCCGCCGAGCATGATCATCTATCCGTTCAGAACTTGCTTCGAGCGTTTTGTGCATCGCAAACACATACACAAACGTTCAACGCTTTTACCGTATTACCCGTATATTTCTCATCTGTAATCATCGAACTGTTATATACTGTTATATACCTACATAACAGCGAAAACATGATCCACAATCGTAGACTTTCTATAATCTATAACTAAGAAAACATTTGAATATACCATCTATCTCTCGGTGTGTCTCGTACGTAGAAACATTTTTCATGCTGCGAGAAAAGTGCTATTGGCGAGCGTATATTTCAATTCGCCAGCGTAACGAAAATTCAGATGTGAAATTCGTGGGAGGGTGGAAAAAAGGATGTCGGGAATGAGGGACGAGAATGGAGAAGGTTGAGGAGCGGGGGTGAGAGAGTACCGTCTACGATGAAAACGGGCATTAAATCATGTTTGGTTGAAACAAGCCCGCGGCGTGCCCAACGTTACATGAACATTGAACGTACACGTTATTCGTGTATGCACGCGGTTATAGGTTACTGTATGTATATATTATATTACGAGTACACACGGGGATACCGGGAGAGCGAGTGCACGCGGAGAGAAACAATAATAGCGTGGAGTTTCGCCCGCCATGACGTTTCGCGAAATAATGTGTTCGCTGGTACTGTAGTACCGGGTTTGGTCGATCGGGGCTCGCGGGTAGTTTCACCGCCGGCAACGGTAACTCATTCGTCACGAGTACAGGCTATCCCGCCGTATTTCCACTATCAGAATAACACGCGTACATCCCAATTCGTACTTGGTGAAGTCGTGGTAGTCGTGCTTACAACAAGCGGAGTAACCGGCAGATTAGGTGTGTACCGTATGTATACCGTTATGGAATCGCGCTACAGTATATTCTTTAATGCGAGAATAGGGTTCGATAGGAGAGACGGGGCATGGGAGGAACGTAATAAACGTAAAGGTGGCTAAAGGGGCGTGCGCCGTTAAAGTATATGTGAAAATCCAAGTGCCTTTCAACCCTCCCGACGCGACGCAGGGTTCTTCCGATCGTAACTCATGTTTCGCCGAACGATCAGGTGCGGCGGTGGTGGTAACAGGATAGAGGTGTACTAAGACGCAACCCCTACTCCCTCTTATGGACTTTACAGCTTTTCTGGTTTATAGTACGCCTCTGTATAGTTAATATACGATATAGCGGCACAAGGTCCCAGAGAATCAGGGTGAGAAACGTTTCATGGCCGATGACGTAATACCAGATCATTGTGATGGTATGCTTCTTAGTTTACATTGTTCGTAAATACAGTTCAAATCCTCTCGATCGATCGGAATAAGGACAAAATCTCTAGGACTAGTGTTGTGTTCATGAATGAATCCAACAAATCCAACACTGAATTTGATGCTGTTAGGTCGTTCGCTTTTGTCAGAAGCGTAAGGAGCGATTCCTCTCAGTTGTCACTCTTCCGAACAGTTCGAATTCCCGCCGACAGATGGCGAGGTTTCCTGCGCAACAGCAGTGCTCATTGGATGTAGGCCGACGATGCGACAAAGGCTCTCTCTGGTGGCGAAGAAGTGAACAAAATATTAAGTTTTCGGGGATCCATACCGGAAACAACGGTACCCTTATCGTGAAACTCGGTTGTCCGTCCGTCCGCCTGTTCTTCCATTATGAACCCTTTAACTCCTGACATCTTTATCCTATCAACTTGAAATTTGGTGTGCATTTAGGATGAGATGTTCCGAGGATGGACCCCAGAGTTACTTATGAAAATATATTTTTCCGCAATTTTGGAGGGTTGAAAATGCATTATCTCGGAAAAAAGCGACCCTTACAGTAGTCGCATATGATGTGTAACATCTGACATCTCATCTTGGTGATAAGCAACATTAACATTATATCCCGAAAAAAATGATTCGGGTATTATTTGAAATGATTTTTCGTAACGAAGAATAATTCTTTTTAATGAAAATTGTATTTTATTTTATTAACGCTAGGAGTAATGCAATTTGTTCTTGGAGACAGTTATTTTTGTTCAATTTGGGGGAGAACAGAGACATTTCATCGAAGTATTACATGCAGTCGCTGTTGATGTAGACGAAGTGGGAAAAAATGGCAACGACGGCAATCGTAAAGTTGCATGACTGACAACCAGATTTGGTAAAGCATTAGTTGGGTCGGCCGTTGATGTCTGTGAGAGATTTAAGTTCGCTGCACGTGCCCGAAAATCCCTGCTACGCTGAGTCGAATTATGCGCATTTTTTTTGGGTCTACCTTTCCAGTTTTTTATTTTTCCTCACGTTTTTTCTGCCGGTAATCTCGCATATATTCTGCTCTGGATTTACCCGTCTCTGCAACTCACGAAATCATGAGAATTAAATTAGAATTATAAATATGTAAGAAATTATTAATATCAAAGAAATTATCCGTGTAATTAATTAATTTGTTTTTTTTTTATCAAAATAAAAAAATATCAATTGAGCAGCGACAGAAATTAACCTCAAAAGTTAAAAAGGCTATTTGTTTTTTTTTTTATAAAAATTAAAAATATCAATTGAGCAGCGACAGAAATTAACCTCAAAATTTAAAAAAGCTAAATATTCAAATATTTATTCGAATAATTATTCGTTATTACTCACTTTCATTTTTTATCCATGATCTGCACTTTTTTCAGACACGTTATCAATAGTAAATACATTTATTAATATAGTTTACACATATAAATTAGTTTATATAACAGCACACTTTATACACAACACTGTATGTTAAGCGCACAGCTGATGCGTTCTCCTCTATTTCCCTTCCTCTACTCGTCACACACGCCATGGAGCCTAGAGTTAAGTAGTGCAATCTCTAATGGGGAAAGGCCGAAAAAAGCGACCTCAAAAATTCAGCAACAAAGGTGTCGCTGCGATCGCAAGTTGATCCGAGTGAAGTGAGCAAGAAATAAACTATACGTGGAACCTTGCTGAACTAGGCACCTACGGTCAATATACACATGACCCTTCGGTGTAATTGAGTGTAATTACGCGTCATCGTTAATATAACAGTTTTATGCAACTTTGAATTACTGCCAATCTGTAAAAGTAAGGACATAGAATAGCATTATATCGACTTTATAATATACTAACATAAAGAAATGAAATAGTTTCGTAAAGGTTACAAAAAATACCAATGTGATTTATATTTCACGAAATTTAAAGTACAATACGTGAGGAGATTCTGCATTAATTATTCCAGGATCGATAATCAACTATAAAGACATCCCAGTTAAAAAATACAGCGATGAGCGTGTAATAAATAATGAGGTAAACATCGGGCTTAGGCGACCCTCCTCCGATTCCTTTCATAATAGGCTCGTCCGACGCGCTTTCGCACGCGAAACAACTTTTTCCTCTGACAAAATTGGGGGACGTTATTTATTAAAAAGTTATTAACAAATAAAGTTAATAATTCATACAGCTATTTTCCTTATATCAGCCAGTCCCAATCATCTTGACCTTCACATGTGTTGTTAAGAATACCCCCTCAGTACATACAAAAAGTTTTATCCGTCGCTCATTGTTTGTTAAAAAGTTATTAACAAAAGAAGTTTTATAAATCAAAAATAAAATACTTATACTAGTGTATGGTGAACAGTACACGTATGAGCGGGTTCGCTGCACCCCCTACACACTAGCCAAAAAAGAACCCAAAAACAAACCAAAAACAATCCAAAAACATACCAAAAACAAATTTAAAACAAACCAAAAACAGACTACAAACAAACCAAAGACAACCCAAAAACAAACCAAAAATAACAAACAACAAATTAAACAACCCCCCACCCCATACGCGACCCACCTCCACCTCACCTTCCCACCCTCATTTACTCATGTATATTTGTATTCGTATGAGCAGCATACGTATAAGCAAGGGATATATGTGCTATTTACTATACTTACGGGTTGTTTGGATTGTTTTTGAGTTGTTCTTGGTTTGTTTGGTTCGTTTTTGGGTTGTTTTCGATTGTTCTTGGTTTGTTTTTGGGTTGTTTTGGGCTGGTGTGTGGGGGGTGCACGGGGGGCGCAGCGAACCCGCTCATACGTATACTGTTCACCATACACTAGTATACGTATTTCATGTTTGATTTATGAAACTTCTTTTGTTAATACCTTTTTAACAAACAATGGGCGACGGATAAAACTTTTTGTATGTTACTCAGGAGGTATTCTTAACAACACATGTGAAGGACAAGATGATTGGGACTGGCTGGTGAAAGGAAAATAGCTGTATGAATTATTAACTTTATTTGTTAATAACTTTATGATAAATAACGTCTCCCAATTTTGTCAGAGGAAAAAATTGTTTCGCGTGCGAAAGCGCGTCGGATGAGCCTATTACGAAAGGAATCGGAGGGGGGTCCCCTAAACGCGATGTTTACCTCATTATTTATTACACGCTCATCGTCTGTATTTTTTAGCTGGGATGTCTTTATAGTTATTTATTGATCCTGGAATAATCAGTGCACAATCTCCTCACGGATTGTACTTTAAATTTCGTTAAATATAAATCACATTGGTTTTTTTGTAACCTTTACGAAACTATTTCATTTCTTTTTGTTAGTATATTATAAAGTCGATATAATGCTATTCTATGTTTTTACTTTTACAGATTGGCAGTAATTAAAAGTTTCATAAAACTGTTATATTAACGATGACGCGTGATTACACTCAATTACACCGAAGGGTTATGTGTATATTGACCGTAGATGCCTAGCTTCAGCAAGGTTCCACGTACAGTTTATTTCTGGCTCACTTCACTCGGATCAACTTGCGACCGCAGCGACACCTTTTTTGCTGAATTTTTGATGCCGCCTCAGAGTACGGAGATTGCACTCCTTTACTCTAGGCTTCATGACACACGCACTCGCTGTTCGCTGACAGTACCAACCTCTCGGAAAATGGGTTGGTACCATCTGACGGCCAACGCTACCACCGCGCGCGCTCATTGGTCAAATCAAATAGCGCGCGCTTCTCGGGCTTCCTGTTACACACTTCCGTCCCTTTTCACGAAATCAGTGCCACAGAAACCGAGCGGAAAGATATTACACATCAAAAAATATCTTCTTTCCTGACAAATGAGATAAAGTATACTTGACTGTTATTTTTTTCATAACCACGTTGCATTTCGGAGAATATTATATTTCATAGAGTAGGCATACGATATTATATATCATTCGAGATCATCAGATATAAAATGTTTCTTATATGCCAATCCGTTCGGCAGGTGGCTTAGGATTATCCCGGGACGTGTATAGATTTTCTTCGCTCGGTACATATATTCCCGCGTATATATTGACGTATATACTGTATGAATTGAGGAACCCATATTCAATGTGTGTGCGCGGGGCGAGCTATGCTCGAACTCGTTGCAAACGTACGAGCTTAACGAGAGATAGAGGCAGACGTGCGGGGGTTGTACGAGTATGTAGTATGTAGGATACCGGACGAGTTGAACGGAACGTTCGCGAGAGCGCACGGCCGCACGGAGATCAGCATACGTCGCGTGTTATTTACAATTGGCGGGGATTTATGTCTCTGGGCCGGATGAGGGCAGAGCCGAGCCCAGGCACAGAGACCGAGAGAGAGAGAGAGAGAGGGAGAAAGAGAGAGAATCGTGGGCACATACAGAGAAGAGAGCCCAGCGGTGGCGGACGGGGTACACGATGCTCGGCGGAGGCCGCCTTGCCAGCCAATTCCCGGCGGCCCCGCTATATTTACGAGGCCCATAAAGTAGCGAGCACGGCCGCGTATATTGCCGCGTAAATATCAGCTTATGGAAATATAGAGCTCAATATCTGCCTGCCCGCCTGCTTTTCTTCCCTGGCTCCAATGCCGTGCAGAGCTCGATCCACCGGGACGACTATACTAACGCTTCTCTGCCCCCCGTTCCCAAAAAACCTCACTCTCCATCTCTTTCCTTTCCTCTATAGACGAAAACCATGTACTGACTCACCCTGAATCATAATTTTCTTTTTTAACGCTACGACGCGATCATCTTCAAAATTTCGTGTTACTCCAACGTCTCGAAATGAATCGATATTTCGTCCGCATTGGTCAATGTTGGAAACAGATAAAAATAGACGATCGGGAATGAAAATTCGTGGACTATTTTCTTTCCGACACTCGGCAGAGACGTCACGGATTTGGAAATGGTAGCTCATGGGAAGAGGATTTCGCTCGTCCATGGTTGACGCTATTAGCTTCCAACCATCCGTCACCATTAACACAGATGTCCCGGGGTTGCGGCGAACGACCCATTAATCACAATCATATATATATATATAGAGCGATGTGTACGCTCGCGATGGTTGAGGACGGAATAAGGGATGCATCGGGGCATTCACTCATTTATACATGTACATATTAAAAGTATTGGTAATTGATGACGAAGCTGGAATACATTGGGGTTTGCAGATGTGAGACAGTTATTAAATAACTCGCTAACTAGCTGTCCTGAACGATGGAGTGAATTTGTTCTCTTGTATTGAATTTCGTACGATTATTCATCGTCATATCGCTGTTTCTCTTTGAATTCAGGAATTTTCTACGGGATACACGAGAGAGCCTGAAGAATTTTGTTGAAGTATTCCAAGGCTTTCGAAAGGTGATGAGAATTCCACGATTTCCCTCGGTCATCTGGAATTCTGCGAGTTTACAACGCCTGCGATTCGTTTGGATTTTTGTCCGCGTGTGTAACGAGAATTTTGACCACTTTGACGCGCTCGATTGATACCGATATTTCGTCTGTTATTGCGGGAATCCTAAGAAGAAATGCCGTCGCCATATAACCGTTTGTGCACAGCAACATGAGGGAGAGACAGAGAGCATTTAGTTTCCTCGAAATGCCAACTGTTGTTCGTCGTACTTTTAGTACTGTTATGAGAGAACGCGGTAACGCAGTGACGAGACAAGATATACGAAGAGACCAGAAGAGCTCGGGGACTATAAGTATCAGCACGTGAATGTCAGAGAAGAATTCGCGAGAGCCTCCGTTTTTGGTGGTTGCTGTTGTGTGCCGCTATGACGGGCCACGAAACGCCGCAATATAAGAGCCGTGGTAGCACGCGGCAAACGATGAACGAAGAGCCAACACGGCTCTTCAATGTCTTGCGATGAGAATCGAGAGACGGCGAAAGAACGACCAGAAGGGGAGGGATCCCGGATTGCCCCGTGGCCAAAAGACTTTTTTTTTCAACGTTCCGCGATGTGTTTACGAGAGTCAGCTGGCAATTAATCGGGATTTACGGCGTACCTCGCGGGGGCCTATACGAGACGTTCGAAATGTATTAATTTTCTTCCAACCGAGAAGGGAAGGCTTCGAGTGAACCGACGAGTTAGGACTACCATCATCATGAAGATACTTGTAGTAGTAGTAGTCCGAGAGCGGTTAGGCTCATCTTTCGTTGCGCTTTCAAGGACCTCGTTGACTTCTCCGCGTCCACACCGACTAACCGGCAAGATGATACACTCGTGGACCTCTTTTTTTTCCATCGGAGACAGCTGTCGGGCTCTTCGTCGCTAACAGCTCGTCGTCGTCTTTACGTCTCTCCTTTTCTACTTACCGCCGCGGGACAATCTCTCGAAGAAATACAACCGACATTTTCGTGAAGCCTCTGGTCCGCCATGTTTTTGTGGTTTTCCAAGGTGCAATGAATTAGGAAGAATAAAAATTGTAAGTGTTCTCTGAACAGCCTCTAGTTGGGTATTTCTCTGTCCAGAGATTAAAACTCGCTTTCGCAGTGGCGAGTTTGGAACAATTCCAGTTCTGATTATTTTCGGTATGGTACATGGCATTTTGTATAATCTAAGAAGCGACGAACAGAATACTCTATGATTATTAACGTTGTTCTATTACAGTTAAATTGGATTTCTAGGATGCATTTCCCATGTGCATTGTCAGGGTTGAGCGCGATCTAGTAGTGTGGTAAAACAAGCTTCCGTGTCCACCAATTTCTAGAAGGTGCTCCCAGGGCGATGGTTACCTCTGTTAACCAGAATTAATCCCCCGAAAACCGAAGCTCGACCGAAAGTTATGATCCCCTGTGTCGTTATGAGAATATAGAAATCTCGACTGACAAGGGAATTCTCCTCCTCGGACGGCTTAAGGGGGGAAATAGGGTTAGGACAGCGTTTTCTCAATGATTTTCATGAATTTTTTTATAGTATAAAAAATGAATCTAATTAAATTGAAACTTTGAGAATATTTTATACATACATTTAAGTATATACTATAAAATTTTTGAAGAATTTCATTGAAAAACACCGAAAATATTAGCGACCCCATATTGCAGGTCACAATCAGACTCAGGACTTTGCGTACATTCTGGAAGCCGCAATTTTCATCTGAAATCAAACGAGGTTGGAGTTTACTTTTATTGTATGTCTCTCTTCTATATGAACCTATATGCTATCAAAAAAATAGAAAATTGAATTTTTCACAGGGGTCAAAACAAAAAAGCATGATTTTTTGCCATTTTTTACAACTTTATTTGCAAAAAAAAAATTATTTTAAATAATGATAATATTCCGATTTTAGGTTCATATAGAGCGCAATACTATGAAGGAAGGAACTGCCAATTTTCAAAACGATTGGTTGAAAACTTTTCAAACTAGCGTGTACGCAAGTTAAAAAAAAAGTCGTTTTCAGAAAAACGCGTTTGAAACAATAGTGACCGCTCGGTTATACACGTGACGCGCTCGGAGCCTGAATGAGAGCTACTCACTTTAATGGCTTATGGTATAACAATAGAACGAGTCGGAATTTTCATTTAAAATTTTAGAAACATATTTTTCAATAGTTTTACTAACAATTTATGAAATTAAAAAAAATCGATTTTTGGAACCGTCTAACCCTATTTCCCCCCTTTACATATCTTGTATATATTCCACGAATCTTTCCATCGGCATCCACAAACTTCTAACTTTCAACGGCTCGTCAATTGAATTATTATTGAGGATATGCTGCTGAAAGTCCGTGCGCGGCAGGAAAACGCACTGTCCGAAGAAACAATCGTTCAAAATGACTTTGTGATAAAACAATTTGAATAATTGCAGAATAACTAAGAATCACATTGAGCATGTATTCATTTCTAATGAATATCAATATTTTATTCATTGAAAGGCATTAACGGGGGACAGACGAATTTTTATTAAAACAATCGTACAAGAGAAGTGTGGGCGTTCCGCGACAGGAATCTCAAGTACCGCGCGCTAAAGTAACGACGAGATCGGTATGAGAGGGACGTGCGCAAGACGAATTACACGAGGGTTACGTTAATCACGTTCACGCCCTTCTTCAGACCCTATAGCTCTCGCTCTTCTCATTTTCGCCTTCCTCGATAGCTTTTGCTCCGCCCCGCCCCTCCGGACCATGCTGTCTCTTTCCGGATGAGAGACTCCATGATTGAAGAAACTAAAGTGGCAAAATATGCGTCCCCCCGGAAAAGAAAGATCACGCCGAGCAACGAAGAACGACCCCATTCGTCAGACAATTGCAATAACTCCTTAACGAACCGATCGAGACTGAAGACGAACGAGTCCGCGAGGGCAAGGGTACGAGAGTGGAGAACGCTTGAATTAATCAAGTTAAACTCCGGAATCGTTCTAAAGGGCGCGTGGGGCCATCTTTCCGAGGAACGATTTTGCACGTAACAAATTGATTCGAACGAATTACCATTCAAACGAACTCTGAACTTTCTCACTTTCACATTGCTTCCGCATGGAAAATTGTTTGAGAGTGCCTTTCATTATTCGTGGCATCATGAATCAGCGTTCGTGCAAAATTCTGTAGATTTATAACGATCGAATGTTAATCGAGGAGTTATGGAAAATAAAGTCGAATTGCGAAAGTATAATTGAGTCGATGTGACGAGTGTGAGGCCAAAGATTTGAAGTATCGAGTCTCTTCAAGCATTGTCCAAATATCTCGTGTGAATAATTCGTTGGAGGAGCAATAAACGCTTTTAGCAATTTCGTTACATTTACGTTATACTTGTCGACGTCGCATTTTCTTTACAATTAATCACTTCCACCGTACAATTTACTCCGTAAGCCGATAATCATAGTTGCGTTATCGTATCTTGTTTCGCGTCGAGGAACAAAGAGTACGGGAGAGCCGAAGAGATCGAGCCGGAGGACGTTGTTCCGCGTGAGAAGTTGAACAGGAGAGTTGGAGGTCGCGTAGTTGAGGGGAGAATTCGCTGCACGCCGCCGCCGACTACTACTTGGCTGTAAATAACGCGGCTTATTGTTGAATCGCCGTGGTCCCCCGGCATCATTAACTCTATCGCGGATCTCGCGGCGCAGCGGGTGTCGCGATATAACTCTTAACGCGCGCGCCTGCTGCCCGCCCGCCCGCTCGCACAAGCGCGCAGACACACCGGTATGTGCGCTGTTGTGACCGTTGAGTATGTGTGTATAAGGGGATATGCACGACATGTGGTGTAGCTTTAGACACCATGCTATGTGTGTGCCTTCCTGTGAAACGCGTGTTGCGGCTTTGGAGGAGTTAGTCAAGTATACCAGGTACAACACAATGCGGGCTAATGATGCCTCGAAGGTTGATTCCGTGCGGCATTAATTCTTCGTTCGTTTCTATATGCATTGACATAGAAGTTAACGGGGGTAATAGCGATCGCTGAACAACGATGATCACTCTGATTTTTAAGAATCTTAGGATAGTAAAACGAAAATAGGAGTTGTTCCGGTTTCTCATCAACTACGAAACTAACGCGTTGAGGTATCACCGAGATATTTGATCTGAAAAAGATTTTCGTGCCAAACTGAACAAAAACATAAATATACAAACGGTCGTTTCGAAACTTCACTAGGCTGAATACATCAGTCAATGGATGACTTGAGCGGGGAAATAGGGTTAGGACAGCGTTTTCTCAATGATTTTCATGAATTTTTTTATAGTATAAAAAATGAATATAATTTATTGAAACTTTGAGAATATTTTATACATATACTTAAGTATATGCTATAAAATGTTTGAAGAATTTCCTTGAAAAACACCGAAGGTATCAGCGACCCCATATTGCAGGTCACAATCAGACTCAGCATTTTGCGTACATTCTGGAAGCCGCAATTTTCATCTGAAATCAAACGAGGTTGGAATTTACTTTTATTATATGTCTCTCTTCTATATGAACCTAAATGCTATCAAAAAAATAGAAAACTGAATTTTTTACAGGGGTCAAAACAGAAAAGCATGATTTTTTGCCATTTTTTACAACTTTATTTAAAAAAAAAAATTATTTTAAATAATGATGATATTCCGATTTTAGGTTCATATAGAGCGCAATACTATGAAGAAAGTAACTGCCAATTTTAAAAACGATTGGTTGAAAACTTTTCAAACTAGCGTGTAAGCAAGTTAAAAAAAAGGCGTTTTCAGAAAAACGCGTTTGAAAAAATTGTACCAAGAAAAACAAAGTTAAGGCAGTCATCAATTTTTTTAAATTACTTACAGGTTAATCTGCTATTCCAGCACCATAAAGCAATCCCTCTTCTTTTTGAAATACCTCATTTTGAGCTCGTAGCTCGTCTTTTCGGGCTTTTCGAGCTTCTCCGGTCTCCAAAGCGCTGCGTCGATTTTGTCGGCTTACGCGTCGTTCGCCCATTTGATATGCGAAACTGTAGCTGCGATTACCTACTTTAATATTTAGCTCGTTCATCACTAATAAAATACTTGAACTTCCTTCATTGAATAAGCAAGCAGCTAGGTATGATGCGACCTCAATCACTTTCAACCCACAATGTCGGTGCTTCGGGGCTTAACGCTACCGGTGAATGGACACCCGAATTAAAATGACTTGATATAGATCTAGAGTCGCGGCAGCGTCTGGACGCCAAGTAAAAAGAGTTTTTAAGTACGACTGCTTCTCTCTTATCCTGTAAGATGGATGAATGATATAATTTACGTGAATGTGTCCATGTACTAAGGGCTGCCCGTTCACTGGTGAAGTTACCATGCCCAATAACAACTCTACCATTATTGAGGCTACTTAAACAAGCCTACCAAATTACAATTCTATCAGACATCAGCAACGACTAGGTGTCTCTGCCAGACTGTGACATTCGTGAACATCGCTACCGAATTACAAGTCTACCAGTTAAAGATTCTCAGGCGTGGCCGATGGTAAGTTATCGACAGCTTACTGCATTATCCAGGACCATGCATACTGTCCATTAGCCACGCCGGACAGTTGTCATATGGTAGAGTTGTCTTTGGTTAGAGATATTGAAGACTGTTCACTTCCGGTAGGGTTGTAAATGTGGCAAAAGACATGTCGCAGATACAGCCTGTCACATGCTGGCAGGTTTGCCATATGACAGATACTAATATCCCAAATTTCTATGATGTTCCACAAGTAAACTCGGGCCTCTTACGAATATGTTAATCGTTGAATCCACGATACTGTCACTTGAAAGTATTCAGATGCTTGTAATAAAGATATCGAGGGGTCTCCGAAGACTATGTTTATTGAGGAACGTTAATTTTTCTAGTGTCACATATAAATATTCGCCTGTCGAAGATCTCCATTACCCCGTACTCCTACTGTACACGTATAAAACGCGCGCATGCATAATTATACATGAATGTATATTTGTGGCATGTCCGCGGGGGTCTCTCTCGGCTCTTCGTGGGGATTGGAGAGGGCCTCGAGCTCGGACGCTTTATGCTCGATCGAGAGATGCAATAACCGAGGTTGAAAATCACAACATGCATCCATGTCCCAGGGCTGTACCACCCGTCAGGGTCTCAGCAGAGATCGCCACAGGGTCTCGGCCCTTCATCACCCTTCAATGTTCCGAAGAGCGGCTCTCCACGTCGTTTCGTACCCTCACATTGATCCTGCCACTCTGATGTGCGTGTAATCGTGTATATACTCGTTTCTTCGTTGTGTGGACCGCAACAGCGACGAGTTTTATGTGGCGAGAGAGAGAGAGAGAGAGACAGAAGGAGAGATTGGGTAGTAATCTACTACAAGGCGCTAATGAACGTCTCAATATGCACATCGGGCGAGTGATCTCTGCCTTTCCTTCTCTTCTCTTTTCTCTATCTTTCTCTCTCTCTCTTCCTCTTTTCCTTTCGCATTATTGACCCTTTAAATAGCTGTCGCTTCCACGCACGTTATTATACAGCAAAACCGACGAAACGACATCCACTCCCTTCATCTACATGTGTATATGCTATTGTGATATTTTCTCTATCGTTTCTCTGTTAGGCAGCATGGGATCGCGAATGAAACACGCCCTTTTAGCCCCGAGCTCTAAACTGTATTATGAGACCCCTTTGACTGGCTAATAATTTCGAGGGTTGTAGCTGCCGGTATATACATATAGGTGTCTGCCTTAAATGGTAACCAGCTCGTGGAATAACGTTGGATTGATTGTTCCTATTCAAAGGGCCTGTACCAGTAACACCGTATATTCATTGCTGAATACAGTGCAGTTGACATTTCAGGCTGTTGTACTGTACGCAATTATATTATAAAACAATAATTGTTTTACCGGCGTAGAGAAAAGAGTGACGTTGCGATTTTCAAAGAAACGAGAACCTTTTGAAAATGGCAAGCATTTTTTTTTTTAGTACAAACATTCGAATAAAGTCTCTAATGAAATTTTCAACAATGACACAAAATTATCTTTACAAAACAAGAGAACAAATACTATAAGTAGAAGATGATTGGTATTTTAGAAATTAATTGTTTCAAACTGTTTGAAATTGATCTCTAACAAATGATATTTATTCCCTTGGACACGTTCATTCGTAATGGCTACGTGAGAAAAATGATTCGAATTTTCAATGATGACGCAAAATTATCTTTAATTTCACGATGAATGGTTATGTTAAACAATTGAGAGTAAAAGACACTTGGTACTACTTTCTGACTTTCTCGTCGTGCACGATTTAAATGCTTTTAAATGCTGTTATGTATACGAAACAACGAACAGTCACGTCCCGCATTTCTGTACATACAGCATATAGACATACGGACACGTAATATAAGCACAAGATATACATATTATAAATGTATATCGCATATATACACGAAGGGAGTCTTCGCTCTCGACGAACCGCAAATAATGCCGTTTCATCTCTGTCAGCTCTTCATTACTCACTCTCGCGGATATCTGGGTGCAACGGTTGATGGTATATAACGCGGCGGGTATTATACGTCGCGGAAACCAGAGGGAAGTTCTCTTTTGCTCTATTCCGCTGCTGTTTGCCGCCTCTGTGCGTTTCAACGCGGACGTGCCAACCGTGAAACAGCGCCGTAGCACCTCGGCAAAAAGAATTTTTCCCGGATGCGTTTTGCCCCCGATCCCATCCCCGACCCTCAGACGTGCCTATCCACAAACGTGTTTTTTCCCTTCCCACTGGCACACTTAATAAATCATAAAATCTCTCGGCTACATAATAGACTGTGTCGCTTTTTCACACGCGGAGACTCTTGACTTTTTACAATCGTATATATAACGGAGAAAGAGAGAAAGAAAAAATAGCAAAGTCTGTCGGCGAGTCGAGAAAAATGAATTCATATTGGATTTTAATACAATTGATTTATTACGAACGCAAAATTTTGTTGAGCGCAACTAAATGTATTCTAATTAAAAAAATGTTATCTTTATTTTTGAAAATTTGTTTATTTCAATTTACTTGCCCAAATTTCCCGTTAAATCAAATTGATTTTATTGAAATAACGTAAATTCCACATGACTAGGGTAATTTTAATGAAATATATTTGCTCTATTCACGAATTGGGCCTTATCTACTGATTTCGATATATTCGAATTCACTCGAATTCCTCGAATCACTCGTCTACCCAAAGTTTTGTCGGTACGCGTATAGACTTTTGAAATTTTTCCAGAGCGCACAAGGAACTAGAAACGAGAAAGAGAGAAAGCTCTATCTCTTCGTATGTACATATAATAATGATTGTACGCTTCGGGAACAATGCTCTTTATATACGAGCTATGTTGTCGATGTTTTTGAATTAGGGCAACAGAGCAAAACGAGAATACATCAGATAAAATGAATGACTAAACAATAATTATTATGAAACATCTTACGAATTAAAAAAAAACAATTCACTGAGCACACAAAACAAGAGAACGAAAACTAAATATAAAAAATGATTAGTATTTTAGAAATTGTTTGAAACCGTTTAAAATAATGATTTCAAACAAATGATACTAATCTCATGGACACGTTCATTCGTAATGACTACGCGAGAAGAATGATTCGAATGATTTTTCATTCGAACGAATCTCGTGCCCCGAAAATAATACATTGAAAGGAAAAAGCACCGAGAAATAAATAAAGACCGAGGGGATCGTTTCGTCGCAGTTGCTCGAAACGACGTTAATATTTTCGCCGAAAAATTTCGCCAAGTTTCGTATCCTTCCAAGAAATTAAACGAATGGCATCATTTGGCAAAGTTGTCCCATTACGCGTTGGGTGTATATAACGCAGAGACCGCCGTGGTAGAGATCTCGGGCGCAATATTGCCGCGGCAAAGAGGTGGAGGAGGAGAAGGACTACGACGACAATTCTCCTTTGCTCCCTTTTATCTTTCTTATTACAGCCCTCTCTCTCTCTCTCTCTTACTCTTCGTCTTTTCGCAAGATCCTCGACATATCCTGTGAGAAAAGAAGAATTGACAGAGACCGAGAGGAAGAGAGAGAGAGGGAGAAAAGTAAAAGCCGAAAACCGCGATATCTGAGAATCGTATATCTATATAGTCAGGACGTGGTTTTCCCGTTTGGAGTATCAGCAGAAAGAGTACCAGCGTAAAGAGGCCAACTAGGGGGTTAGCTATAGCGACGATAGAAATAAAGAAAATGGCCATAATTTTTCCGTTGAAATCGTGCAGTTTCTAACAGTGTGCGAGCCGCTGTGCCCCCTTATTTTTCTTCCCCTATCACCTTGTCTTTTTGCCAAAAAGTTCTGTACTACGTCCAGCGTTATATGGGAGCGACCCTCTCTCAGGGATGACCGTGGTACCCCTAACGGAAGTAAAGCTCCACGGTAAAGTACGTAAGGAGAGAAAGGGCGACAGAGAGAAAAGAAGGCCGATGAGACGAAGTGAAAGATACAGCAGCAATACCGCAGGAGTTTCGGTCGCGTTCGGCGTTTTACCGAGAGCCATTCGAACAAGATGGTGCCCCTGATAATGTAACCTTGTAGGGGAAAAGCAATTTCTACCGTGGTGGCGAGCGAAGGAACTGCTGCTGCCCAGAAGGCAACGCAAAGATAGAATCCTTGGGGCGTGTGTGTGTGTTTCTGTGTAGTGAAGCAGAGCGCGATGTCCAGCGTTCGTGCGATCATCATCACGAACTCAGCAGACGGGTCAACCTCCCCTCTGGCTGGTTTCTCAGTACTTCTTCTTCTTCTTCTTCTCCTTCTTCTTCCTCGCTTCTTCTTTTTCCTCCACTCGATTCTCTCGCCTCTCTTAGCGTAACCTTTAATTTTCCGGTAATCTTGGAACCGCCTCTTCCTCCTGTTCCCACATCGCGGCTCACATCCTCATATATGATCATCGGTCTGCGAAAATGCCCTTCGGCTTCGACGAAGGCGAAATGAAAGTGGAGAATGAAAAAGAGCCGTGCCGTACATATATACGTATATATGGCAAATGGAAAGAGGAAAAAGGGGATATAACTGCCGCGGGATAGTAGAAAAATCCGCACGTCTCAGCGTTTACGAGAGCAATTTTGGTAGCTTAGTCCGACGGTCGGTTTCCCTAACCACTTATATGAAAGACTTCGCGTGCTAGAGCTAACTTGTGTCGTTGGCTTTGCGAACGATGGCTATAAACGACATTTACTGCAGCACCACTGAGATATCAATCTAGTTGTGAAATAATTGTCGAGGGTACATTAAAAAGAAGAAAAGATTCCGGGGGAGAGATCTGTTTTTTTTTTGTTGGGGTTAACTATACATAGCTGCCACGTTTATGAGAAATGGCGTCCTCGCGTTACAATTTGGCTCGGAAGATCTGCACGATCATTGCGGGTTTCGTGAGACCGAAGAACAGCGAATCGAAGGGATATGGCCGCGCAGGGAAGTAAAGAAAGAACAGTTTATACATATATCTTGTACATATATGTGCTGTATAGATATATAAATGAAAAGTATAGAAACGTTGAGGTATAGAAAACCAGAGGCTGCGGGCGTTGCCGCGAGCTCTCCCTCCCCCGGGTTACCAGATATAAATTTCCTGATATTCGACCGTTCGTGTCGTTTGAAATGGGGCAGTTTTCTCGGGACCTAATGGTTATTGCCTTTCTCCGGCGGACATATTGCGTTCCATCCAGTGCAATGTGTGCGGCCGATATATCAGGACTCTCCTCTTTCTCCTTATTCTTTTTACTCTTGTGCCGTTGCTTCCATTCCCTTTCCACTGGCGAACCTCTCGTCTCCTATCTTCACCCCTTACCTCATCCAGGACCCTCGTATACATCCACGATTCCGCGGCGGACCGTACGACAGGAGGAGCGTAAGTGAGCGTTGCACGGAGCTTTTAGGAGAGCGAAAAAATCCCGGTAAAGTGTATAGGTGGGACCGAGCGGAGTGAGAGAATGATCGGGACGGGTCTGCAAGAAGGGCGAGAAAAGGACGTGGAAGCGTGAGGAGTCGAGCTGTCGTTGCTTTTCGCTTTTCTCCTATCGGTTCGTGTACACAATATAGTGTATAGGAACACAGGTGCCGCGTGGGAGTGGAAGAACGGACAGAAGAGAAAGAGAGAGAAAGGAAAACGGCTGAAGGTGCGACAGACTGTATGAGTGGGAGTGGAGTCGTACCGGCGTGCGCAGTTACCGGAAATCTCTCTCTCGTTCTCCCAAGGAGGGGAAATATGGGTACCACAGAGAACACAGAGGGCAAGGAGGAACTCGCAGAGAATGAAAGAGCGAGAGAAAGAGGGAGAATTCACCGCGTGGCAAGAGAGCTCACTCACGGTGGTTCTCTCAGAGCTTCTCTCCTTCTCGCGCCCGCCGGTACACTCTCGCGTGGCTCTTCCTTTCCGCGTGTGGGTACGGTAGAGACGGGAAGTGGCCGAGGTGTGGCCGCGGAGTTGAATTATTGCAAGCTGCCCGCCATTCATACAGGATGCATGCGCCCCCAGTCCCCGTGACCGTAAATCTTCGGAGCTGCGTCAGAGTGCCCCTCTCGACTTCGCGCCGCCGTTCTGCCGCGCCATGGCGAACCCATGGTCCCCTCATCCCCTTTTTAACCAACCCGCCCCATGCCACCGCCACGCCACCGGTTTGATGTTGTTATTATGAGGAAGGGATATTGAAGAGAAAGAGAGAGAGAGAGAGCGAAGGAATTGAATAACGCGATTCGCAGCGAGACGCCGCTGACGAGGGGTTAAGTGATTTTCACCCCATTAGCGGGCTGCCTCGGACCATAGCGCGGGGTTAGCCTTGACCTCTGCCTCTTAGTACTATATATATACATATATATATGTATTCACTTGGCGCTGGGTTGGCGAGGATCGCGGTCTCGGCATGCCTTTCATATACATTATGGGAGGTTATATAAAGTTTTAAATGACTCTCTCAGTTTCTCCTAAAGCACGAAAATTGCACCCCCAGGCTGAATGAGATCCTCACTTGGTTTACTCTCCCAAAAAAAAAAACAATTGAGAACAGTGACTGAGTTAGTCGAGAAACACTCTGCATATATTCCCGGCTTCCGGCAGATACAAATTATGAGCATTTTTACCCTCTGCGCATATGATCTAAGAATATTTGTTGTATACACTAAAACGGACGATAGATTGATCCTCTCAAATCCTGTCTCTTTGATTATGTTCTTTTCATTGATAGCTATGTCATTTTTCGCCAATTGTCTTTGTATAATTAAACGATTGTTAGGGGGTTAATGAAAATTTCTTTAACGACACGATTTTTCTTATCAAATCGATGAAGGAGAACGCTCGACATTGTGAGAGAAAAAGTCTTACAGTGAGCCGGTAACGCCGTAAGTAGAGTCGAAGGGGTTATTCAAGTAGGGAAAGTTTGATCGTCCAGTTAGTTCAGAGTATAGTATACAGAGAGTGCGAGAGAAAGAAAGAGAGAGAGAGGTTTGAACTACCAGACAATCTCGAACCTTTTACCGGAGAGCTAAAGGAATAGGGTTGTACGAATTCCGGTCACGTATCAACAACCTGGTCACCGTTGGACTGCAGACTCTCTTGGTCTCTCTACCTTTCTCTATATCTCTACCTTTCTATATTTCTACCTTTCTCTCTCTAAGTGAGAGTGGAAATGACGACCCTTTAGAAGTACACGTCGTTGCCGTTGGCTTCGCTCTTCTTGCACACAAAAACACAAAAAGCAAGAGGCTTAAAGAAGAAAAAAAAATAAAGTTGATCGCGTTACGGCACTTCCGGACCTTTACAACGGTCAGACGATCGCTGATGCCGAACAAATCTCGTCGACAACTCGCTCGCTCGCCAGTCCAATTTAACTAAATCCTGCTCGTTCTCGTAGCGGATTCTTACGAACGGCCGCCGACGAGCCGTACACCCTTCTCCCCTATAACTGCCGTCTCTCTTCGATCTTCGCGAAGAGCTCATGGGTTTAACCTCCACACGCGGACATCACAAAAGCTGCGTACGAGAGAGAGACAGAGAGAGAGAGAGAGGGAGGGAAGTCCGTTCGTCGCGCACGGAGATAAGATTGGAAAAGTTGTATGAGAGGGCAACTTTAACGGCTGTATAACCATTACCAGTGTCGATAAAATGGAATCTAGTGTCTCAACGGCCTGGAACGAAATTCCGGATATAGCGCCGTATATTCCAATGGAGTTAAACACGATCCCCAGAAGAAACTCGACATCGTATACGATGGCGATCATTCGCCTTGTGCCTTTATAGCATTACACGTAACACACGCGAGTCTTGTATATATGTATATTTATGATATCGTCGGAGTCTTTCCATTGACACCAAAGTGCGATCACCGCGCGATATTCGATTTAATGCTGAGTGGCCGACGAACGATACATGTTAACGAGAGACGGTATTTTCAATGCTCGGAAACTTACCGGATCTGTAAAGAAAGGAGCGAATACACCGATCGTTAATCGGTCATTACACATTTTGTTTAATTAAATTGAAAAAAATTTAACCTCATATCATTTCAAAATAAAATTGATTTGGTAAACGCGATTTGTAGCTAACTCATGAATCATCGGCATCAATTGAAAATATGCAATATTTACATTTAAGTTAATGGCAATTGAAAGATTGACAACTTCATCAAAATCAGACTTTATTCAATTAACATAAAACTTAGGATATCAAGTCCACTTGAGGTACTAGTCTGGTAACTTGAGCCGATTTTCATGTCTTTTTTGGAGGGCGTTTTTTTGTAGGAAAATAAAAATGAATCGTTTTGAATATTTAGGATGTTTTTATTTACATATTAAAGATACAAAAAAAAATTTGTTTGAAAAAATTTAATAGTTTATTATTATTATTATTATTGATCGAAGTTGGCACCTCGAAAAAAAAGCGCGTGGGTGGCCACGGTGATTTTGGCTCTTGATGTTATCTGAAATCAAAAATTCTTGATTATTCTCAATCTATAGACATGTCATTCTGGTCGGAACTACTGAAGTTAAATTTCATGGATAAATAACAAAATGGAAAAGGACGTTTTTTTCCAAAATCCGCCATTTTGTTATTTATTCATGAAATTTAACTTCAGTAGTTCCGACCAGTATGACATGTCTATAGATTAAGATTTATCAAGAATTTTCTATTTCAGATAACATCAAGAGCCAAAATCACCGGGGCCACCCACGCGCTTTTTTTTCGAGGTGCCAACTTCGATCAATAATAATAACAATAATAAACTATTAAATTTTTTCAAAAAATTTTTTTTTTGTATCTCTAATATATAAATAAAAACATCCTAAATATCCAAAACGATTCATTTTTATTTTCCTACAAAAAAACGTCGTCCAAAGAAGACATGAAAATCGGCTTAAGTTATGAGACTACTACCTTAAGCATTCCATCTTGTAGATCACATAAAAATAATGCCTGACTTTGATTTTATAAAAATAGCTCATGACGGTCAAATTGTACGTTACATACGATTTCTCGTTTCAAAAAGACATATACGAGACCATGGATCAGTATGTGGCATTGAGATAGGGTGAGGGTGAGACTGATGCTCATGTAATACACGTTTGCGCTCTGCGCCAGAGGCTAAACAGAGAAAGGGGGGGGGGGGGGAGAAAGAGAGTGAGAGAGAACCACACTAGCCATAACTTACCAATGGGACTGACAGCTTGCATAATACCCGCGAAATTGGTTTTATAAGACGACGCCAAGCGCTGCTTCACAACAATGCCATAAACGCTACGGGTAAATTACGACCCAAGCCTGGTACGTATATAACATATAATCCAGCAAAATATTCGAGCGAGAGAGGCAACGGGCTTCGACAGAACACGAGAGCTGAAAAAAAAAGTGACGTTGCGGCACAAAAAGAGAGAAAACGAGGGGTCTTATTAAACTACCGCTGTTATTTTATCGTAAACAGCGAATAATTCCGGCTATTTAACGTTGCTCGTCTTGAAAATCTCTTTTTGGTTCGATAATGAGACACCGAGGCGAACATCGACGATCACGAAGCAGCACTGAGTGTAATCTTTGTGACTTCTGTTTCGCCGAATATGATATTCGCGCTAATCCCCGCCGTTTACGTGGGCTGGGATATAGCTCGATGGCACGGATATATTGTGCGACACGAACATGTACGAAAGTACTGTCCTTATAGTTTATATCATACAACGCTGTAGTACAGTCAAAGTTCCCGAAATTTAACGCATGAAAGCCATTCGTGTATTCCAACACATCGTTTAGTGTCGCGCGTAACGCGGTTGCCCCTAGCCCTCCGTCACGGTTGATTCAGGCTTTAGCAACCCTCTTCGAGCAGCTTTCCTTTGAAAATTATGGAAAAATTCTCAATAAATTTTCTCAATAAGTAGAGCGTTAAATAGTGGGAACAGTGACTGTATATACAATACTGTTGTAGTATTATACAGCTGCCAAGAGAGGATATATACTAGGCTGTCTGACTTTTCCGAGACATTGCCGGAACGGCAAAGCGAGAGAGAGAGAAGAAAGAGGAGAGATCTCTTGCGCTACCCACGATCCTATGCGGGCCGGTGCACCACATAGCCGTACAACACAACAACAGAAGTCATAATGGCTGCCCGTTATAGTTTTATTGCGGCCCCATAAACAATCCCCGAGGCGCATAGAACACATCGGGACGTGTACCAGGCGGAGAAAACCAGCGAACCCCACTCACGTCTTGGCCCACAACGTTAGTATGACCGTGAAGATATATATATATACATATAATATATCTAAGGCTGGCGAGATAATTTATCGGAACTCATAAATTTTTTAACCTTATCGCGGATTAGATAGAGCCCATAACGTGTACCTTGTAATACAAAAAAGTATGCATATCTAAAAGTATCCCATCTATATGAGCAACTATATACCGGAGGTAACGCACGTTCACTTCGAGTTCGATAGAAAAAACGGAAAAACCTTCAAAGTCTCTCGCACGGCTATCAGTGAATTAAATCCTTGCTCATGCAATAATATATATGTGTATAAAGTTTCGTGATAGGAACGATAGAAGTGCGAGAAAGCGATGTCATTTCAATGTTATTTCCGAGCACTTTCGTGTCCACGAAATGGCCGTCGTGTATGAATAAAATGGCCGTCGTTTATATATAGATATAACGATCGCGCGAGTTTATTAATATAATTTAGAGGATCAAGGATCGTTGATTGAGTTTTTTCCTTTCGAACGGATGTAATCGACGCGGATGGCCGTCGATTCGATTGACGATATCGGGAAAATTTTACGTTGTACACCGTTGTAACATCTTTTAGGTGAGACTTGTTCCGAAATTGAACTCGCATTGCTGGCAAAAGAACCATTTCCATCGAAAGTTCGTTTTTTTGTTGTTGCCATAACGGTGTTATTGAATGAACGAGGAAAGAGGAACGAAGAAAAAAGAAAATAAGATGGCAGAAGCGACGATCATCGATGCCTGCCCGGGAGGGAAAAATAAGATGGAGGAAACATGGGTTAAGAGTGTTGGTCTCCGGGGAGGGGAGGGAGGGATATCATCGCGTCGCCGGTAAGTAGCGACCATTACACCGAGCCGTTTCCCTCCGTATATATCGTCGGTAAGTTCGCTTGCAAACGGCAGAATTATTCAAATTTCCGTGCGCAAAGCGAAACTCTTGCGAACGAACAGAGATACCGTATATATGGTGGAGCGTTCGGACGATGCACGTCAACAAGTTGTGCGTTCGGAAGCGAAATTCATCGAGCACAATCTCTCTCTCTCACTCTCATTCTCTCTCGTACCTTCTCAACACCATAGTACGAGGCTCTCTTGATCGTCGATAAATTGGTGCAGATATCGCAGCCAATTTTACAGAAAAACGTGTTTAAGATCTGTAGGTTCACGCGCGCTTTCGTCTCTCGTTGCCTTCGGAGGCCGATAATATATGTGGAAGTCTTCTTCTTATTCTTTGTATATAGCGTTAGTCGTGAAAGGTGGCGAAAGCCGGGCTATAATGATCTTTAACCTGAGCTTATTTTACAACGCGATAAGAGACCGAGTTGTTGAAAGTTACTATAAAAGGATTTATATATATGTATTATATATATATATATATATATAGATACATATAACGCGTAAAGGGAGCACCGATAATGTGGAGTTCACAGTGAGAATGGAGAATTTAATCAGTCGCAGGGAACTTTATAACGGAGTTATACAACTTTGTGGCACATCTACAGAGATAAAGAGGAATATGTTTTGCAAAAAGTACACTTGTATTAATTAATCCCTTGAGGGCTGGTATTAACGGCAGTTTTCACGTCTTTTTTTTTCAAGTGTCTATGTTATAAGGTTAACTAGGCCGAGCTAGTAGCGTTAGCACTTGGACGACTCTACGGAAACAACTCTATAATCATGCAATTTCATCAAATGATAACTCTACCAAAGCAGCAAGTGTTAAGCAGCATTAACCGCGGGCATTACTGGGATGGATGACCTCTCAGCCCTGCACAACTTGCCAAGCCGACTACTGAGCAAGAAGCAGCTTGTTTCTGTGTTTCTGATGGCAATACAAGTGAAGCTCAATAAGTCTACTCGAGACGTTTTGAAAACGCTCGTCAAAACCCAAAATCGATGAAACGGAAGCCAAGTTATCGCCATTTGAAATTTCGACATTTTTAGGTTTCCGAAAAGGTAGGCAAAAAAGTACAAAAAATTTTTTTGCTTTTTTTTCAATGTTTCGATACCCTATTCGATCGGAAATTTTCCGCTGATTACGAATAACGTCCGGGTTTTAGTCGAAATCTTGAAATATCAATGTGAAAAAGGCGAAAAACAAAAAAAATCATTTTTTGGATGATTATCCATGAAATTTCGAGTTTATCAAAGAAATGGCTACTGAATTAGTAATCAGCGAGTAAAAATACATCGATATAGGGTCCTCAAAGAAAATTTCGAAAATTCAAAATTTTTTTGCATTTCGGCCAAAAAGAAGTGGCTTCACTAAAATCGCTGTAACGTTGCTTCCCGATGGAGTTTAAACCCCACTCTGTGCTCATTCTTTTCGTAACCGTTGAACCTTTAAAATGCCGCTTGATTTATTGAGCTACGATTTTTTTTCGATTTTTCATAGATTTTCAAAGTTGGACCATAGATTTTTGCGAATTTCTCCATACATACCCCTTCTCATTTTTTTGCCGATGGCCAACCTGCTCTCATGGCTACAATAATTCAGAGTTCGGGATGATCCAAAATGCATTCTCTAATTGTCAGTAAAATGTAGCCGTCTGTATCTGCCACCTTTCTCGCAATTTCCCTGTGCCCTCGGGTAAATGCGATACAGCAGTAACATTAGGGAAGAGTAGCTGCGGACAACACTCTCGGGGGTCTTTAGTAATGGAATAGAAATAGGCACAGAGGGGAAGCAACATAAAAACCTGAGGAGGTACACGATGGAAACACTGATAATAAATGACATCCCTATCAAATAACAACTCTATAAGAATGCAGGATTCCGAGAACAACTCTACCGAACAGTAGCACTCCTGGAGAAAAACTATCCCTTCTTTTTTCCATTTTTTTCATTAACCCCGTATGGTGTATCAAGGATGTTCATTCTGCCGTCCACCTTTACACCATAGTAGCCAATGCTCTGGAACAACTCTTCCGGACGACAATCCCTTGGGAAGACTGGCGAAATTGTTATTTCATTTAGGCGGTTTATATTTGTTGGAGTTGTAATAACGTACAGTCATTTAGGTATAATAATATTTTCGTAGATTTGTAATTGGTAGACCTTCAACTGACACCAGAACGTGACAAGGTGAAAAACCAGTAATGATTACAAAGTTCAATCAAAAATGGCAGGGGATGACTTCACGCACCGCTGGCGTTTCCCTGCCGGAAATAATTGCACAGCTAGCGTTCAATCTCGGTCGCAAACGCGATGATTCTCTGGTAGAGCGTATACAGGTTGTAGAGAGGTTTTGATGCTTCGCGCGCGTGATTTTCGAAGCGCTCTGCGTGATGAGGCCTCCTAATAACCAGTCGCTCACACGTTCGCCTAACTCTGATGGCCTCCTGTTCGCGTCGCGGGCGCGAAAGTCAGCTCGCGCCCGCGCTCCTCGTTCGCGCTATTCCCAATGTACTCGGGTATATATGTATGTATATGCCATGGCGTTGATGTCGACCCCGGCGAACTGTGGCATGTCGGCTTCGCATCAATCTTGTTAAATTACCCGCCCAGCCAGGAGTCGTTCTCTCTCGTCGGTGGATTGATAAATTGCCCGATCTCTTCTTCTCCCCCGTACGTCCTCCGCCCTCCCTAGCACAGACACGTAACGCTCGACGTCGCTGCTGCTCCTCCTGTCCTCGAAATCGAAACGCGCCGGCAGCGAAGAAAATCAAATTAACGGGGCGCCGCATAACTGTATGTCTATGGACGTCATCGTGCCTCTCTTTCTCTCTCTCTCTCTCTCTCTCTCTCTCTCTCTCTCTCTCTCTCTCTCTCTCTCTCTCTTTCTCTCTCTATGAGTTATCAAGAGTGAGGATTAACGAACGACCGAGGCCACAGGACTGGCGTGTGAAGCTCGACGTTGTCAAGCTCCGATTGTTCAGAGAAATTGTCGAGTTTATATGCACTCCACGATAGATATGTCGGAATCCAGGGGGTTCGAAATAGATATAATCAATATCGTTGTATATCCTGGTGACGAAGAGAACGAAAAAAATTAAACGTACAAAGCTCCCGTATCAAATACCCATGGCAGTATACAACTTTGAACGTGCAATCGGTGGGACACCTATCATCATAACGAGAGAAGCGCAGTCATTTCATTGAAGTCATGTGAATTGTAGATGTCGCTCATTACGATCGTTTCAATTTCCGGCATTTGTACTCACGAGTTCGAGTCAGCAACCTCGAAAATTCCTAGTTGGCATTTTGCTCTAAAATAGAATCACTCTTTGGTCGCATCTCAGTCTCTTATTTACTCCGCCATTCCGAACTGTCGCTTTTCGTTTCCGTTCGTTTTTGATTCGAGTATCAGCATAAAATACCACAATCATTGATGAAAATTCAATTAATCGTTCAATCGTTCCGTATTACTCGGTGTTTTGGAAAGTTCAATGTGTTAACGACAGATGGCCACCTCGTCGAAGAAACCCGAATACAAAAAGGTTCGGTAACCGAATATGGGATCGTCCAGATCCTGGACTGCCCTAAGGGGTAATAATCAATTTCAATCGGACACATGTACCCACAATACCGACGAGGAACGTAATGGGAAATCTTTTTCCAATGCGCGAGTGGTCCGCTAGCTTCAAAAGCTACTGTGATGTTATGCCTAGTCATTCAACGCGTTCTTTAACTTTTCTCGTTGTGTGGTCCCGATCGGCGAAAATTCTCGTGTTAGGAACCCATTTTATACGGTCGCGGATTCGCCATAACCCATATCCTCCGGAAATAAGTGCTCAGGCGCGCCGCCGTAGCGCTGTGAGCGCGAGAAAACGACGGTGGCGCGGTGTTCAGTGGTGCGATCTAGGTACTAATACGTACTATGGCCGTGTGTCGCGGTCGCGATGGAGATAACTATCGGCTCGTTACACTCGGGGCTTGAGAGGATCGAGAGACGATGAAGAAAAAGACTAGAGGGACAGAAGGCTATATAGCGTGGTGCAGAGTATAAAAGCGAGGAAAGAGGGGTTAAAAAAGTGAGATAGAACGTCCCTGCGGCACATTGCCACCTAGTCGGATCTCCGGATAAGATAGCGAAGAGGAGAGGTATATCGAGGTGGCGCTGCGGTCGGGCGCTTTTTGGAAGAGAAAAGGAGAAGCGAGCGAAATAAGCCGAGAGTGCCGAGAGCTGCTAGCGCGCGAATTTCCAAACGAAACGTCTCTTAAGCCGACGCTGATAGCGTCTTGTGGAGTTCATCGCGCGCAAGATCATAGCAGGGCAAACCGCGTTTATACAGCACTAACGGAAGCAGCACATAGCACAGATCGTAGTGCACCATCGTCGTTTTCGTCGTGTGCTCGAAGCTAATGGGATCCAGGCTTTAGCCTCCGGTGGCCCGAATACACGAAAGCAAGAGAGGCAAAACGCGAAGGAGAACCACAGGAGAGTAAAGTAGAGAGCGGGGAGAATCCAGTCGAGTCTCGGACTTTATTCTCGTAATCCTTACATACGGCACGGAAGATCCTCGCGGATTATAGGAACGTTCTCTCGCGTGCCCGGAGCCTCCGAAGCGACATTGCCCGCGTTCTCTCTGTCTTCAGGGGTACATAGCAAAGCTACATTATATACTTCTGGGATAAACGTAGCCGCGTAGAGTGAGAAAAATATGAGTAAAAATAATCGATCGCAAAAGTAATTAATAGAATCTGCCGACTCGAAGAGCTTTACCCCATTACAAGCATTATTAAAAAGAATTGGCGTTCAATGAAAAAACAATAGCTTACTATTTGCACGGTGTTTCAAGGATATTCTATAATTCTAGACCTGTTCCAGTTAATATCTATCTTTTAAATGATTGGGCATTGAGAATCGTTGATTTTGATTCGATAAATGTAAAAACAAATAAATCTCTCGATTTTTCCCTTGGTGCAAGTCCGAACAGAAGCGGATTGTAGTATAATTGCTATGTAGTATGTCGGTTTTCCTTTTATCTCGTCTGTATATCTCTCTGGCTCGTTAAAACGATCCCAACGTGGACTATCAACTTGTTTCAACGACAATATCGTCATAATTACAATGCAGATGCCGTCTCCCCTTGGAGGGTCGTCTGGGTACAATCGAAACAACCCCCTCCATTATTTGATCGCTCCAGCTATATAGTTTAAATTCGACATCTCGGTACTATAACCTCACCGAAACGTTTCGAGTTTCGTTTCAATAACAATGTCTCGTCGCGAGCTGGAACGTCGTCGCGGCCGATGAGGTAAATTAGCAATTCGATCGATTTCCAACGAGCAGCCTGGCAGGTTTCTCTCCTCGACTTCGACTGCCAATCGATCCTCCGATCTCACGTTCACGCTCTTACAATATTCTCCGACGATTGAATTGATCGTATTATTCATGTGGAAACTCAATATACTCGAACTTCAATATGACGGCATATGAAAAAGCATAGACGTCAGACGATCATCAATCATAAATCGCTGCCAGTTGCCAGGAATATAATCTCGACGTAACGAAATTATTCCTGTGCGGCGGGGCATTAATAGTAGCGAGGTGGATACGATCGATTTTATAATCACTTCATCGTATCCTATTTTCCCATCAGTTGTAATTAAACACGAGAATTCTCGATTTATTCAATGGAAATCAATTTTATTCGGAATTAAAAGGCAAAGAAGTGCATCGAACAAAATGGAATTTTCCTTCGTTGAAATGAACTTTTGTTTCATCGAAATGAATTTTATTTCAATCAGATAAATCCATTTATTTCAGTTTAGTTATGGCAAAAAAAAACATCACAGGGTTAGACCACCCAGCGTTATTTTTTGGATCATTTATTTAATCCATCATCCTGTCATCAATTATTATACTGAACTGACCAACGTTACTCTTACGAGGTCTGTTAAAAAAGTATCGCGAATTTTGAATTTCCGCGGGCTACGTATATTCGATTTTCGATTTTTTTGTGGCGTCAGGTACTCATGTCCCTCACTTATGCTGAAAAAATCGGCCATTTTGAATGTTTAGTTAATTGATGACAGCTGTTTTGGTTAGACGTGTTTTGGCTTGTCTTCGATTTTTGCCTATTCCAAAAAATGGATCGAAGAATCTGTATCGAATTTTGTGTGAAAAACAAAATTGAGTGCGCGGACGCATTCCGAATGTTGACTGTGGCATATGGTGAAGCTACCTTGGACCAAAGCAACGTTTATCGGTGGTAAAAATGTTCTCAGAGGGCCGAGAAGATGCGAACAACGAAATGCGTTCCGAACGCCCGAGCACATCAACAACAGACGAAAACATTGATGAAGCGAAGAAAATAATATTGGCCAATCGTCGAATCACCGTTAGAGAAATTGCTGAGGAACTAAACATATCGATTGGCTCGTGCTATTCGATTTTTACCAATGATTTGGGCATGAGACGGGTCGCCGCGAAATTCGTGCCAAAATTACTCAATTTCGAACAAAAACAGTGTCGTGTTAACATTGCTAAGGAGCTGTTGGACTCGGTCCGCGACGACCCAAATTTGCTCCAGAGGGTCATAACTGGTGACGAATCATGGGTTTATGGTTATGACGTGGAAACCAAAGCTCGATCATCGTAATGGAAGCTGCTTTTTCGAAATAGGCAAAAATCGAAGACAAGCCAAAACACGTCTAACCAAAACAGCTGTCAACAATTAACTAAACATTCAAAATGGCCGATTTTTTCAGCATAAGTGAGGGACATGAGTACCAACCTAACGACATAAAAAAATCGAAAATAGAATATACGTAGCCCGCGGAAATTCAAAATTCGCGATACTTTTTGAACAGTTTAAACTTTAATTAACAAAGAAGAGATTTTTTCCAACGAAAGTTCATGACGATACAAATTTGAAAAACGAACGTACAAAATTACATTCCGTTCTCTTTTTATCCTTCACCCTGTTCCGTTTTCCTGTCGCCGCATATTAATGATCGTCAAAAACATAAATTTTCTGCATTTCCCAATGACGCAACACGAAAACGCCGTTAGAACACTAAGCACGATTTTTTTTTTTTTGGTAAATAAAGGACAGGAGTTTGTCAAAGCGTTTGAGCAAAAATGGCTGGTACGTTGAATAAATCACAGTGGATAAATAAATAATGAGTTTATTTCGAAACAGTTGAGAGCTCGTGTTCGACAGTGGTTTATCAAATTTTCAAGCCTCTCGCGACGTCTCGTCCATTTTCGAGACGAAGCTGTTCGGGATACACTCGGTCTTTTCAACGAGAGACCTTTTGTCTCATGTTATATGGAATATTTGTAGTCGTAGTCGAATATATTCCGGGTACGAGGTCAGAGTTATACTTCGGGAACATTAGCAGTTCTGTAATGACTCGAGCGAGAGATGCCATCGCCCGTAAGCTATTGAATGATAAATTAGACCTCGGGTGAACTGGTTAATGAGCCGGCTAGACTCATGCTATGTTTCACTAACGTATCCGATGAGCGGAGTGAACTGGCTCTCCAACTATCTTGCTCCTCGTCTTCTCTCTTTTCCCTCGTGGAATATGCCCGGTAGCAACGATTTTCCAACGCGAATATACAGTTGGCTCGTTGACCAGCGCAGTGTCCTCCGGACGGATGAACTCATATATATACATATATATATATATATATATATATATATATATATATATATATATATATATATATACACACGACAACGTTTCTCGACTCCTCTCACGTACCCCAACGACCGCAGACACCCATCTCGACAGCATCGCGCGTGTATCATCGTTACGTCCGCTCATTATTCAAACTTAACGCGTACGATTTATCTCGGTTTTACATCGCTGAGGATGTGAACCGCGACCTGACTATATATAAATATATATATATACACATACACATGCATATATGGCGTGCTCTATGGTCATGCCAAACATAACGACGAGAACACCAACGTCACCGTCGCCAACGTCGACATGCGTTATTCACTCTTTTATATTGAAATTTTACGAGACACGATATATCCGAGAGGACATTACCAAGTAACGATAAAATATTTCGACAAAAAAGCCATTATTCCGAGGTTCCTAGAATGTACCGGTTCCGCAAATTCAAAGGAGCGTGTCAAAGTTCGTTGCCAGCCGCTTCCGGCTGCAACATTTTTTTTAAGTAAGAATATATTTTAAAAATAGTCTAAATGGAACGAAAGACCGTACCATTTCCGCTAAGTTAAATTATTTACGTTTCACCCCATCGCTGGGTACTAGATAGTTTCATTAAATTTCGAGATTGCGATAGACTTTCTATAAATTTGCTATATGCCTTCGTATTCTAGAATTATTTCCGAATTTTCGATGCAGTAGTTTCGAAATTAAACTAGGGAGGAGCGAGCATAGTAAAATGATATCCCACTCGTCAGGGAAGGAAAAAATAGTTTTCGCCATCATTCATTCTGGTCCCTGCAAATTCACGGAAAAAAATACTTTTCAAACATGACTCGGCGGCCAACTTTGGAACATCTCACTCTAGTTGCATGCCAAATTTCAAGTTGATAGATTAAGGGGGGAAATAGGGTTAGACGGTTCAAAAAATTGTTTTTTTTTTAATTTCATGAATTGTTAGTAAAACTATTGAAAAATATGTTCCCAAAATTTTAAATAAAAATTCCGACACGTTCTATTGTTATAAGCCATTAAACTGAGTAGCTCTCCTTCAGGCCCCGAGCGCGCCACGTGTTTCAAACGCGTTTCTCTGAAAACGACTTTTTTTTAACTTGCGTACACGCTGGTTTGAAAAGTTTTCAAACAATCGTTTTGAAAATTGGCAGTTACTTTGTTCATAGTATTGCGCTCTATATGAACCTAAAATCGTAATATTATCATTATTTTTAATAATTTTTTTTTACAAATAAAGTTGTAAAAAATGGCAAAAATCATGCTTTTTTGTTTTGACCCCTGTAAAAAATTCAATTTTCTATTTTTTTGATAGCATTTCGGTTCATATAGAAGAGAGACATATAATAAAAGTAAATTCCAACCTCGTTTGATTTCAGTTGAAAATTGCGGCTTTCAGAATGTACGCAAAATGCTGAGTCTGATTGTGACCTGCAATATGGGGTTGCTAATATTTTCGGTGTTTTTCAAGGATTTTGTTCAAAAATTTTATAGTATATACTTAAATATATGTATAAAATATTCTCAAAGTTTCAATAAATTATATTCATTTTTTATACTATAAAATAATTCATGAAAATCATTGAGAAAACGCTGTCCTAACCCTATTTGGACAGAAGGACAGACGGACGGACGGATAACCGAGTAAACGGTCCAGAGAGGATGTACCAATGAACGGATATCCACCGATGAATCAACTGTCGCACACTTTTAACCGGTAATTAATAAAAAGAAATAAGGAATAATCAGAAATTTCCATATGTCAGAATCGGATTTAGACCGAATGGGTAAAAAAAAAAAGAGACACGTCGTTGGCAATTGAATGCGACGTCGACAGGTACACCGTACGCCAACCTCGTTTATAATTAATGCAAATTTGCTCGCGTGAACTTCTCGCTAGAATGCCTTCCCGACCCACCAAAAGAGACACACGTGACGGTGTCTGTCTTTAAATAAAACTTCATAAAAAACTTATGACTTTATACTTAGGTGAGAAAGCTTCCATCAGGCCGAGCAAAGTCTCGAGACGAATGAACAGACTGATCCGTATAATTATGCATTCACGGTTTGAGAATGGGATCGAGATATTATTGGACTGAAATTAATGCTCACGAGTGGAGTAGTCTCTTCTCTTCGTAAGTGCGCTGTTTTCATATCGATATTTTTTGGGCTTTCGATAAAAAATCTATAAAAATCGTAATAAACGGAAAGTTTGCGATTCAACACAGTCAAAACGTGATAAAATCGTCATGAAAATCCTTACACTCACACCGACAACAAAATCATTCCCCGATCAACCTAACGAGAGTGAACAAAGAACCGAAAAATTGTAAATTTGCCCCATTCCCTCCTCGTAATGTTCGCTCATTCGCGAAAGTTCGTCTCGTAAGATAAGCCAATCGATCGGAGAATAAAATTCGTTATTTCTGGTTGTTAATTCATTCGAAGATGGTTCATGTATCTCTGACGCAGCCACGATGGACGTTCCTCATCGTTTCGGCTCATTTCTTAACCTACCCTCCTGTCGTGCTGACACATCGCTGTCGCATCTTCTCAACGTAGCATTAAGCTCGTCTCTACTCTGGCACACGTTTGACGATGGCCCGCCAGGGGATGATGACACGGGGAGGGGGACGGGGTTCTTGTCATGTCGAGTAGTGCATCTCTCGCACATATAATATGTTGCACAATATAATACACACAGGGAATACATATATATATATGTTTAGTATACCTGGTGATGCCTCGAAATAATGCTCACAGGGAGGAACAATGACGTGCGGTGATGTATGTGGGTTACGGGTCGAGCAGCTGTTGGCCCCCTCGACAACTGATTCTCTCACTCTCGCTCTGCTCACACTCCCGTGGTCGTTCACAATGTCACAATGACGTGTGAGCACTTGTGACATGATCGTGTGGGTACGAACGCACTATATACGCACTCTCACCCGAGCCCTTCTATAGCTCTCTACCGATCCATTCGAGTTTGTATTACAAGCGCTCGGCTGCACGCAAGGGCGGGCCGAATTGGTGATGGTTGTTGGTTCTCCACACTGCGGCGATGGTTATAGGGTGGTGCGACTCTTGACGCTCTACGCGTACACAGCTAAACGCACGAGTATTTCACAAAATAGCCACTCACGAAAGTGATTGAAATAATGAGACATCGATTCGATTTGTTGTTCGTCGGTTCGCCGTTATCAACGGAATGTGTTAGAAATGTGAAATTTTTTTGTACCCTTGACTTTGTATTAAATCTCTAGTGTTCTGTGCAAGCATATTGTAGCTAAGATGAGTCGTCAACCCATCATCCGGAGATAAAACATCTTCCAGCAGATGTTCAGTCTTCCTGTTGGCACGAATGGCATCCCGAGCGGAAATTTGGTCCGGCTTAAATCCGGCCCATGTCAGGCTGCCTTATCAGCCTGGCACGGCCCTGATCAGGATCCGTAACGGAGTTGCGGATCCAGGCCTGATTCGGCCGTGATCCGGCACCGATGCGGCACCGATCTGGCCTCGATCTGGCACTGAATTCCAATTTTTTAATTTCAAATCAATAAAATCTATTTATCTTCTGAGAATTAGGTTATTGGCCATCGTATGTTGCTAGCTGGCCCATATAATAATCTTTAACGAAAAAAAAGTAAAAAAAAAACGGCCTCCACCGGGGTTCGAACCTGCAACCTCTCTCACTAGCCTCCATTCTCAAATTGGACCGAAAAATATTGAAAATAAATGTTACTGTACTAACAGTCATTTTTTAGACATTTTTTGTTGTTTAAACGATAATTGCGGTCGTTTAAAATTAATTTTCCAATCGGGAGTTGTGTTATTTAAACCTACCTATCTGTCTACCTACGGACCTAACGAACTAACGCTGTAACCACTACTCTATCGAGCAATTGTGAATTACTTCTAGGAATATCTTATATGTAGTCCAACCACCAGAAATGAAGATGGTGAATTATATTAAAAATTGTCTTCGTAGTAGATTTAATTTTAAGGTGGTGTAGGTTCTCGATTGAAAAATCGATGTAGTAATGATAATAATGATAATAATAATAATAATAATAATAATAATATAAATACTATATTATAATTTCCTTTCATTATTCGTATTTCCAGCGTATATTTTTGTTGGTTGTTTGAAAAACTCAGAAAAAGTGCTTCTCGTTCACTAGTGGGTAGACAAGCCAGTAAACGGCTAAGCGGTCACCCATCCCAGTAATGACTGCGGCGAATACTACTGTACTTCGCCGCAGTCAGTACTGGGATGGGTGACCGCTTACTTAACATAGCAGACCGCCGAAGCCGCGAACCGACCGCGCGTCCACTGCTGTCAATCTTACGATTATTGTTATTATTATTATTATTAATATTATTTAAATGTCAATCGAATAATGTCTCAAGAAGTATTATTCGAAATAATACGACACAGAGATTTCCCAAATCAGTATCCTCCGTCTATCCTATTAAATCGTCGAAAGATACTCATTTTAATGCAAAATTACATCTTGTATTGACAATGAACTTGTGTTAACACAAGTTCATTCTCAACACCTCAGGCTGCGCTGATAATTCATGCTGTATCAGAATATCATCCGCCCCTGACCTGGGCGTGATACGGTTAGCGTGATCAGGATTTGCCACGGACGCCTTAGCCGCACCTGATCCGGCCCGGATATATGTAATGTAAGGCTAGCCTGATAACCCACGCCGTATCAGAATATGATTCGCCTCTGATCTGGGCGTGATCCGGTTAGCCTGACCAGGCTAACCTTATCGATTCCTGAACGGGGCGTGATCCTATATCAGGCCAGCCGGAACAAATTTCGGCTCGGGATGATGCTTCGTCACGGATTGGAACAAGGACGATTAGTCTAGCATTCGATGTAAGAGCTTCAAACAAAAAGCACTGACAGTGCGCCAAAAGTATGCCGAATAAATTGGATGATAAATTCTGAAAGCGACCAAAGATTCGCTACTCCGTTCCAAATTCGCGTCTCTTCGCTTTGAATTTAGAACTTTTTGGTAGCAGCTTTTTCATGATACCAATTTTCAAGTATTCATTCGTCGGATTCAGCCTTTCCTGCTCCCTAATACGAGTATGTGATGGAAATCTGTACTTTGTAAACTCCGATCAGTGTTCTCTCTCTCGCTCTTTCTCTTCCTTCTCAAGTGTGACACATGTAGGTGCGGTATACACGCTTAACTACATACGCTTGTACAGGGGTCCTTCTCTGTTGGCATCAAACAAAAAGCACTGACAGTGTGCCAAAAGTATGCCGAATAAATTGGATGATAAATTCTGAAAGCGACCAAAGATTCGCTACTCCGTTCCAAATTTGCGTCTCTTCGCTTTCAATTTAGAACTTTTTGGTAGCAGCTTTTTCATGATACCAATTTTCAAGTATTCATTCGTCGGATTCAGCCTTTCCTGCTCCCTAATACGAGTATGTGATGGAAATCTGTACTTTGTAAACTCCGATCAGTGTTCTCTCTCTCGCTCTTTCTCTTCCTTCTCAAGTGTGACACATGTAGGTGCGGTATACACGCTTAACTACATACGCTTGTACAGGGGTCCTTCTCTGTTGGCATCAAACAAAAAGCACTGACAGTGTGCCAAAAGTATGCCGAATAAATTGGATGATAAATTCTGAAAGCGACCAAAGATTCGCTACTCCGTTCCAAATTTGCGTCTCTTCGCTTTCAATTTAGAACTTTTTGGTAGCAGCTTTTTCATGATACCAATTTTCAAGTATTCATTCGTCGGATTCAGCCTTTCCTGCTCCCTAATACGAGTATGTGATGGAAATCTGTACTTTATAAACTCCGATGAATGCTCTCTCCCTCGCTCTTTCTCTTCCTTCTCAAGTGTGACACATGTAGGTGCGGTATACACGCTTAACTACATACGCATGTACAGGGGTCCTTCTCTGTTGGCATCAAACAAAAAGCACTGACAGTGTGCCAAAAGTATGCCGAATAAATTGGATGATACATTCTGAAAGCGACCAAAGATTCGCTACTCCGTTCCAAATTTGCGTCTCTTCGCTTTCAATTTAGAACTTTTTGGTGGCAGCTTTTTCATGATACCAATTTTCAAGTATTCATTCGTCGGATTCAGCCTTTTCTGCTCCCTAATACGAGTATGCGATGGAAATCTGTACTTTGTAAACTCCGATCAGTGCTCCCTCTCTCGCTCTTTCTCTTCCTTCTCAAGTGTGACACATGTAGGTGCGGTATACACGCTTAACTACATACGCATGTACAGGGGTCCTTCTCTGTTGGCATCAAACAAAAAGCACTGACAGTGTGCCAAAAGTATGCCGAATAAATTGGATGATAAATTCTGAAAGCGACCAAAGATTCGCTACTCCGTTCCAAATTTGCGTCTCTTCGCTTTCAATTTAGAACTTTTTGGTAGCAGCTTTTTCATGATAGCAATTTTCAAGTATTCATTCGTCGGATTCAGCCTTTCCTGCTCCCTAATACGAGTATGCGATGGAAATCTGTACTTTGTAAACTCCGATCAGTGTTCTCTCTCTCACTCTTTCTCTTCCTTCTCAAGTGTGACACATGTAGGTGCGGTATACACGCTTAACTACATAGGCATGTACAGGGGTCCTTCTCTGTTGGCTCCTGATGATGGTGACGGTGTACCGTTGATGGCGGGTCGCGTTTGCCGGTCGGGGTCTCTATCGAGAGTCCGGATCACGTCACGTCGCGTCGGATCGCGTTACGCCCTCGACACTGATCGGAGATTAGCTCCCACCGATTGCATTCAAATCACGCACAAAGAGGCCTTCCATATACGCCATATTGCCATACGACGAAGCGAGAGAATCGTGGCTTCGAAACACTCGCTCTCTCCCGTTCGGTTGAGGTCCACCGCAGCCAGAGGGGCACATAGTATAGAAAAAAAATAAATAAAAATGTGTACATGCGAACAACAACACGTGTCGAAAAAGGACGCAAACCTCTCGTCCTATCTGACAGCCCAAATCTAACGGATTTTTAACGTTCTTTTGTTGGCCGAAGAATAATATAAACCCACTGATTAGCGAAATGTCTGGGCACGAGGTGACGGAAGAGATGTGGAACGAAGAGGGACGCGCAAGAGTACGCAATACTGAACCGATAGACAGGATGTTATATCGACCGATTGAACACAAGGAAAAAGGACGTGAATTCAAGTAGCTTCGAATGAGAAATCGCGTTGATCACGCCCTTTCGTTCGTTAGCAGTTAATATATACATGTAGTTGGGAAGTGGGATTGAAAGAAGGAACGATAGTCGGTCGTATACACCAACCGATCCTCACGTGCGCGATCAGCCCTCACGATAGTTGTTTTCTCTCCGGGCTGTTGATCCTTTTGGCGCAGCATTGACGAAAATCAAGATTACCACCGAGGAACCATCCGTTCGTGTTTTTTTTCTTCCTCCCTTCAACTTTTACGACCGCGCGCCCGCTCACGTGGCATCCTCTTTTGTATTTCGACCCGAGGAAGGAAATCTTCATCGTAAAGACGCTCAATTTCGTTCTTCAGCAGTTATAAATCACCAGTCGGGCGTTTGTTCCCGGTAATGTGTTGGTGCGGTTAGAGGGTCGATTTTTTTTTTCCTTTCTTTCTTTCTTCGTCTTCTTTTTACAACTGTTTATCCGTACACTTCCGCGTCTCTCTCGCCTCTCTCCTTCGCCCACGTCGGCCATACTTCACTCTACGGGATGACGGGAGGTTGCGAAACTCAGCGTCATTATTATATCTTCCACTGCGGGTCTGCTTGGACGTTTTCTCGGGCGTGCTCCTCCTTCATGGAAATTACTATAGGCCCGTTTATCGTCTTGTTCCAGCTCACTTTTCTTCTATCTCTTCCTCTCACTCTCTCTCTCTCTCTTTGGAGACTCTTCGTACGATGAATAACTCGTTTTCGCGCGTTATTCCTCAATGAGGAACCCGCGCGAGGGTCGTTAACGCAGTTGGCAGCCACGCCTCCGTCGCGCACGAAGCACCATCATCGCGAGAAGAAGAAGAACCGAAAGCACTCGAGGCTCGGCTACTAGGACCAACTAAGATGAGAACGACAACGATGGAGAGCGAGAGAGAAGAGAATGCGAGGCGTGCTCGCAAGCGAGAAATCCAGGAAGAAATAATCACCCTGCTATCAACGGCTTAACGAGGCCCCCGCTTATTATTGAGTGTCGTTTATCTTTCGGCTTGTCTCTCGCAAATATAGTACACACTTTTACGTGTCTATATATATATAGATATATAGAATTATTCAGTCTCGTTTGCCCGAAGGGGATTTCGATCCTCGATCAGGAAGGACTGAAGAAAGAAAATAAACTAAAAAAAAAAAATCGTACATCAGAATCGCTTCGTGTGGAATGAGAATAAAGGAGGACGTCGAGGAGGCGGCCCGGAGTATGCCCTCGCCACTTTTTCTTAATGACCAAAGCTTAACGGTCTTAATTAACGATTCACGAGGTGCGAGCTAAGTGGGATCAACGCTTTTCGGTTCGACCGACAACGCCGTAGGTATACCTACGTCGTCGTCGAAGCTCTCTATATAACCAACGTACGTCGACGCGATATTTGCCCCACCGCGGCGTTGAGCTCTCGTTCCGAGTGCCGATCGCGTCTCGCGAAAAAAAAAGTCGCCAAAAACCAGAGAGGCGAGAGCCGCCGTTCACATCCGTTTCTCCTGGATATCTTATATTCCGCGCGTTCACCATCAAACGACAATCTCTCTTTCTCTCCCCTTTCACGATCTCTCACCCTCTCCGCTACTCGGGAGAACCGAAGATCTCGGAATGATTGAATAATTTTTCGACGTGGAACCACCAGGATCAAAATACATATACGAACGAGTTGCGAGAGAACGATTGGGCGTTTAAGAGAAAAATAAATCAAAAAATAAAAATAAATTTATACCGTGGAAGAAAGTCTGATGATGATGCACTTGGTTGTCGAGTTCATTAGCCGTTGGGCATCGCCCGAGAATAACCGGCATTGACGATCTCGTTAGCGAATTTTGTTCTCTATTAAATTGCAACCAACGCGGAAACCGCTTTAACGGATAGCCGAGAATTTATTTTCATTTAAATAAAGTTGATATTGAACCAATAAAAAAAAAACGTATTTGCAATATATTAAATTTAATTCATTCAATTTACTTGGCTACGTTGCAAAGTCACCGCAGTCACTCTTTCCTAATGCAATACCATGTCGCATTTGAACGAAGGCACCTGGGAATCTGCAGAAAACCGATAGAGACGGCTACACTTTGCTAAGTTCCGGTTGTTTTACAATTAGAAACTCGGAAAAACTGCTTCCGCAGTCAGTAGTCCACTTGCAAGCCAAGTTCACGTCTAAGAGGTCACTTATTCTAGTATTGACCGTGACGAATACCGTTTAAGGTAGTAGTCTGGTAACTTAAGCCGATTTTCATGTCTTTTTTGGAGGGCGTTTTTTTGTAGGAAAATAAAAATGAATCGTTTTGGATATTTAGGATGTTTTTATTTACATATTAAAGATACAAAAAAAAAAAAATTTTTAAATTTAATAGTTTATTATCATTATTATTATTGATCGAAGTTGGCACCTCGAAAAGAAGGCGCGTGGGTGGCCCCGGTGATTTTGGCTCTTGATGTTATCCGAAATCAAAAATTCTTGATAATTCTTAATCTATAGACATGTCATTACGGTCGGAACTACTGAAGTTAAATTTCATCGATAAATAACAAAATGGCGGACTTTGAAAAAAAAGTCCTTTCATTTTGCCCGCCATTTTGTTATTTATCCATGAAATTTAACTTCAGCAGTTCCGACCAGAATGACATGTCTATAGATTAAGAATTATCAAGAATTTTTTATTTTAGATAACATCAAGAGCCAAAATCACCGGGGCCACCCACGCACTTTTTTTTCGAGGTGCCAACTTCGATCAATAATAATAACAATAATAATAAACTATTAAATTTTTCAAACAACATTTTTTTTGTATCTTTAATATGTAAATAAAAGCATCCTAAATATCCAAAACGATTCATTTTTATTTTCCTACAAAAAAACGCCCTCCAAAAAAGACATGAAAATAGGCTTAAGTTACCAGACTACTACCTTAACACAGGAGACCGCCAAAACCGCGCACCAACCGTCTCTTCACTATTGTCGGCCATAAACGTTACTTCATTTATTACATTTGTCAATATTATTTTATTTGGCTAAGAGAAATTGATTTGAATGGAACAAATCCAACTTCCAATATACTATACTACCATTGGTCACGCTATGAGAATTTAGAGGCGATGAAAATATAATGAAGACGTTAATCGATGTTTCTTTTTCAAATCTCGATCTTCCATCGTACCGTCACCATCACTTTATTGCTCCCATGACGTGTGTCTCCGTGTGTGTATGTCACCTATCAAATCGGAAGTTGCTCGATGTTTATCGACAACGACCCACGAGCTACACGTTTCTGCGTCATTGAAAAATCATACTCATCTTATACTCAATGGCTCTCTTTGGCGATATCCATGAAACCAACGAAGAAAATGCACAAGAGCAGGAGGGAAAAAGATCGAGAAGTCGTGGTCTCTCGGTGAGACGAAGCTCCATTCGTCAAGAGAACGAGCGGAAGAGCGGGAGGGTTAGGGAGAGTGGAGAAAAAAAAAGTGAAAAATGGATGAGAAGCTTTTCGTTCAGTCTCGAAGACGCGTCCAGGATATAGGAACATATCCCCGAGTATATCTATAGACATATATATATACTGTGTACGATAGAGGTAATAATACTTGGCATACACGAAGAGCGAAGGAGGCGAAAGAGGTGAAGGAGCTCCGAGGATGAGGATCGAGGTGTAGGTAGACAGGCGAGCTATAAGGGGGATGATAGAGTGGCCTATGCGTTCGTCCGGTAAATAGCGTGATTGATCGATATTATATTCATAACAGCCAACGACTGGTCATCAATCATGGAAGAGAGGCTGCGGGACGCGCGAGGGCAATATATAATACTGCCGTGCCATGGCATGGCGGTGTTCTGCCAGAACGTCGAGCTACCACCGCACCATTGCCCCTCTCACTCTCTTTCTCTTTCCCTCTCTCTCTCTCTCTCTCTTGGTAATATACCTCTATACTGATACCTCGGTGAGCAATACATTATACGCCTTCGCTTCGAGTGTTATACACCGGGTGCTCGGGAAGCACATGTCCATAAAGTCAGCAGAGTACAGCCGATCTCAACTCGTCAGCGTCATACAGAAATTACGGGAAACCTCCATTATTTCACGTTCGAACGAGTGGTTAATTGATAAGGATGGAGTCTTGTCGAAATTTTGTCGGGCAACGTAACGAGAAAGGTTCACTAAATCGATTCAAACAACCTTCAATTGGATTAAAAGAAAATTATACAAAATATTTGTCTTAATCATTAGTTGTTTCCATCGTATATCGTTTTCAGGTTTTTATCTTCATTCCTCTTCGTTCCCATTTTCAATTCCGTTCCCTGAGACTAGGTATAATGTCTTCAGCCACACTTTCCTACTGCACTACTGTATCGTATTCGCACGAGGGCAACAGGGAAACCATTAAGGGCGGAAATAGCGTTAGGAGCACGTTTTCTCAATGATTTTCATGAATTTTTTTATAGTATAAAAAATGAATATAATTTATTGAAACTTTGAGAATATTTTATACATATATTTAAGTATATACTATAAATTTTTTGAAGAATTTCCTTGAAAAACACCGAAGATATTAGCGACCCCATATTGCAGGTCACAATCGGACTCAGCATTTTGCGTACATTCTGGAAGCCGCAATTTTCATCTGAAATCAAACGAGGTTGGAATTTACATTTATTATATGTCTCTCTTCTATATGAACCTAAATGCTATCAAAAAAATAGAAAATTGAATTTTTTACAGGTGTCAAAACAAAAAAGCATGATTTTTTGCCATTTTTTACAACTTTATATGCAAAAAAAAAATTATTTTAAATAACGATAATATTCCGATTTTAGGTTCATATAGAGCGCAATACTATAAAGAAAGTAACTGCCAATTTTCAGAACGATTGGTTGAAAACTTTTCAAAATAGCGTGTACGCAAGTTCAAAAAAAGTCGTTTTCAGAAAAACGCGTTTGAAAAAATAGCAAAATGCTGAGTCTGATTGTGACCTGCAATATGGGGTCGCTAATATCTTCGGTGTTTTCAAGGAAATTCTTCAAAAATTTTATAGTATATACTTACATATATGTATAAAATATTCTCAAAGTTTCAATAATTATATTCATTTTTTATACTATAAAAAAATTCATGAAAATCATTGAGAAAACGCTGTCCTAACCCTATTTCCCCGCTTAATGGCTTATAACAATAGAACAAGTCGGAATTTTCATTTAAAATTTTGGGAACATATTTTTCAATAGCTTTACTAACAATTTATGAAATAAAAAAAAATCGATTTTTTGAACCGTCTAACCCTATTTCCCCCCTTAATGCATATAAAACGCAATATGCGATATATTATTCGATCGATGGAATCGTGATAAAGTTGACGAAAAATTAATAATATTGATATCATCCAACGTTAAAACTTGCCGATTTATTTTCAGGGAGTTAAGTTCCCAGAGAGAAAGAGAGAGGGAGTTGTACGTCAGGAAAATCGGAGAACCGGGGTATAGAAAGCAACATTTAGAATGGGAATAAAAGTAGCAATGCATCTTTCGGAAAAATATTTTCACGACAGCTAAATACGCCCACGCGATTTATATATATAATGCACGTGAAAAACCGAGAGAAATATATCCGTCATCTTTTGTGCTTTTGCTTTTTCACTTTATTCTTCGTACGCGCATAGACACATATCGGGGTGTGCGATATGGTTGATCGAGTCGGAAGCTCCCATGTCATGTATATATACGAGACAGTATGAAAACGATTTTGCGTGTAAAGAAGAAGCCAATGCACCGTCATCGATCGGGCGTATGTATAAAGCTTTGGGTATATAAGGGGGTAGTTTGTTGCGCCAATTTGTTCAGAGTTGTGGTGTGAAATGTGCACGACTGCCGAGCATTACAGATGCCTGTCTGACGGATGACAGATTTTTTAAATTTCTATCGAGAGAACGAACGATGCGTTATAAATGGAGTTGAATAGGCGGGGGGGCCTATTTGTAAAATGAGAATTAGAGGGACGAAAAAAAAAACGAAACCTCGTCTATCTTTGATACGATTCTTGTTCGTCGTGAAAAAAATGAACTTATTTGATGTACATGCTCGACATCAACGAACGTTTATTGAATAAAATAAAATATTTTTCAATTAATAACAAATCATTTGAGCTAAATAACATTTATTAAATAAAAACAAAATTATCAATCGTTATTGGGATCAAATACAGTTCGTCAAATGACACCGTCAAGTTTACGATATTTTAGATATGTTCTGAACCAACTAGAGATCGTATTAAATTCGAACAAAGCTTTTGCTTTAAAATTAAATAAAATCTTTTCTTTCTCTCGTCTCGGTGATATCCCAATATTTTTTTACCAGGCCACGCGTGTATTATATTTGTCGTTGTCGCCGCTTCGCGAGGGACAAAATACTAAAGTCCCATATAGAGAATGATCGTTCACTGCCAACGGAGGACCTTTCCATCAGACCTCTCGGGTTGTCTCTCTTGGACGTTGATTCATTCGTCACCTTGGTTCCCTCGACGTTTGCCATTTATACGACAGAGGGCGGATCTATCGAAGAAAAAAAAAAAGGCACTGTGTGTTAGTGGATTTTCTTAGACACCAGAGGTGAATGTGAAAGTGTGAGAGAGTTAAAGAAAGAATGAGAGAAAGAGAGTTCCCACGGAACACGTAGATGTATGGACTTTTTCGAACTTTGCGAGAAACGAGAGATATATTTTCGCGCGCACATGTACTATTAATCCTGTAGAGCTCGACAGGGGTAAGATTCTTCACGCTATTCCTATAGATACAGACCCGTCCTACTCGGTACTATTACACATACATCGATATATATATATCCCTTTATGCCGATGTACCATTCCTGATTTAGGTGCATTAGTTTTTGTTCGGTGAAGCAAAGATAATTTAGGATACCACCCGTTGAGGCTAAATACTCGCGGAAAAGTTATCACAAGACAAATACGCGTGTAGGGAAATGTTCTCGTACGTTAACGTTACTTTGGAGAGTAAAGTGTGGATCTTAAGGTAGTAGTCTGGTAACTTAAGCCGATTTTCATGTCTTTTTTGGAGGGCGTTTTTTTGTAGGAAAATAAAAATGAATCGTTTTGGATATTTAGGATGTTTTTATTTACATATTAAAGATACAAAAAAAATTTGTTTGAAAAAATTTAATAGTTTATTATTATTATTATTATTGATCGAAGTTGGCGCCTCGAAAAAAAAGCGCGTGGGTGGCCCCGGTGATTTTGGCTCTTGATGTTATCTGAAATCAAAAATCGGAACGTCAGTAGTTCCGACCAGAATGACATGTCTATAGATTAAGAATTATCAAGAATTTTTTATTTCAGACAACATCAAGAGCCAAAATCACCGGGGCCACCCACGCGCTTTTTTCTCGAGGTGCCAACTTCGATCAATAATAATAGTAATAATAAACTATTAAATTTTTTCAAACAAATTTTTTTTTGTATCTTTAATATGTAAATAAAAACATCCTAAATATCCAAAACGATTCATTTTTATTTTCCTACAAAAAAACGCCCTCCAAAAAAGACATGAAAATCGGCTTAAGTTGCCAGACTACTACCCTAAAGTATAGAACACTGATCTACGATATCTGTTTTTTTTTGTGCAACTGACCACGTCAAAGTTGTAGCCACATTTTTTATTACAGATTATAGCTACATTTGGGTATTAAATTACTGCACATTCTATAATACAGTTCACTCGTCTTTCTACCCTCGACGATATATAGCCCTTCAAACATATTTGGTCCCTCACTCGGGCAACGCGAAACGAGACAAGGCTATATTAGGAGGGGGAATGCAAACGAAAGAGCGAGGGAGATAAAATGTCACATTAAATCTAGCTGTGGACGTCGACAGCTGACAGAGGCACGAAATGTAAAGGGAGGTTGAGAGAGAGAGAGAGAGAGAGAGAGAGAGAGAGAGAGACATATTATTCGCTCGGGGTGTTACGAGAGAGTTCCAGTTTCACTTGGGGTGGATAACTGGATTTTAATTGGGATCGCTGAGCTCCACCGAGCTCCGAGATATACGTCGACGTAATAACGCCGTCGGCTCTTTCTCTATGTATATATATAGTTATTTGCGTGTGTGTTAATATACATATACACATAATTTATACCCTGTGCCGGTTTTTGCTGCTCATGTTCATGCTGCATGTGCTTTTATTCTTCTCGTCTCTCCTCTCGGTTGTAATGCTCTTTCCGACGTTAAGGTGCGCGTGGTCCATGACAATAGGGAGATGTATATACACATAGATATATATGAGAGTACCATGCCGACACCGGTAGCCATACTTCGGTATTCCAATGCTCTCTACGACCACTTCAACACTGGTAGTTATATATATATATAGCTCCTTCAGGTAACGCGATCCCGTGGCAGTGGCGGCAACCTAAATAAACAGGCTAGAATAAATAAAAGCTATTTGAAACGTCAGGCCAGTGTTTGCCTAGCTGTCACGGGGTAGGGAACCAGTAGCAGCATCCGAGCACTTTTTTTCACATATATATCTGTCTTTTTCGATCTGTTTTTCTCTATCCAGTTCGTACAGTTGCCATACGGTCCACTTGAGCGAAAACAGAGAGAAGCAGAGAGAAAGAGAGTGAGAGAAGAAACATGGATATTGAATCGGTCGCTGGTCTTTCAGTCCGTGACCGCCCACGCCAGAAGGCATTATTCCTGCCACGGGGATATTAAAATAATAATGTTTTTATCGCTCCCGTATATTTTCGAGCTAATAGCAGCAACGCAGCAACATAAGTGCAGCAGCCAGGGGCAACAGGCCCGAAGTACTTTTTTTTCTCCATTCTACTTACAAAGAGGGCTCTCCCCTCTTCCTATTCCTGCCTCTTACATCGTTTTTTTTTTCATGCTCGAACGTGGTGATTTAATAAACATTTCGGTAGCATTAAAACGTTAGTCACTTCTACGGGACTTATTTCAATGTGAAACGTGTCTAATACGACTTAACGAAAAAAAAAAAGAAAAAGAAACATAAACACGATTTTTCATCGTTGAATACCAGTCGTTCATTCACATAATTCGTTCAATATATCTCATTTATGAAAATATTTTTGCCTGTGGCGTTTCGTCAAATTAACGAATAAATGAGTATCTCGATTCCTGAGGTTCATATATACGGTCGAAAAAAATACGTTATGGTTTATGGTCAAGAGAGAGAAAGAGAGAATAGCGGTAAATTATAACTTTGGACCGAGGCAGGCCAAGTATCTGTCACCGGAGGGCATGAAAACATCAAGCACAGTATGACGGGAGGGAGGTGAATCAGAAATATATATAAAGCTTCGTTTATACAGCCTTTCAACGCCTTTTTTCTTGTCTCAAAAGGAAAAAGAAAGGAACGTTGAGCTTTGAAAGATAAAAAGACATTTGAATTTTTAATTTATGACTTCTTTACTCTCCAATCGTTATTCATGTCGTATTCACGACAGAACGACCAGTTGAACACAAGGCTTGTACAAAAGTTTATCAATTTATCAATCTGACACATCACAATCACTCTGAATCATGTTAATCAATCTCAATGGTAGATTAGATGTTAGATCGAGCATTAAGAATCGAACAATTGAAAGTGATAACGTTAATGAACGTTCCATTCATGAATATGTCCGGATCGCGTGCTTCATTTACCTTCTATATTACGAGCAAAATGTAGGTGACATCGTTGTCTCGGATATTAATATTAATGACACAAGAGTTTATTCAATGTTATCTAATTTTTCGTTCGAACTGGGGACATTAATGTTCAATTGTTAATATCAAATTTTCATTGAGCCAAACACGATTTCATAGTAACGAATAATTCGTCTGTCAATCGTTATTTCATAACAGTAAACGAACGAATTTTTCGATTATTCAAACAAAAGATTCGTTGATAAAATAAAGGTCTTTTCTGTGACTAAACAAACGGCTATAATGGATTGTGCGAGAGGGTTTCTCTCGCAAATTCACGAAGACAGAAAAATGATGAATGACAGGAAGGAGTAGAAGCTTTCGTATCGGGAGGGAAAATGTATTGACGAGTTACAGGAACGAGCGGGGATTGCGGTGACGTTTCGAGAGAATAAAATTGACAGTTGACGTCTGTCCGTTCGCGAAGAGGCCGAAGAGTATATGTATCGTATTTATCTATATCTATATATAGCAGTTTAGTATATATCCAGAGTCTTTTTCTGCTCACGGCAGAGATTCTGTCTGTTCATCTGTCTAGCTGTCTGTCAGTCATGACAACGCGCGACGGCCCTCTTTATTATACATTCAATTATTAGGTGCCGCCCGTGACAAGAGCGCTATTGCATATTTATATCTGCTTGCCCCCTCGCGCCCCATCATAATCCCCACCGAACTCAGCGGGGGTTAACGGGGCGAAGGAGATTTCTTCTGACAGCACGTCACGAGCATACGTTAACATTCTTAATAAAGCATATATCGTTTGTAGGTTACCAAATGTAAATGGGCGCGTGTACGGTGTTCCAGAGAACCGTTCGAATGGGATAAAAAAAACTAAACTAAACTTAAATGATGGTCAGACGAAATGATTGTGAATAATTGTGGTGAAAAACATTTCAACTGTGGCCTGTTTCCAATGATCAAGAATAATCTGTAATAATTATGTCGTACGAACGATTTTTTCTTCTCCAAATGACAGCTACTTCGTCACTACTCTTCCAGTATAATATTAACATTCGTTAGATAAGAATGTTGATTGTAAACAAAAAAAATGATGAAGAGAAATGTAGTATAAAAAAAAAGAATATTCACGATACAGTCAAGAGAATTAACTGAAGAGTTAATTCCCGGCAATTTTCTTTTTTGCTCGAATATTAGTTTAATTGGTTCGTTGCTGGAAATCATCGATTTTCATCTTTTTCCTCGTGTTCATATATCCCAGAATATTCTCGACCGTACGAACGTACGTCCAGCCTCTCGGTATACTCTGAAACCCTGTTGTTTTTTAACGAGTTCTTAAACTCATGATCACTGCTCCATCATACGATCAATCACACACACACACATACAGACACACAGATAGGCATACTTGTACGGTGAATATAATTGAGCGATGCAGAGAAGCTAATTAAATGAGAAAGGCAAACTGAAACTGATTTCTTTCTTTAGCTTATATATAGAACAATCGAAATGTAATGATCGCAATTTTTTTCATTGTTTTTACCGCGATCGTTGGTATCGAACAATATTAATTAAGTTCGTCGACCGATAATTACTTTACCGAAATTAAAAGTACAGTTATAATAATATCGTTGTATCGGAAAAGTGTCTTCATTTGCTTTTCGCTTCGTTAACGAGTTTCCACGTGATGGCTGGTTGGAAGTTTTTAAATATCACGACTATCATCACGCCTTGGTGCTGAAACGTTTTTTTTTTTTTTTTTTACTTTTTAATTACTCATCGTCGGAAAGCTGTCGGGTCGTTGGATACAAATTATTATTAATATTAAGAAGAAAACGAACTATAGGCTTCTCTCGTTGTAAATTGGTATGATTATTTCGATATAGCGTCGAGTAGTGCGTGCTTCAAACGCGAGAAAGCCATCGGCCTTTATAAACCTGTTCATTACGATAATGTTGCTGATTTGCATCATGCCGTTATCTGCGACAGGTCCGCGGTAGCGTAATCGCGATGCACGTATACAAGATTGAAGTCGCGTGTGTTTCATTCGTAACAGTATACATTTTATATGCACATCGGTCTTGTTTTTCGTGTGTGCGAGTGTGCGTTGGTGTCTGAGAAGCTGGAACACGCGAGAATACCGCATACAGGATATGGGCTATCTCTTCTGATACGGAATCATCCAGTTTCGAAGTAGAAGATCTCCTCGCGGTATATTACCGAGAAACGTGTGCTCGAAGAGACTCAAAAAGCGGTAAATTCCAATCTTTGCACTTCACGAGACTTTATTATTAGTATATGGATATATATATATAAATATACACATATTGTTCATTGCGTTTGGGTGGAAAAGGCGTCTCGTATCAGCCTCACTTCAACTCACGGTATACCGCGTTGGCGTCTACCATATACTTATCCGTCATAAACACTTGGAAACTTGTGGCAAACAGAACTATTATTAATTATAGCCCGGGAGCTCGGGCGGTGAGCGACGTGAAACGATTTAAGAGTATGTTTTGAAATTGTTTACTCCTCTCTGCTGCCTATAGCATGTTGTATATATATATATATACATGTACATATACTTTACAGGAATTGCACCTTATATTATACGAATCTCAGTGGCAATAAACGAGTTAAACTCGAGATATCATTTTTATGACGCGCAACACGGATAATGCTCGCATATATAGTTTACCCTTCTCTCGTAACGTGTTATAATATATTTCCCATTTTTTTTTTCTTCGCGTTAAACAGAGCGTTTTATGATTCCAAGAATATGTACGACCATTATACTCGTAGCGCGAGAGTTTAGAGTCGAGAGATACGCTTAAAGTAGCGAAACCTCTATTTCCAAATCTATCGGGGAGGGAACATTGTTGTCGAGAAGAAAAGTTTGGACAAAGGGTTGCAGATGGAAAAATTGGAGGAAAAAACAAAACGATATGGCGAACAATATTATTAGTGTTATTAGATTGTGGTAGAATTAATTTTGGATTTGTTAAGGTGATTGCAATGCGTTGTGATTGAATTCGAAGAATTTTGTCGCGAGAATTTATAACGTGCGAGGACGAGTGTATTATAATCGTCAGGAACATGAGAGAAAAAGAGATAAATGGAGAACAGAGAGAGAGAGAGAGAAAGAGAGAGAGAAAGCATGCGGATGCTTTGATATATGATACGATTGTAGGAAGGTATGGACCAAAGCGCTTTCGAAAGACGAGATCCTTTCCATATACAGCCCACCGACAGGCCCCCAGAAAGAGCGAGAATGAGAGACTTTTTATGGTAAACCACCCGAGGGGGATCGCACATTGGCGCGCTGACGAGCATCGACAGAATTCGGAAAAACAGCTGACAGAAGCTACCGGAGATGAGACTATAGGCAATATATCTAGCCGATAGAAACCGAGCACGCACGCTCATCTTTCCACTTTCTTGTCTTTCGGACGCCCGCCGTGAAAGCGATTTATATATGCCTGTACATAAATATATATGTGTATTATGTACGAGCGAAACCGCTTTCGAAAGACGCTTAGTAAAAAAAAAAAACCATCCCTGTCTTCCTAGATGCCCTCTTCCATTTTTTTTTCACCCGTCTATACATGAGAAGTTCCTCCGGTCCACCGATCTTCCACACAGCTCCCGTCGCTCTTCGTCATCAATCTACGGCTATCACATCGTCAGCCGAGCGCAAAAATCTCGAGAAACCCGAAAAACCTCACGCGCCATGCTCTTTGTACACGGTATAATGATGAGAAATGCTCGAAAGTTTGTTTCGTGCCGTGTCATTTGACGCGAAGAATAAAAGTGTATTATCGGCGTGTATCCTGTATAATTGGAGATATTCCTGACAAATTTCGAATCAATTTTGTCCTTGTCGCTCAAGTAGGATATTTAGTTGTTTTCGGAATTTTTTCACATCGATTTAGCGGCAAATTTACAATCGAATTATACGATCCTAACAAAAATGCAAATGACTTGGTTATAAAATACAAAGAAGGCTCTCTCTTGGATCGGGTGATAAATCGGTTTAATGATTCGTGACTTATTCGAGGACAACGAAAGTCACACATTGAATAGTTAAATTTAACAACCCAGTCATATACGTAGATGCCAAGAAACTGATATGATAGCTGAGGGCTTTAGAAACACGTGGTGGAAAAGATCTCTGTGAGACTGGGAATATGTCAGTAATTATCATTTACATCATTTACGTAACCGGAAATGAAATGTAGAGATCGCTACGTCGCTCGCGCGCGCTCTCAAAGAGATTATACCACAGTGTAGACGTTCTACTTGATATTGTTGGTAACGAAGACCGGGAGGGCTGTATACTAAGTCAACGAGTGTCGTGTTTCTCTCTCCATCTTTCACGTCTCTTTATCTCATGATACCGAAGAATATACCGTGGATATAGTATATATACATACATTATAAACTATCTATTATATATCTCTTTCTTTCTTTCTCTCTCTTTCTCTTTCTTTCTCTTTCTCCTGGTATATTCCATTGTGTGGATAAACGTACCATAAGTATTGTATATACCTTTTCCTGTCTCCGAGGTCTACCTATATTTCGTCGCGATCTTTCTCGTATCTCGTTCTCGCCCCATCTTTGCATCTTTTTACATCTCTCTCTCTCTCTCTCCATCCTTCTCTCTTTCTCTTACGATCTAACTCTTGTGAGAGTTCCGCGCATCGTTATGGCCGGTCACGACGTTGACGGACGGCTCTCTTACGCACGGTTGACGGGAAACACAAATTGTGGGCGCAGCTGCACCGATAGCAATCAAGAAACACGGTAGGTAGCGGGGCCCAAGAGTGGCCGTATAATCATTCTAACCGTTGAATGCATCTACCTATGCACACATGCATATATGTATACATGACGTCGGGAATCCCGAGAGGTATTGGTATTAGGTGGATGAAGGGGACGGCGTGCCTTGCCGATCTTTATTTGGAGACAACGAGAGAGAATCATGTCGACACACCGCCACGATACACGCTCAATGAGCGAGAAAATAAATGTCGCTTTAATAGAACGAGATACGTTAAAAAATTGCCACACAAACACTTACGATGAAAAATTTCCTTCAATAAGAAACGCATAAACGAGCGTCCGCCATTGAAGATAATCGTCTCGCTGGCATTTATCTTTTTTTTATTTTTATTGTAATCTTCTAGAACAAAAAGATGTTGTGACATTCAAATTCCTGAAAATCCAAATGGCTGCGCTATTGACTTTCCTATAAACGTCAAGAGAAATCGATTTATTTCGTTGAAAAATTAATTTCAACAATATTGAAATACTAGAGACAAATATGTCACTTGCGTCAATTAAATAAATTCATTTATCTCTGTGCAATAGTAGAAAAAAAATGCAAAACATCGGTTAGACGCGACGCGAGAAGACAAGAGGATGGTCGCGCTAGGTGCCTTCGCTTTCAGGAAGGGGATAATTACTGTCTCCGCGTGATGATGAGTGATGATGATTGTCGGCTCAGAAATTAGATTTCTCGCTCTTCGTCTTCTCGCGAGAACGAGAACAGCAAGAAGATGAATGCAATAATTATACGTTTGAGAATTGAACAAAAGTAGATATCGGCGTTGTTAATATATTAGCCTTCACTCTTCAGGTAGGTGAGACATTTTAGACAATTTTTATGACTCGTAATGGCATCATGTATTTTACATTAACAGTATTTTCTGTGTACAGCTAATTGACCGTATTCTCTGCAATAATGTGATACTTGGAAACATACTTGAGGAAAAATACTGTTGTGCAAGATATCTTGTACAAATAGCGTGCACAGTCATGCTTGCGAGTGGGCAGAAACGTGGTTAGTCATAACAACGTCTCGGTCTTCCTCGCGATCTCATGATAAATTTTCCATTTAACCGGAAATGCGAGATAAAATTTTCCCGTATGAATGTAGTGAAACGAGACTGCACGAAAATTTATGCTCGGCATCAAATATTCTTGGGATACCCGAGACTCTTACGAGAATCTTCCTTTTTTTCTTTCATCTTTCTTTCATCGAATTCCTATTTTGTTCGTGTTCATTCTATCTCAAAATGTTTCTTCAATCCCTTTATCCTCTCAGGCCCGAATTTTCGAACAAAACTCGAGCTTACGGACGAGCTTAAACATGAACTCAAGCATGATCTTGAGCATAAGCCTAAGCACCAGTTTAAGTTCCAACTTATAAGCACGAGTTTAAACACTAGCCTTGTGCTCCATTTTAGAAAATCTTGACTTTTAATCGAGAATATAACTTGGTAGGAAATCAGAATTTTTGAAGTCCGAACTTCATCGCATGCCTAAGTTCAGGCTTTAACTCATGCTTAAGCTCCCGCTTAAGCTGGTGCTAATACTCGTGCTTAAGCGCCTGCCTAAGCTGAAGGATAAACTGGTGCTTAAGCTCCCGCTTAAGCGGGGAAATAGGGTTAGGACAGCGTTTTCTCAATGATTTTCATGAATTTTTTTTATAGTATAAAAAACAAATATAATTTATTGAAACTTTGAGAATATTTTATACATATATTTAAGTATATACTATAAAATTTTTGAAAAATTTTCTTGAAAAACACCGGGGATATTAGCGACCCCATATTGCAGGTCACAATCAGACTCAGCATTTTGCGTACATTCTGGAAGCCGCAATTTTCATCTGAAATCAAACGAGGTTGGAATTTACTTTTATTATATGTCTCTCTTCTATATGAACCTAAATGCTATCAAAAAAATAGAAAATTGAATTTTTTACAGGTGTCAAAACAAAAAAGCATGATTTTTTGCCATTTTTTACAACTTCATTTGCAAAAAAAAATTATTTCAAATAATGATAATATTCTGATTTTAGATTCATATAGAGCGCAATACTATGAAGAAAGTAACTGCCAATTTTCAAAACGCTTGGTTGAAAACTTTTCAAACTAGCGTGTACGCAAGTTCAAAAAAAGTCGTTTTCAGAAAAACGCGTTTGAAAAAATAGTGACCGCTCGGTTATACACGTGGCGCGCTCGGGGCCTGAAGGAGAGCTACTCACTTTAATGGCCTATAACAATAGAACGAGTCAGAATTTTCATTTAAAATTTTGGGAACATATTTTTCAATAGTTTTACTAATAACTTATGAAATAAAAAAAAATCGATTTTTTGAACCGTCTAACCCTATTTCCCCCCTTAAGTTAGAGCTTAAACTCATCGTCGAGCTACAGCTTAACGACGTATTTCAAACCCTGCTTGAATCGGAGTTTATGCTCGTGGTTAAGCTCGAATTTTGTTCTAAAATTTGGCTCTTACTAACGTTCCTTATACCCACGTAATACTCGTGGGATTCTAAATGAAGGGCATTTATTGATTTATAAACTCGTGTTTAAGCTCCTGCTTAAGTTGGAGCTTAAACTCGTCGTTGAGCTCTTGCTTAAGTAGCAGTTTAAACTCGTCTTCGAGCTAGAGCTTAAGGACGTACTTAAAACCCCGCTTGAATTGGAGTTTAACCTCGTAGTTAAGCTTGAATTTTGTTCGAAAATTTGGCTCTTACTAACATTCCTTATACCCTCGTAATACTCGTAGGACTCTAAGTGAAGGACATTTATTGATTTACAAATTTTTCTGAAAGTGAGGTCATGTTAAGTTATACTTATGTGGGTGGGTATCTGGTGAATGGTTGCGAGAGTGTTCGTCCGAGTCTGTAACGTCGATCCATGGGTTCGGAGACTTTATTATTATGTAAATTTTCGATGTATGTGTATATAGGACCGAATAATATATGCGCGGATTTAGCGACAGGAAAAATATCAAGACAAACGAGATGAGGCTGCGGCCATTCGTCAGTGTCACTGACGGAATCGTCGTTTCATTCTCTTTCTCTTCCTCCCCTTCATTCCGCATACGTTTGCGATGATGCTACATAGTCGTCGAGGACGAACAGGCAAAGCCAGCCGAACTTATCGATAATGTGCCAAACTCCCGATCATAGATATCGGTAAAATATTTTCCTTTGACTTTTCCATCCCCCTTCCCCTCATCACTCGCCTCTATCTCGACGCTCGCGTCCGTCATTTATTTATTGCGTGTCGTACATATTACATATTGAAATGAATCCTCCTTCAAATGAGCCAGTTTTTTTATTAATTTGAATAATTTTTTTATGTAATGATCAAAAAAAAAGTGGATGGTACAGTTTTATTTTTTTAATTTTGGGTAAGATAATGGAACCTATATTTATTCTATCGAAACCGTTGGGGAATTGTTATCGGGGATTCTTCGGGGAGCCTTAATTCCCGTAGTGTTGTTATATCGGGTGATTTCCGACAGAGTGCCAAATGCACCAAAATCGAATACGCACCAAATGTGTTTCATGGAAAAACGCAACGTATAATGGCCGACAAACAAAATGATTCCGTACCTTTTTTTCCAAATGAAACACTGTTCAATCCAAATTTCACGAAAATCAGGATCACTCCTGCCCGAGTGAAAATAATCTCGTGACAGAAAATGTAGATAGAAAGAAAGGGGGGGGGGGGATGTAAAGTGAAAATTGTAAAGAACGAAATGGCGTAAACGGGCTCAAAGGGGGCACCGACGAATAACGAGAAATGTACGAGTTTCGCGAGACCACCTGTCCACCGCGTGTACTACTCGAGTTTCCCCTTCGTCGTTTCAGAGTGGCTGAGGGGTTTCGAGTCGCGACAAAACGACGACTTGTTCCGAACACATGCATACACACATACAACGATATATATACTACATAACCTCGCGGTCCCCCCCTCGTGTATATACAGTAGTGCGTATTCGTTAATGCTCTTATACGTCCATTGTGCGGCTTCTGTACAAACATGTCAACTTGTCGCTGCGCTGTCACTCAGGCCAGTGGCGAGCAGGAGAGCGCGCGCTTGTGGGTACCCTCCGGGGGTGGGCTTTTGCCCCGGATATACCGTTGAGTGTATGTAGACTTCTCCAGTGTCGCCTTCGTCGCTGGTCACTACTGTGTTCCGGTGTGTCACGTGACGCGCGCGACGCTATTTAGCCTTCCATCAAACGCCGCGTTCTTTTCATACCAGGTCAACGCATACGAAACCCCCCCCCCCCCCCCCCCCCCACACACACACACACACACACGACAACACATATACACAGGTGACACTCGGCCACGAGAGCAATATCAAAAGCCTCTTCGACGCCCTCTCTCGTCGCCACGTAGAAATCGTCGACATTGGATCCTTCACAACCCACCTACCCTCACTATAGTCCACGATTATATACTTTCTATAAATACTGTTACCCTGCCGGAAGTTATCTCGGACCGGATGTCGAGACTTCTTGAAGCACATATTGCGTGCGCCATGTGATCATCGAGGAAATTTATTTTAATGATACGAGTGAGTTAAGTCAAAAATTTCAATGAAATTTGGTAATTATCGATATGTTTCGGTTTAATTGAGTTTTTTTTATTGCTGTTACAAGGTTTTGCGATCGTTCACCGACCACTTTCGTTAGATCCTTCGAGAAAATCTCGAATATTCTTCTTTCTGAACGATTAGTTCACAGACAGCTGGTGTTTTATGGACTGTTTTTCAATTTCTATGCAAATTTCGATTATCAAATTTCCCGTTGGGTGACCATTTGTCGTATTAATTCATTTTAAACAAGAAATTCCAATTTTCATAACAATAGACACTGTAAAATATAGCTTCTGCCGTATGGATTTTATTTAAAAATTGCGCTCTGTACATTCGAAAATATGCGCGAATATAATATCCATAAAATTTGGTAAAATGCATATTTACTGTTTACAAATGTGGCATCGCTTTCGGAAGATCAACGGGTATGTATGGTCGAGGCACTTTCGAAGATCCATTCATCGGTTCAAAGTCGAAAGTCCACGGACTCTTATTTCTTTAAACGATACAATACCGAAGTTAACGATACAATACGATACAATACCGACAAGCTAATATTATTGTTTCCGAGGCCTGACTAAACTCGGAAACTTCTCCAATACCATTGAAAAACATTGCCGTTAACGTTGCTCAAGAAGTTTAAAGTTTCCTCAGGCTTGGAAACGATAATACACGCCTATTTGCTCGTCTCGTATGTATAGGCTCGGTCTTGTTCCACCAACAAAGTCTCGGATAAAGAATACAATGAAATACAAAGAGAAAAAAAATATATGTATATGTTTAAAATGCACGGAGGTCTCGTCGATAAGCTTTCTTCATTCCGTCCGTGAAGTCACTTAAAGTCACGTTCGCATTTTAAATATGACGAGAGATCGAGAACCGAACGACTGGTGTTTTACACATAAAAACTATCAACATCGGGAACAAAATGGAATTTGTTGCTGAATTTACATTTGCACGAATCGAAAATAATTTCCTTGAATGAAATATATTTTGCAATATTATAAACTGCGTCTACACATATTATTTAAGACGTTTCATTTATTCAAAATAAATGTGTCCTCTTTTTTTCTCATAAAAACAAAAGTCGACACATTCATGTCAGAGTGCTTTAAATATTGTAAATAATATCAAATAACATTTGGATCAAATTTAACAAATTGATATGATATGAGTGTAGGAAAAGAGCTTTGCAAAAATGAAATTATTATTATTGACAAATAGCTTGAATGGGTTGAAATGTGGCAGGCAAGTCGAGAAGTTATTGAAAAATGTTTACACCACCTCTAACTTTCGCAAATTCTGATCTACCGGACTGAAACCTCCTAATCCGATAAAGTAGCAAGCAATAACGGTTTTTGGTAAATATGGAGCAGAGGGGACCCACTTCCGATTGACTTGCCTTTAATATATGTTATGTAGGGACCCTTCCTGAACAACTTTTTCCTCTGACACAATTGGGGGTCGTTCTTTATCAAAAAGTTATTAACAAATATAGTTAATAATTCATATAGCTATTTTCCTTATACCAGCCAGTCCTAATCATATTGTCCTTCACATTTGTTGTTACGAATACACCCCTGAGTAGCATACAAAAAGTTTTATCCGTCGCTCATTGTTTGTTAAAAAGTTATTAACAAAAAAATTTTCATTAATCAAACATGAACTACTTGTTCTAGTGTATGGCGAACAGCACACGCATGAGAGAGGGGACTGCGCCCCCCTGCAACCCTCCACTCGCCAGCCTAGAGACAACCCAAAAACAACCCAAAAACAGCCCAAAAACAACTCAAAAACAACGCAAACAAACATATAAACACACAATTATTTGTTATTATTTATATTTGTTTGTTTTTTATTTGTTTTGGATTTGTTTGTTTATTGGGTTTGGGTTTTTTGGTTTGGGTTTGGTTTGCATTTGTTTGTTTATTGTGTTTGGGTTTTTGGTTTGGGTTTGTTTTGGATTTGTTTGTTGGGTTTGTCTGTTTGTTTCTTTAGGTTACTGGGGTTGTTTTGGGTTGTTTTTGGTTTGTCTATGGGCTGGTATGCGATGGGGGGCAGGGGGGTCGAAGCCCCTCCGGTCATACGTGTACTGGCCACCATGCAAGTATTTCATATTCTATTTATGAATTTTCTTTTGTTAATAACTTTTTAACAAACAATGAGGACGGATAAAACTTTTGGTATGTTACTCAGGGGGGTATTCTTAACAATACATGTGAAGGACAAGATGATTGGGACTGGCTGCTATAAGGAAAATAGCTATATGAATTATTAACTTTATTTCTTAATAACTTTTTATTAAATAACGACCCCCAATTGTGTCAGAGGAAAAAGTTGTTCAGAAAGGGTCCCTAGACAACATATATTAAAGGCAAGTCAATCGGAAGTGGGTCCCCTTTGCTCCATATTTAACCGGTTTTTACTCAAATTGTTGAGAATCGATCAGTTTTAAAAAAACTCACGAAATTCGGAATTTTCGTTAACTTTCTACATTGATAAATAAAGACTCCAAACAAACGTCGAATTATTAAGCTTGATGAAAAAAGAAATCTCTACAAATGAAAATTTAGCATCGCATGTTCTTGATTATTACTTGTTCACGTAGCATTGAAATGTCTGGCTTGGAGGGATTCTTCTCGACGTTCAAAAATGAACGGACCAATCGGTAGGGGATCGCCTTATTGGTTTGCATTTTTTTTTTCCCGGAAGGCTCAAAAGCAGCAATCTTTCATGTATTCTTCATACATCCTGACGAAGACACATTGAAAGTACACGTTAGGGCCCTCGCGTTAATATATCAAGTTTTGTACATAGGCACAGAAATGGGTGCTCGTTTCGTGATCAATGGATCTCTCGTAAGCGTCTCGTCTGTCACGTTGGAAAAGTTTCGTTGTATAGCAGAGAGAAAGAGAGAGGATTGGAGAACGATATATATATAGTGACAAACGCACACGCGTACAGCATAAATAACGATGTCTTCTCTCGTCGTCTATATAATATTCGAGCGTCCCCATTCGGTTTGTGGCACTCCCTTATAACCACGATGGGGCGTCGTCATTCTTTGCCCACCCGGGAGAGTGACAACGACGAAGACGTGGCTGCTGCTGATGCTGTGTTTGCCTCTTCTCCTGAAGGCTCTTCATCGTCGACGTATATATAATATGTATATGTCCATAATGGTATACATATATATATATATATATATATATATATATATATATATATATATATATATATATATATATATATATTATATTCTCTTTCCCGTCCGCGGAACGTCGTTCACGTCATATTTTATGACCACGTAACGAGATTAGGTCCCCATTGTGACGGGGAATACTCGTAGCTCATTTACATGCTAATCCCTTCTGACATGAACGATACACACCTATACGCACACAGACACGTTATAGATACACCTTTCAAACCGGATATTATTATCGCACTCACATCGTTGCTCACTCGGCTTTCTTCTCGTCATCTTTGTTATAACATAAGTGTATTTATATATACCTATGCATTTCTTACAATATGCATCAGTAACTCGCGTCCAATTCGTTTCTTGACGTTATATGAACACGTTTAGTGTGGATGAATGCACTCGACGATTATGCATCCGACACGCCTGTCATATAGAACGCCGCTCTCGCGCGCTCGTTTCTTTCGCGGAACTTGTCGCTTTGAAGAGAAGAGAATGACTCATTTTGTGGAGCGAACGTTCTTTGACGAAATGGCGGCTCCCTTATACGCGAAACTCTTTAATGCAGGTAATTTAACGAATTTAATACGATTTTTTTTTTTCGTTTTTCAGCTAAAACTAAATGTCCGATTACTGTAATTTTGCTTCCTGATGGATTTATGACCATTCGAAATATCGATATTTTTGGACTTGTGAAAAAATGGTCGAAAGAGGGGAAAACTATTTTTGTTCCTTTTGTATTGCGTTTTGACTTTATTGGATGGGAAATTTTTCGTCAAAAAGTGAACAAAATCGATGTCAAAGTGCAAAAGAATGAAAAACATTAAGGTTTTTTTCTATTGTGTGAAAAATGCGGGCGTATAGCATCGCCGTGCTACAATAACCCTCTAGTATATATTGACCGCCCTCCCGGCACGAGAAACACACAAACTTTATACGTTACGCCGTGGTTTCCGAGCATCTATATATATATATATATATGTGTGCTCTACTGCCGCTACCAAACTGCTCCTCGAACAAAAGACCCTTTTGCGAGGAAGACCGTGCGCGGGAGGACATTAAGAAACGCGAAAATACGCGCCACTTATATACACACTATGGTTCTCTTCGCGAGAAGCGTGGGTTTGTCTGTGTGTGTGTATGTGTGCCACCGGGAGGATCGTAAAGAAAAAGCGAGTGTTCCGCGAGTTCGCGAGATGCAAGAGAGAGGGGGGAGGTTCTTATATAAGTTCGAGAGGGGCCATGAACGAGGTACCAAAGTCGAGAAAAATTATTCAAGAGAATATCGTCTAGTCGTTGGAAAGTTTTTCGCACCGTCCGGACAAAGGCTGTAACGGGATCTTCATAAATATCTATATATATATTTTTTTTTCCTCCCTTCTAGAGACGCGTCTCATCCCTCCATCGTATATAATATACACCATCTGTGTACAAGTGAAGATTATGCATTTTTATTTTTATAGACCGTACGAAATGTACAAGCATAATAAATATCATCGTCGTTGTTTTCATTCTGCGTAGAGTTAAAAAAAAATAGAAATTTCAATATTTAATACACATTTCCATAAAGTAGAAAGCATTCAAAGTATTCGATTCTGATAAATAATATTTCAGTAAAAAAAAGAAAGATATTAATTAACGAAAATTTGTGAGGCCGGAGATTGGACAATTAGAATATTGACCAAATGGATTTAACGTGATGTGAAAGACATTCTCGGTCTGTCTGTCTTACTGCAGGTTAATTTTAATGTCATACAATTTATTCTCTTTCGTACAAACTTTATTCAAATTAAATCCAATCCAGCGTTGTACTTCTAAGCTGAGAGATCTAAACTCCGGTTAATTTATTTGTGTCTCATTTGAAAAAAACACCATTTCGCGAATATACTTTCGTCGCCGGTGCGGTTGAAGGGTGCTTTCAAGATTCGTGATCTAAATAGAAGAGCGATTTTCTCGTGCGGCTTTAAAGAGTCTAGAAGAATGGAAGGCTAAGGGTTTTGCGACCGTTAGCGCGACTCTGGAGAGCCGAGTAAAGATAGCTCGTGCGGTCGTTCCTTCCTCTTTTGTTCGCCATATTCCCTAGTGCGATTAAATCGACCTCGGGGTCCTAGCGAGCCCATCTCGAAAGATCATAGTCCACGCACGGAAATAACTTCAGTTTATTGGATACAAGTTCGACATTGCTCCCCTATGACTAAAAGTGAAGAGATAAAAGGGTAGGGGGGATAAGGAGGCTTCTCTTTTGATATCGTTCGGCAATCACCGAGCGCAAAGTATACAGACACAAGAGGAGTGAGAGAGAGAGAGAGAGGTTATACACAACAGGGGGTTTTGTGCCCAAAAAGAGATCTCCTAACCCCTCTTTACCACTCTCCACCTCTTCGGCACATTTCGCCTCTTTTCATCCTTTTCCTTCTGCATGTACATACATATATATAGAAAAATATATAGTACACTAGGAGCACAAAAGGAGTGAAAGGCCGTAGATATACTGGTAGAAAGGGTTGCTCGTTTCTCTCATTCCTCCGGTGTGGTCCAACGGAGGAATAAAAGAGGGGCAATGGCGACGACGAAAGCGACAAACCGAGTGAAAGACAACCTTCGCGCGGGGCTGTATTAGCCGTTGTGGCATCTTGATATCGCGTCCGGAGAACTTGCCAACTCCTTTATACAGACATTTATTTCCGGGGGCCGTATCTGTTACTGCCAGTCTACACAGATTGTACTACTTTCTCCATCGCGTTCCCTAACCCACCCCCTTACACTGGCGTGATATATTCTATATTTTTAGTAGACAGTATACTGGGGTATGTGGCGCAGTGAAGCTCGTCGGGGAAACTATAACCGTACGTCATTCGGTATTGTTGCGGTACTGCAATTACTCTACTGTATAGTGTACACAAGTACCTAAATGTGTGGCAAGTATTTTTACTCGGGCGACGAAATGCCCGCGATCTTCTTTATTTGTTGTCATTCTTTTTGTTGTAAGTGTATGTACTTGAGAAAAAGCACGAAACAAGATAAAGAGAGTGAGAGAAAAGTACATCCGTGAAAGTTTATTATGCCGCAAGAGAGACAAACTTCGTCGAATCGTGCCAGTTTTTCATCCCTTTCCTTCCTGGCAATGTCATGCAATCGTGACCTGCAGACCGTTAAGGGGGGAAATAGGGTTAGACGGTTCAAAAAATCGATTTTTTTTTAATTTCATAAATTGTTAGTAAAACTATTGAAAAATATGTTCCCAAAATTTTAAATGAAAATTCCGACTCGTTCTATTGTTATAAGCCATTAAAGTCAGTAGCTCTCCTTCAGGCCCCGGGCGCACCACGTGTTTCAAACGCGTTTTCCTGAAAACGATTTTTTTTTAACTTGCGTACACGCTAGTTTGAAAAGTTTTCAACCAATCGTTTTGAAAATTGGCAGTTACTTTCTTCATAGTATTGCGCTCTATATGAACCTAAAATCGGAATATTATCATTATTTAAAATAATTTTTTTTTTGCAAATAAAGTTGTAAAAAATGGCAAAAAATCATGCTTTTTTGTTTTAACCCCTGTAAAAAATTCAATTTTCTATTTTTTTGATAGCATTTAAGTTCATATAGAAGGGAGACATATAATAAAAGTAAATTCCAACCTCGTTTGATTTCAGATGAAAATTGCGGCTTCCAGAATGTACGCAAAATGCTGAGTCTGATTGTGACCTGCAATATGGGGTCGCTAATATTTTCGATGTTTTTCAAGGAAATTCTTAAAAAATTTTATAGTATATACTTAAATATATGTATAAAAGATTCTTAAAGTTTCAATAAATTATATTCATTTTTTATACTATAAAAAAATTCATGAAAATCATTGAGACAACGCTGTCCTAACCCTATTTCCCCCCTTAAGGGATAGTGGGGTCACGATTTCTTTTCAATCCTAAAGAAATTGCTTTTTACCAATAAATGAGAATATCTTTGGGTCTAGTTGTTTCGAAATGAAATCAAGTTTGTGGTTTACGTACAAGAAACATTGCATTCGAAAGATTTAGAATCTAAAATTAGTGATTTTTCAGAAATCTGTGTTTGTTACACAGTAACCCATGCGTGGTTTTATTGAGCCATATCGTAGGGTACACTGTGACGCGTATCATTAATGAATTTAGTAATACAAATGTAGTATGTTTGAGTAAGGGATGGACGTATGCGAAATGGAAAAAAAATTTGATTAACCAGTAAGTATAGAAAATGACGTAATTATAACCAACATAATAAGTTTCGTTCGATTCGAATTAAAAGATGCTATAAAAATTAAATAAACATGAGAAAACCATTCTGATTAGAAATTTGCATATTGTTTCCTCACATTTGTCCTGTATTTGCGAAGATTTCTCCTTGAGACGGCAATCCTCCCTTGCATCACTGAAGAAATAGGGTTGGAACTGTGGCGGGTCACAATCGTCATTGGGACCGGAAAACAATGTTCGTAATAATTGTCAGACAAGCATACATTAACACGCGTTTTGACAGACATTCCTGCGAGGACATTTTATCTGAAACTATAATTTTTTCAAGTATTTAAAAAATTTTGTACACTCTGACACGAACACAAAGAATCATTTATTTATAAAAACAAGGCGACGATGCAAATATAATGTATATTCGATTAAATGTCCATAAATCCATGTTCCTACAGTTTAAACGTCTATTTGTAGCGCACAGTTGTTGCAAACCCAACAAAACCCGACAAACCCACCTTCAATGCTCTTTAGATCCTTAATACGTAGTGCACCGTTGTACGTGACTCCTTCCGGGTGCTGACAAATTTACGACTGGCTCTGTACGACCAGCTCCGCCCAGCAATCATTAGAAAGATCCCACGGAGGTTTATAAGGTGTACACACCCCTTGGGGCTCGTTGACTTTCGAGGGTACATATACCGGCGCGTTAAAGCGCCCGCGTCAATGAGTTTCTCTTTCTTTAGCGCGAAGGGGACTATGAAAAATTTTAACGACTACGACAACGCCTCCTTTTCAAAATTGAAATTAGCGACGTTATTCAAACGCTGTCGTGTACGTTGACACCCATAATCGTCATCATTATCATCATCATCATCATCATCATCATCATCATAATTCTTCTGTCGTCGGTCGTTGTCGTGCAAGCTCTCGGCAAAAGTCACAGACCCCCTGTAAATCACATTGTTCGCACGGTAACGACCGTCATTAGTCATGACTTTTGTTGCGAACGAAAATGCTTTCAGAAATTTTCGCAAAAGCCACCGCTCTTTCTCTCTGTCCGGCTTCTCCGTCGTTGCGGTAGGCGTGTTACAGGGTACATGTAAGCGTGGGCGGCCGATGAGAAATTCTACCGCATCCAACGGTCCCTGTACACGTCTCTGCGCTCTGTGACGCTCTCGGACTCGAGCACCTGGAGGACATTACGTTGAACGAGCCGACAGAGAGTTGGGAACAGAATGAGAACAAAAAAAAAAGAGCCGAAGAAGGAAAGAAAGCAAACTGTGAGAATGTCCAGGACACCCCGATGCGGCCTGCTAATGAGAACCACCGCGGGACATTCGTCTTTCTCGAGCAGGAAAGCACGTTGACGCGTTTGTGTCTTCTGTATGTATGTAAAAGAGAGAGGGAGAGAGAGAGGGGACAAGATGCACGAGCGTTCAACCGTGTACAGAGAGCATCTGCCTTTGCTTGAATTTTGTGCTGTTTCTCCCGTAGCACCAGTTCTCGTTCCATATGCATTCTTTTTATTTTATTCTTCCGTCCGCGATGTTTTTTCTTCTGTGACTCCGGTGAAACGGTCATGCTGGCGACACTGTCTCAATTAGCGAAGCCAAAGACATCGGGAGCTTTGGGAATTCTCATACCGAACAACCGTAGAGCAGTGGTTAAGATCTGAAATGGTTTTAAGGGTTGATCGGTGTGTGTTTCAATACGATTTTGTTTTATATAAACGGAAAGCCAACGATAGCGGTGCACGTGCAATCGGTACACGGCTTCGACGATCTCCAATGTTAAGAGACATTGGTTGATATTCGGTTGGGTGACCGCTTAGCCATGGCTTGCCCGCCGATTATTCAATGGGACGTAGTTTTTTTCTGGCATTCCAGTCAAAACAACACCAGCCTCTTTTAGATGGTTGCCGTACGAAACAGTCTCGGTCCAATTAGATCCAAAATAATGGAGCTTACTTTGAACTTTGTGGAATATGGAATAACCGCGTTTACGTAAGCTATTAACCCTAAGCGGTTCCACCCTTGAGGGGGTAAAAAGGAAACTTCGAACCTTCAATAGAGGTCGGGTAAAACCTCATTTCTTAGTCATGAAGTGACCGGTCATATAGCCGCAAAGTTAAGGCGGTAGTCTGGTCTAGAGCGAGATTTTTCACGTCATTTCTAATGTGCAATAACGTTTAAACCGTTGAAGTTGTCTTGATGAAAATTTACACGTGCATTTATTGATCCTTAGAGAATACTTGTACATTAAAAAAAAAAATTATTTTAAATATTTCCATGTAGTTTTTTGCCTTGTTGCAACATGGTGGGTCTCAATCGGCGCCCACTCTGGACGATGTTGTATGCATCTAAAAAATATATATATATATATATATTCTCAATCGGTATGAGTATTCTGAGCACTGGTAGCAGAGTTGGTACTTAAAAAAAAATTTTGACAAAATGGCGGCCTGTTGAACTTTCATTAATGATATTTCATACATTTTCGGGTATTCGACGAGTTATAAAATGTCGGCAAAATTATTGTTCGACTCAATTCTGCTATCAGTCCTCAGAAACAGGCTACCCAAGGTACGTGCAAAATTTGAGCTCGATCGGTCCATTAGTTATCGAGATATCGTGGGCGCCGATTTGAAAAACATAGTTCTGAGATAGACGCGTTCAAAGTTTTGACACCGTCGCGCGCGCGCCGCGCTACCTGAGCGCGCGGCTTGCTTAGAATTTTTATTTCTCGGCTAATTTTTGAAATATCAATAAACGGTTTTCAGGAGCGTATTAAAAAAGGTCTAAGGAATAAGAAAATGAAAAAAAAGAAAATCGATTTTTTCAAATTTCTAGACCAGACTACCGCGTTAAAGTTAAAGTCATTTTGACCCCTGGTGATCACGGAGGGTTAAATTGTATATTATTAATCGGCTCCTAATTGTGTTTTTTTTTTCTAGTTATAACCTTAAACAGATTTGTCCCCATGAATCTCCATGAATACGGTAGAGCGGGCAATTTCCAAAAAGTTACTCGGAAAGGTGTTGAAGTGTAGAACAAGGGAAAGCTTAGTATTTGGAGATCAGCGTCCCGAGAATTACTTTAAGTCACAGGTATATAAGTATACGCGTAAACGCATCTCGAGTACGACAAAATAATACCAACGAAGGGATGAAAAAATAGAGCTCATTCTCGCAGGATGTTCTCAAACTGACTAATAATAACAACGGACAGGACAGACGAAATACGTTAACACGTGCAAGGAGAGATTTAACGTCGTACGTCGCATGCAGAGCGAAGAAAACTCTCGTCGTGTTGGTAAGATCGTCGTCGGGATCATCCCCACACTGTCATCCTCGTCGAGTTCGAGGATAGACAGAGAGCACACGAAAGCGTTAATCTCATTATTGCCCTGCGCTCGGAAATCCCTCAACGATGTAAAGCCGATTCGTCTGGGCGCCGAAGACAAGATGACGAAGGAAACTCGACGTCGCCTTCGAGGCAACGAAGACAGGTAAAACAGGCTTAGGGGGGCGGCGGGGCATCTCGCTACGCTTCACAGAATTTACTCGAATTTGTACGAACGAGCTGCAACCTATAAATACAGCTCGCTTTCACGAAACTTTACGATCTACCTGTGTTGAGTAAATGGGTCCTGAATCCAAGAGTCCTCGCGCGTACGTCTCGAATAAACCGATGAGCTCAACTGCCAGAGAGAAAGAGAGAGAGAGAGAGTACAGTCCGTTCGTACGGTTCGCGACTTCGGAAATTCGAATTGCGAATTTCAGAAGCCGATCTACCGTTATGATGGCATTAATAACGAATGATTAACGTTAATGTTGCCGTGGAAGAGGGTGCTCGTTAAGAAATTACTACTTAAAAATTGTTCGGGAACGATATATAGTCACGATCATTAATTACTTTCGATTTGACGATTTGCTACCGATGCGTAACGCAAATACGTCGTAAAATTCTTTGGGATATCATCTCGTTAGTTCGCCGGTGAGAAAAATTATCATACCTATCGGACGAGTTAAGAGATCACATGCCGCTGCGTGAGCTGAAAGTCGAGTGAATTTGAAAAATTATTATAAAGGTTATGTGGTGAAAAAAAAATTAAATTGTTGATTTCACATTTTTTATTAACTGTTTAACTGTAAGAAAAAAAATTAAAATTATTTTTTTCATAATATTAACATTATATCTACGGCTATAAATGGACTACCGATGAAAAACATGGCGCCCCCTTGTCGACATCATAACTTCGCCAAAAATTATCCAATCTGCAAAAATAATAAAGAATCTAGTTAAATAATGTAGTAGTGATAGTCTGACGGAGGGAATCTTTTTTTTTTTTTAATAAAGAACCTACAGTATTTCAAACTTTAGTATGCATTTAAAAAAAAAAAATTAGTGTTTAATAATTTATAAAAAATTGTCCAACCAACAAATTTTAAAAACCTCTCGTCAGACTATAGAGAAAATAATTATCAAGATTGGAAAAGAAAAAGTTAAAAAAGATGAAAAATTGACTGACAAAGAAAGTACCCGAGGTGTCACTCTCCGATTTTGTTGAAATTCATGGATATTATAGAGCATCGAAAACGAAGCAAGTCAAGGGCCGATTTTGCACTTTCACATACAATCAGTACATCGATTTTGATGAAACAAAAAATAAAATGTTTTTTTTTTCAATGTTTCGATACCCTATTCGATCGGAAATTTTCCACTGATTACGAATAACACTGAGTTTTTGTCGAAAACTGAAAAAATCAATGGGAAAAACGCAAAAATCGAAAAAAATCACCTTTTGGACGATTTTCGACGGAATTTTGAGTTTCTCAAGGAAACGGCTACTGAATTAGTAATCAGCGAGTCAATATACATCGATATAGCATCCTAAAAGAAAATTAAAAAATTCAACATTTTTTCGCATTTCGGCCAAACGGAAGTGGCTTCACTAAAATCGGTGTAACGTTGCATCCCGATGGAGTTGGAACCCCACTCTGTGCTCATTCTTTTCGTGATCGAACACCCTTTAAAATGGCGCTTGAATCATTGTGCTATCATTATTTTTCGATTTTTCACAGATTTTTAAAGTCGGACCATCGATTTTTGCGATTTTCTCCCTTCTAATTTTTTTCGCCGATTTTCAACCTGCTCTCACGGCTACAATCATTGAGATATCGGGATGATCCAAAATGCATTCTCTAAGTCTACTCAAGACGTTTTGAAAACGCCCGTCAAAACCCGAAATCGATGAAACGGAAGCCAAGTTATGACCATTTGAAATTTAGAGATTTTTAGGTTTCCGAAAAGGTGGGTCAAAAATTACAAACAAATTTTTTTCTTTTTATTTCAATGTTTCGATACCCTATTCGATCGGAAATTTTCCACTGATTACGAATAACACCGAGTTTTTGTCGAAAACTCAAAAAATCAATGGGAAAAACGTGAAATTCGAAAAAAATCACTTTTAGGACGATTTTCAATGAAATTGAAGTGTAACTGCCAAAAATCGGCCCTTGACCTGTGTAACTTTAGGGGGTGGTTTCACCCCTTGAACCCATTTTTTCGCGGATAAAAAAAAATACGTATTGCTTAGTTTTCAATGCTCTATAACATCCATGAGTTTCAACAAAATCGGGGGACACCTCGGGTACTTTCCTTGCGAGTTATCGTGCTGACACTGTCTGAAAACATAATTACTAGACAAAGGCGTTTAAAGTTTCTGGTAGGTACAACAACGATGTCCCGGTGCCCGGTCACATTTGCTACTATAACTTTGTAACGGATTGGAATGTTCTTAAAAGTTTTATTTTATATTCTTAAACGTATAAAGAATAAAACTCTGTAGAAAAAAAATCGACTTTATGAAAATTTCACGAGTATGTGGGCTCTTAAAGAACACGAATTAAAAAAAAAACTCCTCTATATTCCCGCTATGGGAATGCTCGAACACTCCTGTAGGATGATAATAAACAAGAATTTAAAAAATAATAAAATAAAAAAGAAGTAATAAAAGAGCAAAAAGTCACGAAAGCGAGAAACAAATTGTCGGACGAATGCTGCCACTCGGCAATTCGACGATTGACGACAATGGGCGTCGAGTGAAATGCTAGAAAGACAAAACAACAACAAAAACGTAGTACGACACAATGTTAAACGCGTGCAACGCGAATATTCATTCGAGGGCGTAAATTATCGTGTCGTTCATGCGGGGAAAGAGAGAGAGAGAGAGAAAGCGAAAAAAAAGTTAGTGAGAATCGTTCGAGCGCTGCCGTTGCCGCTGGTTCGAGAAAAAATTTATGGGCCGCGAGAGTTTTTCAGTATACGCGCGCGAGGGCCCGCGCGACTCTCGTCCCGCGTGACTCTCGTCCCGCGTGTTCGCGACTCTCGACACCGCAGCGCGATAACACGAGCTTCAGTATCGCTTCGGCAAAAGTAATGATCCTGTTTACAGTTATCGTCGGCGTGTTCGAGAGATACGGATTGAGTTACCGGGACCCCGCAGAAGGGATTCTCTCAATGACCCCCGCTGAACCCTCAAACACAAACACACACACATACACACGTACACGCTGACTGCGTTTTTAGTCCAGGTTACGTTGTCCCTTCGTGGTTCTCTCGGCAATTTTTTGTTTGTTTTTCATCCCGACCGGGACTAACCGCACGTACGTATACCGTATTATATTTTATCGAATGTGGGAGGGGAAATAAAATATTTCGTGGCTGGAAAAAGCGTTTGCCAGTAACACCAAACATTTAACGATCGTACCGAAATACGGGGGACGAATACGAGGAACACGAAAGATTTGGGAATCCCATAATTTCATAGTGTATCCAGCTTCGCTGGAACTAAGCGACAATACTCAATTCGTACTTTATGAATTTTTCTTTTCGCCGATATGGCGTGTTTTATAAGAGAGCCATCACGTATTTTATATTGACTATTAGGGGAGGTTTGGAGTATGATCGAGCAGTTTGTTTGCGTTATTTCTATAGTAGGAAAAAATATATACTACGAAAAGACAAATTCTACTATAAACTCACCGAAAACATCTGGTTCACAGTGAAAAACTGTTGCCCTTTGAGCCAATCCATTTGCCGAAATAGGGGTAGTTTTTCTGTTGTTCTTGATTAATTCATTTTTTTTCAGCAGCATGTGCAATTTTTTTTCTGAAGAATCAATCGAATTTATTCGATATTAAACGATTCGTTACAGATGAGAGGAATTCCGCTACTTTCGAAACAATTTTTGACTGGCATTAGCTTGTGGGAAAGGGCGACTCGTCTCAGGGTGAGAGGATCGATTCTTTTCCTATTTAAATATATCTCATAATTCATGTTTCATCGTTATTACGTAATCGTGCTCCTACTATCCTAAGTGACACAGCTGAGGTGTATAATTTTATAAAACAGCTGAACTTCCGTTCAAACGTCGCTGACGGATTACCGGGCCACCGGATTAACGAAAAAAAAAAAAAGAACAAAATAACATTTATCGTTTTCGATGAAAGGATGATAAGCTTGCCCACAGAATAGTCAATTAACAATACATCGTGTAGAATACAAAACGATAATAATCTCGACGTAAACGGAATTGTACGACACGGATATACGAGGGGGGACCCAAAAAAAACGGGAATTTCGTCATAATTTCTTTATTTTTTAATATTTTTACACCAAATTTTGATCACATTCAAAGTATTCTCCTTTGACCACAACGCACCTCTGCAAACGATCCTTCCAATGTTCAAAACATTTTTTAAATTCACTTATCGGGATGTTCTTTAGGCCTTCCAGCGATTTTTGTTTTACCTCGTCCACAGTGGCAAAACGCTTGATTGCTGCTTTGTTTCGGGGTTGTATCCATAGCACCACGATTCATCACCAGTAATCACCTTGGAAACAAGTTCCGGGTCCTCTTCGAGCTGATTCTGAAGTTCAAAACATGCCTGAAGTCGACGCTCCCTTTGCTCGTCTGTGAGAAGGCGAGGGACAAATTTGGCTGCAACTCTGCTCATGTGCAAATCTTTGGATAAAATCCTCTGAATTGAACTCCATGATATTCCAGACATCTCACAGAGTTGATCAATGGTTCGGCGACGGTCTTCACGAATGAGAGCATTGATTTTGTCGACGTTTTCGTCACTTCTTGACGTTGAGGGGCGTCCTGAACGGGGTTGGTCTTCAATTGACATTTCTCCATTTTTGAAACGTGAAAACCACTCGTATACTCTGGTTTTACTTAGGGCAGCATCTCCTTAAGCAGTCTTAAGCATTACAGTAGTTTCCGCGGCCGATTTCCCCAACAGGAAACAAAATTTCACAGCCGCGCGTTGCTCTCGACAATCTCGGCCATCACGTTTTCGCCGAAATGGAAAAAGTTGTTTCACCACAAAAATTCCCACGGGCGAACCGATGCACTCACGGCGACAGGACACTAACTCAGGAGACGTGTCCCCAACGGACACCTGGTCGAGCAATGGGTTCCCTCACTCTCCCTCCCCGCCGCAGCGCAATTCCCGTTTTTTTTGGGTCCCCCCTCGTATCGCGTTTTCTCGTTCAAACGAATGAACTTGTGGCCTGAGATGAGAAGAGTTTCCATTTCCATAAAGAACCTATTCGATTGAAAAGAATTTTTTTAAGAGAGCAGTCGAAATTTTTTTCAAACGGTTCACATTATTTAATTCGTTAATTATTCGCTAATAACGACATCTTAAAGAAGGAAGATAATTTTTGAAAAAAGAAGAAACTATTTATTGTTTTGTCGAATATTTTTATTAAAGCCTGTCGACCACCGACAAGTTCTGCCTGAATCAATTTTTCACTTTACAATCGCGATACTCGCTAAAAAAAAAAAAAAAATCTGCGAGTAAACCACACGGTATATCCGAGCGGAAAATTACCCTTCGTGAGCGTGTTCTCACGTGACTCGAATAAATCCTAAACGCGGCCATTACGGTTTACGAGGGATATATATACAATATATATGTATATACGAAGGTACCGGGCCAGTTTGCCATGTTAAGCGCGGAGCGTATCGTTTCTCGCGCGTGGGTATATTAAGATATTCGAATGGAAGAAGGGAGTAAGAAAAGTGAGAGAGAAACGAGAGACAGTTAGGGAGGAGGTAAAATGGAAGTTTGGAGTGAAAGAGGGAGAATGAACGAGGCGCAGAGTCCCATTTCCATAATGATAGGGAAGCTTCTCTCGGTTATATTTGTTACTGAGAATTCATTACCATTTTTTATTACCCATAGAATAGATTATAAGATCCGCGACGACGACGACGACGTGAACGTCGATCGTGAATGGTAAAATGCCATGCCGATCGATGCATAGATTATAATTTCACGGCGAGAGATGGTATTTTTCTACTTCTCTTTTTTTTTCCATTCGCTCATTCTCTTTCTCGTCTCTTTCGTATAATATAAAAACGCGCACGATCGACGTGACCGTACTTAAGTAATGAAATGTTATAACTAAACGTAACGAGTGTGTTGTGTCTGCATGCTGGCAATCAATGCTTCGTATAAATATATACACAGCAACGAATAATAACGCGCTATAGCAGGCACGGTGGTTATAAAAGTCGAGGGGAAGAAAAAAAAAAGATATATTTATTGTCACGACGACATCGTTACGCGTCGATTCTCCGAGACGTGTGCCGATGTTTCTATAGACTCTAGAAGCTTTGGAGCGAATTTTATGCGATATAGAAATCGCGAGACGCGATACGTATGTTGATTCCGAGCTGTAAAGCAATCATGAATTTGTGTCGCGTACCAATTCCGCATCGTCGTATATACGCCTTGAGATTATGTATAAGAGAGATTCAACCATCTTGGACCACCCAATTTTAAACGTTCGTGAAACATGCGCTAGATGCGTCAAACTTAATTCTGTACGTGACCACCGCTTGTCCCATCCCCATTCTAACAACGCGTGAAGTTTTTAGGTTAGGTGTGTCCCTATTGGCTAAGCCGAAATTCGATAGAGTGAAGTGCGCCGGCGTTCGATGACCACGTGACTAAAGGTCACCCTATCGGCTGAGCCGAAATTCAATAGAGTGAAGTGCGCCGGCGTCGAATGAACACGTGACTAAAAGCCACCATCTGATTCGTACTTATATCGGCCTCTACACTTTTTTTCGATATTAACATATCGAAGTTCGATCTTCGGGTGGCATCACTTTTTTTAAGAAAGCTGTCGATGCATTCTCAACGCAGGCGATATGATGGCATGACAATTGACACTAAATAATAGGCAATAGAAAATTAATAATTCCATTATGACCGAATTGTTTCGGCGAAAGGTTTACTAACTAGTACCATTTTTTCACATAAGAAACATAATTGCTGTATTTTACTACAAAAGTCAAGTATTTCTAACTGCAGAAGATTAAAAAAAACAAATTTGCAACTTACAAAATGCTCCAAACAATCGTCTTATTCAGAATTGCTCCGTTTCAAAGGATTAAACTACATTTCCTTAGAATCGGGTGTGAGCTACTGGTAAGTGACTGGTAAATGTATCCTTTCTCGTAAGTAAAACGATTTGCCATATTTACCGGAAGGATCACTTCAACAGCTACGCTTACAAGTTGGTGGAACCGGACAGCCCTTAGGTACACGTGAATGAAAAATTACACTTGACCCCATTGACTCATAAATTCGATTAGAAAATATAATTCAACGTTGTCTCTAATTTATCCACGAATTAAGCAAATGTCACAGTACATCGAGTACACTAGTGACTCCGACATTTGTATTTCGAAGTTGATTGGACAAGATTTAACGTTTCCACGACTGATAATACACGAGACATCTGAGGAAAAGCGAAAAACGAAATGAAACGACGTAGAAACGGAATTAAAAGTTCAAAGCGTGCCATCAGTGACCACAGATCCACGAGGAACTGTTTGAGAGTCATAAACACACAAAAAAACACACACACAAACATACTGGAATAATTCAGTAACGTGCCTGTGCAAAAGTTGATTAACTTCAGGCGGGAATATTTCACGCAGTTTGCGCGATGTCTGTTTATGCGTTCGAGACACACCGTGTGCTATATGGGTAAGATGAAACGAGCTAAACCGGCTGTCTCTCCTTGAAAGACCCCCGAAGCTCCGGGATGCTTTCGCATGGGCTCCTCCTGGTACATCATCGCAGTTTCTCGCCAGTGGCGTGCAAAAGACTCGTGACTCTCTAATGCTTTCTCCCTCTCTCACTCTCTCTCCCTCTCTTTCACGTCTTTCATCTCACTCTCTTTTCCCTTGATGACGCGCGATGTGCGGGTATATAATTTATAACGGTACATTTCACAATAAGACCCGAACGAAAATTACCACCCAGTGGCAAGAGTAAAGGATGCTCAGTCATAACATCTGATGAAGCGAAACATTAACGAGGCGATATATCAGCTCGGCGCGGCGCTTTCGCGATTCCTCCCCGTCCGTCCCTCGACACTCTATATTCCGAGCCGCTTGCTGTATGTGGCTACGTTTGTCTGATGGTCCGGGGTCTCTTCGCACGATGGTCCTGGTTGCAACCGGGCGCTCGAAGAGAATGACGCGTGGGCGGTAACCTTGGAAATTATCCAGAGAATAATTCCACAAGGGATATCCAGCGGAGCCACAGGAGATATGAAATTATATGTGAAAGAAGCAATCCGTCGTATGTCATTCTCGAGACAGCTGAGGTAACCGGCAACCTCTCCGCACTGTGTTACACACCGCAGTAGCCAACGAGTTTTTAAATCGTCCTGTTTTTTTCGACCTTCACACTGAACCATTTTATCTCCTCGCATCTTAATTCCATTTGGGCCCATTTTCATAATACCTGATGTTCTTCATCGGGTTTGGACATTTTCGTTTCTTGATCGATCATAATTGTACAAAAATTAAATGTTTCGAAAATAAATATCGCCGTAATGAAACTGACTGAAGGAAATAATCTCTTGGAAAACTCTGGAAGGGTCTTAGGAAATGAAAATACGAACAAAGGGAAGGAACGTAACAACCTGAAAACGTATATAATGAAAACACTAATAAAAAAAGTGAGCCGTCATCGGACGCCTGGTAGATGTGAAACATCCAACATCTTGAGAATACCGTGTGGGATATGTGGCGTGGAGAGTTAAAAAAAACAACAAGAAAAGTAGCATTTAATTTTCTTTTATAATTTTTATTTGCTTGCTTCATCTGTTACTTCGGTTATAGTAGCACTCGTTGCTGCGTTTGATTCGATGAAATTAACAATCGGTCGATGATAGCTGAAGTATGAAACGAATGTTTCAGACGTCATGTTTTAGACGTCATGTTTTCAAGATATCTATGGAACACTGCATCTATAGTCGTGCCATACCTTGTAGTAGGCTCATTTCCGTGGTTGTTCATGATCAACTGAAATTCATTTTGGAGAAAATTTATGAGTGGCAATGATTCAGCTTTGGTAAAATTAATATTGAAATCTTCTACTAAAATTAATGGAAGTTGATGTTAATTTGCTCCTAATAGCATTGAACGAGCTGGACTATATTTGAGTATTTCTTCGTGTAAAAATCGTATGATATTGTGAATTTTTTGGTTTGGGGAAATATATACAATGACTAATTCCCTTCCATCCGCCATAACAATTCGTGCCGCACATAAATCGCCAATATCGTCTTGACCAAAACCAAGTCCCCCTTACATTTCTCAACCTAACGATTATGCGAGATGTAATAACATCGAATGAATCTCTATTCTAATAAATAGCTGCACCAACAGCTCTAACATTATTGCGTTTGAAGTGAACGATACAATGAACGCTGGGGATGTCGACGTTTTCTTCATTACCAAGCCATGTTTCACTCAATAATAAGAAATTACTATTGTTAACGATCGAATCTTGTAGATCTGGGACATGCTTTCTGAGACTTTGACAACTCAACGTGAATAACGACAATCCCTTTCTTGATGTTATGAAATTTGATACTAATCCTTGGAGTGTCTCGAGTCTATTAAGCGATAATCTTTTAAATTCTTCTTGCAACGCTACAGCGGATGGATCAATTCGTCTTCCGTGGTAGAATTTTAGATCAATATTACGTGTATATATGTATAAGCCTTCGATACTTGTTACTCGCGATAAGGCTACATATAATAATTGTATAGAATGAGTTTTCTTATATTCATAAACAATTTCGCTGTAAGTCCTCCCTTGAGACTAATGGATAGCACATCCAGGGGTCCGATTCTGTACTTGACGCAACGAAGCGACGCAACCCGACAGCCAATTGCAAGAAAGATTCCAGCGGAAAGGCGCGACTCTCATAGGCTATTTCGGTTTTGCATCAGACGCTATGATATTGCATCTGAGGGGCGATTCTGAACCAGACGCAATATCATAGCGTCTGACGCAAAACCGAAATCGCTTATAGGAGTCGCGCCTTTCCGCTGGAATCTTCCTTGCAATTGGCTATTTCGGTTTTGCGTCAGACGCTATGATATTGCGCCTGGTACAGAATCGCACCACTGGTTCAGAATCGCCTCTCTGCATGCGCAATCAACCCGTGCGCAGAGTTGCGTGGGGGGGAGCGTCACCACGCGTGCCATCGACGTTCCCTATCGACCGATTTACTCCCAACGCGCGTAAACATGTTTCACATAAAAAACAAAGCACTTCTCTATCTTTTCTCATCGCGACAACAACAGCATTACATAAACATCACAATTTCATGTAATTTTTTAATAATTTTACAAATTTACCGTAAAGTCATTTTTCGTACTAAGACGGGATCTTTGTGATGCCAAAATGAATTTCTTCTCTTACTTCCGGTAGTTCTAGGTCACGCAAATATTGGTGCCGGTAACTAGCGCAAGCAAAGATGTTGCAAAGTATTATTTTGACGATTTTAGCCCACTACTTGATCCCTTTCAACTATTTTTCGTTGCCGAACAAAAAACAAGACTGCGAACTGTCCTTCCGAACTTCCGTAACGAACAAAAGTTTGTTGCATCACTATTAAACGCCACGTTAACGATTTCGGCACAGTATAGAACGAGAGAAGGGTAAATGGATAACAACGTAAAGGGGCTAGATGTCAAGACACCTCTGTGTCGTACCGGTGTATGGTTCCAACGACAATGCGGGCCTAAGTGGTGCGTGAGTAAACGACAGATAACGAGAATAACGATTGGTACGGGCGATGACACCGCTTGTATTTATACTGGGGCTTCATATATGACCCAAGTATATAATAACGTCGGAACTGCGATCTCGTTTCCTGCTGGGCTCGCGTTCTGATATCCTCGAACGATGAGCATCGCGGAAAAGTGATAGTGAGAGAGAGAGAGAGAGAAAGAAAAGAGCAGTTAAGATCGTTGAACCAACATATAGCTTGATATAATGGATGTATATGGGCAAGGATCGGGTATATAGTACGCACACGCATTTATATATACAACGCCTGTACAGGCTCGTTCAAAATAAATCGTGAAATTGGGGGTGAAAGATTTTAAAAAACGACCTAAACAAAACTGTCTATTCTTTAAATTCCGCGGTAGTTTTCTTGTTTGCGAAACATTTGAAAACTTGAACGAGTCGAACAAACCGTGAAGCATGAATTTATACGTTGAAAATTATCAAAAGTGTTACAGTGAGATCAAAAGTGAGATATTGAGAAGCAAAAATGTTTTTTAACGTTTGACATTTGAAATAAAAGCTATTGCAAATTTCTAAAAACAATTTGCTTAAATGTGCCAAATGTTTTTGATTCCCAGTATCCAGATGTAAAATCGCTCTTCATCAACTTAACCATCTATTCCACGCCGTCAGCCTGTACATGTACGCGAGGAGAATTCCTTGCCGACGGTATACACGATCGAAGAATGGCGCGGTCCGCGATCTCCGCGACTCCGTCGCCGTTTAGATAATAACGCGCATTTTATCTCCCTCATAAAACCTAATTTACGACCGCATCTGCGTCTATGGGCGTGCTATAGCATGGACGGAATGTGGGCGAGGAGAAGGCCGGAGGGACACCATTCAACGATGTATATGCATGTATATACGTGTATAGATATGGTCGTAGTACATACGTATCCTCTGTAACTACTGTAAGCGATCGCGGGGGGTATAGTAAACGTAAAAGCGCGAGGGAAAGAAGTGGGGTTTTATCAGCGAAACTCCTCGGGGGAATATTCGATATGGGCACCTTAAATGTGATGAAGATCGAGCGAGAAATGTGATATAGAAAAGCTTGACATATTCGAGAATTCGTCCGTAAAATTAAACAATTTCATAATAATTATTGTGCTCCAAAAGTTAAACTATAAAATTAGTAGGTTTTTGGAAAATTCGCAGAATCGTTAGATATCGAGGAGGAGGCAAAATAAAAATAAACTCACCCTCTCGGAAACGCTCCGGGTATATCGTCGTTGATAAGATACTCGAAAACAGTGGAGGGCAGCTATCGACTTGGAACTTTTAACACTAAACTTACCGAGCGGGGTCAAGTGACCCCTTTCAAAGATTACTTAAAAATAGTACATTCATTGTTATTTCCTTCGTTCATTTGTCTTTCTGTAAATTTGTTTGATTATTTTATTAGAAGACAGAAGTTATGTTGCGAATTATTTCCTCTAATAAATTAAACATTTCTTTCTTAAAATCAACGTTTATTTCATAAGGGGTCAAATGACCTCTTATGGTAAGAACAGGTATATGTACAGTGCCGGTACGTTTAGTGTTAATGAAAAACAAAAAAGAATGTTGCAATGATTCTCATTGTCCAATACCCTAGTTAGTGTCAATGCCCCTGGGGATTGTCCAATCTGAGGTCGCTAGGAAGATAAAAGGCTACAAATAGAATTTTCAGATTGATACCTGATCCTTTATGATTGTTCGCAAAACGTCCAAATGTCAACGACGCACAGTAGATAAATCTCAGTTTGAACATGATGAATTCTTTAATCTGAAAACTATAATTTCGTCCGCTCTCCGCATTGACAGGAAAAAAAACTTCGAGGCTTTTGTCCCGGATTCTTTTTCTTATCCAAGGGTTTTCCATCAATATTGGTTACATCACAAACGGTACTACATAGACCTGTATGTTTTCGCTGCAACCGTGATGTATCACACGTTTCCTTCGAAAGAACGACCAATGATGAGATGTCCAGGCGCGGATGGAACGAATTTCATCACCCGGGAACACGTACAGTCGCGTACTTCAATTGCTGTGGCTGATGGAAGAGGTACCACAATTACCAATGAGAAATCTGTACGAGGTCTGTTCAAAAAGTATCGCGAATTTTGAATTTCCGCGGGCTACGTATATTCGATTTTCGATTTTTTTGTGGCGTTAGGTTCGTACTCGTGTCCCTCACTTATGCTGAAAAAATCGGCCATTTTGAATGTTTAGTTAATTGCTGACAGCTGTTTTGGTTGGACGTGTTTTGGCTCGGCTTCGATTTTTGCCTATTCCAAAAAATGGATCAAAGAATATTTATCAAATTTTGTGTGAAAAACAAAATTAAGTGCGCGGACGCATTCCGAATGTTGACTGTGGCATATGATGAAACTACCTTGGACCAAAGCAATGTTTCTTGGTGGTACAAAATGTTCTCAGAGGGCCGAGAAGATGCAAACAACGAAATGCGTCCTGGACGCCCGAGCACATCAGCAACAGACGAAAACACTGATGACGTGAAGAAAATAATATTGGCCAATCGTCGAATCACCGTTAGAGAAGTTGCCGAGGAACTAAACATACCGACTAGCTCGTGCTATTCGATTTTTACCAATGATTTGGGCGTGAGACGGGTCGCCGCGAAATTCGTGCCAAAATTGCTCAATTTCGAACAAAAACAGTGTCGCGTTAACATTGCTAAGGAGCTGTTGGACTCGGTCCGCGACGACCCAAATTTGCTCCAGAGAGTCATAACTGGTGACGAATCATGGACCAAACTAACGCCATAAAAAAATCGAAAATCGAATATACGTAACCCGCGGAAATTCAAAATTCGCGATACTTTTTGAACAGACCACGTACATACTCGCACGGGATATTCCAAGAAAAATCGGCAGAATTCGTGACCTGGAAAAATTGTAGAAAATCGTCTACTTTAGAAACGGTAGTTAGAAAGAAGGAGCCACCCCCGTTCAACCTGCCATTTTTTTTGTCCCCTTAATGTACGACTATTGCAACCATTCTCTCCCATAAGTATCTCGTAAATACCGTTTCCGAAGAGTGACAATTTTGCCTCTCTAAAGGGAAAAAGGGACACACACAAGAAATTTCGCAAACCCTTATCTCTCCATTACTTCTTTTTATGTTAATCGCAATTTCAATGGATCTCAATAATGCATGACAAAAATCTTTCCATTTCGCGTGATGGAATATCCCGTATACACACCAATACACAATCGTCCTGAATTACAAGGGTCGTACAACTATTCGCGCTTGCACGATCGCACACGCTCGTCCGTAGTGTAACGAGAGAGGGTGAGAATCTTGGTGAGTATATATCTATAAGGTGAGGGACATGCATCACGTTCCGAGTTTATGGTCCGATACGCTCGTAGAAATTGGCACCAGGACCGAGAGCTTTTCCGCAAACGCGCTCGTCTCACTGTTCCCTCGCTCGTTCGCGAGTAGAGTAAGAAGATGTACATGCACATACACACTCGCACACACACACGCGCACGAATAAATATATATCTACGTAATAGCGCAAAGCAGGGGACACAAGAGGCGCAGAAGAGTTTCTCGTTCACTCTCGCTCCGGGCTTGCCGAGAGATACGAGGCGTTATGGCTCTTCCTGGCTCGTAACCCGCGGTCATAAAGCCACCGCTCGGTAAAATATTGCCGAGGCCGTCGGCTTCCAACCCCCCCTGGTCTCGCCCGCCTCCCACCCCCTTTTACTCGACCCCCCGGACTCACTCGTACACCGTGCTTCGGCAATCCAACCTCCCCTTCAACCCCTGCAGAGTCGTTCGTCTACGCCTATATCCGTCGCTCTATCTTAACGCCATTACAACAATCTATTAATGGTTCGTAAACGATAAATCAATGTACGTGGCGCGTACCGGTTGCAGCTTGTCAGACTGAGGGGGGGAGACGAGAATAAAGAATGGAAAATCAATGATCTATCTGGCTCTTGATCGAACCAGAGCTCAAAAAGCTTTCGTGAATCGTTGAATTTAATAGTTTAATGGATATCGAGAAAATTTGATTCGTTTCGATTAAGATGAATTGCGAGTAAAACTGAATTTGTTTGTCATTTCGGTAAACTTTGTTTTGGTTAAATTATTGGATTTTTAGGTAGTGACGTTATAATAGGTTGAAAACAAAATATTGGGTAACCGTGACAGTGAAATATATTGCACATTATCATACGAGCATTACATACAATTGTTGGATTAAGAGGCGTTCCTAATCACTGCCAAATTTTCGACAATATTATAGTACGAAGCGGCGTAACATTTTTAAGTTTTTTTTTAATGACTTTTCAACATCGTTATTTGACCGATCATGATGCTCTTCAAGGGGATCGACTCACCGAAATATGTCAAAAATTAAAACCGCTGTAATTTTGTTGCCGCAAAGTTTGGATCAATGACTAATATGGTATGGTTGTTTGTGGTCGAAAAAATAACGGTTTGCTACCAAAGTCCTGTAACCCCTATGGCTTATGGTAAGCGGAGTTTCGTTTTTTTTGCTTTTTTGCAAATTCCGCGAACGATTGAGAATAAACTGCTGGACAGATCAATGTCTATAAAGTCTTAAACTATCCAGGATTCTAGGAAAGTTGTCGGATATATTTTTTTTTTTCAAATGCAGGCATGCAACTTGATCCAATAACATGGAACATCCTATGCAGAAAAGTTCGACCGACTATTCATGCGCTAATATTTAAAAAAATTACTATCTTGCGCCCTTGAATTTGCGCCAAATGAATGATGTTGAAGTTTGCATCTTTGGAACGCAACAAAAATAGATTTCTCATACCATGCATCCCCCTTAATGATATATTTTCAAAGACAAAAATCGTTAAAACCTTTTTTTGGGGTGTCCTTTAAGGTGCTGGTCCTAAATGGGCAATGGAAGCGGGAGCAATACTGGAAATAAAAATTATAAAACCTTTTTGAGTTGCGTTCGAACGATCCAAACTTCAGTATTATCCAAATGAACCAAAATTAAATTAATCTATTAAAGAAATTGTTACACGGCCAAAATATTATTGACCATTGTCGTTGAGAGCTCGACTTCTCGTCCGATAAACTTTAATGTCTCACGACTATAAATCTAATCTTATCCACGATGGTAAGGAATATATTATATAAAGGGGAATAACAGACGCACGCTGGCATTTGGGGGATGAACCAAAGAGATATTGTAGCGTATAGGGCAATCTCGTAGGATCCTGTCGCGCTTTTATTACCAACAAAGTCCCGATTGTCGGTTCGTTGGGACGAGAGTTAAAACAGCTTAGCGCACGATAAGTCCGACAATCCGTGAAGGGGAGAGGATCGGGACTGAAATATCGTGAAGTAAAGTATACCGGCTGCATGTGCACACCGGTATATCCGTACCTGTGTTTATATATACACATATATATACCTATATATCGACGCCGCGCCCCTATATACTTAACGACTCGGATGCACGTATACGGCTGCTATTATCTCATGATTCATGGTCGAGTATTCATAAATTTAAGGCGAGCTGCTAGCGGAGGCCTCTCTTGTCGGGAAGCGAGTGCACGCGGGGATGGCTCTCATTGTGGATAGTATATATTACGGACGTATATAGTTTTACAACATTACCGTATATAATCCTATACCCACAGCTATATCTATGTGTGTTATACACGGATCCTGGCTCTCGTATCGATTAACGTCGCTCTCCACCGCACGATTTACAACCGTCGACTAAATTATTTAAAGTCTTCATTTGTCGGCGAGAGTGAAAGAGCCGGGGCGCGAGCTGCCCCGCGTTTCAGGGCGAAGATACGATGTGGAAGGACGACGAGGATGAAGGATCCGAGCTGAGAGTGCGGAGATACGATGAACACGATTATGAGAGAAGCTGATGGACCACTCCTATCGTTCAATCGACTGTAAATCAAATGACATTTGATTTATTAGCATTGAAACCATACTTTTGCCGGAAAAATTTGCTCGTGTGAATCAAAGTTTCAATGGGGAACGACATTAATTACAATTGAAAATGAAACGAAGAGAAGCGTGCAGCGACTTGACGTCATAAACTATACAAATACGGATAATGGCGTATTCGGCACGTCTCTCGTGCAGACCCCCAGAACGACTTTTCGTTCCAATCAAGAGTCGTCTCTCTGGCGTTACCAACTTGGCGAACGTGTGTGTGTTCAATGTGTTTCAAATGCACGGAACAAGAGTCGCTCGTCCGCGGCGACCACCTGAGTTATGATCACTTCGTGTTGCCCACCCTGTGTCTGCTTGTACGCCACCAACAGTTCGTTCCGACTCCACTGGCGTCTCGATCTCGCCCCACGTTGGCACAACTGCCTTTCCTCTTGGGTTCGTACGTTCTCGGTTTTCTTCCTCTTCCTCCTCTTTGTCCTCTACTCACTTTCTCGCGGCCATTTTGACTCCTGAAACCGGTTGCTTCTCGTACTGTGTATACATGTATACGTGTGCGCTGAAGCCTCATCATGATGTTGTTTCATGTATATATAAGTATCGTATTCGTATATAAATATATTCAACGGACTTTGCGGCTTCCAGGCCTTCCCACAAGCCTTCTTCGTTCCGGAGCGTTCTTCAGTTCGGGCAATTTCTGTTTTCGTCGAAGCGGCTAACGCATCGTGAATTTTCGATCATCTCGTTCGCGTTTTTTTTCTCTTTCTTCTTTCTTTCATCGTATATACGTCTCGATCTCTCGGCTACCGGGAATTAATTTTTCATCGAGATTTCTCGATTTCTGAAATCATTATTTCCAATCTTGTTCCCGAGGGACTTACTCCTGTTTCTCTTGGTGCAACGCACGGCTAACAACGATCATCCGAATAGAAATATAATCAGCCCGATGATCGCGAAATGGTAAGGCTTTTGTGTCTCCCCTTGTGGTTTTTCGATATTATACATTCGTGGATTGATTAATCTGGCGTGTGTACCATTGGGATACCATCAAAATAATCCGAATCAGATACCGATCGGAGTTTGTCCTATATATATTCTTCAATATATTTGATGAACCATCGTCGTACTCCATTATGCATTGTTAACAAAAAAAAAAAAGAAAACGTTTCGATGATCAGAACATTTTTAAGGATTTATGTGCAATGCAAATTTAATGAATTATCAATCGTCAAAGGTTTCCCAACCTCACATTATCCTTTAGGTTGCGTTATATCATCACTGCCAGATCCAACTCAACGAATTTCGATGATTTACACGAAAATGATCTCAAAATTCCAAAATCCCTGCAGTTAAAGTTTCACCACTTGATTTATCGTTCGATTTCGTTGAAAAACTAACCAACTCATTAAAATCGATTCGCTTGAATTCATAGGAAGATTTTTTTCGCCAACCTTTCATTCTGAAGCGTACCATACTTTACTTAATTCCTACATTATGCGGGGAAAAAACAGGATAATAAATACGAGCTACATACGTTACAGAAAAGGGTGCATGCAATTGGCCTCGTGTTATTCGATTCTCATTTTCCCTTGGACACATAACACTCGATGAAAATCTCTCCCTCTCTTTCTCTCTCTCTCTTTTTCTCTGTCTGACATACAAATGACTGTCGGTTGGGTGCACATGTGCGTAGGCTGTCGAATATATAACAACGTGTATAAAGCATGCTCGGACGGTTACTGTCATGAGTGTGTGGTGGAAGAGCGAGCGCGTGGCTCATGTTAGCTGTCATCGTTCTCCCGTCAGCGCTATTCAATTGCACAATAGAGGGCCTTTCCGTGTTATCCACATTCCAAACTTGCATTGCTTGTCATGTACAAGGAGAGCGACTAAACCAGAATCAAGAGAAAGATTAAAATATACGAGGAATGAGAGAGAAAGAGAAAGAGAGAGAGAGAGAGAGGGAGAGAGATTCATGGATAGACGCACAGGCGAGATAATCCGCTAATCTCTCATTGCTTCGTTCTCGCGTACACACACGTATATCTGCGATGTTATATAAATATATAAATGTATACGAAGTACATACGATCAGTCGAGTAAGATTTATCTTTCATTAGTACATCGTTTGCATTGAATTGCCATGGCGCGTTGCAGAGTTAACGGACGCGTGAGTCTCGCTCGTTAATTGTTTATTCTCTCGCGAATTCCTTTTACACGCGCCTGTATAAATATAATATCTATGTGTGATGCATACACAGGCATCTGTAGAATAGCTGTCAGCTCGTGCTGCTGATCGTTTGACTCTGTATGCGCAATATCTATCGTACGAACGTGACGTTTTGACAAGCAACAAACACTGCAATATTACGATGCTTGCTCGAAACCTCTTATACAGATATATATATATATATATATATATATATATATATATATATATATATATATATATATAAATATCCTATTTTCACTGCGCTAGTATAGATTTTTTATTAAATTTATCTGCGTATACTTGTACGCGTGTACTTTCGGAGTAGGTAAAATCAGTACTAACAGGAGTACGTGAAGAGGTGTAAAAGGTACTCGCAGCTACTGACAACGGCACGTCGAGAGGCGTGGTCATTCCCGCCTCTGGCATACACCAATTACCACGATAGCAGTTACAAGACTCGTTTTCAGATTCTTGTCTCTCTCACTCACACACACACACACACACAGGAACTTGCTAACTAATTTATGAGCTCCATTCCCGTCAGTTCAATTACCAGTCAACCATATTTTCCTTGTAACAAGGAAACCATTATTTTTATTTCTACCTCGCCAACTGGTTACCAATCTCAGAATTCGATGCACCTATCTCTCGGCGAATTCGACCACAGAAAAGGTTTATTCGATTCGAACGATTCGTTCTTTGAGTCTCGACCTGAGAAACGCTTAGTTGATTGCAACGAAACGATTTCTTTACTTTAAGGGATCACATACCCCTGCGCGCGCTGAAACCGAGTGGAGTTCGAAAAATTGTTATAAAGATTATATGGTGAAAAAAAATTGAATTGCCGATTTCACATTTTTTATTAACGCTCAAGTATGAGAAAAAAATATTTCAATTTTTTTTTGTTGATATTAACATTATTTTTTACGGGTATAAATGAACTAGTGATGAAAACCATGGCGCCTTTTTGTCGACATCATAACTTTACCGAAAATTATCCAATCTGCAAAAATAAAAAAGAATCTAGTAAAATAGTAGTAATAGCTTGACGGAGGGAATTTTTTTTAATTTTTTTAAATTTTTTTTCAAAAATGAAGAAGTTACAGTATTTCAAACTCTAGTATGCAATTTATATTAAAATTTTCTGTTTAATAATTTATAAAAAAATGTTGAACCAAAAAATTTGAGAAACCTCTCGTCAGACTATGAAGAAAATAATTATCAAGATTAAAAAGAAAAAACAGTGAAAAAATATTTAAAATGTATTGACTCATCGTGCTGATACTGTCTAAAAACATAGTTTCGAGAAAAATACGTTTAAATAATGTTAATATCAAAAAAAGAAATTAAAACGTTATTTTCTTATAGTTGAAATGTTAGTAAAAAATGTGAAATCAACAATTTAATTTTTTTTTTTCACTATATAACCTTTATAATAATTTTTCAAATTGACTCGGTTTTCAGCGCGCGGTGGGATATGTGAGCCCTTAACAAAATCTTGCATTTCACTGACACCGAATGTTTTTGTTTAAATTTAACAAATATATTCGTTGTAGTAAATAAACGTTTAGTAGATTCAACGAAACATTATTTCAACATACTACATTTATTATTAAATAAATGTGAAAAAAGATTTCCCAAAGTTAATGCGAACATTTTTTTTCTGGACGTGCGTAAGTTGTACAAAAAAAATTTTATCATTAAACGCAATGTCCTTATTATTACGATTACCGATCGTCGGTGTAACGTGTTACCCGGAACGGTGTCTAAAAAAAAAAGAAGAATATCAAGCTTCGAGTATAACCCAAGCAAGTGTCGATGAAAAAAGAGTGCTGTCCCCGTCTTTGTCGTAATAAATCGGAGAAGTGAGACAAGCGATTTTTTTGCCGTCAGTTTCGTTCGCGTGCTCTGATAAACTCAGCGCGCACCCACTCCTCCTCGCACCACTGATGAAGGTACAATAAAATGATATCTGCAACGTGTGGTTGCAGTAAGATCGTGTATTATATCTCCCTTCTCCCTTATAATACATCGAGAGATTCCGACCGTGAAGTCTCCCTCTCTCGCTCTCTCTCTCTCTCTTTCTCTTCTCGTCGTGCCGGGTTTCCGATCCTCATCGCGGGGCACAAAGTTGCCGCCCGGTGCTTTTGCGCCCACGGCGGCCGTGATAAATAACACTCCTGCCGGCGGCAAGTCTCACGATGCCCGATGCCATGCTGGGGCCGCGCATTGGCATGGCCCGTGCGCGCATTCATCGAGAGACAGGCACGAACACACACATATACACAAGTTCGGTCTTTATTCTTTCGCGCGCCACCAAAGATTCTACGCGGCGAAGATCGGCAACATAACCAGATCACTGTGCGTGTCTTCTTCCCGCCATCTCTTGTTTTTTTTCGCAACCTCGTAACACTTCAACAAAAGCCCACAGGGTTGTCTCAACTACGTTATTCTTGCATTATGTGCTTCCATGTCATATATTTACACACAGGCATACGCTCGTATTCACACATAACACTCTACACAAGAAAGCAACACCTTTAGCCTTTTTTTCTTCATTTTCCTCACTGCATTCACGCTTCCGCAGCCTCGAGAGAGAGAGAAAGAGAGCAAGAGTATCTATGTATAAATTTATGTATATTGCGCGAAGTTTTACGTTACATTTCTTCGTTTCGTCGGTACGCTTTCCCTACCGAGACAACGGTCCACACGTCGAATCGTGAATTATGTTATCGCGTGAAACGCGACGAAAGAAGTAGAAAAAACGAAAAAATTATATCGTTGAACTTATAACGAAGCGTTTATAATATATACCCCGTAAGTATATTTTATAACGTCTACATTTATATATAGGTGGATAACGTATCTGCAAAACTTCTGCTCCATAGCTCGTAGATATATATAATGCAAGCGAGAATGCCGTTGGTGCAGGTGTTTCGCGATGTATAAAGAGCACAACCATGTCTGGAGTCTCTCGCGGCGATCATAATTCACCCCTCCGTGTTGCTTTAGGGGCGCGCTTTGATCTTCGTGAAAGTTCAAGTATATAGAATATATAGACGTGTATTTAGGACTCTCGAGATATGATGGACTGTTCGAAGATATGCATTTATAAAGATTCGATGTATTTTCTATGTTTTGTTAAGAAAAAAAAAAAAAAACATCTAGGAACTAGGATTGTATACGGCTGTATATTTCACGTTTCTGCATTTACACCGGAAATTAACTGGATTTAAGGTAGCTGTCTGGTAACTTAAGCCGATTTTCATGTCTTTTTTGGAGGGCGTTTTTTTGTAGGAAAATAAAAATGAATCGTTTTGGATATTTAGGATGTTTTTATTTACATATTAAAGATACAAAAAAAAATTTTTTTGACAAAATTTAATAGTTTATTATTATTATTATTATGGATCGAAGTTGGCACCTCGAAAAAAAAGCGCGTGGGTGGCCCCAGTGATTTTGGCTCTTGATGTCATCTGAAATAAAAAATTCTTGATAATTCTTAATCTATAGACATGTCATTCTGGTCGGAACTACTGAAGTTAAATTTCATGGATAAATAACAAAATGGCGGACTTTGGAAACAAACGTCCTTTTCCATTTTGTTATTTATCCATGAAATTTAACTTCAGTAGTTCCTACCAGAATGACATGTCTATCGATTAAGAATTATCAAGAATTTTTGATTTCAGATAACATCAAGAGCCAAAATCACCGGGGCCACCCACGCGCTTTTTTTCGAGGTGCCAACTTCGATCAATAATAATAATAATAAACTATTCAATTTTGTCAAAGATTTTTTTTTTGTATCTTTAATATGTAAATAAAAACATCCTAAATATCCAAAACGATTCATTTTTATTTTCCTACAATAGAACGCCCTCCAAAAAAGACATGAAAATCGGCTTAAGTTACCAGACTACGAATTATCAAGAATTTTTTATTTCAGATAACATCAAGAGCCAAAATCACCGGGGCCACCCACGCACTTTTTCTTCCGAGGTGCTAACTTCGATCAATAATAATAATAATAATAAACTATTAAATTGTTTCAAACAAATTTTTTTTTGTATCTCTAATATGTAAATAAAAACATCCTAAATATCCAAAACGATTCATTTTTATTTTCCTACAAAAAAACGCCCTCCAAAAAAGACATGAAAATCGGCTTAAGTTACCAGACTACTACCTTAAAATGTAAGAAATTCCAATTTTTCGTAATGGAAAATCGATTTTCGAAAAACTCCAACAAAGATTCTAAAAACTTTTAGATGACAGATCGTTCGTACCATGTTTTGAAGCTGGCCTTCAGTTCTAGCTGGTAAATCAATGATCGAAACAAAATAAAATTGATTTTCATGAATTTTTTTCAACCTTTCGTTCAATCGTTACTAGAAGCATTGACAAAAAAAAATCTACAAAAAGGCTACATGTATTTGAGGATTCTAACAACAACATAACAACATTGTGAACCAAATATCAGTGAATGAGGATCGTATTTCACGTGGATTACCCGATTTATATAACCGAGTAGGTGTACACGCGCAGTAGCTCCAGGGCGTTTGGAGCCACACACGAGAGTTGGCAAAAACATCTGTCAGCAACAGGAGCAAAATGCGAAAGCGTACCAAACAATGCTATTAAACTCTATCGTTCCACTTTAGTATTAATTAGCGTCAAACGCGGAATGGGGAGATTAATATTAGAGGAATCGCTTTTGTACTTCATTCCTTGTCCTCCTGCCCTCCCAAAATCCCCCGCTCTTTTGGGGGATTGGAGCGCGCTTTGGTTACTTCAATGACGTTTCCAGTTGCTCGCGTTCCCTTTTGCTATATAGGAATATTTCTTATAAATCCAGTACGCTGAAAAATGTGTTTGGATAATGCTCTCCCTAATGGGCTATACCAACATGCACGAAACAAGCGTACCGAATCTGCTAAAATCACGTACGCCTCGAGCGTCGCGAGCTGGTGAAACGTATTCGAAGAAACCTTCCCAATAGCAAACCAGCAATAGCATCTGTATAATATAATGCGGTACTTGTGCTTTATACCGATGTACGTGGTTTGCAAAGAAATCCTTGTAACAGGAGAAGGATCACAGACCGAGGGAGAAAAAAGAGTGAGAAAGAGAGAAGGAGAGAGAGAGCCGTGGAGATCCATTACCGGACAATGCCTTGGTGATTAGCTGGCACGCCAGCTACGCTAACGACAGCCAAACAAATCGCGGCTCAGCCCGGATTACATTTCCCTACGGGGTACTTACTTACTACACCCTCGAGCGCAGACAGGCCGCAGAGAGCAAGAGAGACGAAACAGTATGCGCTTATACTCAGCCTGTCCGCTTGTCCATTCGAATATTATATACTGTCCTGTCACTTCCTTCTGTCAGGGCTTACGTCGCTCCGCCCCCCTGTCAGGTGAAAACCTCAGTACCAGCAACAGCGATTCAAGCAGACAGCAGCCTGCCATAGCCTCATGTTCAATCCCATAGCCTATCTCCCCTCCGTCCACTAGGACTCAACGAAGACAGAACTAGAATTTCGGAGCGCCACCATTCCAAAATACCATACACGATGCGATTCAGCCTCCGTTCGTGGACTCGTTTCTATTCAACCATTTCCAAGCTCTCTCCCTCTTGCTGTCTCTCTCTCTCTCACTCTCTCTCTTTTCTGGGACTCTTTCGAAACCCGATTTTTCAAATAGCTACCAAAGGAGACAGAGCGAAAAGATCGTGAAATCATCGTCGTGGAATGACCAGCGAAATACTCGAAGCGGATTCCGCGGGATCTCTCGTGAAAAGATTATCAACGGTGCCAAATACACTTTGAAGTTTCTTTTATGCCGAATTATTATTATGATTATTATTATATAGAGAGTGAAAAAGTTTTTGCGGTACGTACGGGTCTCGCGGGTAAACGCGTGTATTACTACAGAGCGTCAAAAGTATCCGGTTTTATAATACAACCGTGTGCTGTTGGTAAAACGTCCATACAAACGTCCGTACACGCCATGTTTTCGACAATGCCTCTTTCTCGTTCAACGCTCAAGGGAACAATTCCACGTACAAATAATCTACAAATTGGATTTTCTTTTTGGCTATCTCGCCTCTCCGGGCCATACTTTATACACTCTTCTTGATGGGCGTTTTCTACCCGCTTCTTTTTCTCTTCACAATGAGAAACCTTCGGATCCCCCGGTGAGATATATCGAAGGCGAACTAAGGGCGGACAGTTGTTAGCTACTTTGCCGGAGGATCGAATACGATCTTAATCTTCGACATAGATCACCAAACTTTATCGCCCGCAGCCTTGGTCACCGATTCACCGTAACTCTTGAGATACTGAAAAAAAAAAAACAAAATGTTACGAAAAATATCGTTTTATTTGAAGAAGAGTTGAGACGAAAATCGAGATTCAGTATGCCGAAGGAAAAAAAAAAACAATTCTTCCGATTGCAATATCGACATTATTTTCTTCAATGGAATATCTCTTTAGGGATGCCTTATTTTTGTTCTAATGTCTAATGTTCAATTTAAAGATTTTGACGATTGTCTCGAGTTTCCAGACACATTGGGCGACGAAAAAAAAACTGTAATGTTCCCATTGCTTATTAAAGTTCCAAAAATACATAGAAGAATGACTTAAGGGGGAAACAGGGTTAGACGGTTCAAAAAATCGATTTTTTTTATTTCATAAATTGTTAGTAAAACTATTGAAAAATATGTTCCCAAAATTTTAAATGAAAATTCCGACTCATTCTATTGTTATAAGCCATTAAGTCGGGGAAGTAGGGTTAGGACAGCGTTTTCTCAATGATTTTCATGAATTTTTTCATAGTATAAAAAATGAATATAATTTATTGAATCTTTGAGAATATTTTATACATATATTTAAGTATATACTATAAAATCTTTGAAGAATTTCCTTGGAAAACACCGAAAAAATTTATGACTGCCTTGACTTTGTTTTTCTTGGTACTATTTTTTCAAACGCGTTTTTCTGAAAACGACTTTTTTTGAACTTGCGTACACGCTAGTTTGAAAAGTTTTCAACCAATCGTTTTGAAAATTGGCAGTTACTTTCTTCATAGTATTGCGCTCTATATGAACCCAAAATCGGAATATTATCATTATTTAAAATAATTTTTTTTTTGCAAATAATGTTGTAAAAAATGGCAAAAAATCATGCTTTTTTGTTTTGACCCCTGTAAAAAATTCAATTTTCAATTTTTTTCATAGCATTTAGGTTCATATAGAAGAGAGACATATAATAAAAGTAAAATCCAACCTCGTTTGATTTCAGATCAAAATTGCGGCTTCCAGAATGTACGTAAAATGATGAGTCTGGTTGTGACCTGCCATATGGGGTCGCTAATATCCCCGGTGTTTTTCAAGAAAATTCTTTAAAAATTTTATAGTATATACTTGAATATATGTATAAAATATTCTCAAAGTTTCAATAAATTATATTAATTTTTTATACTATAAAAAAATTCATGAAAATCATTGAGAAAACGCTGTCCTAACCCTATTTCCCCCCTTGAGGACAATTAAGTCCATGAGAAACTCCAACAACGTCGGTAAAATGGGAACCTTCGAAATCTGGGTAACATAAAAGCAACATGTACCAAATACGCAATTGAGCCGTATTAGAAGCGATTTACTATACTGTACACATATTTTGGTACGTAACTTTAAATTTGTCAAGTAGGAACCCAAAAATTCGCGAAAATTGTCTGTAACTTGAAAATTTACTAAGGACAATCTTACGTTTGGATCTGCAAGTACTGCCAGTGGAATTTAAACGAATTAAACGAAAACCCTTTCCACGATTATTGTAAATCGTCCGGCCAAATGCCATTTCGTTAATATTGCAGACACAGCAACAAATAAATTCTCTTTAGTTAGAGTTTTTATCCGTGTATATCGTAATGGTGAAATTTTTCGGAATTACGCTATACAATAATAATTATATCCAATTTTATTTTAGATATTTTCGTTATAATCTGGTACATTGCTATTCTGATTGTAACTTTCTGGCCATTACGATAGAGATAGAGGTGTCCAGAATTACTGGACCAAATTTCAAATCATTCGGTTCGATACTTTACGAATGACGCTCGGAAATAAATAAACATGATTTGTTACTTCACCAACGATGTTTCAACAATATTATTTGGGGAAATAGTCGTATTTACCAAGGTGTGCTTACTTTTCTCCCAATTCCAAAAAAAAAAAAAAACGACAGATTACATCGTTCAATGATCCGTTAAACTGCCGACAATTTTGGGTCGGTGAGAATCGTCTATTCGTGGCAAAAGTTGTTCCCAGAACTCGTGCACTCGACTGCTTCGATTTATCGTTCTCAGCACGATATACACACCTATACATACATATATAGTATAGTAGTGAAAAAGATATAACATGAAGGGAACTACCGAGTTCTCGCTGAGAAGGGCCATCAATCTTGGTAAAAACAGACGAGGTCAGGAATTCTCCTGTGCTTGGGTCGGTTCGTTTCGTTTGGCGCGCTATATAAGAACACAACTTTTCCTCTGTATCGAGAATATCGGTATGGATAATCCTATCCATTCTCTGGCTGATCCCGTGCGAGCGTCTATACAAACCCTAAGAGCAAGAGAGCGAGAGAAAGAGAATCGCTCCTCGCACCATTGGGGAATTACGATATAAGCTAGATCATCCCGCCGACGCGATTGAACATCGATTCGACGAGAGCCCGCAGAGCAACTCCGTATAAAATCTCCTCCTGTATCTCCTTCTCGGACGTGTTTATACCGACGACTGGGCCACTAGTCATAAAGTACACGAGCAAGAACGCAAGCTCGACGTCGTCGGGGCGTGTTTTGTGTGCTCTTGTCGGTGGTGTGTCGGCTCCAGAGCCCGAAGAGTGTCGCGTTACATCTTCCGTTATATCCACCCCGATAGTATTCGTTCGTACCGAATCTCTACAACCGTAGAAATTCCTCGAAACGCTCTTAGTACCTTTTTGCGAGACTCGTCACCAAACGCACAATTTATTATCTCCTACGTTAGGATTAAAGACGCTCATTGCTCGTTTATTAGCAACTGATTTATTCGAACAATTGCTCGTCCCCCTGTGGGAAGATACTCATGCAGAAATTTGCTAGGGATTGTAATGTTTCGTTTTATATTTAACAGACATTATTTTATTATCATAAACAAAGAAAGGAACTGCCCGACGTTGGGCGTCAAATGTAATGAATTTTAGTTTTGGTTATTTCTTTCGAGACTTATTCTCCTCGAGAAACGGGAGAACGAAATTTAATTATTATGATAGATTCAAGATAAACGCACTGATGGATGTAAACGATAAAAAGGACATAAATAATAATTATAACGATCGACGGTATCTGAATATTAAGAATCTCTGGCATGTTTATTTTATAAAGATTATGATAGATTCAAGATTATGATAGATTCAAGATAAACGCACTGACGGATGTAAACGATAAAAAGGACATAAATAATAATTATAACGATCGACGGTATCTGAATATTAAGAATCTCTGGCATGTTTATTTCATAAAGATTGTCTTTGAGAGTTTAAATACAATTTGAGAAAAGCACAATTGGGAGATTCGCCGCACATTTGGTTTTTTACACATATACAAATACGAACGGAGTCATCAATATAACACTACAAATAAATTAGATAATAAAATTCTCGTCACCGTAAAGGTCTATAAACGTCTATAGAGAATACATTAATTCCACCGAGCCGGCTTATATACTTCAATGTCACTGGACTAGTCGATTTTTTGGTAATATTGAGATGAACAGTGTACTCTTCTACTCGGAATATGCTGTGCAGTCCACTAACGTTTTATGATGCGACCAGGCCTGGTTTTAACGGACAGCACGGATGAAAATGATTTACTTCCAAGAAAGGTGCCGTACAATGCTCCGATACTCGTTTGAATGGATCTCGATACAGATAGAGATATAATATGTGTATACGTATAATGCTTTTGACAAGATTAGAGATTTTACGACTAGACCGTTCGACGGACGGGTGAGAAGTGTCCTAGGGAATTATGATAAGTTTCGAGGAGCGCTCGAAACGGTCACCGCTACTTCGGTAATTATCGTGGCTCATCGGAACACACGATCCGAGCACATTATCGAAATCACAGCGATTCTGACACTACAGGATCTAGTCGCATCGTTACCAGAGAGAAGGGATAATCACAGAAATCCAGCTGGAATCTCTTTCACAATTTCTGCATCGGTAATTTCGATAATATACCGCTACTTATAAAACCATAATCGACTACGTACAACTAATCGGTAAAATCCTACGAATACAATTTTTATTACGATCTATTAGTTGCCGGAGAATTTATTTTTAGCAAATCTCCTGCACAGATCACCAAACTCCCGGACTATTAGTTCCTCGTCGTCAGGCGTTATTTTACTCTCGAGTGGTGTGTGCTCTCATCTCGTGGCGCTATCTTTGGACTCTGGGAGGCTTAGTTTAAATGTTTAAAGCGTCGGCATACGCACCGGCCCGGGGTCCCGGAGTCTCATTTTTCTTTCTCCGTTGGTCCAGTTGACACAGTCGTCATATTCTCGCGGGAGGTCTTAAGCGAAAGCAAACTAAACGTATAATAATGATGAACGAGGGAGATCGCTCTTGCTTATCCACACATGTGTATATTATATCTCGCCCCCTCTGTGTTTGTGGTACGCTTATAAATGCATATAATATCTATTATGTTATATACGAAAGATAATGTACCGCATCGTCGAGGAGGTGTCTTCCGAGCTACCCCGTCAGCCGAGTGTGTATTTCGAAAGATAACAATAGAATGGCATCGGAGGGGGGAAGTATTGTATGCAGGAAAGGCGCGGCGTACAATGCCTGCTGCATTATGTATATCGTATGTTTGGTCCAGACCATGGCACACGTGATCCGTTCTCTCCTGCTTCCATCTATCCATGTCTCTGTCTCTCTTTTTCTCATTCCCTCTGGGCAACGCGCCCCGCAGTCTCTTTTTAATCCTAAACCATCTATAAGCAAAACTTTCTGTTCGCCAGCAGGTTCGACGTGCCCGTATAATTTTCTCCAATTTCACGTCGATTCAACTCATATCGGTCCCCTTTTTTCCCGTGAGCATTCCCTGCATTGTGTATGTCCACGAGAGCACGCTCTGTCTCTTCGTTCTCGCACTGTCTGTCAATAATCCCTTGACTGCATGAACGGCCTCTTTGCCAAAGCGTAGATATAATACCGAGGAACTCCGAGAAATGAGCCTTTGAAGGAAATAATAAGCATTTGTGAACGAGTGGCTCGAACCACTATAGCATTCTTCCGCGTGTTTGTACCGGCCGTATAGAATAACGGTCTCGTCAACGCGTTTGCCGATCGCTGCCGAAACATGCGGACCGGGTGAAAAATACGAAATGACTGTCGTTGGTTGTTGTACCCGCCCGTGGAAAAAAAATGCCACACATTGTCGGAAGGAGGCGAACGTCGAATGAAACGCCACCAAATGGCCTTTCCTCGAGACTTCCTTACAGACGTCATTTCCGCACGTGCTCTCTCTCTCTCTCTCTCTCTCTCTCCTCTCGTTTTACAACACAGCATCATATATACTTCTGTGCTGTGTGTACACGAGATGACGCAGCGAGCCATTGACAAGACGACAATGCTGACGGGCTACAATTGCTCCCCCGGCACCAATCATTTTTCTTCGTAACAAGCTTTTGTCGCGAGAGAAGGATTTTTTCTTGTACGTCAGGTCCCTGGCTACGGCTCTTCTATTCCCGAATTCGATGACAATGAAAAGAAAAGAGTGCAAAGGTTTTCCCAAGCATCTGTGGCTTTTTAATGGCTTCGGTGAAATGTGTTCTCGAATCTTGTTGAATTCTTCGCTCAAAGAAGTTGCGGAAATCTTGATTTGTTCACTTTATCGCGACTTGGCCGGCAACCAATAACTCATTAAGGGCTTACAGACCTCTGAAATTTTCAAATAATCGAATTTTTTTTATAGAGTTTTATTTTTCATACTTTTAAGAATTTTTCAAAACAAAAACTTTGAAGAAAATTCCACCCCGTTACAAAGTTATAGCAATAAATGTGACCGCACATTGGGTTCGCGTTGTACCTACCAGAAACTTTAAACGCGTTTTTCTGGAAACTGTGTTTTTAGATAGTGTCAGCACGATAACTCAATCAATTTTTAATATTTTTTAACTTTTTTTAAAAAACTTCATAATTACTTTCTCCACAGTCTGACGAGAGTTTTTTTTAATTTTCTGGTTGGTCATTTTTTTATAAATTATTAAACACTAATTTTTTTTTCAAATTGCACACTAAAGTTTGAAATACTGTAATTTCTTTATTTTGAGAAAATAAAAAGCAATTCCCGCCGTCAGACTATTACTACTGCATTATTTTACAAGATTCTTTTTTATTTTTGCAGATTTGCTAGTTTTTCGTGAAATTATGATGTCGACAAGGAGGCGTCATGGTTTTCATCAGTAGTCCATATATACCCATAATAAAAACGTTAATATTAAAGAAAAAAAATCTCTTTATTTTTTTTCTTATAGTTGAAAAGTTAATAAAAAATGTGAAATCAACAATTTAATTTTTTTTTCACCATATAACCTTTTTAATAATTTTCCAAATTTACTTGGTTCTCAGCGCACGCAGCGGTATGTGAGCGCTTAAACCAAACCACTACCACAACCACTATCCTAATTTTCCGCATGATCGTGAAAGTCCTTATTTTCAACTGTCAAAAACTTTTCGTACCTGGTAAAAAATTTTAATTTGCCTTGTGCACTCGTTAAATTATACCAGGACACGAGTACTCCGATAAATTAGAATAGTCGGATTAGTTATCGGTTTGATCTATTAAAACTTCGTCTTTGTCACTAATAATCGTCACTGAAGGGGGGAATTAGGGTTAGACGGTTCAAAAAATCGATTTTTTTTAAATTTCATAAATTGTTAGTAAAACTATTGAAAAATATGTTCCCAAAATTTGAAATGAAAATTCCGACTCGTTCTATTGTTATAAGCCATTAAAGGGGGAAATAGGCTTAGCACAGCGTTTTCTCAATGATTTTCATGAATTTTTTATAGTATAAAAAATGAATATAATTTATTGAAACTTTGAGAATATTTTATACATATATTTAAGTATATACTATAAAATTTTTCAAAAATTTTTGAATCTCCTTGAAAAACACCGAAGATATTAGCGACCCCATATTGCTTGTTTTTCTTGGTACTATTTGTTCAAACGCGTTTTTCTGAAAACGACTTTTTTTGAACTTGCGTACACGCTAGTTTGAAAAGTTTTCAACCAATCGTTTTGAAAATTGGCAGTTACTTTCTTCATAGTATTGCGCTCTATATGAACTTAAAATCGGAATATTATCATTATTCAAAATAATTCTTTTTTTGTAAATAGAGTTGTAAAAAAATGGCAAAAAATCATGATTTTTTGTTTTGACCCCTGTAAAGAATTCAATTTTATATTTTTTCGATAGCATTTACGTTCATATAGAAGAGAGACGTATAATAAAAGTAAATTCCAACCTCGTTTGATTTCAGATGAAAATTGCGGCTTCCAGAATGTACGCAAAATGCTGAGTCTGATTGTGACCTGCAATATAGGGTCGCTAATATTTTCGGTGTTTTTCAAGGAAATTCTTCAAAAATTTTATAGTATATACTTAAATATATGTATAAAATATTTTCAAAGTTTCAATAAATTATATTCATTTTTTATACTATAAAAAAATTCATGAAAATCATTGAGAAAACGTTGTCCTAATATTTCCCCCCTTAATAGCTGCGATTTAACTAGAATTTTCTTTATACGTACGTGGAGATAACGAATATCCTCGGATCCCGGAAGCACGTAGTGTGTGTTGCATGGCAGAGACTGAGAGACGAGAAGTCTCGTATACTATCGGCATGACGAATGTGATGGGGCGTGAAACCATTTTCTGGAACGTCGGAGATCGCGAATACGGGTTTGCACGAGTGTGCCAAGGGAATTTTCATTTCTCTATACACGAGAACGTTCAACGTGTAATATAGTTGAAGACTCGAGAGGTGTAGGATAAATCTGGTGATGCACGCACGCACTAACATATGTACTTAAAAACGTGCATACGAATGCTATATATCTCGTACTCTTGAACATCTTCCGCCAGCTGGCTTCCGTCACTCATTCGCACGGCACCTTTGATCTCTCGCGTGTGTCTACCCCGTGAGCGCGCACTTACGCTCTCGGCTGTTCGCTCAACTTAATTTCAACTCTCTCTCTCTCTTGTCTAGTTCGTGATCTTCTCGCTCCATAATGTTATCTTTCTTCTTCTTCTTCTTCTTCTTCATCTTCCTCTCTCGTATAAACCACGCTCCGTTAAGAAGCGACCTGTCCGCCTGATTTCATATCGCCCGGTCTCGTGCCTCTAAAACGTACACGTAAAGGCAGCCGGTGCTGCAATTCATCGCGGCGCACTCAACTGCACACACTCTCTTTACCGCGCTTTATAGTTAGAATCTGTACTTTATTGAGCATGGAGGCAATAACGAGAAAAGACAATTTCTGGCCTGGCCAAAGAAAACGACTAGACGATATAAAGAGTGGCAGGGAGATCTGGTGGCTATTACCGATCGATCTCACTGTGTTATCGTAAATTCTCGCGAGCATCGATGCGGTATAATCAAATTTTTATTATCAGCCATTATCGATCTTCTTGTATCTCGTCGCGGTTAACGGGGACACGACTCGGTAATATTTATGAGATGACGTTCGCTGGTAAACCTGATTTTAAGTATCCCAATGGAATTCAAACAAAGTGAAGTTCACTATTGATGACAGCCAATAACGGTGAAATTTATAGCTGAACTTCGATATCAAAATACGAGATTTTGTATGGAGCGTTATAAAAACAATTATAAATAATATATTGTGTAGAATTTTTTTAAAGGAGAATTTAAATTGGAAACATTGATGCTTTTAGGGGATGATTGTATTATGATAATTGTGGCAATGATAATTATTTTATTTAACTAACTAAAAGTGTAAAAAACTGACTGCATTTTTTTATCGCGGTGAACAGATTGTAACTGAAAGTTTTACATATTTAAAATCGTATTTTCTGATTTTTACGGTTCATCAAACCCTTTGAGAGTTAAAAAAGAAACAACGTGAAGCTTTTGAATGATGTTTCGTTCAAATTTCCTTTAGCCTCGCAACGAATCTCGTATGTATATAAAAATGGTAAAACTGGTAAAGAGTGGCGACGTTGTGACGCCCGACTCTCAGCGACTCAGAGAAGAAGCCGACGAGAAGCCCCGTTTGGTTTTGACAGCCGACAACGAGTCAAAACACCAACCCTCCAACATCATGATTTTTCTCTCTCTTTCTCTCTCTCTCGTTCGTTCTCATCGAAACAGCCGATGGTGGTTGCTATATGGTGCGTAACTCGCGCGCCATTCATCACTCCCGCAATTAAGGTCAAATTTGTGACAGCCACTTAACGTAATAACGGATCGGTCCCGAAGGACCGGTTTCTGGTTTCCTCCTGCTGCTGATGAAGCTTCGCAGACGTGTATAGGTGAAATAACATACTTCGTGTGTATACATGTATATATTATGTATAGATAACACAGAGGACACGACAGTTTCCAGACGACGAAACCAGGCACAAGAGTGTGCGAACAGAGTATCCGTATATCGTGGGAATTCGTTAGACCGTTTATACCACACTTTGCCAGATTTTCTAACCGACAATGTTTATGACTATCTTCGTGATTACAAAAAAAATGTCGAGCCTAAAAAAATTACATCTTCTAACGTAATGTTAAATAATTTTTATCTTTGTTTTCGTCAAAAATTCTATTTTATTCGTGAAAAAGGAGTAACGATCGAGCCGTTGAAGAATTATGAAATTTTGAATTTTTTCGAAAAATCACTGTGAGTGTTTGTTGAGTCTTTAGTTCGCCCAATTTTTTATTTGTGGGATCGAAACTTCTTGAATGAATGAGGTACCACGAAACGACAATTAATATTGAATTTAGAGAAAATCGATATCAGCATTCTATATTTATGGTATTTTCAACTCTTTCGAAAACTGAATTCAGCATTAAGGTAGTAGTCTGGTAACTTAAGCCGATTTTAATGTCTTTTTTGGAGGGCGTTTTTTTGTAGGAAAATAAAAATGAATCGTTTTGGATATTTAGGATGTTTTTATTCACATATTAAAGATACAAAAAAAAAATTTTTTGAAAAAATTTAATAGTTTATTATTATTATTATTATTGATCGAAGTTGGCACCTCGAAAAAAAAAGCGCGTGACTGGCCCCGGTGATTTTGGCTCTTGATGTTATCTGAAATCAAAAATTCTTGATAATTCTTAATCTATAGACATGTCATTCTGGTCGGAACTACTGAAGTTAAATTTCATAGATAAATAACAAAATGCCAGACTTTGGAAAAAAAATTTTTTTCCCAAAGTCCACCATTTTGTTATTTATTAAGAATTACGAATTATCAAGAATTTTTGATTTCAGATAATATCAAGAGCCAAAATCACCGGGGCCACACACGCGCTTTTTTTCGAGGTGCCAACTTCGATCATAAATTATAATAGTAATAAAATATTAAATTTTTTCAAAAAATTTATTTTTTGTATCTTTAATATGTAAATAAAAACATCCTAAATATCCAAAACGATTCATTTTTATTTTCCTACAAAAAACGCCCTCTAAAAAAAACATGAAAATCGGCTTGAGTTACCAGACTATTACCTTGAGCGATTCTCGCGCTACCAAATTGAAGATGAGCAAAAAATTGTGAAAATTAAAGATGGCATACATTGCTTCTCGATCATATTCGCGAATACACAAAGTTTCCTCTATGAGTAAGCTATAATTAAAAAAGCCCCATGCTCATAGAGGAAAATTTGCGAATGCGCAAAAATGATGAAGCATATGCAAGATTCAATTGTCACCAGTATTTTTTTAAATTCAATTCTTCATATCACTCGAATCGACTTCGGGGAGGGGAGGCTAAATAATTCAGACTAAATTCGTCAATCAATTCCAGATATTGTCTGCATATTCTTTTTTTCCCGAAATAGTGAATAGAGTAGTTTCCAAAAATGTAGCTATTTCACGGAAATTCTCACAAGGAAAGTACCCGAAGTGTCCCCCTCCGATTTTGTTGATACTCATGTATATTACTGAGCATTAAAAACTAAGCGACACGTTTTTTTTTTATCGGCGGAAAAACGGTTTCAAGGGGTGAAACCATCCCCTAAAGTTGCACAGGTCAAAGGGCGATTTTGCAGTTTCACATACAAACAGTACATCGATTTTGATGAAACAAAAATTAAAGTGTTTCTTATGCGAAGGAATGAAGAACTCACCAGATAATGAAAAAAAATATATTCTTTAAGGGGTTGAAACACCCTTGAACATCTACTTCTTGCACCCTACATTGAAAACTTGCGAATCGATCGGAATGAAAATTATGTTGTTTTGTAGCGGAAATAAAATTAAAGTTGACGTATTTTTGTATTTGTGCAACAAAACAGTTTTAAGAGGCAAGCTACTCCTATTTGAGTTTTTACATTCCAGTTGTCTCCTCGTCATTCCGAATGTGTTTGCCGATACGCACTCTTCTGATTAAGGTAAAATTAATAATTTACCGTTTTCTTTTTATTTTACGAGTTCGAAACACCCTTGTCGCTTAGTTTTTAATGCTCCATAGCATACATGAGTTTCAACAAAATCGGAGAGGGACACCTCAGGTACTTTCCTTGTCAGTCTCAATGAAATGCAATCTAAAAAGATTTACAACAAAACGAAAAAGAAAATAATAATTCAATATCATTGCATATACATATCTTTGTAGTTTGTGGGTAGATCGTATTTCCAGTAGCTCGGAGCACATCAAATAAACGATAAACGGTTAAGAGCTCCCGTACGGAGCACGATGAAATATATCAATCAAGTATTAGTACAAGAAGTGTGTATATATGCTATATAAATATATCTATATGTAAATTAATCGAATATCTCGAGGTGATTCGTGTTCGAGCTGTTACCGTTATATACATATATAGAAAATCATTCATCCGGTGCTCTCCAGAGCGGTGTTCCTCTTCTCGATGAGCCATACTTTGCCATATCGTAAATCGTAAAGCCAGTTGCGTGAATGTTTATACAGCTCGGCTCTCTCCATCTCGTATATATCAGAGTGGTGCTTAGGAGCTGCCAACTGTGCAGGGCGTGTGGGACGTTGAAACGACTATCCTTCTGGTACACCTTTTAGTACATCATCAGTAGACATTTTACAGTATATCTCTATACATAACACATAAGCTCTATAAACTATATGTATATATGAAACGACGAGGAGCAACGAGATTCTCATGAACGTTCACTCGCGTACGAACAGAAGCGCTCGCACAGGAGAGCGCGTTCTCCATGACGAGAAACTCTACGATGATAAATCCTGCCGGAAATTCATGAGGCTGGATCGAATCTCCTTTGCGCTCGTGGCGCGCGAAACCATGTCGTGGACAGCCGGATGTCGTAAGTCTGTCCAGTCCCTTTATATACCCGTGTATATGTGTGCGCCTGTGTGTCTATACGTGTGTGCAATCACTTTCAAATGGTACACGAGTAGTTGCTGCTTCTGGCTCGTGGACATTTTCACAAACGTCAGTTTTCCTGTAGACCGATCAACTCTCGTGAGCCCCGTCCGCCCCGCGGGGGGGAGGGCGGGGGACTCACACGAAGAAAGAGTACATGTTCTCTGTGGGAGATCGGTAAGGGTGAGAGAATTGACGTGGTCGGGGCGCGAGAAACGGGCGACAAACCGTGGCAAACACACATACACATGAGCACCTTTATCTTCTCGGCGAGATCGTGTCTCTGTCACCGGAGAAGCGCGAAACCTTCGGGTTTTTCATCAGCGAACACTCTTGTCTTTAAAGTAACGCCAACTGAGCGTGAGAAGGATAGACCGATGGACTTAGTAGAAAAGATGGGACGGAGTATCGGTAACAAAAACGAAACGATTCCACACGTTTTTCAACGTGCATAGCGAACTCAGCGGGAGTTCCAGGGTTTATAGAAACGCGAGCCAGCTGAGACCACTTCTCTCGCTGTGCTGCTGCTATTGCTGCTGCTGCTGCTGCCTGAAGAGACACAGGGAATCGTTTCTCCGGCGAGAGGTGACGTAATCCGGTACTTAGCGCCGACCTCAACGCGCCATCGTTTCACCCTACTGTCAGCCTCCCCGCGGGTCGTCGTCGTCGCCGACGCCACAATTCTCTCTACTCGTTCTCAGCGACTGCTGAGGTCCCGAACGATTTCTTGCGTCTTATTCTTTGAATGTTTATATGTTTATGTGATGTTTCGTTCTAATTCAATTGTATTCCGACCCATACTCATACAGCGCGGTTCTGCTTGATTTTTTGGAATGACAGAAGTGAATTATACATCATAATCATTGAGATAATCATAATTCGTTTCCTCACACACATACCACAAACATCCGCGTGGACATTTTTCGTAAACGTGTATTTTCCGGCTTTTCGAAACATTGAATTACCACTGAAAAATTTAAAAAAAAATTCATATTACCACGAAAAGAAAGCTTCCTCCACCAGGAAGTAAAAAGTACCATTTTTCCTTTGTTATTCAAGTTTTTACCCGCATCTTCCAAAAATACGGACAGATCGCAGATTATTCCTTTCACGTCCCATTCTTTCAACGGTAATCGAAGTTTAAGCTCAGCCTATCTCCAAACTATATGTAAAAAACTGAACCCCGTTTAAACCACGTCCGTGGAATCGGGAATTAAGGTAGTAGTCTGGTAACTTAAGCCGATTTTCATGTCTTTTTTGGAGGGCGTTTTTTTGTAGGAAAATAAAAATGAATCGTTTTGGATATTTAGGATGTTTTTATTAACATATTAAAGATACAAAAAAAAATTTTTTTGACAACATTTTATAGTTTATTATTATTATTATTATTGATCGAAGTTGGCACCGCGAAGTTGGCAGCCCGGGTCCTAACTTTTTTTTCTACCGAACCGATTGCTTTCAAATTTTAACAGGTTACTCTACACACTTATAGTTCTCATCGGAACCACCGAGAAATTTTTTCACCCCTAACTTTTTATTTTACAACCCCTTCTTTGCTAAAGTCCTTTTATTTTAGCAAAGAAGGGGTTGTAAATTAAAAAGTTAGGGGCGAAAAAATTTCTTTGTGGTTCCGACGAGAACTATAAGTGTGTAGAGTAGCCTGTTGAAATTTGAAAGCAATCGGTTCGATAGAAAAAAAGTTAGGACCCGGGCTGCCAACTTCGAGGTGCCAACTTCGATCAATAATAATAATAATAATAAACTATTAAATTTTTTCAAGATTTTTTTTTTTTGTATCTTTAATATATGAATAAAAACATCCTAAATATCCAAAACGATTCATTTTTATTTTCCTACAAATAAATGCCCTCCAAAAAAGACATGAAAATCGGCTTAAGTTACCAGACTGCTACCTTAAAATTATTATCAGAGCAGAACAATCGCAGCTCAATAAAAGCTCTTTTTGAATTGTCGAATGCGTGTAATCACTCATATGTTAATGTACATTTATCTTCAACGTGTATCCTTTTTTTTGACAACGCCTGCAATTACGCCATTGTCCAGAGAATCATATTGTAATTTTCCACAATTGACTTTAAAAACATGCACTTCTTCTTTACAATTTACAAAGTCTAAGTATTTTTTTTTTTTATGTGAAACATCTTTATGCGCGTTGGGAGTAAATCGGTCGATAGGGTACGTCGATGGCACGTCGTGGTGACGCTTCCCTCCACTCAACTCTGCGCACAGGTTGATTGCGCATGCAGAGGCGCGATTCTGAACCAGATGTAATATCATAGCGTCTGGCGCTAGCGAGCAACAGCCGATTGCAGGGAAGATTCCAGCGAAACGACGCGACTCTCATAGGCTATCGCTCGCTAACGACACCGCGTCTACGGTCGTTGCAAGAAAAAATCATTTTCCATCGGTACCTGGATGTACTATGACTATCCATAAGTTATTAAGGGTCTTACAGTGAGATTGTTAATGAATATAACAAAACTCATTCTATACAATTATTATGTGTAGCCCTGTCGCGAGTAACAAGTATCGAAGTATTATACATATATACACGTAATAATGATCTAAAATTCTACCACGGTAGACGAATTGATCCATCAGTTGTAGAGTTGCATGAAGAATTTAAAATATTATCGCTTAATAGACTCGAGACACTCCAAGGATTACTATCAAATTTCATAACATCAAGAAAGGGATTGTCGTTATTCACGCTAAATTTTCAAAGTCTCAGAAAGCATGTCCCAGATCTACAAGATTCGATCGTAAAAAATAGTAATTTTTTTATTATTGAGTGAAACATAGCTTGGTAATGAAGAAAACGTCGACATCCCCAACTTTGATTGTATTGTCCACTTCAAACGCAATAATGTTAGAGCTGGTGGTGCAGCTATTCATCAGAATAAAGATTCATTTGATGTTATTACATCTCGCATAATCGTTAGGTTGAGAGATGTAACGGTACTTAGTTTTGGTCAAGACGACATTAGCGATATGTGTGCGGCACAAATTGTTATAGAGGATGGAAGGGAATTGGTCATGATCTTTGTATATATTTCTCGAAACCAAAAAATTCACAATATTATACGATTTTTACACGATTTTTACTCAAATATAGTCCAGCCGGTTCAATGCTATTAGGAGCAAATTTACATCAACTTCCATTAATTTTGGCAGGGGGTTTCAATGTTAATTTTGCCAAAGCTGAATCATCGCCACTCATACATTCTCTCCAAAATGAATTTCAGTTGATCATGAACAGCCACGCAAATGAGCCTACTACAAGGTATGGCACGACTACAGATGTAGTGTTCTGTAGATATCTTGAAAACATGACATCTAAAACATTCATTTCATACTTCAGCTATCATCGACAGATTGTTAGTTTCATCGAATCAAATGCAACAACGAGTGCTACTATAACCGAAGTAACAGATGAAGCAACCAAATAAAAATTTTAGAAGTAAATCAAAAGCTACTTTTTTTGTTATTTTTTTTTTTAATTCTCCACGCCACATATCCCACACGGTATTCTCAAGATGTTGGATGTTTCACATCTACCAGGCGTCCCATGACGGCTCCATATTTTTTTTTTTAATTGAACCCCGTTTAAATCCCGTCGGTGGAATCGGGCATTAAAATCATTATCAGAACAGAACAATTACAGCTCAATAAAAGCTCTTTTTGAATTATTGAATGCACGTAATGACCCAGATGTTAATGTACGTCTATCTTCATATATGACGTGTATCCTTTTTTTTTTTACAACGCCTGTAATTACGCCATTGCCCAGTGAATCATATAGTAATTTTCCACAATTGATTTTCAAAGTCATGCGATTCTTCTTTATAATTTACAAAGTCTCTATGATTTTTATTTTCCGCGAAATGTCCGTCTACGGTGTAAAACTTCTGCGTGTAGATAAGTGCCGTAAAGTTTCTCAAGACTGGACTAAATTGAACATTCCACGTACACATTCGATTAGTGCTCGAGAGTAATTTCATAGAAGCCACGTGTAACTGACAATTCGGTGAGAACATTCATTAATTTTCTCCGAGGGTGTTGAAGCACGAAGTACGAGGAAAATAAATAATATGTAGCTCTCGCGCATATCCACGGCGGTTTTACCGCGGTCCCCGACATTATATTCCATTGGTAATATTCCATTGGATATATTCAATCGGTGTATAGATTATACACCGATTGAATAGATTATCTACGAGAGAAAACGATTATCGTGACTCTCTCGTTTAGTTTCTCACACAAACACATACGAACAGACGCGCACACACACTTATCGATAATCATTATACCTCTGGGTGTACACATGAGAGTGTGTCGATTGTCGGTGTTAATTTATCCATGCCTCGTGGGCTGTTGTTTACACGTATATAACCTCAACTGCATTAAAGATACACACGTATCTGCGGTACCCAAATGGTGGTGTTGTATATAGAAAGTTTCTGTTCCTAATGCGTAATAAATAAGTGTGCCGCGATACTTCCTCGTTTTATATCCATACATATATACCCTGATGCTGATATTGCCTCCTCCTCGTATCTAATCGGTTTTACGGCCGTTAATTATTGGTCCCCAGGAACAATTACCCGCCTGACACTATATACTCACCCCGTGTTATCCTCCCTTCTCACCCCCTTCCTCGTCGTGAAACTTTCTAGTTGAGTTCGTGCTCGGGCAAACCAGCAACTCGATAATGGACCAACGTTTCATCCGCTTGCGCCTACAGTCAAACTTTCCACATTTTCGTCTCTCTCTCTCTCTCTCCCTCTTTTTCTCTCTCTTATCGTTCGAATAAATTGATTCATTGATTGGAACCAAAAAAAAAGTTTACTTGTAGCTTCTATTCGTTGTTTTTTGCCTCAGCAAGACAGATTCACTACCGAAAGGGTAACTTTTTACTCGTGAGAAAATTTCTAACGAATTGTTCACTCGTGGGAAATTGCACTGTATTGCACTGTATTATACATGTACATATATATATATATATATATATATATATATATATATATATAAATATGTTGTATATAAGCAGTATATAATATAGAATCTCGTGGTCGAGGAGCAACAGCTAGCCGAGGAATTAACGTGGGTTTAACGACGCTACGAGTGAGTTCTCTCTCTCCACCGCACGACCGCGCAAGCGAGAGTTCGTCGCGATAATTTCCGCACGTTCAACGCGCGATGGGACCCCATTGCGTTTGTTTCGCACGCGCGCACGATGCTGGACACGCGGGAGAGTTGGACAAGAGAAATTCGCAGAGTGGTTGACATTCAACACGAGAATGAGATCCCGTTGTTAGTTCATTTAATATATATGTTTCAATCTTTTTGACATCAATTATGCCCACGCGTATGAAACACTGACTATGTACACATATATATACCGGAGTTAACGTCCACGAGATGAGCGTTCGCGCCTCTTAATTCCCTCGTGATACGAAATTATGCGCGGTGTAAATAAAATTATAGATGACCACGGTACGGCACCACGGGAAATAATGTATCTTGCTTTGCCCGGAGATTCCTGTAAATTTGTGTAGGTTAAAGCTACATTACGCACGGAGGCTCCGCGAAGTTATACGCCCACACGGAATTTGTTATTTCGAATACCGCGATGCGCCGGATAGAGAAACCTCATCCTTATCGCCACTGGCTCTTGCGGTATATATTAATAACGAGCGCACAGATTAAGGCAGCCAACTACTAACACATGTCGTTTGATTTTCGTTTCATTATATACTCTTGTTCGTGTTTTTAGGAGAGACCGGGCAATATGGCCCTCCCATTAAGGGCGGAAATAGGGTTAGGACAGCGTTTTCTCAATGATTTTCATGAATTTTTTTATAGTATAAAAAATGAATATAATTTATTGAAACTTTGAGAATATTTTATACATATATTTAAGTATATACTATAAAATTTTTTAAGAATTTCCTTGAAAAACACCGAAGATATTAGCGACCCCATATTGCAGGTCACAATCAGATTCAGCATTTTGCGTACATTCTGGAAGCCGCAACTTTCATCTGAAATCAAACGAGGTTGGAATTTACTTTTATTGTATGTCTCTCTTCTATATGAACCTAAATGCTATAAAAAAAATAGAAAATTGAATTTTTTACAGGGTCAAAACAAAAAAGCATGATTTTTTGCCGATTTTTATAACTTTATTTGCAAAAAAAAAACTATTTTAAATAATGATAATATTCCGATTTTAGGTTCATATAGAGCGCAATACTGTGAAGAAAGTAATTGCCAATTTTCAAAACGATTGGTTGAAAATTTTTCAAACTAGCGTGTACGCAAGTTCAAAAAAAGTCGTTTTCGGAAAAACGCGTTTGAAACACGTGGCGCGCTCGGGGCCTGAAGGAGAGCTACTCACTTTGATGGCTTATAACATCAAAGATTTGGAAAAATATTGTTTTAAAAAAAATAGGCACGTCTTTGAAATTAAAGTTAATTTCAAAGGCGTGCCTATTTTTTTTAAAACAATATTTTTCCAAATCCCTGTATACTTCTCTTCAAAATATCATATTATTAACGAAAACACTCGGTATTTTTTTTCAGATCGACGTTGAAGAGAGTTCTGCTGCGTGCCGCGGAAATGACAGCACCTGACGCGAGAGCTTCCCCAGCGCCACCATGCGGCGTGAAAAATGTGAAAAAAATGTTTTTTGATACATTAATAAACAAGGAATAAAACCCAAAAAAATGTTTCGAATATCTCTTTTTTTTCCCACAAAAAAAAATTCTTAAAAAATGTGAAAAAAACAGGGGGTCACAGTGGTGTTCTCCCTTAAGCAAATAACGCTGCTAGAACGCTGCCGAATGATGCAAATGCATCCATCTCATATCGCGTCCGAAAAAAAAAAATGGTCCTGTATAAAATGTTCCCTTCTCAAAATTTGTCCGTTTCTCCAATATCGAATCGACTTCCGCTAATGCCGCCTTTCGTTCGAATGTGAAGGCACGCGGTAGCGTCGATGAACATTCGAATTGTGTCTCGACTCATTGAGAATTACCCCAAAGAGCAGGGAATTCCGATTTTTTATTTTTTTCGTTGGTGCGTCGAAATTTTCGAAAAAGAAACATTTCAATGACTGCAGATTTAGCGTTAATGCCCTAATTGAGTATATTTTCGGCCATTACAGTTATAATTGTTGCATTAAAAAATGTTCCTATTTTCATTATTTAAAAAATAATAATTTTGGAGGTGGCCATGTTGCCCCGGGACGTTTTGACCCCGTCGCCCCTATATAAAACTTTTTCTCGTCGTTCTATATCGCTTTGCCAGCTCGCGGTCATTAATATTATAAATAAATGAATGGCGAAAACTCGTTGCTAACGTTGTATATGGCGATTAATATCAATACCAATACCACTTACATGGTTTTATATATATTGAGAGCCACGAAGAGATTTAACATAGATAAATCGTGATTGAACAGCGAGCAAGTTGAGATTAGCCTTACATCGAGTTGCTGATCCAATTACTCAACTTGTTCGTCGCGGCCGAATGGAAACACTTCGAAGAAAAAAATATTGGATAATAAAGCGTGGATTAAAAGTCGATCGGACGGCAGATCAAGGTAATCAAGAATCTCAGGGTAATGGGGGTCGGGTAAAAACATCTACTCGCATATTCCGTTTTGCGGAACTGTAAAAAATGAATTGAACGAGCTTGTATTTGAATATTGTAACCGGGACCCAATCAAAATTTTTTCTGACCAAATTAAAATTTGTTCTGTCCCAACTTAGCGAATAGATTTTATATTTTTTCTGTCACGAAGTAAATAACGAGTCAATCGCTTCGGTCCAAGATCTTTAATTATTTTCTCACGTACGCAACGAAGTTTACGACTTAGACCTTTCGCTGAGACAGGACTTTATAGAGTTCGTTACAAAAATATACGTATTCTCCGACAATCATAATTCATCAAAACAATCTCCCCTGCATATATGCATATTATCTGTTGGATTCGAACGAAATGAGTGAAACATAAAAAAAATGAATATTTATGCGAGAAATGGAAAAAAAATATATAACTCACTTTCAAATAATTGAGAATAATTTTACCTAATTATTATTTTTTCATAATGAATGCATAAGGTCGAATGTTAATTACTATGTGGGAAATATTAGTTTGAATGATTTTTCATTCGAACCCTCCTCTGCGCTCGTACTTCATACAGATCTCTGTGGATAAACTTCATAAATATGCAATTCGGGATAATCCTTCAAGGAATTTAACGATTTCTTTTTGGTGATTATCTCGAATTTTATATTTTACCGTATCTGGTCGGTCGTTTTCCTCGTGAACATCGTCGGCACGTAACCTCGACGATGTTTATACCGCTTTGTAATTAACTTCGGTCCCGTTGGTAAATTAATGCCAAAAAGTTTTGGATAAACGCCAGGAGTAGGAGAAGAGACGGGAATTGAGTAGATATGAGAGAGAAGGAAATAAGGTGGCCAAGGGTGACGGGGCGTTAAGAAGTAAAAGAGAATTCTTCGAGTAATGGTTAATATACTGTGGTTTCTCGGCACGTACTGTAACTACGAGGTCTGTTCAAAAAGTATCGCAAATTTTGAATTTACGCGGGCTACGTATATTCGATTTTCGATTTTTTTGTGGCGTTAGGTTGGTACTCATGACCCTTATTTATGCTAAAAAATCGGCCATTTTGAATGTTTAGTTGATTGTTGACAGCTGTTTTGGTTAGACGTGTTTTGGCTTGTGTTCGATTTTTGCCTATTCCAAAAAAGCAGCTTCCATTGCGATGATTAAGCTTTGGTTTTCACGTCATTACCATAAACCTATGATTCGTCACCAGTTATGACCCTCCGGAGCAAATTTGGGTCGTCGCGGACCGAGTCCAACAGCTCCTTAGCAATGTTAACGCGACACTGTTTTTGTTGGAAATTGAGCAATTTTAGCACGAATTTCGCGGCGACCCGTCTCAAGCCCGAATCATTGGTAAAAATCGAATAGCACGAGCCAATCGATATGTTTAGTTCCTCAGCAACTTCTCTAACGGTGATTCGACGATTGGCCAATATTATTTTCTTCATTTCATCAATGTTTTCGTCCGTTGTTGATGTGCTCGGGCGTTCGGAATGCATTTCGTTGTTCGCTTCTTCTCGGCCCTCTGAGAACATTTTGTACCACCGAAAACGTTGCTATGGTCTAAGGTAGCTTCACCATATGCCACAGTCAACATTCGGAATGCGTCCGCGCACTTAATTTTGTTTTTCACACAAAATTTGATACAGATTCTTTGATCCATTTTATAGGCAAAAATCGAAGACAAGCCAAAACACGCCTAACCAAAACAGCTGTCAACAACCAAATAAACATTCAAAATGGCCGATTTTTTCAGCATAAGTGAGGGACATCAGTACCAACCTAACGCCACAAAAAAATCGATAATCGAATATACGTGGCCCGCGAAAATTCAAAATTCGCGATACTTTTTGAACAGACCTCGTATATCCAAGCGAAAATCATTATCGAACCCTCTTGGTGTGCGGTACTTAGAGGTACTCGCGCTGGTACCCGCAATCTCACTGTGCAATCATAGCTCTCTCTCTCTCTCTCTCTCTTTTCTTTTCGTGCGCTCGTTACTCAAAATTTAACCGTCGTGAGAGAACGATACCGATCTCTTGCTGTCCTGAAAAAATCCTCTGTACTATACGACGAGAGTGTTTTATACTTTACATTTTATTTTTTATTTTTTTTATTCCATCCGACTATGGTTTTGCCTCACGTTTCGTCGCCCACTACGCCGGTGCCCAATTTCACTTCTCCACGGCTCCGGAAGTGTCGACGCCGGGAATATAAAACCTTCACTAATTATTATTTATTACAGGAACGCGCGCGCGCGCGAATAACCCGGGACGCCCGTCCTTGTCAAACGTACGCCTCTGTTATCTTTCCTCTCTCTCTCTCTCTCTCTCCCTCTTTCTTTGTGCATACATATATACGGGACCTTTCGTACGAACCTCGCACCCTCTCGGACGTAACAAATTTTTATGTACCTGAATTTGAACTTTCGTGACACAGGACAGAGATAGAAAAATCGAGAACTTTTTTTATTGTATGTACCATATAGTACCGATAAGAAGTGACGGCGGTTAATTTTACTCGTTACGTAGTGCCCTCTTGATCTTTCATATTCGTTTTCGTATGTTTTCGACGTTTAGTCAATTCAGGGATGTGTCTCAATGATGAAAGAATAATCATATTGTGAAAATGATGTATTTTGAGATCAAGTTACACGATGGAATGTCAAATTTCTAAACCGTCGGAGGATAATTTCACTAAAATAGCGATGTATCGATCGACCTCAAGATTACTTCGTTATTTGCTGAGATATTTTTTAAATCTCTGCCACATGCAACCGCGCTTGGTTAATAAGGTTGAAACTATTGGGATGTTTTAATTGTATCCTTTACATAAGATTTTCAACACTTTCGTAATTTTACGTTTTCCCGACACTAGTACACTAAGGTATTTTTACACTAAGGGATTTATCAATTTATATTTCCATATTTCGGCCGTCAGTTAATTCCAGAATGCATATAATACATATAAGATATTTAATATATTCTACTTGAGTTCACAAGGTGCAGGAACGTAAAATGCAATTATTTATAGCCTGTTACAAAGGCTCATAATTATTTTGACGGGCTTCTGCCCGTTTGACTTTTATCTATACGGCATTTATATATACAACGACGTTTGCATTTGCAAACGTGAAAATCGTCGCTCATTCGACAGCCACAAAATGACGTTGCCGTACATGCGACGAAGTATAAGAGAGACAGAGAGAAAGAGAGAGACAGAGAGCTACGTTGCCGACGTTGTGGCGAATCGCGGTGCAAGCGTGTGCAAATAAATAAAGCTATATCTTGGCACGCGTTTATCATTCGCTATCCGCGAGTGCGAGAGCGCGAGTTCGTCGTAAATCTGACTGGCTGGCAGAAACCGATGCAAAAGCCGGCGTTTGTTGGGCCTAGGCCTTCGTATATACAGAGAGGGCCTTTCTATATGCTTCCTCTCGTTCTTCCACAACGTGCAGTCAGTCGGGCCACCGGTCTGTCCAAAGTCGATAAAAGAGAGAGAGAAAAAAAAGAGAGAGACAACGAAAGAGTTTTACGATTTATATACATACGCCCACATGGAAATATAATCATGCGCAGATACGAAATAAATAACGTTTTTTTTTCTTTATGGTAAAATATGGAAAAACTACTTACAGGGACGTGAAACACCTGACTTATGATAAACAAAACTGCCGCTCATTTTTTTTTCCGAGAGCAGCACCTAGTTAAATATTTTTATCGTTAAGTACGTTCCTGATAAACTGAAATTAGGTAATATACAGGCGGAAATACGATACACGGTTGTTTGACATTTCAAGGATTCCAATGAAATTGCGTTCAATGCTCAACCAAACGGAATCACGATGCTGCCACTTTAATATTCTCTCGGAAATTCGATAAACCATAGTGGAATATAAGAGTAATGTTTTTATTTTTTTCCTGTACTCCAATTACGCAAGTGTTTTTACATAGTCTTTTCGGTTTTGCGTCAAGAAACGTCTCGTTCTCTGACATGAAATATCAACTGCACGCATACGTACAAGCAACAGTCGTCCCGTGGCATGTGCAAACCTTTCAACGTCTATTTTTGTTAGAAAAGTTACGAGAGATGCACGTTGTGGCATGTACCATTCCACACGTTGATATGTGATGTGCCCCCGCGAGGGAAAAAGCGGGCGCGCGTCTCTCGTCGTCGCCACTCGCGCAGCAAAAGCCACCCTGCGATGGCTCAAAACCTCACGGATGTATATACGGAACCAGTAAATTCTTTTTACAACCCGGTTAAATCAGCGCGAGATGAAAGGCGCTAGGAAGCGCGTAGGTATAACAGAAAGTATACATATATATACAAAAGCATGTGCTGTACCGATGTGGGATATGTAACCGCGGTGCATTAATGTTTCGAATCCCCTTCTCTCATTTCGTACTTTAGAGACATCGTTGGACGTACGTCGCGTCGCTTCTCATACTGCTATATTCCCCTTTTGCTGTCTCTTTGATCCGCTTAAGCTCACTCTCTTTCACGTATCCTCTACGACCGGAGGTTCCACATGGTCAAAGTAATCCGACAGTAGATTACTTTCAATATGATAAGCTACGCATATATCCCGCATATACAGAACTTACTGTACCCGATGTACCTATAATTTATCAACCATAAAACTGTGCAACATAGAGAGAGAGAGAGAGAGAGAGAGAGAGAGAGAGAGAGAGAGAGAGAGAGAGAGAGAGAGAGAGAGAGAGAGAAAGAAAGAGAGGGAGAAACGATGGCGCGTGGTATATTCAACTGTAATCGATTTGAACGAAACGAGAGTATGGAATGAAAGAGGATATTTATTTATATATGTGTATAAAGGAGAGAAGTATTGAAATATATGTTGAGATGATCCTCTTTGCGGATTTATGCACGTTCCGATATCAAGCTAAACGCGACGCTCGTCTCTTGTCTTCTCTGTACATTCGATGCCTTTTTTCTTCCTATTCTTCTTGACTGCAATCGAAATGCTCGCTCGATTAAGGGGGGAAATAGGGTTAGATGGTTCGAAAAATGGATTTTTTTTTAGTTTCATAAATTGGTAGTAAAACTATTGAAAAATATGTTCCCAAAATTTTAAATGAAAATTCCGACTCGTTCTATCGTTATAAGCCATTAAAGTGAGTAGCTCTCCTTGAGGCCCCGAGCGCGCCACGTGTATAACCGAGCGGTCACTATTTTTTCAAACGCGTTTTTCTGAAAACGTTTTTTTTTTAACTTGCGTACACGCTAGTTTTCAAAGTCTTCAACCAATCATTTTGAAAATTGGCAGTTACTTTCTTCATAGTATTGCGCTCTATATGAACCTAAAATCGGAATATTATCATTATTTAAAGCATTTTTTTTTTGCAAATAAATTTGTAAAAAATGGCAAAAAATCATGCTTTTTTGTTTTGACCCCTGTAAAAAATTCGATTTTCTATTTTTTTGATAGCATTTAGGTTCATATAGAAGAGAGACATGTAATAACATTAAATTCCAACCTCGTTTGATTTCAGATGAAAATTGCGGCTTCCAGAATGTACGCAAAATGCTGAGTCTGATTGTGACCTGCAATATTTTTCAAGAAAATTCTTCAAAAATTGTATAGTATAAACTTAAATATATGTATAAAATATTCTCAAAGTTTCAATAAATTACATTCATGTTTTATACTATAAACAAATTCATGAAAATCATTGAGAAAACGCTGTCCTAACCCTATTTCCCCCCTTAATCGAGCCTCGCTTGAGAAATGAGGATTACGAAAAATCTCGCGAATGTCAGTACAGAGTTTCAATGGTCTTGTTGGTAAAGTTATGCGCAAAATATATATTTGGCTTCGTAGGCGGTCAGGAGATTACTCCTGAAACGCCGGAAATACGCACCTAGGGGCCAATTGATTTGTTTGATTTGATACGTTTTCATTGAATCTCTGTGTAAAGTAATAAAAAGAATGTTACGAATGTGTTTAATAGATTTTGGAGCATCTTGGTATTGATATATTTAAGGTTTTCGTAACGAGAACAACGAAACTATTGTTCAGACACGGTTTTTCACCCGGCTGTCTGTATATCCTTCAGTCACAGGTTATCTTACGGCTGAACGGTTTCATTAAGGGGGCAATAGGGATAGGACAGCGTTTTCTCAATGATTTTCATAAATTTTTTTATAGTATGAAAAATGAATATAATTTATTAAAACTTTGAAAATATTTTATACATATATTTAAGTATATACTATAAAATATTAGCGACCCCATATTGCAGGTCACAATCAGACTCAGCATTTTGCGTACATTCTGGAAGCCGCAATTATCATCTGAAATCAAACGAGGTTGGAATTTACTTTTATTATATGTCTCTCTTCTATATGAACCTAAATTCTATCAAAAAAATTGAAAATTGAATTTTTTACAGGGGTCAAAACAAAAAGCATGATTTTTTGCCATTTTTTACAACTTTATTTGCAAAAAAAAATTATTTCAAATAATGTTAAAATTCCGATTTTAGGTTCATATACAGCGCAATGCTATGAAGAAAGTAACTGCCAATTTTCAAAACGATTGGTTGAAAACTTTTCAAACTAGCGTGTACGCAAGTTCAAAAAAAGTCGTTTTCAGAAAAACGCGTTTGCAAAAATAGCACCAAGAAAAACAAGCAATATGGGGTCGCTAAGATTTTATAGTATATACTTAAATATATATATAAAATATTCTCAAAGTTTCAATAAATTATATTCATTTTTTAACTATAAAAAAATTCATGAAAATCATTGAGAAAACGCTGTCCTAACCCTATTTCCCCCCTTAATGGCTTATAACAATAGAACGAGTCAGAATTTCCATTAAAAATTTTGGGAACATATTTTTCAATAGTTTTACTAACAATTTATGGAATAAAAAAAAATCGATTTTTTGAACCGTCTAGCCCTATTTCCTCCCTTAAAGCGGTCCTGTTACCGAATCATGTAAAAGATTTGAATCGCTGTATTTATTTCATTTGGCAAGTTGAAATGTAAGTGGGACAAAATTACATCTCTGTCATTTTGAGAAACTGTATTAAAATAAAATCACTACGTTTCGTAGTTCTATATTCTTGTATACGGAAAAAGTGGCCGGGTCGAAATAGTGAAAGAAAAAAAGTCGAATAAGCGAAATAGCGGATTAAAAAAAAATTTTTAATTCAAAAAATCATACGGTCGAAATAGAAAAGACCAAAAACACAAATACTAATAATGGACGCGTTTGAACGATCGATTGGTACGCGCCTATTGGTATTCGACTTTTTGGTCTTTCCTGTTTCAATCGTATATGACGTTTGAATTTTCGCTATTTCGATCGTTCGACTTTGTTTCTTTCGCCATTCCGACTCGGCCCCGAAAAGAATTTGTTTACATTTGTTTTCCCGGCGAAACAAATATATTATCCTGTATCGAATATCACTGGAGGGCGTCTATTGTCCGAGGATTATAAATGATAATCGTCGGGGATTTGCGGGATCAAGATCGAGACACACGAGTTACATTCCAAAAACCTTACATTACGTGTCTCGGTGTGGTCCCGGCAAGTTCTGACATCGAGCACATCCGCGTGGTAACGAGTCGGTTAATTATCGGGTATCTTGCGAGTATCAGGCGCGAAGGTCGCGAGAAACCGCGGGGGCGGACAGGAAAGTAACCGCAGGGAAGGTACGGGCGTGTTCGTGGCCGACGACAGTTCCGCCCGGCGGGTTCTTTCACGTCTTTACACCGTTTATATATACACCTATAAGCGTGTATACAGGTAGATAAACCTATGTACAATCAGGTAAAGTGTTAAAGTGTTGCCGGGCGATGTGGCGAAGCGGTTGGTGATGCTGGAACCGCGCGGAACCCGTCAATTAGCACCACTGTCAGCGTTTGGCGCGGGCACATGCACACGTTATACGCGCCACCGTTGGCGCTGCCGTTGCTTTTTCTTTCGCCGTTATCGTGAAGAATTATGGTTGGGGTAGGAGGCACCGGCGGTAGGTAAGACGATATATATATATATGTATGTATATAAAGTGTATCTACCTGTCAAGTAATACATACAGCTTATACGCCGTTCGCGTTCAATCGTAAAAGCATATATGTTTGTCCTTCTCGCGCTGTCGTTCAACCTCACTCATTCTTTAACTCCTTCTCATTCATCTCTCTCTCTCTCTCTCTCTCTCTCTCTCTCGATCTATTTTCATCGCTCTTTTTATCCGACATTTCTTGCTCCGTCACTCGATTAGCGCTCGATTAATTCTGTCGTGACCAGTCGTTATGTTAGATACCAAGCCTCGAGTGGTGTTCGGTAAATTATTGCAGAGATAGTTATTTCTTTAGTGAGATAAGGCGCGAACTGACCGCGTTACTGTATTGTAAATTGTACGTATACAACGATATGCATGCCATGTACTACGAAGTGAAAAAACATTTGCATTCGCGCTATCGGATAGTTTGCGTGGCCAATATTTGCAAAAACCCTTCGACAAAACACTTCGAGTCTTCCCGGTAGTGTCTCTCGAGACACGGACAGTTAAAGAGACATTTTCGGAAAGATTCTATTGTATTTTATTCAGAGGAACTCCTTTTCAATCATCTGTGTCTGTAATTACCGGTGGTTAACAAATTTTGTTTCGAGGGTGCGAATGAGTGTAATTTGCAAAACGAGATTACAAGAGAGAGGATAATCGAGAGGAATGCAACACGTTTTCGATATATAAAGGTAGGAAAGGGTTGGTTGGCAAACTACAGCGAACGAGCGTGTTTTTTGTTTATCACAAATTTTCCCATTTGTTCGATTCGTATAACGCGGAATTTCGACGACGCGTACAGAGACGGAGAGAGTTGCAGTTTTTCCATGCAATTCATACGTATTAATACATATCGATAGTCTCGCGGTACCGCGGTAAAACTCGTTGTCGCGGAAGGGTTGTATTCACATGTGTATGAATGACAAAGCGCGCGAAATCAATAGGCAAATAATCGGTTCGTCGAAACAAATTATTATTGTACCCGGATTGGATGTAGGCGTTTTTATTCCTCTGTTTATATATCTATGCGGTTTTTCACATTAAATGTAACGTTTTTTTACCTGGGGAATTTTTGTAAACTGTTTGCTTCGTGAAATTGCTTCTCTTGAACAATCTACATTAATTATAGTTTTTTTTTCGATCCAATGCACGTGTAGTTAACGCACATACGTATAAATAAGCATTAATTCACTTGGAGGATCATCGAAAAAAAGATTGGAATTATCGAGAAGCTACATTTTCATTACGTTTTTTTTTCTATTCAAAAATCTGTATTCAGTACAATTTTTATTTGCCATTCTCCTTGTTCCTTTTTCTGCAAATTCACTGCAAAATATGCCGTGCAATATTCACGATTTAGTCATTTTTTTCAACATGAAAAAAATTGCTATAAAGAACTCGAAAAATCGCTATAAAGAACTCGATTTATTTTTAAAGAGTATCCGATTCATTCCACTCAGAAAGAATTTAAAAAAAGAACTAGAAGTACAGAGTTATGTAGAAAATAAAAATAAGACAATTATTATATTGTAGATTTTTCAATGAACAAATTTATATTATGGGCAATGGGATTTAGTGATTTCTATGTAAATTAATAATCAATTATTAACACTATAAAAATTTACTTACGTTTACAATTATGATAACTATGCATCCATTACAGAACATTGTAGAATTGCTTTTTAGGCTGTCGTCATTTTTTCAAAACACTGTTAGTAGTTTAAACGTATGACAAAAAAAAAGTCTACGAAAAATCGTGCCATTTCATGTGAAATATCCCATATACGTAAATCTATTTTCTCCGGGCATACGTGTATGTATATATCGATACATTTACAATCGGTCGGGCGGCCATCAATTTTATTTTGTACCTAATGGAGCCACGCGCGTTTTACACGGATAATATTTTGTGCTTTCTGCGACCACACAGAGGCCCCCACGTTATTCCGAGTGTTTTCGTACACGAATATCCACGTATATCGACAGGTATTTTATAATACCCGCGTATATGGGTTGTCGTACACCGAGAGCTCGCGACACCGCTCAATTATACCCTCGATATCGCAATTACGAACTCGAGTAATCGACGCTGTGCGTTTTAATGGTTCTAAATAACTGTATTTCAATGTGGCCAACGAGAGAACACGGTCGGCATCGCGTATATAATGCTCGAAGAACAGTATTATCCTTCTCTCTTTCTCTCTCTTTCTTTTTTTCATCTCCCATGTGCCACGGAGTAACGAACCTCGTTACGTGGTAATTTAACTGACCATTTACTTCGGGGTGAAAAAATAAAATAAAAAATAACTCGCTGACTTAACGGCATACGTGATACCGGCTTTGCAATCCGCGAGAACCACGAGGTTTTTCACGATCTTTGAATATATATATGTATGTATATGTACGGGAGAGTCTTTTCACGATACGTGCGTTCGTGCGGATTTCATTTTGCATAATGTACAGTCGGCTATCGCGTGAATTGTAACCGCAAAACGTTAAATCGATCGCGCATGTAAGATACAGAATAATAGATCGTGATTACGGACTGATACACACTCGATATATATTCCATCATATGATTTCTCATTTCTCATCCTATCCTTCCAGTATCGATCGTGCTCAGCCCGCAAAAACAGCGTCCAACGAGAGAAATAGATTTATTTAACGGAAATCATTTTTGCTTTGATTCGAAAAACAAAGTGTCAGAAAAAAATATGATTAATTTTGCTCTATCGCAATATGGTGCTAAAACATCATAGAGAAAGCTTTGCGAACATACGAATGTTCGCAGGAGTTTGTAACATTCTGTAATTCACCGATTTTTTTCGTTAATGAAGCGCATAGTTTGAAATTTGATTTTTTGTTCACTTATTCGTCAATGTCGAAAATTCTATTTCGATAGATCGATCTTTGTACTATAGTTAAATTATTTATATTTTGCTTCCTCTTAGAGGAAGCTGTGTTACAAAAAGAAATTTGTTCAACTTTTGAATGTATATGAAATGTGTCGAAACGTCGGAAAATTACATTTACAAAAAAATGTCCTCAAGGAATGGTTTAATCGATCAAGCTATTTCACTCTGGAATGGCTTAGCCAATTGGGCCGAAATTTTACACTCAAATGGAGCTATCCCCTTTGATTTGATGTAATTTTCATTAAGTTTGAACAACTCGTTCAGATTTTACACGATTTAGGAATTTTTTCTTCAAAAATATCTATTAAGAGCATAACTCGAGCAATTTCCGCACGATCAGGCTGAAACTTTTTAGATAAATAGACTATCATCAAATACCGTTCGCTATTGAATTTGGAGAAAATCAATCGAGGCATTCAAAATTTAGGATAGTTTGAATTTCTCGAAAAATACATGGAAAATCAAGCAAACATCACACTATAAAATTCAAGGTGAGAAAAAATTGTGCAGATTGTAATTTGAACGTAGCTTCTTCATCATTTCTCCGCGCACATAAGGCATTCTCTATGATGTAAGATTATTTATTTATTTAATCATATAGACGTTTGCAAAATATTAATTTAAAAATGCGGATGGCAGATGAGTGGACAGAAACCTTTCGTTTATTACAATTTTATATCGAGGAGATCATATCCTCTTTTCTGTAGATTTCTTACGTTTATACTCCTTGATTGAACAGATCTTGTATTTCCTTTTTAAATTTATAACACACGAAAATCATAATAACACACACATTCGAGATACACTGATATAGTTAATACTTTCGAATCCGGAGCGAATTCACGTCGTATACGTGCCAATAATGTTCATTTGAATTTTAGTGGATTCCAAGTCACTCGTGATTGATATAATATTAGAAAAAATAAAGATAATTACGCAACTTTTGGCGAAAAAATGGGCTTCCTCGATGGCTCTTTCATTTTGCTCTGGGATGTCCGAAATACGTGACGAGAGGTGTCCCGAATATTCCACCGAATGGCCAATTCGAATGGATCGATAGGCAACTTGATTTTTCCTCTCGATCTTTGTCTCCTGTGCCAGTCCAAATCCTTGGATATTCAAACGTGCTCGAGATCTCGATGATATGGATGACTGGACAGGTCAGTGTCAGCGGCGCGAATGAGAAAAAGAAAGAGGACTATCCCCTCGTCGCATAATTCATACTCTACTTATTTCCATTACGTCACAAATTATCGCTGTACACTATGGCTGCAACGCACAAGTGCGAGCGCAAAAATTCAAAATATATTCGACATCTCACAATGATAAAGTAAAAATTGAAATAACGCCTTTGTACGAAGAGGAAAATTTGCGAATGCGCAAACATGATGACGAACTGATATGCAAGTTTTAATTACCACCATTTTTGTTTGTTCTAAATAATATTTCCAGACTTTTTGCAATTGTTTAATATCATCCCCATTACCTTTCGCTTTATGGACATGAAGAATTCCACCTACATTCGTATTTTATTCCTACATTTTATTTCCACCTACATTTCATTCTTGAGGTAGTAGTCTGGTAACTTAAGCCGATTTTCATGTCTTTTTTGGCGGGCGTTTTTTTGTAGGAAAATAAAAATGAATCGTTTTGGATATTTAGGATGTTTTTATTTACATATTAAAGATACAAAAAAAAATTAGTTTGAAAAAATTTAATAGTTTATTATTATTATTATTATTGATCGAAGTTGGCACCTCGAAGTTGGCAGCCCGGGTCCTAACTTTTTTTCTACCAAACCGATTGCTTTCAAATTTTAACAGGCTACTCTACACACTTATAGTTCTCGTCGGAACCACCGAGACATTTTTTCACCCCTAACTTTTTATTTTACAACCCCTTCTTTGCTAAAGTCCTTCTATTTTCGCAAAGAAGGGGTTGTAAAATAAAAAGTTAGGGGTGAAAAAATTTCTCGGTAGTTCCGACGAGATCTATAAGTGTGTAGAATAGCCTGTGAAAATTTGAAAGCAATCGGTTCGGTAGAAAAAAAGTTAGGACCCGGGCTGCCAACTTCGAGGTGCCAACTTCGATCAATAATAATAATAATAATAAACTATTAAATTTTTTCAATAAATTTTTATTTTGTATCTCTAACATTTAAATAAGAACATCCTAAATATCCAAAACGATTCATTTTTATTTTCCTACAAAAAAACGCCCTCCAAAAAAGACATGAAAATCGGCTTAAGTTACCAGACTACTACCTTGAAGGGAATAGTATATCGATATATCGCTTATACGGGAGAACCTACTGTATACGCCATATCATAACGCATTAGTCCTGGAGAGCCTGATTTGTATTCGTGCTTCTCCTCACCGATAAGTGTATCTGGAGATGTTTAAGTTTCGAGGGAGACTGAAAGCTACGAGGGTTACGGTATACACTCGGTACGAGAGAGAACGATAAAAAAGAGAAATAATAAAAAAAACTGATGCTCGCGACGCGATAAAAATAATTGAGCATCGTTGAACCTCTGGTAAGACAGGTATAATTAAGGAAGCCAGGTAGATACGCCTATCGGGTCACGGACGTGTATTTAATTGGAAAGTACTCGCGTACATCTCGAAATAACGAGATATGACCGGCTGTACGTGTGCACGAAAATTAAAAATAATATATACAAGCCTCGGTCTCGTCTGCATATGTATAAACAGGTTAAAAGTCAAAAGACCTTATTGCCGATGAATTTACACTCAAGACTATGTGAAACGGGGCCCTTTTCATTTTCAGCGATCCACATATGTAAACTGAGAGTGTGATTGTTATTTGTCGGATGCTTTTCACAATAATTATCTTCATGAAACTTTGCCCTTTCATTAAACACACGTTTCACTTCGATTAACCTCGAATTTATTCTCAATTGGTTTGGTTTCAAGTAAAAATTTATTTGTATCCGTATTTATTTTCAACGAGAGTGTCTCGTTATGTCGTGAGTCGTCAAGGATGCAGTAGAACACTGTGCCGCATAAATTTGTTGAGCAAAAAAAAAAAACTTAAAACAAGTCGATAAAAGAAAAGATTGGCTGAACGTCGTTGCCGCGGATAATTGGGCGATTATACGCACCGACAATACAGGAAGTCGTAAACACACTTAGCGAATGAAACTGGTGGTGCCTTTTGCTCTCGGAGCCCTATACGGTATACGGGTCAAGTATTTATACACATGAATATATATATAAATAGTTGACCGTGCTTTGAAAGAGGATTTCGTGTAAGAGTTTCCAGGCACAGAGAAGAGATCGTCCTGAAATTGTCGGAATCGGCGACTTTACGATGTTCGTGAGTCTCGCGAGGAACACCGGTGATAAAGAACAAAGAGATAAAAGCTCGAAGCGTGCATGACGCCCGATGCGTCTCAATGTGATCCTCGTGTAATTGAATTTCGACGTTATATCGTTTTTTCCCGAAACGATTTCTCGATTAGAAAATTATGTACTTTAAGTGCCTACCCCTTCCGCCGGAGCCGTCATGCGGATGAACGTCACGCAACGGAAGGAACGAGAGAAAAGAAGCTTCCTTCGCCTCTTACGAACGTGGCACAGTTCCAGGATCAACAAGGACGCGAAATATAAAATGTCAAACACAGGTCGCGTCTTTGTGAATCGATATCGCGCGATCTGTGTGTTGCCATCTCTTTCCTGCCCCTCATCCCACCCCCCCTGTAATAAGGCGAACGATTTATTGCTAATGGAATTATCAGAGAATACACTAATACTACTTGGTACTAACGGCAGGGGTTTTGCGGTCGTCCTATTTTTCTTTGGCCAAACAATTTGCCAAATTTACAGCTATGACGTATAAGTTGGCGAGTATAAAGATACGAAATATGGACGATGATTTGTGTCTGCGCGAACGGAAATGTACCATTTCATGAAAATAACGTGATAATAATGTGGAATATAATTAATTGTGAATTAATGAAATTTCCTTTCTCAATGAAGATCAATTTGATTCCGTGAATACAAAATTTCAAGGTATATTCACGACGGTGTTTTAAAAATGTTTTATGTTGTCAGAACATTGACTTTTAACGGATTACTATGAGCTTATATAAGGCCAGAAATAACTTTCCCATTAAAAATATAATATTGCTCAAGTTAACCGTTTATCGTTTGAAAAAACGGTCTCCGCTCGAGGACGAGTTAGTGTTCTTTAAAAAAAAAAGAAAATGAGCTGAGCATACAGGGTTTCGCGGAAAATATAATAGCATAGAGAATAAACGTCTTGAGCGTTACAGTATATTATGCCTCGAATATAGCGAGGCCAAAAATGCTCTTTTTACCATCCTAACGTTGCATTTTTCCTTCGTATACTCTTTTGGAGCAGCAATCCAGAGAGGTTTCATCCGCGTTACACGAATAGTTATTATTACTATACATATCGGGGTGGGAGGGTGGTTTTTTTTTCTCTTCCCTCCGTTACTGCAGACAAGGGTCGAGAGCTCAGCCACGCTCGCACATTAGTTGTACTTTTGCCGGCGCGATATCGTTCTGTGGCCAATTCGGAAGATTCACTTTGGCACTGTTATACCCGAGTATATCCGGTCCGGAAAGTGTTCTGAATACGTCTGAGCCCCGAGAGAGAGAGAGAGAGAGAGAGAGAGAGAGAGAAAGAGAGAGTAGGGTGAGGAGTATAATACAAGTTTTAGACGTGGTGAATAGAGCGTGGTAGTATCTTCTTTCTTTAAAATCCTCTCGTCGCCCCAGAGGTTCAAACTTCTCTGTTTCCCTCTTTCTCTCTCTGTGTTCTGTGTGTAAGTGTGTGTATGACGTCGCGGTTTTATCGGTGTTATTCATGAGGCTCTCGTAGTCGTTAAGAGATAGCCGACTGCTGAATCGTCGAGGTGCTTGGATTAAAAAATAAAATAAGAAAAAATAGCGAAATAATACGAAAGGGTGCTATGAAAATTTAAACATTCTCCTCCCTTGTAACATTTTCTTTTTATCACAGTTTATACATTCCATACATTCAACGGAGAACGGTAAACGCGCGGTCAGTGCGCGGTTTCGGCGTTCTGTCGTGTTAAGCAGTATTGGACCGGGATTAGTAACGCGATGGGTGACCGTTGTGCACTAGGACACATCGACTAGTGAGTGAGGAAGCGGTTTTTCTTCATTTCTTACGATATTTACCGAACACTTAAATTAAACCTAGTCACAATGAAACTTCGTCAAAAGCTGTTTGTATAGGTTTTTCGCACTTTCCCTGTGCCGAAGTGCAAATGCGCTAAAATCACTGCATCAGGAAAGAGGAGCTGTAGACAATATTCTGGAGGGGGATCATGAGGAGCGAAAATGAGAACAAAGGGGAAGGGACGTAAAAACCTAAAAAAGGTGTACGATGGAAATACTGAACAAAACAAAAACATTCCATACGTTCGTAAATATTTACAAACCCTCTGATTGTTCGTGCGTAACTTTGACATCATAATTAAACAAAATTGACTGTCAAAATTAATTCTCGTGATTATATACGAGTTCTGTTCAAGAAGTATCGCGAATTTTGAATTTCCGCGGGCTACGTATATTCGATTTTCGATTTTATTGTGGCGTTAGGTTGGTACTCGTGTCCCACACTTATGCTGAAAAAATCGGCCATTTTGAATGTTTAGTTAATTGTTGACAGCTGTTTTGGTTAGACGTTTTGGCTTGTCTTCGATTTTTGCCTATTCCAAAAAAGGAGCTTTCATTGCGATGATTGAGCTTTGGTTTCCACGTCGTAACTATAAACCCATGATTCGTCACCAGTTATGACCCATTGGAGCAAATTTGGGTCGTCGCGGACCGAGTCCAACAGCTTCTTAGAAATGTTAACGCGACACTGTTTTTCTTCGGAATTGAGCAATTTTGGCACGAATTTCGCGGCGACCCGTCTCACGCCCAAATCATTGGTAAAAATCGAATAACACGAGCCAATCGATATGTTTAGTTCCTCAGCAACTTCTCTAACGGTGATTCGACGATTGGCCAATATTATTTTCTTCACTTCATCAATGTTTTCGTCTGTTGTTGATGTGTTCGGGCGTCCGGAACGCATTTCGTTGTTCGCATCTTCTCGGCCCTCTGAGAACATTTTGTAGCACCGATAAACGTTGCTTTGGTCCAAGGTAGCTTCACCATATGCCACAGTCAACATTCAGAATGCGTCCGCGCACTTAAAGGCCGTAGTCTGTTCTAGAGCGAGATTTTTGACGTCATTTCTAATGTGCAATAACGTTTAAACCGTTGTAGTTGCCTTGATGAAAATGTACACGTGCATTTATTGATCCTTACAAAATACTGGTACATTAAAATAAAAATTTATTTTAAATATTTTCATGTAGTTTTTTGCCTTGTGCGCATGGCATGGCGTTTTGACATGGTGCGCCGAAATCGGCGCACACTCTGGACGATATTGTATGCATCTGAAAAAAAATATATATATATTTTCTCAATCTGTATGAGTATTCTGAGCACTGGTAGCAGAATTGGTACTTAAAAAAATTTTTTGTCAAAATGGCGGCCTGTTGAACTTTCATTAATGATATTTCATACATTTTCGGGAATTTGACGAGTTATAAAATGTCGGCAAAATTATTGTTCGACCCAATAGAAAATTTTTTTAAGTACCAATTCTGCTACCAGTGCTCAGAATACTCATACAGATTGAAAATATAAATATATATATTTTTTTTCAGATGCATACAACATCGTCCAGAGTGGGCGCCGATTTCGGCGCACCATGTTGCAACAGGGCAAAAAACTACATGAAAATATTTAAAATAATTTTTTTTTTAACGTACAAGTATTCTCTAAGGATCAATAAATGCACGTGTAAATTTTCATCAAGACAACTTCAACGGTTAAAACGTTATTGCACATTAGAAATGACGTCGAAAATCTCGCTCTAGACCAGACTGCGGCCTTAATTTTGTTTTTCACACAAAATTTGATACAGATTCTTTGATCCATTTTTTGGAATAGGCAAAAATCGAAGACAAGCCAAAACACGTCTAACCAAAACAGCTGTCAACGATTAACTAAACATTCAAAATGGCCGATTTTTTCAGCATAAGTGAGGGATATGAGTACCAACGTAACGCCACAAAAAAATCGAAAATCGAATATACGTAGCTCGTGGAAGTTAAAAGGTCGCGATACTTTTTGAACAGACCTCGTACGTGTAACAATGAAATTGATACGTACACACGCAACAGTGATATCGTTTGATGGATTTTCCAATCGAAAAAACGTTCGTTATACGACATTACACGACTCTCGTAATACGTACAAATATATTGATTGATTTTATATATTTACGGTTATCGATGGCGCCTAAATTAAACCTAGTTACAACGAAACTTCGTGAAAAGCTGTCTGTATAGGTTTTTCGCAGTTTCCCTGTGCCCCCGTGGAAAGGCAATAAAATCAGTGAATCAGGAAAGAGGAGCTGTAGGCAATATTCTGAGGGGGATCACGAGGAGTGAAAATGAGAACAAAAAGTTAAGGGACGTAAAAACCTAAAAAGGTATACGATGGAAATACTGAACAAAACAAAAACATTCCATACGTTCGTAAATATTTACAAAGCCTCTAATTGTTGGTGCGTAACTCTGACATCATAATTAAACAAAATTGACTGTCGAAATTAATTCTCGTGATTACATACGTGTAACAATGAAATTGATACGTGCACAGGCAACAGTGATATCCTTTGATGGATTTTCTAATCGAAAAAACGTTCGTTATACGACATCGCACGTCTCTCGTAATGCGTACAAATATATTGATTGATTTTATATATATATAAGGTTATCGATGATTGAAACGGCTTTATGTTGAGCGTCTGTGTGTACAGAAGCGGACTCACGCAAACGTATAGGAGAATCGAACAGTCCCTATCGCCGGGACGTTTGATTCGGCGGGCCGTTCACATTACTAATGCAGCCCACGTTGATTCGGTGACACGCGGTGTGTCCCGAGCGATATTAGCATAGTGTCAAACTTATAATTGACGTCGTCCGATCGATATTTTAATTTATCTAAGGGGAAAACGTCCCCGGAGTCGGGCGGCAACCTGTCAGTTCATACAACGACTAAAGACAGGGCCCAGTATATGACGTGGATAGGGGTTGGAGGGAGGAGGGCATTCGCAGCTCTCTGTGAGTTATTTAACCACCGAGTGAACAGAATTTTCTTTCTCTCTCTCTCTCTCTCTCTCGGCTCCTCGGCCTCTCTTCTACATTCACATCTTGCTGCGTGAGAGTGGAAAATTGAAAACGCGACGCGAACTATTGAGATGTCATATACATACCTTGGTCTCGCGATTGGCATCGCGGCAGCCACCGGGAATGAAATACTTATAGGTATGTACAGGCTGATTCAGAATTATAACAGATTAAACCGTTTCGTAACAACTGAGCATAATTCATCTTGATTTTTTTCTAATTGACTCATAAACGTTTGCCAAAATTTAGATTCGAAATATCGTTTAGTACGCCAAATGTTCGGCGGAAAATTTTGCACGGATTACAACAATTATGGATCCCTGATACACAATCGCTCAATTGTTATCGCGATAAAGATTCATTTTTCATTACCATTTTATTTTTGCTCAATTTTCAACCTAAACCGCGGATGAAAGAAGTAAAACATTTTCATTGACGAGACATATTTGAAGGGTGGGATGTTCATTTTCAATGTTCTTGATGATGTTTTCGAGCCTTTTTCTTTGTTCAACTTCGCTGTATCTCGAAAATTCAAAAATTTCTGTTAACTTCGAACGTCGGAGGATTTTTCTTTTCCATAGATTCACCCGTTAACCATTTTCTAATTGGCTTTCACAATAATCAAAAATAATCGGAAATTGATAGAAAAAAAACATTACAGTCATTTTACTCAGGGCGCTGTTCAAAATGACCGACGATGAAATTTATCATCTGTTCTGAATCACCCTGTACGTGATAATAGATATATAGCGCTCCGAGAGGTATGCGCCTCGGGTCAGGAAGTAATAATAAGTAAAAATAGTCGCGTCTCTTCGTTCTATCGTTTTTCCCCATCGTCTGGTCTCTCGACAGTCACCGCAGCGCGGCAGAGCGCGCACACACGGTAGAGAGAAGCGACTACCATCAATTACTTCAGCAATTATCCACGCCGGGCGGCTAGTCAACGAGGAGGAATCCAATTAGCGTTGATTAAATTATCGCGAATAACGTATATAACATATATACCCAAACCGCTCTAGGAACATTGGGGACCGGCTCGGAATATAACGGAAAATCGACACAGTCTTTGGCCATTCACCGGAGGACAGAGCACTACTCACTGATGTTCTTCTTTTTTTTTTTTGCTCCTATATTTGGAATATCCGATAGGGCAAAATGTTTGAATGACGAAAAACTATTTCAGGGAATAATCAAGCTGTGTTTATAATTTTTACTCAATTGTCATCATTAGTCGTAATTATTTTTGTGCAATCATTTCTTAATCTCGAAACCTTCATCGGCGAGGTTTCAAATGAATGAAACTTTTTCATAAAATTATCAATCTCGGCTGTGTCACTTACGATAGCAGGAACACGATTACATTATCAAAAACGACAAGTTACCTAGACCATACAGTTATTATGGAAACGACGAATTGTGAATTATAAGATACTAGCTGACTCGGCGAACTTCGTACCGCCTAACAGTCAATGAATGTCGTGTTAACTTTTAGCTAAACTTAAATTAGAATTTCATTAACGTAATAAAATTAATACTAATAATTTATTAAGTTCAATAGTTTATTAGGATAATATGTATAAAGAAAATAATAATTCAATAAAAGTAGAATAATCAAGTATTTCAATGGCGTGTCAGCAAGACATTTGCTTCATTGAAAGATATGTATTTTGCTGCGTAGGTTGCACTCGAGTTGATTCTCTTCGGTGAAGCACCTTGTGATATACGACATTTTTCGTTTTGTTATCAGGCGCAAGAACAAATAAAGCGGATGGCCAACCCTAAGACCACCCCCCCCCCCCCAGGTTAGATGCCAAATCTAATTTATTTAAAAACCCATTTTATTCATCATTTTTTTTCCGTTAATTTTTCAGATATTTTAATAGTTATTCTGCTATTCGGGGCGGAGATGAATTCAACAAATCAGAGATCATTAAAATCGGTTCAGCCGCTCTTGAGTTATAAGTGGTGTAACTAACCCGACTTTGTTTTATACATATATAAAGAGGATATTCAAATAGGAAAAAAACCGGATCCTCTCACCCTGAAAGAAATCGCCGATGAAAATAGAAATTGTTTCGGAAGTAGCAAATTTCCTCTCATCTATAAAGCATTGTTTCCTATCTCATAAATTCGATTGATTCTTCGGGAAAAAAGGTTGTACACTCTTTCATGAAAATGAATTGTAACAACATGAAAATATCCACTTTTCGGCAAATGGAGAAAGAAAAATAATCTTTCACCGTGAAGATATGTTTTACGAAGACTATCTCTCTTACTGCCTTTAATTTGTGTTAGAATTGAAAATATTAACAATAATCCCTTTTTATTGGTTGGACAATTGAATGAACGAGGTTTGAACTTCGAATAAACATTGCTCCTGGACTAAGCAGTTGGAGATTCCTTTTTCTCTAAAAAAAAAAAAACAGATGATGAAACGATCGTTTCACTGCCGTTTCACTGATCGGTTCAAGCCATTCAAGTATTTCCTAAAAGTCGTTAAAAGCTTTGCTTAACGAAGCTTTCAACGAGAAAATTTTATTTCCATTCATCCAATTTCGTCTCAATCTCGTTCGAAATAATCTTCGAATAATACTGCTGAACAAAAAGGAAAAACGTGCCAATGACTGTAATACTGGCTTCTCATAAAAGAGCCAATAATTTACAGAGGCTAGAAAATCAAATCAAATCAAATCAAATCAAATCTCTCTCTCTCTCTCTCTCTCTATATATATATATACATATATATCGGTATGATCGAGCAGTTCGTGAATTTTATTGACTTCTCGAATGAGCGTTTTCGCTCGTCTCGAGTTTCTCCAGACTCTTTTATATGTCTCCATATAATTGGCCACGTTTTATCCACCGATTGGCGAGAGTCGCGGTAGATGAGAAAATACGTGATTGGTTTATATTCATGCTGGCCAAAGCTCATCTCTCTTTCTCTCTCCCTCTCTCTCTTTTTATTATCGACACCGTCGATGTCATCTCGTCTTTTCTCCGACATCGGCTAGCCGCTGAAAAACCTCTCTTATTAATTGTCTTCGTCGAGTGTGTTAATTGGTTACCGATCGCGAGATTCACCTTCGTAGATCTTTCTTATTTACAGATGGTTATACTTGTGGTATTTTGCTGCGATATATTAACAGCAATTATTTATGCGAGACATATCGACTTCGTCGCGGTGTCAAATGGAAAAAGTTGTTTTCTTCATAACCGATCGTTCGGTATTATTGGCACAAAATATATTACGAGTCTCTTCATTTGAAATACGATCAGGATCAATTATAATTAATCAATTAATTATCTCGCACATCTATACAGGTATTAAACAAATTGGATTGAAAAATAATTCAATATAATTTCATGAAAAAAAAAATATATATTCTAACTTATGATAATTGTGCATAACGAAATAGTACAGCTTCTTTTTGTTTTTACAAACAATTTAGAATAATTTGTGCAACATTCTTCATTTCTCATGAAATCTCAATAGTTTTCAACGAATATTCAAAATTGTTACAATATTATTTTCAATGATTTTGTCCGTCGCCATAGACAGTTTTCCAAATTATTTCCTCGACATTACAAAAGGGTCGAACTTCTGTTTAAGGTAGTAGTCTGGTAACTTAAGCCAATTTTCATGTCTTTTTTGGAGGGCGTTTTTTTGTAGGAAAATAAAAATGAATCGTTTTGGATATTCAGGATGTTTTTATATACATATTAAAGATACGAAAAAAAATGTTTTTAACAAATTTAATAGTTTATTATTATTATTATTATTGATCGAAGTTGGCACCTCGAAAAAAAAGCGCGTGGGTGGCCCCGGTGATTTTGGCTCTTGATGTTATCTGAAATAAAAAATTGGACAAAAAATTTTTTTTTTCCAAAGTCCGCCATTTTGTTATTTATCCATGAAATTTAACTTCAGTAGTTCCGACCAGAATAACATGTCTATAGATTAAGAATTATCAAGAATTTTCGATTTCAGATAACATCAAGAGCTAAAATCACCGGGGCCACCCACGCGTTTTTTTTTTCGAGGTGCCAACTTCGATCATTAATAATAATAATAATAAACTATTAAATTTGTTCAAACAAATTTTTTTTTGTATCTTTAATATGTAAATAAAAGCATCCTAAATATCCAAAACGATTCATTTTCATTTTCCTACAAAAAAACGCCCTCCAAAAAAGACATGAAAATCGGCTTAAGTTACGAGACTACTACCTTAAAAAAAAATCGATTTTTCGTTTAAGAAAAACAACAACAGTTCGAAACATTATTCGCGAGTAGAGGCAAAAGTTTGACGTTGCGATTGTTAAGCCGCGATATAAGCCGACGATGATGAGATACACGATAAAATATAGAGTTGCCTCATTGGTTAAACGGAATAGAGAATGCGCGTCACGCCAGATTGAGTTACATTCAGTCACCGCGACGAATATTCACTAATCATGGGGATTAGTCGACGTTTCCCTTGAATCCTCTATTTTGGTACACGTCGGGCGTTTGAGCGAAGTAACGCAGCGACGGTGAAAAGGGACACGATAAGTGACGAGTGTAATACCGATGCAAATTATTTCGTGAACAGAAGACTGGAGCACGAAGCACACATGATCGCGATTTGAATTACCGGCTCTGGCATTCAACTCGGCACGAACACTCGTCTAGGAAATCTCGCTATCCGTTCTGTGTCCTATGAAATTCACGCGCACACCCACACGTTTATCACGTATCTACGCGGAGTTACAGAAACGTGTGTGTATGTGCGCGAAGCGCGAACATTGAGCGCACGCACTGTCGGCTAGCGAGAGAGCGATAAATAACTTAACAGCAATTACTTAGCCGACAGATGTCGAGTCACTGTACCGAACTCTCTCTCTCTCTCTCTCTTTCTCTCTTTCTCTAATTCTGTGCTACTCTCCTCGCGATAACGGACGTTCATTATGCAATGGACGTGCGTGTTAGAGAACGACATGTCAAATGTGTACATATAGTGCAATGCTGGTTAGGATCTGTGATGCGTGGCGCGATGACCGAGAATTTCCCACCGTAATATGCATGTTACTCAAATGTTAAACTCGCATATATGTATATATATTATTCATTCATCGTTGACGTCGGCACTTGAAACTATCATCATATCGTCATCGTCATCATCATCGCTACAACATTGTGAAACTTCATAGCCAACGCTTTATTATTATTATTAGTATTGTATACCTTTTTCAGATTTTGACGCCCCTTCTTTTCTGCTTCCACTTCCAATTCATCCTTTGAGTTCTCCTTCGGATTGTTATCCGCAGCCACTCTTTCCCAATTACACTACTGTGTTGCATTTGCACGAGGGCACAGGAAAACTGCTGAAAACCTCACAGACGGCTACATTTTACTGTAGTTTCAGTTGTCAACATCAGAAAATCAGAAAAACTGCCTTCCACTCAATAATCGGCGAATCTATACACGGCTAAACGTTCACCCATCTCAGTATTGAGCGCAAACAATACTGCTCAACATGAGAAAATATCGGTCTTGTGGAGCCTAACTGCTCTATATCCACATAAACATGAGTAATCCTGAAAAAAATGAATTCATTTTATTCAAACTGTTGTTACTTGATTAACAGAAAATTAAGTTTATAACAAACTAGCCGTTTGATCGTAGATCAGCTACTTTGACCTCTTGCACTTTTGCACAACGAAAAAAAACTCAGTTTTTCAACTTTTCTACGATTTTTTATCTTTCGTAAAGTTTCCAATTTGGCGCATAGACGCGAAACGTTCCGATAGGACAGAGACGAGAAAAGTAGAGATTTGTAACGCACACACACCTTTTCCGATCCCTCAGAAGAACTGAAATCCATCTTTCATCAACTACTCCCTCCATAGAACCTCAATAGAGACTGCGGAGAACAAAGTCCGCGACGTCAAGACAATCGGTGGAACGAATTAATACCGAAACGAGAGACGAGAGTCTCGGGGAGTGACGTGAATCGGCAGCGTTGATTAGACACGGAAAGAGAAAGAGAGAGAGAGAGAGAGAGAGAAAGAGAAAGAATATCTGAACGAAGGCAGCCAAATATAGATAGTGTGGAGAACGATTTAGAATGAAAAAGAGATCAAGGAGAAGAGAGGACAAAGAAGAAAAAATAGTACCGTGAAGATAGTACGAGGAGGAAGGAGGGAAGTGAGTGAAGAGATTCGAGAAATAAAAATTGGGAGAGAGGATGAAGAGTTATTCCATTGGAAAAAGATCGAGACAAACCGCGGACTCTGGTGTATAAGCTCTTTCGAGTATAGATTGTTATATATAGAAGCGAGCGAGTCATGCCCCATTGTTCCGCGGAAGATTGGCTGAGTCGGCGCCGTATGCCCGAGCCGGGACGTTTGACGAAGCCGCGCGATCCCGATGTATCTATAATATATACACACATACAAGGAACAGATATATAGATGTATATGTATCGTTGCCGAACCAAACTGAGCTTCACGAAGATTGATTGGCGGTGATAGAGAGAGGCCCGAGATCGAACGAGCGAGAGCGGCACGAAACGGGTGCACAGAAGCTCAATAAGGGTAATTAATAGCAGATCAACGATGAGACTCTCGTAGCAGTTCGCAGCAGATCCGCGCCGATGCCTCTACATGTCTACTCGTTTATATCTCCCTGTCGAAGGCGAAAGAGAGACCAAAGAGTGACGGAAAGACCGAGCATATGGTGATCGAGATGAGAGATCAATTTTCAGCCCATCATTTCGAGGGTTAAACGTATCTTGGAGAACGCGCCGCGAGATGTCGAGAGATGTCGAGAGATGTCGAGAGATGTCGAGTGATGGCAGCTCAACCATCAAGAAAGAACAGAACCAAAATAGGAATCACCGAGCAATGAGAGAACATATCAGAAATCCACTGAAAAAAATCGTTAACAAGTTTGGAATAATCAAATCGCACAATAACCTCAAATCGTTAGGAAGCCTCGAAAAAAAATGGCCGTTCGAATAACCACGTGCACAATACAAACAATATGGTATTTTCCACGAAAATTGCTGCATCAACCGACCATTGTTGGTATCCTTTTGAATTCTTATACTACTAACTACGCGGTTGAAAATAAAAGGGACGCTCATGAAAGAGCGTTTATCGGAAACAGAATTGCGTGCAAGAGGCGTCCATTTGTTGATGACTTTGCATTAACACTAAGGACGTTTCTCATTCTTTCGTTTGTGCAAAGTATACGCTAAAGATCCAATCTTACAATGCCTTTGTATTCTCATGGTGCCTGTTAGGTTTAGTGATTTTCGTATGTTCCACATCTTCTCTTGGATCCGCGCAGTTCCCATCGCCAGTGCGTTCATCCATCTGTTTACTCTCGTCAAGCGCACGGAGATCGCCGCAGTTTGTGGCTGTAAGCCTCGTTGTCACGCGAAAAAAAAAGCTCAACACGCAATGCCCACTGACGGAGGGTTAGCATGGTGAGGGATCAGCGAAGAAGACGATCCGGAGGACGATCAACGAGACAGAGAGAGAGAGTAGGATTGAATGAATATATAGATCCTCTGGTAGCTCCGGCATCACACACGAGTTTCCGCCGAAGAAGCGCGCGGTTCGGACGGCGCATCGCCCGCGGGAGTTTCAATCATTGACCGCGTGTCCGCCGACGTCATTTATATCTGTCAGACCCGACTCCTCCTATCCCTGGCCATCGACTACAGCATCCCTTTCTCTTTCTCCCTTCCTTTTTCTTCATTTATCTTTCGATCCTTCACTTCCTTTCCTCCGCAACAGCCGGCTGACGTGCCGCATCAACGCTGTTTTCCATTGATATACTTTCGTGATCGTTGTCGCCGACTGCTGCGGCTTGTTGCGAAACCGTCAAGCCCCAAAGCGGATATTTTTTTATATACGACGAGAAATCACCCCGCGGACAACGAACTTTTTTTTCAATAGCTGACGAGAATCGCCGCAGAAGGATTGTTCATGTACAATCCGTGTATATCCTTCGTTCCTCCTTCGACGTCCGACAAGTAACCCTACCCCCCCCCCGTTCCCCCAACGATCTCGTTTGCATTCTTCGATAAATCGGAAAATTATCGTTCGGATACACGAAATTTCTCCAGATAAATCTTGCGCAAACGCACATACGGATGAGTTCACATTGCAGTGAATACCAATTAGATTAATCGGACAATTACTCCGCGAACGGAACGTCAACGAGAATTTGTAAATTGCGAATCAAGCGTAGCCAACGTGTGTGTATAATCGTGTGATGCTGGGTATCCATTATACATACGAGGGGGGACCCAAAAAAGAATGGGAATTTCGTCATAATTTCTTTATTTTTTAATATTTTTACACCAAATTTTGATCACCTTCAAAGTATTCTCCTTTGACCACAACGCACCTCTGCAAACGATCCTTCCAATGTTCAAAACATTTTTTAAATTCACTTATCGGGATGTTCTTTAGGCCTTCCAGCGATTTTTGTTTTACCTCCTCCACAGTGGCAAAATGCTTGATTGCTGCTTTGTTTCGGGGTCGTATCCATAGCACCACGATTCATCACCAGTAATCACCTTGGAAAAAAGTTCACGGTCCTCTTCGAGCTGATTTTGAAGTTGAAAACATGTCTGAAGTCGACGTTCCCTTTACTCGTCTGTGAGAAGGCGAGGGACAAATTTGGCTGCAACTCTGCTCGTGTGCAAATCTTTGCATAAAATCCTCTGAATTAAACTCCATGATATCCCAGACATCTCACAGAGTTGATCAATGGTTTGGCGACGGTCTTCACGAATGAGAGCATTGATTTTTTCGACGTTTTCGTCACTTCTTGACTTTGAGGGACGTCCTGAACGGGGTTGGTCTTCAATTGACTCTCCTTCATTTTTAAAACGTGAAAACCACTCGTAAACTCTGGTTTTACTTAGGGCAGTATCTCCTTAAGCGATCTTAAGCATTAAAGTAGTTTCGGCGGCCGATTTCCCCAATAGGAAACAAAATTTCACAGCCGCGCGTTGCTCTCGACAATCGGCCATCACGTTTTCGCCGAATTGGAAACGTTGTTTCACTACAAAAATTCCCACGGGCGAACCGATGCACTCACGGCGACAGAACTTCGCACACTAACTCAGGAGACGTGTCCCCAACGGACACCTGGTCGAGCAATGGGTTCCCCCACTCTCCCTCCCCACCGCAGCGCAATTCCCGTTTTTTTTTGGTCTCCCCTCGTATGTAATATTTATTCGTTATGAATTTAATTGCGTTGTTATTTTTCTCTCATTCCTCGGCAACGTGTGCTTCGTGATTTTTTTTCATTCATCAATCTCTGGCAAACAAAAAGGCGTAATGTTCACTCATTTAACGATCTTTCCCGATCGTTCGCGATCGTTCCCTCGCTCGTTGGCACATTTAAATATTGCACAAACATCGATTCACTGAAACGCGATAATTCGTGAAATCTAGGAAGCCTCATCGATGACCCTACGGTTGACATACTCGATAAAAAACGACGCGACACATGATAATCCATTAGTTGATAGAGTGAGCTGTCGAGCGGGCATTCGATGAGATAAAATTATAATGTCATGTATTGCGACGTCGAGAAGACTTAATAACACGGCAATAGGAATCAACAGCATCAAAATGTGTTAGTGTCTCTCTTTCTGTGTGCTCTCTGTGTTTGTCTGTCTACGTGCCTCTCGCACGATCCGTCCCGCTTCGTCAGACGAGAGATTATTATGATGTATAAATCATCTCGTTGCGCAATCTTTGTCTCTGATAATGCTCGAACATAAATCTGCATAAATCGTTCGGACAGAATGAAATATAGTCGTTTAAACCGAGTGAGTCTGTACATACTTGGATGAATATATTTATATGTCTGCATTTATTTCGTAATCGTTGCACGAGCATTGAGCTCCCGAACACGAAATGAAACCTATCGTCCTCACCCTATTCAACGTTGGTAGTGTGCCGGTCCTCGGTGTAATGCCGCGAGCAAAACGTATACCACGCAAAGATGCAAGAAACCGTGAGAAGGGATGCTCGACTAGGTTCCCTCTCTGATGCGGGTGTACGCGTCTCCGATATGGCTCTCGGCTGGAAACCACGCACTGTCTCTACTCCAACACGTTTCGACGACCCATTTGTTTCAATCTATGGACAGGGCTAATTACACGACTGGCATCGCCGCACCAAATGCTACGAAGAGCGATAACGGCGAGAGGAAGAGCGGCATCGATGCGTTACAGTTGTTCGCCAAAGACAATTATGATCGACAGTGGCCTCCGGCAAGTCGCAAATAAAAAAGTTTTATGACAAATTAGATATTTGCATATTGGTTTTAGATAATTTTTTCCTTGTGCATAAAACTTCTTGCGCAATACCTCCGATAAATCGCAAATAAAAAAGTTTCATGACAAATTAGATTTTTGCATATTGGTTTTAGATAATTTTTTCCTTGTGCAAAAAACTTCTTGCGCAATGCCGTGACTTCGATTTCCTGCCTTCCTCGCCCGTGGAATTTTCATGAACGAGGAAAAATTCTTAATTATAAATTGAAATTGTGAAACTAAAAAAATGCTTTCTTTAATTTATTCACAACTAGCTAACCCGACAAACGTTGTCTTGTCTGAGCTATGAATATTCAATTCAAACTGGAATAAATAATGAAAAAAAAAAATTATTTTAAAAACATAGTGTTTATTGTAACTGAAAATAAAAAATTGACTCCCTTAGTGTTTCTGTATAACCATGTATACCACGTGTTAGTCTATCAAAACTTACCGAAAAATCGATATTAAATTAAACTTTTAATATAAGGCGTGATTGCGGTGAACTAACTGCGCTGAACAAACACTTCTCAAAAAAACTCACTCAACAAACTCAAAACTGGATAAACGTTCAGATCGAATGGACTGTGCACTAAGAAATGGATAAATGAATTTTTTGATCCATAGATGCCGACCGATGCATCTTTTGAATCACATTTGCTTCGCGCGAACTGTCAAACGCGCGAAGGTTAAATAGTCGTTAAGTTTTCCGAAAAATTTCCAATTTTCTGCGCAATTTTCCTTATTTTTCTTTCCGTAAGAACCTTCTACGAAGTATTAGAAAACTTAAAAAAAAAGATGAATGAAATCGGTAAAGTCGTTCTCAAGTTATGGCGTGACCAAAATTAAACTAAATCTTGGATACTGCTTCTTCATCATTTTTACGCATTCACAAATTTCTCCTTATACGAGCAAACAAGGCCTTTTCAATTTGAAAAATTGAAAAGGGTAAATTCAATTTCCAAACGTGGATTTAAAAATTTCAAAACTGAATTTCAATTTCCAAAACGAGAAAAAAAAATCTTATTCGCGTCAACAAAGCGTCCTGTATGAAAGATGAAAAAATCAAAATTGCACGAAATTTCACAAGCCAATCGAATATGATTTTTAGAATACAGCGAGGGATTATTATTTTTTTCTACGACACAACAGTTTCTTGAACGAGCAATAATAATTTTAGAACATTCGTTAATTCCAATGATTTTCAATTTTGTCGAAAAAAAGAATTTTCATTCCTTTGGAATAATAGTTTTTAATTATATCATTGTCATAATCACGTAGATGTTTTTTTTTCAGTTAAATGGTACCCATCTCTTAGAAAAAGACAAATAAGTGTGCCAATTATTGTACCACGACATTCTACGAATGTATACACTAGTGATATTTATTTTCGTTTTGCCCTGTGATTCGGTATGGGCGATGTGAGTATTTCTCGAATCCTTTCGAGGATATGCTCTCGTCTCATTTCGTACTTTGTTGCTTTGCCGCAAAAGAACTTATTATTATAGGTAATAAATATATATATGTCTATATATATATACATTTTTTTTACTACATGTTCAGACAGCAACCGCGACTCTCGTAGTTGGTGCTCCGTTGATGCTGACGTTACATCGCAGGAGCGTCTCGCTGTCAGACTACATGGAGACAAACGAGCGACCGGCAATCAACCGCTGTTAGCCCGTCCGACCTTTCGCGACCACATCTGACCGTTCCCTTTTTACCCGCCGCTTCATCATAATTTATTGTGACACCGTCACGTTAATAACTCAATTTATTTCACTGTGCTTCGTGTCGTATTATATGGCCAATGGGGGCCCTGTGTGCGTTGTATTTTTATGAGATTCTCGGCCCCCGATGTAAAAGAGTGAAACGGAGAGATAAAGAGAAATATCCGTCTCTCGCTCTCTCTCGTGACATCGAGAATCCTGGGACCGCGCAACAGATGGTCGTACATGATTCTGATGATCTTGAAATATGGTGAGAAGACAGAAAAAATTCATTCGCTGATGTAGCAAAGCTTATTTCAGTGGTATAACATCTACAAAAGAGATTCCCGTGTCTTCGATACCCGGTAATATTATAACTGTTATTTTTCATTCGACGCTAAACGTGTAAAAGGTAATACGATCGTAAAATAAAAACATTTCTTTGAAATTCCGCCAAGCTCCCAATTGATCAATTTTCCGCTTAAGGTAGTAGTCTGGTAACTTCAGCCGATTTTCATGTCTTTTTTGGAGGGCGTTTTTTTGTAGGAAAATAAAAATGAATCGTTTTGGATATTTAGGATGTTTTTATTTACATATTAAAGATACAAAAAAAAAATTTTTTGAAAAAATTTAATAGTTTATCATTATTATTATTATTGATCGAAGTTGGCACCTCGAAAAAAAAGCGCGTGGGTGGCCCCGGTGATTTTGGCTCTTGATGTTATCTGAAATAAAAAATTCTTGATAATTCTTAATCTATAGACATGTCATTCTGGTCGGAACTACTGAAGTTAAATTTCATGGATAAATAACAAAATGGCGGACTTTGGAAAAAAAAGTTTTTTTTTCCAATTTTTGATTTCAGATAACATCAAGAGCCAAAATCACCGGGGCCACCCACGCGCTTTTTTTCGAGGTGCCAACTTCGATCAATAATAATAATAATAATAAACTATTAAACTTTCAAAAACATTTTTTTTTGTATCTTTAATATGTAAATAAAAACATCCTAAATATCCAAAACGATTCATTTTTATTTTCCTACAAAAAAACGCCCTCGAAAAAAGATATGAAAATCGGCTTAAGTTACCAGACTACTACCTTAATAAATCTAGTTTAATTCACAAAATAACATCATTTTTTTGTTTTCATTAATTTTTAATAAAAATGAAATTCGGTCGGATTCTGCGAAAAAAAACATTTTGAGACCTACATTATAGCGTGTTTTTTCCCATGTATTTAGGAAATGTGTTATTTATTTAACGTGATTTTACAAATCAGTCGATTAATGTTATATAAACCTCGACGCGAAAGTCGTTGATTGGAATAACTCCACTTCATTTATCACGAGTCATCAGTACGTCGATGGTTTTGTTACCCAATACCCCCGGACCCAATAACGATGATGCCCAAGAGAAAATACTTTCGTTCGAAGACACCGGGGGTTTAATAAACCATTAATGACCACAGCCGAATAATTGCAATTCGGTAAACGTGTATACAGGACATATATAGTAATGACGACGGTATAGTGAGGTATACGCGTCTCGATCGTTTCGTTTTATCGGCTCGGGACCCATTACCGGTCACGTATCGTTCGATCATTCGTGCCGTATATAGACGCGAGCTGCCGCGATGTTACACCCTTAATTGCCGTTCCTTTTTTCTTCTCCTCTCATATGTTTGCGTCTGCGGCAACAGTACATGCATATACATTTATGCAAGTGAACAGATGCACACACGCAAACAAACAAGCGGCAAGATTCCTTCGGTTCGGCTCTCTCACGGGCGCTACCGGCGTGCCGTCAATTAATGATTGGGCTTTAAATTTTCGTACCTCTCTGTTGGCTCGCGGGCAGAGCGGCTTCGCGCGCGTACGTGTCCCGCATTAGCGGATTGACGACCGGGTGGAAAAAAAAACGGGATAAAAGAAAAGAAACGACAAAGAAAAAAAACAAGAAAGGAAAGCCCGAACGTGAACAGCGTTCGGCGCGTGTAATGGCTCGGACGTGAAGGTGATGCTCGTTCGCCTATCATTTCGAAGTAGCCGTACGAGCCACACTCGCGTTTAGAATTCACACTTTGAGCCAAACTTCGCGCATCTATTAGGTACTAATACGCCAGGGTTGGACGGATAATTTGCGATCACTAAGAAGAATGGATACAAGGATAAAAAATAAAAAAATAAATCTTGGTAAAAGGTTTCTTGGTAAATGAGAGAGGCCCCTTGTACTATATTCGTGGGATGCCCCAATATCTTTACTCCATGAATAAACACACACACTTGGGCGAAGCTCAATTATTAAATTCCGATGTTGATGAGAAACGATTCGATTACCAATTGATGCTGTAAAATTTATAACCGTCAAAACGGTCCGGTCCAATTAGTCTCGAGTCCTTTCGTCCCAATAATCTAGACCCTCTCGCTATAATAAATCTTTCCATTAACTAAATTTCATTACTAAAGTGTATTGCTCTCTCGATGAAGATTTCGACTGCGTTCCTTCTTCGAGAATGACGGGGCTGTTGATCCCAGTAAGTAATTCCGGCTAATTTATGAGTAGTTATGAAATATACATTATTGGACAATTGTCCTTGTCATATGTCACCTGACGAAGGTCCGCGAACTTCGTATCCATTGTAGAACGGAGGAAATGAATAGAAATTGACAAAACGAGGGAAAAGAAAGATGGCCGAAGTGTAAAAGATGTTTCAATTGCACACTTATATATGGGAAAATTGCTAGAAAAGACGATGAGGAACCGTTGGTGCGTCGTGTCGACGGTAACACATCAAAGGATCGTTAAAAGACATTGAGTCTCTTCGTCACGCGTCATCAACGTGTCCGCTTTCGGTACCGGATGTCCCGACACACGATCCACCAAAAAGCTTGTGTGAGTGTGTGTGTGTCGACCCGATGACACGTGGGGGGATATGCGAAGCGATGCATGGAGCTTACTGATGCTACTGGAACCCGTTTAATTGCGCGAACGACGCGGATCAACGCGAACGCGAACCGCATCGGCTACCAAAGGTTCGTACGTTCGAAATGGTATAGAGAGAATGAGGGAGAGAGAGAGAGAGTCACATACCAACCTAGCCGCATCGCCGCCCGTTGGAACAAAGAGACCACTGTCGACCCGAGTACATTTACTGGCTTTTGCCATATCCCTCAACAACCCTCTCGTGTTCTCGCCATAAGGGGGCGAGAATGAGAGCTCGCTCTCTAGCTCGGTCGCTTTGATAGCTCACTTTGTGGCTTCCCAACGGCAACCACCTATTCTATTCACTTTCGCATAGACTAAAACAACATAGCGTATGCCGGCCTGGTAACAAAGTGACGATCATCGTGCAAAGTCCGTTCACAGATGAGCAGTGTTCAAGTGGAAAATTATTGGTTTTTTTTTTTGTTTGCAAATCATTTCATCAAACATAGTAATGAGAAGACATTGATAAATGGTTCAGTTACCAAAATGTCAAATGTCACATATTTTCCACATATTAATACGAATATCTCAATCAGCCCATGCATTGGAATTCTCACATTCGGAGTCGATCAACAAAAATTGTGATTCAGAGCCCGTCACCGAGAGGTTCTCCAATGAAACTTATGGAATAAACGTAAAATCCCACTGCTAACCAGGTGATCGATTCGTTTAAGCCAATCAAAGGTACGGTAAATTACGTCAGCTTCAAGATTGTCATCGTCGTCGTATCATAATAAACTCTGATGAAGCAATCGAGTCCACGTAGAATAGCGCGATTATTCATCGAGTTCGTGAAACGTATATCTATTCAAGCCATTCGAGAAAGGTAAGGCGCTCGCTAATTCGTCTTCCTTTCTCTTCGTCCTTGTACAACCAGCATCCCGCTCTTATAAAACGTTCCAGCAGCCGGTATCACCGGCAAGACAACCAACTCCGGGTCTATTGAACCTGCGACCAGTCACGCTCTAATGTAGAGACTCCCCCGTCTCGCGTTCCCCGTCGTGTGTCTCTGACACTTATTTCATTAGCGTCAAATTGAGTTATGCAAGTTGTATAAGGCAAGTGAGTAGCGGGCTCCGTCGTCTACAGAAGCGGTTTGTGCTGCACGCCTCTCTATACATAAATATATGTTCGCTCCAAAAGCCACATCGGGACACAAATGAGGTGCGGACGTAAAAAAAAAAAGGATCTTGATAATTGTGATATCATAACTTTGACGATCCCTTTCTCATTCTTCGGTTTAAGTTTGATATTTCACTCTCATTCGACACCGCTTTCGTTCAATAATTAAAGACAAATTCTAATACTCATTCTCTTTTAAGGGTTCACATACCGCTGCGCGCGCTGAAACCCGAGTAAATTTGAAAAATTATTATAGAGGTTGTATGGTGAAAAAAAATGAAATTGTTGATTTCACATTTTTTATTAACTTTTCAACTATAAGAAAAAAAATAAAATTTTTTTTTTTTTCAATATTAACATTATTTTGTACGGGTATGGAAATGGACTACTGATGAAAACGATGGGGTCTCCTTGTCGATATCATAACTTCACCAAAAATTATCCTATCTGCAAAAATAAAAAGGAATCTAGTAAAATAAGGTAGTAGTGATAGTCTGATGGGATTTGTTTTTTTTTTTTTTTTTTTTTCAAAATAAAAAAATTACAGTATTTCAGACTTTAGTATGCAATTTAAAAAAAATAGTGTTTAATAATTTATAAAGAATTGTCCAATCAAAGAATTAGAAAAACCTCTTGTCAGACTGTAGAGAAAATAATTATTAAGATTTAAAAATAAATATTAAATAATATAAAAAATTGACTGAGTTATCGTCCGGACATTGTCTAAAAACATAGTTTCGAGAAAAACGCGTTTAAAGTTTCTGGTAGGTAGCCTTCCCAACCCGATGTTAGGTTACATTTGTTGCTATAACTTTGTAACGGAGTAGAATTTTCTTAAAAGTTTTTTTTTTAACGCGGTAGTCTGGTCTAGAGCGAGATTTTTGACGTCATTTCTAATGTGCAATAATTTTTAAACCGTTAAAGTTGTCTTGATGAAAATTTACACGTGCATTTATTGATCCTTAGAGAATACTTGTATATTAAAAAAAAAAAATATTTTAAATATTTTCATGTAGTTTTTTGCCTTGTTGCAACATGGTGCGCCGAAAGCCGCCTCAATCGGCACCCACTCTGGACGATGTTGTATGCATCTGAAAAGAAAAATATATATATTTTTTCAATCTGTATGAGTATTCTGAGCACTGGTAGCAGAATTGGTACTTAAAAAAAATTGTTGACAAAATGGCGGCCTGTTGAACCTTCATTACCGATATTTCATACATTTTCGGGTATTCGACGAGTTATAAAATGTCGGCAAAATTATTGTTCGACTCAATTCTGCTACCAGTCCTCAGAAACAGGCTACCTAAGGTACGTGCAAAATTTGAGCTCGATCGGTCCATTAGGTATCGAGATATCGTGGTCGCCGATTTGAAAAACATAGTTCTGAGATAAACGCGTTCAAAGTTTTGACACCGTTAAATGAGCGACTCAGTAGCCTCTGCGTTAGCTGCTTCCCGACCGCGCTACCTGAGCGCGCGGCTTGCTTAGAATTTTTATTTCTCGGCTAATTTTTGAAATATCAATAAACGGTTTTCAGGAGCGTATGAAGAAAGGTCTAAGGAATAAGAAAATGAAAAAAAAATCGATTTTTTCAAATTTCTAGACCAGACTACCGCCTTAATTCTTAAAAGTATAAAGAATAAAATTCTGTAAAAAATATTTATTAAGATTAAAAAAAAAGTTAAAAAATATAAAAAATTGACTGAGTTATCGTGCGGACACTCTCTAAAAACGTAGTTTCGAGAATAACGCGTTTAAGTTTCTGGTAAGTAGCCTTCCCAACCCGATGTTAGGTCACATTAGTTGCTATAACTTTGTAACGGAGTAGAAGTTTCTTAAAAGTTTTTTTTTTAATTCTCAAAAGTATAAAGAATAAAAATCTGTAAAAAAAATCGATTTTTTGAAAATTTTAGGGGTATGTCAACCCCTAATAAATATATTTTTTTCAGAATAATCATTCATAATGACTGTTAGAATAGACTGACTGTTTTTAATTTTAGTTTTTCGTTTGAATGGTTCTTATTTCTGAATGATAAAGCCAACATTGTGCCGATAGTAGGATTAGTATCTGTGTCCACCGCGGAATCTCAAATCTCCGTCTAGCCGAACTCTCGAAGAATCGTATGTATCTACTTAAATGAGATGCCGAATAAATACGGAAAGAGAGAGAGAGATAGAGAGCGAGAGAGAGAAAATGTGGCGTCGTCCCGTAGAGGTTCATTAGTACCGGACGACCGTAGACTGAATTCCCCTGATTTCTTGCATTGGGGTCGTAAAACGACGAGATAAGACACGGTGAGGAGTCTTAGTCCTAGGAAGACAGAAACTCTCGCGACCGGGTTACACGATAGTTCTATATAGATATATACTTATACATCTATCCTTTACTATTCCGCAGGATATAGTATTACGTTGTCCCGGTTGGGGATAACGCGCGAACGCGGTTGAGATAGGTCTCTCGGTTTAACCCCGTCCTCACGAGAGAGGACCATCAGCATCACGAAATGTGTATAGATACGAGAGACACACGACGGGATTCCATACACCGACACACACAAGAGACGGTTCCTCCACTCTCTTACTTAGGAACTCCTTGGCTCCTTATCACCGGTCCGGAGGGGCTATAACCAGCCAAAGTTTCCTCATCAATGCCCCATCCGTACGGCGTCGTCGACTTCCTCGACGTAGAATCTTCCGAGCATCTGGTTATATACCTCCCGGTAACCCGAGCACCCCGGTAAAGGGCTTTTGTCGCTAGCATTTTACTTGGAAATTACGATGACGACGTTCGCCTTCAACGGCAGAGGCTAACCCCCTCACAAAACCTGAACAGCGTGAAGCACGCGAATATCCGATGAAATTTTACATCAGATTATAGACTCACGAAATTTCGTATTAAGCTTAAGCTATCGAGAAACTTAGTAATTTACGATTTCAGAGGACGGAATTTAATAATTAATTGTTGTTGTACTTATGTATGATTTCTTTTCTATTGTTGCCATTTCCATCGTATATCTTTTCAGGTTTTTAACGTCTCTTCCTCTTTGTGACCATTTCCATTTCATTCCTTGATGACCTCCCGGAGAGTCTCAGCTAATCTTTCCTAATGCACCACCGTATCGCATTTGCACGGCGTCACAGGAACACGGCGGAAAACTTGACCGACACAGACGTCTACATTTTTACTGACAATAAGTCTACTAGAGACGTTTTGAAAACGCTCGTGAAAACCCAAAATCGATGAAACGGGAGCCAAGTTATGACCATTTGAAATTTCGAGATTTTTAGGTTTCCGAAAAGGTGAGCCAAAAATTACAAAAAATGTTTTTTTCTTTTTTTTTCAGTGTTTCAATACCCTATTCGATCGGAAATTTTCCGCTGACTTCAAATAACACCGAGTTTCAGTCGAAATCTCAAGATATCAATGTGAAAAAGGTGAAAAACGAAAAAAATCGCTTTTTGGACGATTTTCAACGGAATTTTCAGTTTCTCAAAGAAATGACCACTGAATTAATAATCGGCGAGTCAAAATACATCGATATAGCGTCGTAAAATAAAATTTTAAAATTCAAAATTTTTTTGCATTTCGGCCGGACAGAAGTGGCTTCACTAAAATCGCTGTAACTTTGCTTCCCGATGGAGTTAAAACCCGACTCTGTGCTCATTCTTTTCGTAGCCGTTCAACCTTTAAAATGCCGGTTCGTTTATTGAGATACGATTTTTTTTCGATTTTTCGTAGATTTTCAAAGTTGGACCATCAATTTTTGCGAATGTTTCCATACATACCCCTTCTCATTTTTTTCGCTGATTTTCAACCTGCTCTTACGGCTACAATAATTGAGATATCGGGATGATTCAAAATGCATTCTCTAAGTCTACTCGAGACGTTTTGAAAACGCTCGTGAAAACCCAAAATCGATGAAATGGGAGCCAAGTTATGACCATTTGAAATTTCGAGATTTTTAGGTTTCCGAAAAGGTGAGCAAAATTACAAAAAATTTTTTTTCTCTTTCTTCAATGTTTCGATATCTTATTCGATCAGAAATTTTCCGCTGATTACGAATAACACCGCTTTTAGTCGAAATCTCAATATTTCAATGAGATAAAGGCGAAAGACGAAAAACATCACATTTTGGACGATTTTCAATGAAATTTCGACATTCTCAAGGAAACGGGTACTGAATTAGTAATCAGCGAGTCAAAATACATCGATATATCGTCCTAAAAGAAAATGTAAAGAATTCAACATTTTTTTCCATTTCGGCGAAAACGAAGTAGCTTCACTAAAATCGCTGTAACGTTGCTTCCCGATGGAGTTGGAACCCCACTCTGTGCTCATTCTTTTCGTGATCGAAAACCCTTTGAAATGGCGCTTGAATCATTGTGCTATCATTATTTTTCGATTTTTCACAGATTTTTAAAGTCGGACCATCGATTTTTGCGAATTCCTCCATACATACCGCTTCTCATTTTTTTCGCCGATTTTCAACCTGCTCTCACGGCTACAGTAATTGAGATATCAGGATCATCCCAAATGCATTCTCTAACATGAGTGTCATTACTGGGTCGGTTGTTTGAGTGAATAAAATTCGATTTAAAGCTATTTCAGCGGTACAGCCTGCTAATGCGACTGCTAAATGTTTGAAAAAAAATGCGTCCACATTTTTAACGAGAGTGTATTGTAATAGTCAGGATGAATTAAAAAATATTTTCATATTATATAGAAACAAATACACGTAACGTTACTTTAGTTTAAATTGATTGATAAAATAGTGCATTGAAGTTTACCTTTTTTTAGTGGATAACTTTTAAAAAAACAAGACTGTAATAGCGTGCATCCATCATTATTAATTTGAAGTTAATCATACAGACCCACCGCCATTAACATCAGTTTTCTTTTTAAAAGCTGACTATCCCATAAACCCTTTTTCATAAAATATACGCGGCAAAGTTTCTAATGGCCCTTTCACCACTCCAATTGATGATGAATTTAAATGCGTCTCATTTGATTACAATTTTTTTTTCACCCTAATAACTCAAGTAGAACCTAAGTAAAGACTTTTTGCACGACCCATCGAACGTGGTTTAGAAAATTGTAAGTTCGATCACATATTTCGACGAAGGCATGTTAAATTAGTAGGGTTTCGCGTAACAGTTAATCAGAGTGGATAACAAAGTGACGCAATCCAGAGAATAATCGTTCGAGCTTTTGCGCCTTGTGGGGAGCCCCCGAAATGCTTCCCTTCAACATGAGAATAATTCATATTCCCCGAGTGTAGAGACTATGGGAGCTAGCGGAGAACGAACAAGTTCGGGCTTAACGAGTCAAGAGGGTTCCGGGATTTTTTTGCAACATCGATCAAACTGGCAGACAGGAAAGAGTACCCTGAGTGTATGTGTTTGTGTGTGCGAGCGTCTGCTTGTAAGCGAGCGGGCCATAGTTTTACCTCGGCTCGCTCGAGAAAGAGAAGAAACCGAGGTTTTCGTGGGTCCTCCGACCCTCGTAGATCACTCTTCTAAAAACATTAATTGTTATTAATAGACGGCGAGCGGACTCTTCCATCTTATACCTAGTGTGGTGTAAGGGGCCTTCGTTCCGCAACTCCGGACAGAGACACATTGCGCATATAGCCGGACGTCAGCGAACCCGGCAAAAGATCTCCTCAGGATGGTTACATGGTGTATAGTTGGTGCTCTCCGTTACACCAATCACAATTACTCCGTCGGCTCCTTTGTAACCCTCCCCCCTTTCCACGGGAAAAAGGAAGAAAGAGAGAGAGAGGAAGGCTTTAGATTGAGAGATAACTCTCGTTCTTTTATGCTTGATCCAATAATTTAACGCAATTACGAGAGCTAGAGGGAGAAAGAAATACGTTGTAGGGCCGAGGTGATTCTCTCGATCTCTTCCCTGACGTGACGCCGGTACGGAACTGATGATGACTATGCTAAAAAAAATAACAACTTGAATACTCGAAACAGCAGTTGGCGAGCGAGCGAGCGACTAGTAACCAACTATTACAGTCTTGCAATACCATTAATATAAGTACAAATGAGAAGAGTCGTACACGTGGTATTACCCACGGCAAGTGAGCCTTAAAAAGGCAAACAACCACATCGCCACACGTTTCAGGAGAAGAATAACGAGCGTTGCTCGTTACTAACGTTCGAAGAGCTCTTCTTTCGGGGCTTTTTCCCAAGAAATTCCATACTCATTTGTTTCATTTCCACAACTACATGGTCACGAAACAACAATCAACAGCTATGCAGCAATTGTCATTTTTTAACTTTTCAAGATTGTACTTATTTTTTCTCTACACATCACTGACATTACCGTTGACGTATAGATTACGGTTGCAAATGAGAAAATTGTTCGGACTTTCACTATCGCCTAGCCTGAACAAATTGAAAAAATAAATGAAAAACATTTGTTTTTGTCCCAATCCATCTGATGCGTTGTGAACGGTCTTGAACTTTTTAAAAACACGACTTCAAAGCCTTGTCGGATGTCACTCGGATTGTATCCATATTGGCGAGAGGAAAGTAAACCACCTTTGTAAAGTTCGATCCTTTTCCACCTCACAATGGCGGCTATTGAACGGAGAAAAAGCGATAAGTGAACGCCGATAGAGAAAGATCGAACGGATGAACGAAAAATACGAGGTGCGAGTAGGAGCGAAATGAGCGCGTGAGAAAGAGGGAGAAAGAGAGGTGAGGTCGAATAACAGGGCCGCCGCGAGGCGCAATCGACATTAATCACTGACTCCGAGAAGCGAGAGTAGATAGACGTCGAATGCTCGCTTTCTGAAGCAAGGTGAAGGGGGTTGGCCTGATAGATCGAGGTGATGAATGGCTCCACGACGGTAGCACGATCCATCATCTCGAGACCGACATCACGCGGGAGCTCTCTTCCGCGGCCTCTGCCGCGCGATCCTTCTTGCCAAAGCGAGAGCGAGTGAGAGGCCCCGCCGTTCGAGCTAGAGTACGGAAGAGAAGGTATAGGAGGTGAGATTTCGCACGAAGGGAGGTCACCCAGGCTAATTCATCATCCGGGCCGTCGCGGCACGCTTCCTCGACACTCTCGTCCTATACCTCTTCCTTCATCTCGTCCCGTACGCGATACCTTCTTCCCTTGTCGTATTTTCAGACGTATCACGAGTACTGTCAGGACACACGACGTCGCGAGAGTTTACCCAGAAGCTCTCTGTGCCGTTAACCTAGAATCCGCGCACCGAGCACCGGATGCGTACCAGATCCAAAGACGATCAGGCAAAAATTGACAAAGCCCCGTCGAAGGAGTCGTCTTCTCGACGAGACATGTGTACCTTTGTGATCGATGCATATGCATTAACAAGTTACAGGATTGTTGGGTATATGAAAAATGGGGAAATTCCCAGAGAGTCGAGCAATTTTAGAAACTCATTTGAATTTATCGAGATCGGTATCAATCATTAATTGAACCGATGAAAACCACTGACAAGTGACAATTCTGAGAAACATCGATAATATTGGAAACCTGAATTTCCTTTAATTCGACAGACTGACGAATAAACTCGCTTCTGGAGCTAAATGTGGAGTGTTTATTTATGCATCGAACATGTTTTATACACTTTTGGCACATCCAATTTATTCATATTGATAAATGAACCAATGATGATCTCCTTTATTCATAAACGGCTGCTCGAACGAAAAAACATTTATTAAGGGCTCACATACCCCTGAAATTTTCAAAAAATCGATTTGTTTTTACACATTTTTATTCTTTATACTCGTAAGAATTAAAAAAAAAAGCTCTTAGGAACATTCCACTTCGTTACAAAGTTATAGCAAAAATGAGAGACTAGCCGTGAGTTCACGTTGTACCTGCCAGAAACTTTAAACGCGTTTTTCTCGAAACTATGTTTTTAGACAGTGTCAGCACGATACTCATTCAATTTGTAATGTTTTTTAACTTTTTTTTTAACCTTGATAATTATTTTCTGTATAGTCTGACGAGAGGTTTCATTAATTTTTTGGTTGGACAATTTTTCATAAATTATTAAACACTAATGTTTTTTTCTAATTACATAAAGTTTGAGATACTGTAATTTATTTATTTTTGAAAAAAAAAAACATTTCCCTCCGTTAGACTATTACTACTACATTATTTTACTAGATTCTTTTTTATTTTTGCAGATTGAATAATTTTTGGTGAAGTTATGATGTCGACAAGGAGGCGCCATGGTTTTCATCAGTAGCCCATTTATACCCGTAAAAAATAATGTTAATATTGAAAAAAAAATTCAAACATTTTTCTTATAGTTGAAAAGTTAATAAAAAAATGTGAAATCAACGATTTAATTTTTTCTCATCATATAACCTTCATAATAATTTTTCAAATTTACTCGGTTTTCAGCGCGCGCAACGATATGTGAGCCTTTAAGGGGGGCAATAGGGTTAGGACAGCGTTTTCTCAATGATTTTCATGAATTTTTTTATAGTATAAAAAATGAATATAATTTATTGAAACTTTGAGAATATTTTATACATATATTTAAGTATATACTATAAAATATTAGCGACCCCATATTACAGATCACAATCAGACTCAGCATTTTGCTTACATTCTGGAAGCCGCAATTTTCATCTGAAATCAAACGAGGTTGGAATTTACTTTTATTATATGTCTCTCTTCTATATGAACCTAAATGCTATCAAAAAAATAGAAAATTGAATTTTTGACAGGGGTCAAAACAAAAAAGTATGATTATTTGTCATTTTTTACAACTTTATTTGCAAAAAAAAATTATTTTAAATAATGATAATATTCCGATTTTAGGTTCATATAGAGCGCAATACTATGAAGAAATTAACTGCCAATTTTCAAAACGATTGGTTGGAAACTTTTCAAACTTGCGTGTACGCAAGTTAAAAAAAAGTCATTTTCAGAAAAGAGCGTTTGAAAAAATAGTACCAAGAAAAACAAGCAATATGGGGTCGCTAATATTTTATAGTATATACTTAAATATATATATAAAAATTTTATAGTATATACTTAAATATATGTATAAAATATTCTCAAAGTTTCAATAAATTATATTCATTATTTATACTATAAAAAAATTCATGAAAATTATTGAGAAAATGCTGTGCTAACCCGATTTCCCCCCTTAATGGCTTATAACAATAGAACGAGTCGGAATTTTCATTTAAAATTTTTGGAACAATACTTTTCAATAGTTTTGCTAACAATTTATAAAATTAAAAAAAAATCGATTTTTTTAACCGTCTAACCCTATTTCCTCCCTTAAATTGATGTATCCAGGCGTAACATACCTTATTTCATTAAAAGTAGTGGTACGACGTTTCTGGTAATAAGGAAAACACGCCCATTTCGGGAAGGCACATGTCTCTAACACTTGCAATATATTACCGATCCTCTGTACTCTGATGGGCAGGGTCGAGGCTAGAAGTCCGACTGTGAATCGGCGGCCAGCTCTGTCGAACAAAACATCGGTTTCCGGTCTGGAGACTCATCGATTCTGATGCTTTCGCAATTTCGGCTCCGAGGTCTGTGGAGTTCGCCGGTGTATGTGCCGAGTTTTGGGCTGCTGTTACCGTTTCCTCTCTTTCGTGTCTCCGTTCTCTGGTACATAACCAGGGGTATGGATGAGTTATAGTTGCTCTTTGCTGTCTCGCGAATTCATAGGGAGAGGTGATGTATGACTCGACGGGAGACGACACGGGTTGGTAGAAGGGGCGAGAGGAAAAGAGACACGCGGGAGCAAGAACGTAGACGCGAAAGGATGTATGGCGAGAGAGAGAGAAAGAGAGATGAAACGGAGGAAGGCCAGACCAAACGAGAGACGATGTACCACGACGGTCACGTGAATAGCGAGAGAGCAAAACGGGACACACGAGAGGGAATTGCGAGACGAGAGAAAATCGGCTATGGCACATAGCAACGCTGACACGATGCACACACAGAGTTGCCGATATGTTACCGGTGTGAGCTATCTGTTTTGTTAGCGAGAGAAACGAAGAGGAAATGTAGTCGAAGAGAACGGTGTGCTCGGTGAGTGAGAGAGCAAAAGAGGCCTCCTTTGTGTTTTATTACAAACGATATGTCAGAGTACGATGTATGAGTTGCCTTTATCCGTGGGCCGTGGTTATTGATGTGCTACATTGTCCGCGCTGACTAGCGAGAAGTACGGCCAAGATGTGTCTGATAGACATCGCTAGGAGGCTCGGAGCGCTGTCGTTTAACATGAACAAATCCACGTCGTTGTGTTGTTTTTTTTCCCCCTTTTTTTTGGCGTCGTCCGCGATCGCGGAAAGTGGCGAAGCGGGCACGGAAATCCACGTTACCCCTCAAACTCTCGGCGAAAAGAATAGGCTTTTATTAAACTTTAACAACACATTTAATTGCGATAAACGCATAATTCTTCAGCGTTGGATGAGTAATGAAACCGTCGCGTGATTCGGAACATTCGAGTGTTCTACGGCAATAAAAACGGGAATTGCTGTTTTTCGAGGAATACTTCCAGAGCAGCGATGGGCGACTCTCGTTACTTTGATAAAATGTAATCTCTGTTTTTTTCTGTCTCTGACGTTTTATGTATTAGTATTATTTTGTAAAAGTGACGTACAGTATTTGTAATTGCATTTGTTAAATGAACTTCATAAATCTACATGATTACTTTCCAATGCATTGAATGAAAAAATAAAGAAAATAACAATACGTTTTATCGTTAGATCTGTTCATTGAGATTTTTTTTCCTGGAATGCAACAGTAAGAAAAATCATCTATCGAAGCTCTACTCAAGAAGTTGACGCTTGATCGGACTCGGACAAATTTCAGTTTACATGAATAACACGAAACAAAGTTTGTTCGAGAAAGTCGCGAATTACCATTGAAATGAATGATCAATTATTGAAAGAAGTGATTTTTGTAATTTAAATGAAAAATAAGTATTTAAGGTAGTAGTCTGGTAACTTAAGCCGATTTTCATGTCTATTTTGGAGGGTGTTTTTTTGTAGGAAAATAAAAATGAATCGTTTTGGATATTTAGGATGTTTTTATTTACATATTAAAGATGCAGAAAAAAAAATTGTTAAAAAAATGTAATAGTTTATTATTATTATTATTATTGATCGAAGTTGGCACCTCGAAAAAAAAGGGCGTGGGTGGCCCCGGTGATTTTGGCTCTTGATGTTATCTGAAATAAAAAATTCTTGATTATTCTTAATCTATAGACATGTCATTCTGGTCGGAACTACTGAAGTTAAATTTCATGGATAAATAACAAAATGGAAAAGGACGTTTTTTTCCAAAGTCCGCCATTTTGTTATTTATTCATGAAATTTAACTTCAGTAGTTCCGACCAGAATGACATGTCTATAGATTAATAATTATCAAGAATTTTTGATTTCAGATAACATCAAGAGTCAAAATCACCGGGGCCACCCACGCGCTTTTTTTCCGAGGTGCCAACTTCGATCAATAATAATAATAATAATAAACTGTTAAATTTTTTCAAAAAAAAATTTTTTTGTATCTTTAATATGTAAATAAAAACATCCTAAATATCCAAAACGATTCATTTTTATTTGCCTACAAAAACACGCCTTCCAAAAAAGACATGAAAATCAGTTTAAGTTACGAGACTAATACGTTAAGTGGAATTCGTTTTTGGTCTGTCGTTGCATCGATAGAAAAATGATATAGAAAAATGATTCCAAGGAAAGAAAAATAATAATGATACTGATCGTGCGAGCAGTCGTCACAAAGGCGCGAGCACGGTGACCGTGTCTTCAAGGGTGGCGGGCGTTAAATTCGTGCAAAACCGTACTCATAAAAGCGCGCACGTACGTGGAGCCGTCGACGTTGATGTAGTTCCTCTTTTCAGCGGCATTGTATGCAAATGCCGGCCAACATGAATAACGATCGGCCGTCGGACACAGTCGAGACTGGCTGGTACCAGCCGAGACCATTGCCGGAAAGAGGAACAAGGCGAAATCTCAGTTATGAAAGTCACGACCGCCCCGGCAAAGAACTCTCGCGGTACTCTCTGTGACGGTATGTCCCGTGTCTGCCTCGAGGGGGTATATAATACCCAGGATATGTATATATGGATCCACCTATGTGCATACCTCTGTACATATGCATATAGCTACCATGGTATAATAGTTGGTTCGCGTGGGCACTTTGGGAATGACGACAACGGACGTATATGAAATACGAAAAACTGCTGCGTGCCGCATATACCGGAGCCCAACGACACGTTACTAATTGAGATTCAGCGACGCGCTTAATGGCCCCGAAATAACACGAATTCCAATCTGAAGAATGACCGAGGAAAATATGGGCAGGCTATTCATTCTCGGAATATACAAAATCACCCCTAATATTTCATTGCTCCGCCTGAGCCAGCTGAGAGACGCGACGCCCCGGCGCAAACACCGCATCGTGAAACGACGGGAAATAGGGTATGCAGAGCGTGGTGCTTCGGTGCCTTCCGCGCTTTTTTTTTCCCTCTTCATCTTCCATTCGCAGTCTCCTCTTCGTCCGTCTTTCGATCGCCCTCTAACTCCCCACCATACTTTTCTCTTAGCTGCTTCTCGACACCATCTCGCCCCCATTCTTTTTTTTTTTCTCATTCTCGCTCTTCCCTCCACTCATTCACACCAGCGCGCCTCTCTTCGTCTTTCACGTTGACTCGATCGCACCGCACCCCACCCCATTGAGGCCTCTCTTCGTCAGTGAATATCTCAGTACGTTCCGAGAGAAACGAGAGATAGAGAGGGAGACTGCAGATTTATGCGGCCCGGTCTCGCAGCCCTGATATCCGAGAACTTCACGACCCGCTACGCTCTCGTAATGAAAGAAATAAATTTGCTCCTCTGTGTGCCCCGGGGATTGAGACTGTTCCGCGCAGCGGCAAAGACTGCTAAGGCTTTGGGGGCCCCGGATGTCATGAAGTGAGAGGAGGATGAACGAAGAAAGTGAGGTTGTAGAATGGAAGATGAAGCGAGAGAAGAAGTAAGCCTGGCAGCCATGATTCGGTGGGCTCTCTCTCGCTCTCGTGTTCGCACGATGCGCAAATTCTCTCCTTTGTGTGTTCCTCACGCGAAGACATCCATTCCATTACACGCAAACACCCACGTTAACCTTTACTGCCGCTATATCCCTCTCGTGTTGCCTCCACCGGCGTGTTTTGTCAGTGAACGAGAGAGAGAGAGAGAAAGAGGATAAAAGCGCGAGTTATGAAAGTTGGGTAGACGGTTGGCCGAACGACGACGACGACTACGATGTCCCCACAGTCGCTTGCCAAGTCTCCGTTACCGCCGGAAGGATACCGGGACACGGGATATAATGACGATAAGTAACGCGTTTATCCAGTGGGATCTGGGTAAAGGAACGTTCTACATATTACAATGTGAGGGGAGTAAAAACAAAATATATATCAATACAATCGTGTGTACGTAATTCTGCAAACGTGTTTATTAAAGCGGTATGGAAACTCAACGATATATATGTACAATTTGTATTTACATTGTTTGTGGATGTTAATGAGACATGTTGTGTGTATCGGTTGATATGCACCCAAATGGATAGTGCGCCGATAATATATTATCCGACATTGGACAGCGTTCAATATTCGTTTCGTTCGATATAATTTGTATTTTTCAAATTTTCATCCCCCGTTATCTTTCATCGTCAATTCCAAAAGTCATTGTATTCTTTTTGACATTTGTCCGATATTCGTGAACGTTCAATTCTGCGCTCCTTTCCGATCTACCGCGTATTTATATGCAAAAAAGAAAAATAATAATAATCGCGTATTTGCAATTGCAACAGTCAGCGACGGAGAACGGTAACGACGTGTGTGTGTGTATATGAGAAATATATATACCGAACGAGGGTAATCCTCGAGAATTCACGCCTGTCCGTCTCCTCGAAAGAATAATATAATATCACAGTTGTATCATGGACATGCCGGAGCGCATCTCCCGGGCTTTGGCTGGTCCAAGCCATTAATTTCCAATGTATATATACGCTCTTTTTATCGTTTCACGGAATATATTGTGTAATTTGTTTTTTTTTTTTTTATTATTATTTGTTCTCAACTTTGACGCGAATGATTCGTGGGCAATCGATCGGTTGCGCAACCGGCGCGATTCTCCGCTTGTTGTCAAAACATGTATGGAATTTTATAGGCGCGAGCGATCAGCTCGATAAAATTTTATATCGAACGGACAATCGTGAAACGTGAGTCGTTCAATAATAGCTGCTCGTAAATCGATCGGATTTTAATAGCCGTATAATTCAATGTGTCCTGTGTCTGTATGTGTGTGCGTGCGTATGTGTAAACACGAGCCTCTCCACTATAGGCTCACTCGATCCGCGATTCCCTACCGCGGCCAAAGCGTCCGTTTGTTTATTGGCGCGACACTTTGACTGTCTCAAGTTATATATCATAAACTTCAATTATAATATTTAATTTATATTTATATATATATATATGTATATATATTTATATATATAATATAGATTCTTTTAAATAGAGTCTTACGTTAGCACCCACGGCGCGCTATTTACAGGATCGAAATTGGCTCCAAAGGGACAAAGAGCACGTCGTTGTTGTTTTTTTTTTTTTTATCATCTCTCTCCTTTCTATTAAATTCTCAATGATAAATCCACGATTGACGTTTAATATTAATAAGTTTAGGGATGTACCGCGGCACCGATGCGCTGACCGTAGATCGCGTAAGGCGAGTAATAAGGTCCGAGAGCGTTGAAAGCACTGTAGGGCGATGCGGCGAGCGATGCAGGTAGAGGTCCCGTCGGTGGTTTTCCATAAGGATGATACCTCGCGCTAAGAGGGCTCAAAGAAGGCGCTGGATAAGAACCACCGGCAGCGGCGCGATGTAACGCAGCCGACGGCGAGAGTAAAGGATGCTGACCGCCCAATAGAGCGGCGGCCGCAGCGTGATCGTTACCACCGCCGCTCGCGAGGCTCGTGTGACTTCGTAGATGTTGCAAAAGTTCCTCGGACGTGGTGAAACGCTTGCCGCAATAAGTTTCACCGGCGATCCAATTACAGACATAGGGACGTCCACCGGCGGCGGGATTGAGCGAGGAAGGATACGACAGTGAAGGTGGTGGCATCGGTCCCAGCGACGATAACGCCATTGCCAAACCGTACTTCTGATGATCGCACTGGGTACAGCCGCTTGGACACGAACCAGCGCCCATCATCATCTGGGCATTGTGCATACTGTACTGACAGCCCGTGCAGTAAGGATCCTTGCAGACGGGAACGAGCGCTTCGCCACCCGACGGTGTCTTGACGCGCGCGTAACTGAGATAAGGACTGCCAGCGGCTGGTCCCGCCGTCGGATAGCCAAGTAGTGCAGCCGCGGCGGCCGCGTGATGGTGCGAGAACGGCGAAGCTCCGGCGAACGGCGGCCTAAAAGCTGGATTTTCCGCGAGTCCCGGTGGACAGCACAACGGATTACCAGCGCCAAAGCCTCCCAATCCGGCGCTGTGCTTGTAAGCAGCGAGATCCTTCGGGTGTCCACCGCCCGTGAGTATTTCCATGCCCGATCTTATTATCGGACTTGCGCCGTTATTGTTGCCCGGCGAAACATTGGATTTTTCGCGCTCGTGCGACGAACCCGGTGTCTTGCGATCGCCCGTCGGACTGTTGCTCGACGGTGTTGCCGGCGTTGTCGTGTTAATTCCTTGACTCGAGGGTGACGCTGATTTTCTTCCAACCGGTGTACGACTACCGCTCGATTTTTTCTCAATATTGTTGCTATCACTCGTCATCATACCACTCGCACAATCCTGGCCACTGACACTGTGAACACTCGCTTTCGACGTTGGTCTACCGTCGTCGCAGCTCGACGACGATTTCTTCGACAGTACGTTTATCTCGTACGGCTTGAAACCCAGCGGCTTCGGCTCCGACGGGCTCGAGCGTGTACGATCCATTTTCGATGCCGGCGGTGATCTCGCGCTACTACCGGACATTCCCTTCGATGTCTTCTCCAACGGCGATATCAATGGTTTCGTTGGTGAATCCGCGCCTATTTGACTACAGGTCTGCACCAACATCGCGAGCGGACTCTTCTTCGCGTCCAACTGTAACGAAAGAATGGACGAAAGGCTCGTAAGAAACTTACAATTTTCATCAATGACCGAGGAATGGAAAGAGAAAAATTGAGATGAAAAGTGCAACAAAAGATAGAACTGTTTACGAAGAGCAGCAGGAAATGGATTCGAACTCGAGTATTCGAATTTTTAATAGAACATTTTTGCAACTCTCAGAGAAACGTGCTGCATTTCGATCTTACGTTTCGTGAAATATAATCTCAGCAGTGGAATGATAGAAATAATGTTTTCCTCGTAATAGTGTACTAACCGTTGTTGGAAGCGGAGAAAGATAATCCGGTTGTAAGTACTGATTGTGTCCGGTGGTCAGCATACCGCCTTCCTCAAGCACAACCATTTGGTTCTATCACTGTTTATATATATTTTCCTCTTATAATCAGGTTCACAATAATCAACACTGCATGGAGAGAAACCAAACGCACACAACGAAACGTTTTTCACACTTTTACGAAACTTCGATGATGCTGCGCCAGTTATTCGTCACGTAATATCCTTGGATGCAACGGGTCGACGATGTGTAGAATCGTTTAAGCAACAAAGTACTTGTTTCGCACAGTATACAATTTTATATAGATATATATGTATATATCTTTACAGATGTATGGATACACTTAGGGTTCGTACGTGAGCAATCACGAGAGACGATGCACACGGTACGAGATCCAGGCAAATAGTGGCGTACGGTTCGAGAGCGTCGTGGTTGAACGCGACGGAGGAGCAGCGCCGAGTGCAGCGACGCCTGGTGGGTTAGTAATCCCCACTCTTTCGAACCGACAAGGAGAAAGATAGAAAACCTGTCGACCCTCGTTCGCTTTTAACCCCCACCACTTCTCGGCAAGTACGACGTCTCCGGCACGGCTCGTTTCTACTTCGGGTGGGGCGAAACGTCGAGTCGCATCGCATATTGTCCGCTGCGGCGGGGTTGACGATGTGGCGGGGCTCGTTCGTGTCCGTACCGGCGGGGCGGTCGGGGAGTATAATGTGGATTATGGTGGGGTACGAGAGTGATGCCGAGCGGTAGGGGAAAGGTGAAGAGCCAGGGAGGAGGAGAGGGACTCGGTCGGCATTCTAATTCAACACGCCACCCATGATGTTGGTCCGACGATGACAGCTCCCATCCCGACTTTGATATTTCACCGCTTTTACAACCCAGCTTCCACTGTCTCTCGCCCACTCGTCCTCACCCGGGGCGCGATGCGGAACCGTCTGTCCCCTCTTCCGTCCATTCCACCGACCCCGTCAGACCTTCCCCTTCCCCTGTGCCCTTTTTCACCCCTCAATCCCCTTCGCCGTACAGCCAGGAAGGAGAAGAGGGGCGTCGAAGCGCTCTTTAAGGCACGGAGAAAGAGAGAGAGAGAGAGAGTCACAAAAGCGGCATACAACCACATAGCCGCACGCGGCAACCCGATATTTCATACTGTGAAACCTGTCTGTGTCTCCTCACGCAGCGGGCTTAATAAGCAGCTTTCAAAATAGAAATGTAATGGGTCTGGACTACGGCGGTGAAACGGAGCGAGAGAGGGAATGGAGCGAGAGCGAGAGGAAGATGTTGAGCAAGAGGGGAAAGACTTGTAAGAGGAGGTGGGAGAACACCACGCGGTTGATTGATTGCTCGACGTACGACTTACCGACTTCCACCGCGAGTCACGAATGACAGCCACTTAGCCGCTGTTTGCCTACAATTTCGTGAAAGCGTTTTAATTATCGCCCCGCGCAGTCCCGGGGGCCGCGCTGCCGTCACCTCTCCCACAGCGGTTATATACACGACTCCGTAGTAGTAGTACTCGTACATATATTATAATATATTGTACAATTTCACGGATGGCCGTAGGAGAAGACCGGACGGTATCGCAACGACTATGCCACCACAATTCAGAGATATCGAAACTACCGCGTAATGTTCGGTAGTTTTCACAGTTTTCTACGTTCGCCGTCGACATTACGTAACTTCGACTTCACCAAAGGCAGCTGTTGTTTGCTTTCATTGTTTTTACGGTTGTCGTCAATCGATGCATTGCCGATGCCATTATATTTTATTATTATTCAATTAAAAATTAATCGTAGTTTTCAAAACTGTTGCCGAGGCAAACGTTATTCACAAATAAGTCAATGCACCTTATTCCAGCATGAGCACTTGCCTGGCGGATGATTAGCAGTGAAGCGAAATGTATTTAACGGAAAATGATGCAATGGCGGCAACAGAATAATGAATGGCGATAAAGCCAATATTTTTATGTTTTTGTCGATCATTTTCTTAATTGTGTTAACATTTTTATTTTTTCTATCATTATATATAATAATATATATAAAGTATAAAGTTTACCAGCTTTTCACCCATTGAAATTTTTCTTTGCTATTTAAGGAGGAAATAGGGTTAGGACAGCGTTTTCTCAATGATTTTCATGAAATTTTTTATAGTATAAAAAATGAATATAATTTTTCGAAACTTTGAGAATATTTTATACATATATTTAAGTATATACTATATAATTTTTGAAGAATTTCCTTGAAAAACACCGAAGATATTAGCGACCCCATATTGCAGGTCACAATCAGACTCAGCATTTTGCGTACATTCTGGAAGCCGAAATTTTCATCTGAAATCAAACGAGGTTGGAATATACTTTTATTATATGTCTCTCTTCTATATGAACCTAAATGCTATCAAAAAAATAGAAAATTGAATTTTTTACAGGGGTCAAAACAAAAAAGCATGATTTTTTGCCATTTTTTACAATTTTATTTGCAAAAAAATAAAATTATTTTAAATAATGATAATATTCCGATTTTAGGTTCATATAGAGCGCAATACTATGAAGAAAGTAACTGCCAATTTTCAAAACGATTGGTTGAAAACTTTTCAAACTAGCGTGTACGCAAGTTCAAAAAAAGTCGTTTTCAGAAAAACGCGTTTGAAAAAGTGGCGCGCTCGGGACCTGAAGGAGAGCTACTCACTTTAATGGCTTATAACAATAGAACGAGTAGATAAAAAAATTTGAGAACATATTTTTCAATAGTTTTTCAATTTATGAAATAAAAAAAAATCGATTTTTTGAACCGTCTAACCTTATTTCCCCCCTTAATGAATTATTTCAGGATTGGGAGAAATGGTATGTTTTTAAGGACCCTTTGAAGTTGTTTTAAAAAAATTTTCATTAAAAAACAACTTCAAAGTGTCCTTAAAACATACCATTTCTCTCAATCCCGAAATAATTAATTAAGTAACGAACAAAAATTCGTGAAAAAAAAACATTTTTTTGAGTCCGTTCACAGTGGAATTTTCCCTTGAACTCGATACCGGGATCGAAGAAGATTTCGGTATCACGAATCCTCGGATTCGTGAGCGTATTTCCGAGCCTCTTGCCAATTACAATCTACTCGAGAGCCGAGATACAGAGCTCGCTCGCTATAAGAAATTCGACTAGATTCTTAACGGGTGTTGAGCTCGTCGTTGGAAGCTCGCTCCCTTCTAACACCCTCTCGGGGCATTGGGAGTGCACGTATTCAACCGAGGCCTCCTAGCAAGTCCGTACAGTTGTGATTACTACTTGATACGTCGGGCAAACCGCTCGAATACGTGAGAGACGGACTAATAGATAGTGGGGCGAGAGAAGATGACGCGAAGAAACTCGGTTGGTAAGAAAATCGCGGCCATTAGCGCGGATTCGCGTTAGTACGGCGATCGCTACCCATATACGAGCTACTTAAGAAGTGAAAATATATGGCAATCGTGTGTGTTTAACTACGTTAGAACGGTAATCGCGACGAATTATTACAATCCTTATGTGTTTATACAACGGTGAAAACGGGCGCCGTAGAGTATTACATATACATTTATACGTGTACCACCCCTATACGTAATAGAAGATGAGTGCCGCTCGCATACTTGCGGCGAACAATAATTAGCATTGGAACGTCGCGGCTCCGTTGGCCGCACGTAGGGAATGTCGTACCCGCAACGGAACAGTACAACTGAGAAATGCAATGGTATGTCCCGGGGCTCGCGCGCCACACTAGCCCGTCTGCAAACGTAATTTAGACTGAAACTCCTTACCGTTTCTCTATCCCCTTCTTCCACCCCGACTCGGCTCGACGCGGTCGTTAACTGGCTCTCGCGCAGGGGTATAATATCCGCGAGTGCGGCAAAACCGTGAATAGAAATTGTCTTCAATAAAATGTTAGACTCGCCCGGCCGTAACTACTTCCGTCCTCCACTGTTCGCTACAAGGGCGAATATTAATTGCGTTATAAAAAACGTTTCATTCTATTTTTATTCTCTCGCGTCCTCAGACGCTCTCACATACTCGAGACTTATTTTTCTGTTGGAAAAACTTTGTACCGTAAAAACTATGTTCAAAGGGTTAATGCTATGAAAAGAATGAGCCTCAAGGTTTTTATTTGCATTCTGGTAATTTGAAAGAAATGGACACTTGAGGGAAACCATTTTTTTCCCCCCAAAATCTAGTCCACAGTTTGCAGAGCTTTAACTTGCCACACGCTGGGTTTATGTATATACATATGTACACGTAAAAATACACAAAACATAAAAATCCCGAGAAATTCGTCGGAAATCCGAAACTAGAAATGGCTTGGCGTGCCGGGTGTGCCCAGCAGGGTTGTCTCGCGGGATCGTTCTCGCTAACTACCTTACGCCCAAACTCTCGCCCGGACGTTCTGACGCTGACGGATGGGCTTAAAGCTAATACGGCGGGGTCTTTGATGTTTGCCGCGTTCGTCGAGCAACATTTTCGGGAGGGAGCCCGTCTTCTCTCCGTCAGGACTCTAGAGTAATACATACGTATTAGCCAAGCGCCGAAACATCCCGTCGGGCACAAAGGTTCCGCCAACCGGGCCGCTGTTCGCGCTCCTGATACAAAAGTCTCGATTGTAAATAGTGCGTTTCTCGCGAGTATACGCTAAAAAGAGAAAGATATAATTATTTTTGCAAACACAACAGTTGAAAGCGGAGAGCTCTATGCTCTATGGCGGCGTGCAACAAATTTAACGTGCACAGTGTGTAAAAGTTATTTTTAAACCTAAGCACGAAATTGACAAAAAAAAAATCGATCATCCCTGCGCTGTTCTATCGATTGATTTACGGCATTTGGAACAACTAAATTTACATGCCTACATTGTCATAGCTGCGTGTCTTTCTCGAGCCGTAAGACCAATCGAAAATTCTCTTTGTATTTTGTCAAAAATATTGACGATCGTGTAGATTTGTTCAGAATTGACGAGAGAAGTCCTAAATAAAATGTCATTCGGACAATAAAAACTACCTTGACCGTGTATAAACGCGCCTATTATAAAATACCCCGTGTTAATCCGAGAGACATACAGGCGGTTGTAATAAACGAGCGAGCAACGAGGGTGAAAGGTGTCGAAAAGAAAGAAGAAAAAAGGAAAAGAAGGTGCTGTATACATAAATGAAACATCGACCACCGGAAGAACATTTCCCTCTTTTATTTCACATCGGATTATGTACGTATAATATATTTGGGGCATTTCACGCCAATTCCACCTCATCGTCAAATGAACAGTTTAAATTATTACGATCACAGAGATTTTCAAACTATTTTTAATGCGACGGTCATAGCCAGGTCGAGTTGGCGTGGACGCCATATTATTGTATATAGAACGGCGAGAAAAATTCGTACTCGTGCGTATTGCACCGTATTTGCTCTCACTCTCTCTTTATTTTTACAATGTGATAATTTAGTGTACCTTTGTCCGAGCGGATTAGGACATTGGGATTCTATTAGTCGATTGTACTGTTGGTTCAAGGGTGTACTTGTGTACTATTATCGTGAGCCACATCGTTCTCTATTTGGTAAGCTTCTAACAAAACCCCTATATAAACTCTATACGACTATCCGACAGTGCGTATTGCTCTCGGTCAAATGGTAAAATCGTTCGTTGTAAAACATCATCGTGTTTGGTCGCTGGGTGAAATAGGAATCGTTGAATTTATACACTCGAGGATTTGACGCACGGGCTGAGAAACTATGAGTTTTATCGATCACGTAGGTACGCCAATAAAAAATCCGCTCGGGTGAAATTGCACTTGGCACAGAATGTTTGGAGCGCAGAGGTGCGGAAAGGGGATTGAACTTAATAGTACAGTTTGCAGAGACCGTAGAGAGGGCTATAAGCACGAAGAAGAATCCCAAATTGGGCTTTCCCGACTTAGCAAGAACCCAACCGTTAATACCATATTTTATAAAAAACAGAAAAATCCTTGAATGCTCGCCGTTAGCCGTTCGAAGGATTATGTATGTACACCAAGTCGGTATTGGTACAACGAGAAAAAATAAATAAATTTAAATAGTGTAAATAAATTTTGTCTCAAACTTAATTTCAAGCAGAAGTGTAATAATGAGTCTCGCACTAACGGAATTTCCCAGAATTACGTAGATTTAATCGAATGACAATTTTCCTATTCGGAGTTCAAATTTCCCTGAAATAAATCAAATAAATTTTGTTTCATCAAAATAAGAGCCAATGTGGAATCCAAGAAATCCTTCTTTCTTCGTGTTGTCCGTGACTCAGAAGTGTCCAAGGATTCGACGATTTGGCCTCTGTGAAATTGACTCAGGAAGAAACCGTGAAAATCGATGGCGCTTCTGCTTTATGCCAAAGGCTATATATATATGTACAACACACTCTGGGTGGGATCGCACTTCGTTGGGGATGAATTGCCAACGAACAGAAAGAGAGGGAGAGAGAGATAGAAGGGAAAGAGAAAAGCTTAATCGCAGTGGAACGTTAACGATCTCGACAGGTCTCTAATTCTTGACCTTGTGCAGAGATCTTAACGCCTCTTAAGCACGCCACGCGATTTATATTACACGAGAAATTGCCAGGCACTATATTAGTACCGGCGGATCTCGTGTACATATACACCCTTCTGTGGCGGCTTTCTCGGCCTCTTTTATGTCGAGGGAGAAAAATCGATGAGCTCCGTGTTACATCAGTCAGCGCGATATAGATGAATGCGAGGGTACGAAATCGAGGAGAAACGAGGACGATTAACTGATGAATATTATTAAAAATTGTAAAAGTATTATCGAACAAATAAAAATCGACGATACAAAATGATAAAATTTATTTGATGAAAAAAAAAATAACACAAATAAACAATGTTCGAGGGAACCGGAACGCAAAGGGGAGTGTTGAACATTGGAAAGCGACAAAATAGGAGGCTAGTCACGTTCAGCGGTCAACTATGCGCGTACACTGTTAGTAAAACTGTAATAGCCGGCAGTATATACGACCGAATGAGTGCCAGTTACATTCATCTCTCATGGCGTGTTCTCGTTCGTGAAACACTCGTGTGCCCAATGAACGTAGCAACATTTATCGTATTTGCCACGCACACCAGACGTGACATAGACGCAACAAAAAGAAAAAAAAACAAAACGAGGAGAGCGAGAAAGAACAGGACTTTATCTCTCTGTCTATCGTTTCATCCTGTTCGCAAAAGCTCCGGTGTGACAATGCTCGGGGAGAATAAAGAAGAGTTGCCGGGTATAGCGCCGCGGCCTGTGAGATAAAAGTGTAAAAATGCTGACAAGCGGATAATAGAGGAGGCAGTCAGTCACTTTGAGAGATGGCGTGGAACAGCCAGTAGTAGTAGAGCGAGAGAACTATGCGGCGAGTATAAGGATGAGAGGGCACATACAAAAGTACATATACACTCACAATCACATAAAGACTGTACACATATATATATATATATATATATATTATATACATAGCCGAGGAGAACTAGACGATGCTCTGCTCGATGAGCTGTGAAAGGGAAAAAGATGGATGAACGCAAACGCGGTTAGCGTGTGCACGCGGCTGAGAGAAACAGAATTTGCGGCGGGTAATAAATCATACTGGTCTCCTTTTCCGTGTTACTCTTCCCATGCAACTACAGAGAGACGAGAGAGAGAGAGAGGGAGAACTTTGCACGAAATGGCGCGCGCGGTGGAGCTCGGTCTTGACGTATGAGCTGTATGGGATATATCCCGCGCTACCCCCGTGGGTTATACTTACTCCACTGTACTCCGGCTCCCTCTATAATACTTGTATAGACTAACGCACACCCAGTTGTATATCCCGTCGTGCGGAAACAGCAGCGACACGGCCATTTTACGACCGCTCGTCCGTTCACAATAATTTTTCATTTTGCGCGCTCGGCTATCAACCCTCTCAAGACGGAATCGATATGTTTCGAAGAAGATGTCGAAAAAAAAACTTATTTTCGTAATATTCCATATGTGTAACGCTCCGAGAAATACGAGCGGGTAAAAATTGATGGTTTTCGGTTAGTTACTCGCTACCCTTCGACTCAATGAGAAATCAGTTTCGTATATTTAATAAAAAAACTTTTGTGTAAATGTAACTGTTTTGGTAACTGCAGCGGTTATGGCCATTTTCACTATTACTTTTCAGACGATCAACAGCCGGTACGCCTACTACGTGGTCTGTTCAAAAAGTATCGCGAATTTTGAATTTCCGCGGGAAAATATTGGATCTTCGATTTTTTACGTACCATATATTGGATTTTCGATTTTTTTGTGGCGTTAGTTTGGTACTCGTGTCCCTCACTTGTGCTGAAAAAATCGGCCATTTTGAATGTTTAGTTAATTGTTGACAGCTGTTTTGGTTAATCGTGATTTGGCTTGTCTCCGATTTTTGCCTATTCCAAAAAATGGATCAAAGAATCTGTATGAAATTTTGCGTGAAAAACAAAATTAAGTGCGCGGACGCATTCCGAATGTTGACTGTGGCATATGGTAAAGCTACCTTGGACCAAAGCAACGTTTATCGGTGGTACAAAATGTTCTCAGAGGGCCGAGAAGATGTGAACAACGAAATGCGTTCCGGACGCCCGAGCACATCAACATTGATGAAGTGAAGAAAAATGAAGAAGTTGCTGAGGAACTAAACATATCGATTGGCTCGTGCTATTCGATTTTTATCAATGATTTGGGCATGAGAAGGGTCGCCGCAAAATTCGTACCAAAATTGCTCAATTTCGAACAAAAACAGTGTCAGCGTTAGCATCGCTAAAGAACTGTTGGACTCGGTCCGCGACGAGCCAAATTTGCTTCAGAGGGTCATAATTGGTGTCGAATCATGGGTTTATGATTATGACGTGGAAACCAAAGCTCGATCATCACAATGGAAGCTGCTTTTTTGGAATAGGCAAAAATCGAAGAGAAGCCAAAACTAACCAAAACAGCTGTCAACAATTAACTAAACATTCAAAATGGCCGATTTTTTCAGCATAAATGAGGGACATGAGTACCAACCTAACGCCACAAAAAAATCGAAAATCGAATATACGTAGCCCGCGGAAATTCAAAATTCGCGATACTTTTTGAACAGACCCCGTATACGAATGAAAATATTTAGTATAATTTAAATTATGCTGAACCCTTCGCTTCTTTGGATGAATGAATGAAAGAATGAATGAATAATTTTTATTTAGCTTGCAGCTATCTTGCGCTGAGCGCTACATAATTTCTCTTTACTTTTCTATCTTTACAGTTACATTTTCAATTACGTCTATCTTAACCCTATCTTAACTCTGTACTCCTTTCTTCGTTCCGTTCCTCTTAACCCCTCATACATTTTTGCTCGTTTCACGTAAGCGGGTAGACTGCGTTTGAACTCTTATATTGTTCTTCACTCTCACACGCTTCGAAGGAGCTCATTGTATAATTGACCGAGAATAAGAAGAAGAGAGACGCTAATGCTTTCAACAAATTTTCCGAGCGAGTTATTTACAGGTCCGAGTATTTATTACCATCTCGTCAGTCTTACATTGTTCACCGATGGTGGGAAATATATATGACGACGATATGGCGGGTTATTAAATTTAGTGGAGCTGTCCCAACGTCCGAGCGCGGGGCAATTTCTCATTGACGTCCGTAGGAGAATTAATTACCCAACCGACTCCCCGCTCGGTGAGCGAGAGACTTTCAAGGGATGACGGCCATTCTCTGTGGCTCGACTTCGCACCGGAACTAATACGACGAGAACTTTGCAAAGACCCGTTAAGTGTGATTGATGTATTTATATCGAACGGATTCTCGGTTTATTGTTGGCAAGCGGCGGAACAGCATTAATGTCTATCCTGGATAATATAGCGGTCGGTAAATGTTTGTTCACAGTGAACTAATTACCGATATATATAGTCATAACTTGGCATTAACCACGGCGTCATAAGTATCGTTCGTGAATTTTCGAACGTTTAGTAATAACGATTTCCAATTGTTATTAGAACGTGCGGCACCTATAAAAAATCGATGGTCTCTGTACATTGAGAAAAGAAAGTAATTAGTTCAACTAAATCGTTCTACATTTTTTTTAAATCAAAACAACGAAATTTACGTCATCGATCTATTTAAACCAAATACTTTCTCCGCAAATAAATAATGTAAAATTGCATTTTAAATAAATGTGATGTAAAATTGCATTTTAAATAAATGTGCATGTAGATGGGGCACGTCAAATCCACCTGTCCGTTGTCCTCACCCTATGGTATTTGGCGCACAATTTTTCATATTATTGTCACAATCCGAAAACTCAGAATTCAATGATCAGCGGGAAGTATTGATTATAGAAATCTAACGAATTTTTCATAAAACCAAAAATAAACAAATTTGTAACCCCATCCCGAAACAAGCCGGCGTTCGGTTTTATTTTATTTTTTCGAGCATTTTGAAACTACGCCACTTTAGGATATTGCTTAAAAATATTGATATTATGGAGAATATTTTTGAGAACTTTTTCAACTTATGGCTAACCCTTTTGTTGTATGAAAAATAATATCTTTTAAAATCATTACCAAATAGCGGTGAGCGAAAAAAATCTAGAACAAAAAATTGAATGCCAGAGAGTGAGAGCCACGTGAATTTGATGTGGAATGGCGCATACGTACGTCGGTCTGATTTTGGGCAAGGTAGTTATAATTTTGAAAAAATGATCTCGCCCGTTTGATCTTTTCATTCGGATGAGAAAAATTGACGTCTGCGACAGTATCTATAGAGAGTTAGTATCGATCGTTCGAAGATCTGTCGATCTTAGCCGCGGGTTAAACCGGACGCGCTTTTGTATTTGTCCAATACGAAGTCACGTATCGAATACATTATCTCTTTCAGTGGGGTCCGAGAGGGGCTGAACGGGGTGTACGACCGCCTCTGTACGCACGCTGAAGGCTGAAAAGCGGACAAGAGCGGGCGCGCGCGAGTATAGGCAACTTGGTTATATTGATTGTGTAGCTGGCTGACAGCGACAGTGACATATGTCACCGAGGCTTCTCGTTATCGCTGATTTAAACATGAGGCGGAGACCCCAGGTCCTTGCCAAGAGCGCACTACCACTATGACATATAAATATATACTAAAATGTATGTCTGCCTCTATACATGTCAACCATGTATGTACTCTCTCGGCACAAACTTCGCGTTTATACCCGGTGAGCTTGCCTCACTCCGATGACTTTCTCTCTCTCTCTCTCTCTCTTTTCTATCTTTCCCTCTCTTGATATATTCATATTGTTATTATTATTTCTCGACGATGCATTTATTATCAGCATTCTAGCGACAGCTGGCTGACGTGTGTTTCGCGCAAACTCCTTTTCTTCGACTATTCACGAGGTGGTGTACAACGCCAGTCATTAATACTACGATTGACATTTTTCTGAGGGGTTTTTCATATCTATACACTCTATGACCGAGAGTCACTTTCTCGAAATAATCGCAAACCCGTATATCGATCAGTGGTTAAAATGTAGCATCTTACAATGTATGAGTTAATAGATACTTCTTCGAGTCTACTCAGGATGATAATTACAATTCCATCTATTTTTCATTATAAAACGAGTGCGTGAAACCTTGCCGATTTTTTTGTTGGATCTTTACATAGATCTTTGGAGATTACGATGAAAATTACGCGTGTCTTATGATCAGCGGAAAATTGTCAATCGGACACACACGTGAAACGTGTGTGTTCAATTGAAAATACGTTTTTTTCGTCTGTTTTCGCAGAAAACTAAAAAGATTGATATTTCGAATGGCCACAACTTTAGTTTCCTGTAGCCGATCGACGATTCGTTAGGGGTTTTTGAAAACGACTTAAGTAGACTTGGAGAATACCGTTTGACTCATTTACGAAATACTCATTTCTCATAGCGTACAAAGAACTTAAAAAATCGTCGAATCTGACTCGAAAAGGATATGAATGCAAAAATTGCGAAAAATGATGGATCAACTTAAGGGGGGAAATAGGGTTAGGGCAGCGTTTTCTCAATGATTTTCATGAATTTTTTTATAGTATAAAAAATGAATATAATTTATTGAAACTTTGAGAATATTTTATACATATATTTAAGTATATACTATAAAATTTTTGAAGAATTTCCTTGAAAAACACCGAAGATATTAGCGACCCCATATTGCAGGTCACAATCAGACTCAGCATTTTGCGTACATTCTGGAAGCTGCAATTTTCATCTGAAATCAAACGAGATTGGAATTTACTTTTATTATGTCTCTCTTCCATATGAACCTAAATGCTATTAAAAAAATAGAAAATTAAATTTTTTACAGGGGTCAAACCAAAAAAGCATGATTCTTTGCCATTTTTTACAACTTTATTTGTAAAAAAAAATTATTTAAAATAATGATAATATTCCGATTTTAGGTTCATATAGAGCGCGATACTATGAATAAAGTAACTGCCAATTTTCAAAACGATTGGTTGAAAACTTTTCAAACTAGCGTGTACGCAAGTTAAAAAAAAGTCGTTTTCGGAAAAACGCGTTTGAAAAAATAGCGCGCTCGGGGCCTGAAGGAGAGTTACTCACTTTAATGGCTTATAACAATAGAACGAGTCGGAATTTTGATTAAAAATTTTGGGAACATATTTTTCAATAGATTTACTAACAATTTATGAAATAAAAAAAATCGATTTTTTTAACCGTCTAACCCTATTTTCCCCCTTAAGCAATTTGTAAAAAATCTAAAAAATATCGTAAAGTCATAAATCATACGCCATTTTTTATACCTAGACCATTACGAAGCGAATGAGTGCAGAGCGGAGTCTTAATTCGTAAAGAAAATTACATCGACTTTAGTGCGCTAACTCTTTTTTTGGCGAAGTAGCAGAAAAAAACGTCAATTTGTCGAATTTTCACGACAGGTAAATAAGAAAAATAACATTACTAAAAAGAAACCGCATTAATATGTAAAAAAAAAATCATGCCGCGTTCTACACAACCCTCAAAAGATTGATAACCATCGCGGAAAATGTAACCGGACTTTTCTTTATGTCAAGAGGACTTATCAATTAAATTTCAACCTTACATTACGATATATTTCAATTGTTTTTTTTTTCACCACAATGCGACACGAGTCTCGTTGGAGTCAAATTCGGACAGGGAGACGAGACCTGCATTGTACCATCTTCTACAATGACCGCGTGCTATGCCGAAGTCGTTTTTTCTCGTCGGGTGCACGTTCGTGAAAAAAAAAAAAAAATGGCCAGCAGCCGAAAACAAACGCGCAGGTACTGCCAAATTTACCGTAGGCCAATGCGCGAGCGTTGACCAGTACGAGAGAGTGAGTGAGACCGAAAAAGAGTGAGTGAGAGAGAGAGGAAGAACCGTATGCTCGCGCGAACCTGGCCAGCAGAGAACGAGAGCCGCGAACCCCGTATATACCCCCCCTGGGATCATATTTTACGTTTTAATCTCTCCATTGTTCCAGGTATAACGGAGTTTAGGAGGAAAAATAATGCCTACCACGAAACACGCAAAGCTGTCGACCATAAAACACCCACGTCGCAGCGGAGAGGGTGTGGTGTGGCCGGAGAAGCACACAGAGGGACACGAGAGGTCCACAGAGCCCAGAGTCATATATACAGCTTCGCACACAGTCCTCAAGCGAAATGGTGAACCGGCAGCAGCAGCAGCAGCACCACCAGCAGCAGCAAAAGAGCGGAGCTTTGCGCGCACGACTTGCATTTTTATGCGTCCGAGCCAGATCCGCGTACAGATTTTCTTGAAAACGAAAAATATGTCTTTTCGTAGGCTGCAAACAAGTCTTATCCGTGGTCACAAGAGACCCACCGGTTCACAACCGTGAAGTCACCGCGTCGGATCCGAAGATCGCGCGGGGAACCTCGTTGGTCCGGCTAACCGTTTGCCCGTGCCTTTACGCCTCACCAGTTCTTTAAGTCTCCGGGGGCGATACGATCTCACTCTCTCTCGACGCGGCGGCGAGTATCGAACATATGGAATTGATGCTGTTACTTTAACGGACGTTCGGACACACGGTTACGCGAATGGGGGACTGGCTATTGAATGGTGCAAGTTAACTCAGTAATACTACGACTTGAGACCGTCGAAATAACGAGAAATAAAAAATTGATAAGAAAAAATTTGGTGGGTTACCATTTGACCATTTTTTTTTTTTTTTCATAAATGAACAATCGAAGAAAACGACGGGGCTGGCCTGCGTGACTCTGTAGTTTCGTCTTCGGTCTATCAGCGACGTTGATCGGGAGCCGGACGGAAGGACTGACACATTTTATGGCCACGGATGTTCTAATAGTAGCTTTTTGTTCAATGGGTCATAGCGATTATACTATGAAGCGGATGCGGGGAATTATTAACAGGCTCCTAATTACGAAATTCATTTTCGAAGGACCGCGGCGAACGAGCCTTGTACTTAACTGGCGCCTATATATAGTTTGTTGCTTCGGCTCTCGGGAATACGGGGTTACTTATGAGCCACGGACCAGAGGTCCTATTGCCTCCGGGAAACATTCGCGCTAGTGTAAGTGACGCCTCTTTAATATTCCATATACGAATGTACACATCACGGTATATTTACGAGAAGGGGCAATACACACAAAACGTGATTGTTTCTTCTACAACCATCGGCCATGCCTAATTCGCGTGCTGGGGGAATGGGGACTCCATCCTTAACGAAATTATCGTGACGCCCTGCCATTATCGTTACACCCAAAAGAGCCTGGCGCAGTTCAACACTAGCCAACCATGTCCCACGACACTTTTTTTTATATCTATACACACATATAGACTCGCTGTTATACCCAACACCGCAGAAAACCACGACGCGATATTCACGTTAATTATTAAGGACGAACCAACTGGACGGACTGGCGAGCGCGTAATGACAATGCCCGAGGGACTGAACGGACCTTGGATACTCTCAATCCATGTTATTACAATTGGTATACTCTAATGATACGTTTTAAGGACTCTGGGGCTCGCCGATGTTAAAATGCCCAAGGCGACATCGTAACCAGCTTCCATGTGTGTTCACTCTTTTTCTCCTTAACAACGATTCTTATCCCTGATCCTGAATCATCCTGAGAATTTACCGTTTGGCACAGACGGGGAACAGAAGTTTGTAAGAATAACTTGTGATCCATTGTGTGTTGTGTGTCAACCTTGAAATTGATCAACCTTCCAACTGCTCCAACAGCTGTGACTGACGTGGATCCACAATGTCCTTTTCCAATAGCGTATTTTTTCTCGGATACATTTGCTCTCCGCGTCATAATCGATGATTCTCAAGAAATCAATTTGTCCGTGAGCGTTAATCAAAAGAATAATAAGTTCTTCTCGTACTAAATTACTACTGGTAAACGTCGTTTACCCGGCTTAATATCTTCAAGATTGCCAACCCTCCCCCTGAGCTTTCAACGCGAAGAAGCTGATGACAGTGATGCAGAGTTAGTTCGGGGGGAGGGGGGGGGGGGGGGGGGGGTGTGGCGCTTCTACATAGACATTGTTACAAGGTCTCTGGCGTAATATGCCGTGAGCTGTGGGAGGCGAGATTCATCTTGTTGGAGTCAGCGCTTTGCGCTCCGGCGAAGTGAAGAGAATTTCTTAAGAGTCTCGGGGAGCACGGCTTGTAATCCGAGTCGACGTCGCGTCTGTTCGGCTCTCGGCGGAGGTTGTCCTGACATCTCGTCACTCGCCCGTCCGCTCTCAACGCGACGAACATCGCTCATCCGATCTCCGCCGGCCTGGTTAAGAACGAGAACGGTCCTCCTTCCTCCCGGCTATAAAAAATTCTCAGAGACAGACCGCGCGCACCGTCGAACTATCGCCTACATACACTCTCTCGTTCGTGAGTTTCTCTTGTTCGGACGGAAGCATCGAAACGTAAAAACCGCATCACGACAGATGCCCGTGCGGGAACCCCCGATTATTTGACGCTCCGCGATCGTGAACGATGGCGGCATTACCGATAACGCGATGATGCACGAAAAAAAGAAACGACATTGGGTTACGAAGAACCGTCTCCATTATTATACACACAATCGACGATCTCATTCAACCAAACGATATGTATACTTCCTTCTTGGGAATCTGCATATGGAAAACCGTGAGATTATTCGACGCCATCTTTACGACTGAGACATTCGGATCCGTACACTTTTACACCGGTCAATATAGGACTATGAGGCAGTATTCTCCGAGGCTATGTCGTAAAACATGTTTCATAGTGGCCCGAGGCGGTAAGGCACAGAGAGACGAGCGCTAAACGACATGATGCCACTTTGTTGTCGGTATATTGTAGTATAAAATAATAACATTTTAACATCCCGGTACTTTGTATACCTGGGCAGGAAAAAACGAATGTTAAGCGTCCTTTTGTCGACTGGTGAGCCAACAAAAATTTACTATCGTAAGCTCATCTGGGAGTAAAACGATTATGATGACATCCGAAGCGCGCAAATTTGTTGCGGAAACAGATGCTAGAGGAAGATATTGAGATCATTGAACCACTCAATTCAATGGTCCAATAACGACGCCTCGCTCCTAAAATACAAGGTGTAAAAAAATTGCAAAGTACGTCATCACTACTGTACACGATACGCAGGATACTATTACAGCTTGATGCATCAAAAAATTCAAATAACAATTGCACGAGTGACAAAAGACAGATGTTCGTTAAAGTGACTCAATGATATACGGCAAAACGATGATATGTCACGAGGCACTTCGTTGAAACTGTACTGGGTTTGTTTTCGAGACTATCCGGTGTCTGTTGTATCTGGAAAAAGCGGAAATCACATTTTTACATGATGTTAGTGAAAATATGTCGATGTTCGTTCTTTCCGTTTAACGTTGGGGGGGCGTCGGACGTGTACGAAAACCAGCCCTCCGTATTTATCTGCGATAACACATCACTGTGAGTTTGCTATATATAGAAGTGTGGATGTGTGTGTGTGTGTGCTGCGATGCCAGACCGTCCGTCCGATGCACTTCCCGTCGAGCTCGGGGACATTCCGTGTCACCGAGCTTATCCTAGCTCTTCACGGATGGCCACGTCGCCGTTGACCATGCGCCAGAGGTCTTGACGTTGAGCGAGCCAATGTGAAAAGACTGAGAGAGGAGAGAGGGGCGATAGAGACTCAAATACGTATCCGCGAGAGTGTGAGGAATTGAGTGGTTATAGGGAGAAAGAGAGCTTGAACAGGCGCAGCGTCACTGTCATCGTCACTGTCAACGTATCGGTAAAGCTCCGGCCTTGTTTGCCAGCCACTTGAAACTGTCCGGCTGTCCGCGTTGCCGCCCAAACCACACACCATAAGCAGTTTCTCTGTGTTTCTGTTTACTCCATCCGTGCGACAAGAAGAGCAACTCTACTCGGCTTATATATATATATAATATGAGAAAAAGACAAAATGTAATCGTTCCCGAAGGACTTTAGTTATCCAATGAAAGTATGGGGAACACAAAAACCCCCCTGACACCGACGCCATCTATCTACACTTTGTTGTATACCACTCGTGAACGTTCCAGCGGGGCATGGATAGTTTGACACGTTGAAATATGTACGAGGTCTGTTCAAAAAGTAGCGCGAATTTTGAATTTCCGCGGGCTACGTATATTCGATTTTCGATTTTTTTGTGGCGTTAGGTTGGTACTCATGTCCCTCACTTATGCTGAAAAAATCGGCCATTTTGAATGTGTAGTTAATTGTTGGCAGCTATTTTGGTTAGACGTTTTTTGGCTTGTCTTCGATTTTTGCCTATTCCAAAAAATGGATCAAAGAATCTGTATCAAAATTTTGTGTGAAAAACAAAATTAAGTGCGCGGACGCATTCCGAATGTTGATTGTGGCATATGGTGAAGTTACCTTGGACCAAAGCAACGTTTATCGGTGGTACAAAATCTTCTCAGAGGGCCGAGAAGATGCGAACAACGAAATGCGTTCCGGACGCCCGAGCACATCAACAACAGACGAAAACATTGATGAAGCGAAGAAAATAATATTGGTCAATCGTTGAATCACCGTTAGAGAAGTTGCCGAGGAACTAAACATATCGATTGGCTCATGCTATTCGATTTTTACCAGTGATTTGGGCATGAGACGGGTCGCCGCGAAATTCGTGCCAAAATTGCTCAATTTCGAACAAAAACAGTGTCGCGTTAACATTGCTAAGGAGCTGTTGGACTCGGTCCGCGCAGGGGCGGACTTACCAATAGGCTGAGTAGGCTGGAGCCTATGGCGGCAAAATTTGGGAGGCGGCAAATTTTCGGAGGTAAATACGAAGGTATATAGAAGGTAAATACGAATTTTATATTCCCAATAGTTTTGTCATAAAAAAATAATTTCTGGCACTTTTTAGGTGATCCCCTTAAAAAAAACACCTCACTACGTACTACTTACTAGTTACTAGTAGTTGGAAATAACCAGGAACGTAATCCGAATTAGTCTTTAAAAACTATCCAAGCAGATTGGCACGAAAATCTGTGATCTGTGTCCATTGTATTTTGTACATTGTGTGTCAAAAACGAGTAATGAAAAATTATCATCACCCGCAAATTCCATAAAGGAAAAAACGTAAATGGGTAATGAGAAGAAACTGCTCATTGTTTCTTTATTATCTCGACTTTCGTATCATATTTAAATTAATTTTCGTAGAAAGACTTTTCCTTTGTTTAATTACTGTTCAGATGTTTGTTTACCATACGACTAGAACATTCGAAAATGTGAATAAATCTTTAATAATTTTTGCGAGAAATAAATAATTACTTACTAGTATCACAACTTCAGGTTGTAACCGAAGGTTCTCTCGATTTTAATTTTTATGGTATTTTTAGTCAAACTTCTAATTCTAATTCTAATTCTTATTCTAACAATATTTTCTGGCGAGTTTTGAGGTGAGAGATGGCCTTTGAGCCACAGGAAAAATTCAATAAAATAAAATAAAATAAAATTTGGGACGCCACGTCACAAAATATATGATTGTTTTAAGTATCAGATTTGTGATTGTTTATTTTTATTTGTTACTTTGTTGCCGTCTTCCGTCTCTATGTTACGCGCCACGCCGGTTCCAAAATTTTCAAAATAAAATAAAATAAATAAAATAAAACATACATTTATTATTTAACATTTTACATGTACGGTATCGGGTATGGGCCACAATTTTTTCCAAGCCTAAGGTTTTTTAGGTACTTTTTAGGTCCTTTTAGGTACGGTTTAGGTTTTTCTAGGTCCTTTTAGGTACTTTATGGGTTCTTTTTAGTCCAGATGGTTAGTAATGTATACGGTAAATATACACTTACTATTTTATATACAAGGTAAGGGCGGCAATTTTTTTTAAGCCTAGGGCGGCTAATGCGGTAAGTCCGCTACTGGGTCCGCGACGACCCAAATTTGCTCCAGAGGGTCATAACTAGTGACGAATCATGGGTTTATGGTTATGACGTGGAAACCAAAGCTCAATCATCGCAATGGAAGCTGCTTTTTTGGAATAGGCAAAAATCGAAGACAAGCCAAAACACGTCTAACCAAAACAGCTGTCAACAATTAACTAAACATTCAAAATGGCCGATTTTTTCAGCATAAGTGAGGGACATGAGTACCAACCTAACGCCACAAAAAAAAATCGAAAATCGAATATACGTAGCCCGCGGAAATTCAAAATTTCGCGATACTTTTTTAACAGACCTCGTATATGCTGTCCCGCCGACACTAAGCAGATACCTGAATTTCAACCCTCGTTGAATTTCGATCTGAAACATTCTTCCGGTAACCATAAAAAAAAAGCCTTTGTACGACACTTGAAAAAAATGTATAAACAATTCTCAAAGTCTTGTCAATTGCGAATGAACTTTCTCGTTGCACCGTTATTAGTCGTTTCTTTGGCAACGTGTTCCATAAAAATGGGACATTTATCGTGTGACGTGTATCGATTGAAGAAAATAAGCATCGTGGATGAAAAGCAGTTTCCGGATGACCAAAGTACTTAATGATAGATTGCGCGTTAGCAATTGAGACGCACGTAACCGCTGTGTAGCGGCAATTCAGCGATACGAGAGTATATAATACAATCACGTGTTCCATCGATCGCGACAGCTCACCTTATTTGCGCAAGTTCATCGGTCATATACCGCGTCAATTATTATAAGTTGCCCATAGTCTCCGGCACATTATCCACGCCAATTACTATTTAATTATTAATCCGTCTCTCGCGCTTTCAGGGCGCGACCGTTTGTGTGTGTGTGTGTGTGTTATCGTTGCTCAAAAAGTTGAGAAAAGCTAAAGTTGTTATACCCAGCTAGTCATCATCATTATCATCATCATTATCATCATAATCATCATCATCGCGTCGTCGTGGCGGGATAGTTGCTTGCTTGCGCGCGCCCGAGCAACAGAGGCGGTAATTGGCCGCGCCACATTGCGAATTATCATTCCGGTAATGATACGTTCCCGCGGGCAACCGGATTATTATTCCATGATAATCTTGGGCCGTTAGCGCGACCGTAATTAGGTCTAAGCGAGTGGGAGAGAGAGTGAGAGAACGGGAGATACATACGGGGCTCCGTGAACGAGCGTACTGAGCTTCATGAGAGCGAGTTGCGCGCTCACGTGACGGGTAAACGATTCGTATGGCGTGAGGCCGATAAGAGGACTCGAAGCCCGTCGTGCTGGAGCAGAACACACACACACAGGCTTATCTACAGCGTTGAGCATTTGAAGTGAAACGCGGATATCATCGTCGATTTTCGCGAAAATTTGACGAATTTGGGGAACTATAAAGCCAATTTAATTTCACGGGGTCATAGGCCCTCGTGAATATTGAATCCACGATAAGAATGAGCACAATTGATCGAAAAGTTTTCGCGCTAGCCCCAACAAAAGACTTTCACTTTAACCCGCTCTCCTGTCACCGGGGGGTTGCGCATTCAATTGCTCCTGGAGTAGTTTTTATCCTTGTTCGTAACCCTTTAGTTGAATACCATATTAATCCTCTACAGCATCCACAACCCTTAAATCACGAGGTCAACGAATCACCCGATTTTCCACCCCTCCACATTTCCGTTGCGCACGTGCGCTATTGTTTACCAATCTCAATAGCACTCGTTTCGTTCGAAAGATTATCAAACTTTCTTGAATGTACTTTTTTGAAATTTTGAAATTCGTCAAATTTTCGCGTTAATCGGCGACAGGTAACCCCGCATTTAACTTCAAATGCTCAGCACTGTATAAAATACACACAAGCGGCACCCCGCTTTCGTGGAATGACGGTACAGATAGAGATATCCATATACGTGTGGTGTGGCAGTCGTGTATCTCTGGTACCACGTATATACGTATATTCTTGTTGACTTGCCGGAAGAGCTAGCCAGATAATTAATTATCGGACTCCGGTATATCCTGCTGGACCAGATGAAACTGGCGCATTAATCTTGAGGAAAATTGCTACACCAGAGTCTCGGAGATTAACGAAACGGTGAGACAAATGACAAAATTATGAGAGAGAGAGAGAGAGAGCGAGAGACAGAGGTAGGGACCGTAATCTCCTACTTGGCGCTGTTCCTGACTCAAATTTCGCGTGTGCACCGCGTGAAAATAGCAAACTGCAGCCACCATTTCACAGCCACACCGTGCGTAATGCTTTCACGTGTTCCCATGTATCAAATTTTTCGCTATTAGTGATACATAGTAAGGTACCATTTCGCGGGGGGATTATCGCGACATCTTCGTTCGCTTCGTCTTGGCTTCTAGCTTCAACACGAGGTGTAGAGAAGACCGAGAGACAGAGGGACACTGTGCGATACCGCTCGCGAACACACAGACCGGCTCTTTGATGAGAAGAGATGAGGCATGGAAGAAGCCCGTGGTTACACCCCATTGCATATCCCGAGACACACGTCTTTGCGCTTGTGTCGAGGCGTAAAAGAGAAATGAGCCATTGCCAAGCCTCCGGTGTATGAAGCTCTCTCTACTGCCACTCCCCGTGTGTACAGTAATACACGAGCTGTTAATTCGTATTTGTTTGTTCTTTCTCACTACAAAAGCCGCCGGGTGTACGACTCACGCGGTTTCAGAGAAACGAGAGAAAAAACAACACACAGCTTCGGCGTGGGTGTTGCGCATTGAGTCCGAGGAGAATGAGAAAAAGTCAACTTTTGCAACAACATTTTTTTTCACCCCTTTTTTCTCAAGAAGCATACAGCCCACCTGGCGTGTAACAGACGCGTGTATGTCGTGCTTTCTCTGACTACCGAAGCGGTAGCTAAAAGGGGCTGATGACAAAATGACATACACTGAAACGTGCATATCACGAAGTGAAAAAGATGTTACATGCTGTACACTAGCGAATTGATATTTAATTATTACTGCCTCGACCCTGAAATGAGCCACATACGTTTTGGCTCTTTCTCGATGAACTCGTTCGATCAACGTTTCATCTGCAGAGCAAAAAATTCTGAGGGAACGATGTCTGACTATATATGATTAATGACGATGAACTGTAGTGTCTTGTCGCATACGTGTTACGTGCTTTTGCTGTCAGTATTTTCTCTTTTGCTTCTTCGTCAATTTGACGTATACGAATTAAAGTAGTAGTCTGGTAACTTAAGCCGATTTTCATGTCTTTTTTGGAGAGCGTTTTTTTGTAGGAAAATAAAAATGAATCGTTTCGGATATTTAAGATGTTTTTATTTACATATTAAAGATACAAAAAAAAAAAATTTTTTAATTTAATAATTTATTATTATTATTATTATTGATCGAATTTGGCACCTCGACAAAAAAGCGCGTGGGTGGCCCCGGTGATTTTGGCTCTTGATGTTATCTGAAATAAAAATTTCTTGATAATTCTTAATCTATAGACATGTCATTCTGGTCGGAACTACGGAAGTTAAATTTCATGGATAAATAACAAAATGGCGGACTTTGGAAAAAAAAGTCCTTTTATTTTAGCAAAGAAGGGGTTGTAAAATAAAAAGTTAGGGGTGACAAAATGTCTCGGTAGTTCCGACGAGAACTATAAGTGTGTAGAGTAGCCTGTTCAAATTTGAAAGCAATCGGTTCGGTAGAAAAAAAGTTAGGACCCGGGCTGACCAGAAAACACTGTTTTGAGAAAAACTTCGAGGCGCTCTCGAAAACTCATTATAACTCCGGAAGTATTTCGAATTTCGGTCTGAAATTTTCACGGTATATTCTCAAGACATTGTACTTTCAAAATAAGCAAAAAAAATGTTTCGATTTTCTTTAACCGAAGTTACCAGATTACTACCTTAATGAAAGCAGTGGTGCATTCAAAGACGCATATACGAGGTCTATTCAAAAACTATCGTGAATTTTTTATTTCCGCGGGCTACGTACATTCGATTTTCGATTTTTTTTTGTGGCGTTAGGTTGGTACTCATGTCCCTCACTTATGCTGAAAAAATCGGCCATTTTGAATGTTTAGTTAATTGTTGACAGCTGTTTTGGGTAGACGTATTTTGGCTCGTCTTCGATTTTTGCCTATTTCGAAAAAAAGCAGCGTCCATTGCGATGATTGAGCTTTGGTTTTCACGTCATAACCATAAACCCATGATTCGTCACCAGTATGACCCTCTGGAGGAAATTTGGGTCGTCGCGGACCGAGTCCAACAGCTCCTTAGCAATGTTAACGCGACACTGTTTTTGTTCGAAATTGAGCAATTTTGGCACGAATTTCGCGGCGACCCGTCTCATGCCCAAATCATTGGTAAAAATCGAATAGCACGAGCTAATCGATATGTTTAGTTACTCAGCGACTTCTCTAACGGTGATTCGACGATTGGCCAATATTATTTTCTTCACTTCGTCAATGTTTATCGTCTGTTGTTGATGTGCTCGGGCGTCCGGAACGCATTTCGTTGTTCGCATCTTCTCGGCCCTCTGAGAACATTTTGTACCACCGATAAACGTTGCTTTGGTCCAAGGTAGCTTCACCATATGCCACAGTCAACATTCGGAATGCGTCCGCGAACTTAATTTTGTTTTTCATACAAAATTTGATACAGATTCTTTGATCCATTTTTTGGAATAGGCAAAAATCGAAGACAAGCCAAAACACGTCTAACCAAAACAGTTGTCAACAATAAACCAAACATTAAAAATGGCCGATTTTTTCAGCATAAGTGAGGGACACGAGTACCAACCTAACGCCACAAAAAAATCGAAAATCGCATATACGTAGGCCGCGAAAATTCAAAATTCGCGATACTTTTTGAACAGACCTCGTATAATACGTACAGAAGAGATTTATTTATATTTCCTACAAGGTTTATGTCAATCTCGTTAAACCGGCGGAGTTTCTACTATCCCCAAGTATATATCGCGTCGCGTTATAATACAAGTTCGTAATTCACTCCGGTCACGTATACCTTTCGTTCCAACAGATCGTACGAATTGATACGAAAATTTTAAATGGTCCGCTCATTTTATACACGCTTCCCGTTCTTTTTATTTGTCTCTTATTCACCAAGGAAATGGGAAGGTTTTGTATGACCGGAAAAATTGTTTTACGACGGGGGTACAATCGTTAATAACGAATGTGTGTATAAATACACTAACGAGGTTGATGACGTTGCGACAGTTGGACAATTTATTGACCGTAATAGGAGACCGAATGTCGTGCATCGCGGGGATTTTAGGGAAGCTTTGGAGAACGGCCGCAATAATATTGTAGCCCCGTACTTACCGCTCAAACCGTAACTGGCAATTTCAATTTGAGAAAATTTTTCGAGGCTTCATTCGGCCGAGAGAATGACTCGTGTGTCTTGTTGACTTGACAGTATTGGAAAGTTTTCCAACTGTCCCTATATCGACGGCTCGTCGGTTATGTCTCGCGTATAGTGGTTTTAAAAGGCAGCATGGAAAACATTTACGTGAACGTGCCAACACGGACAAGCGGACAGACAGACAGGAGAGGCTCATAGCTGTCTCGTCGTCGACGGCGTCGCTTTTCTTCGCATTATAATTATAGCTTTTCGAGCGGCAAGTGGTGCTGGACGCCCGACCGAGCCGTCGGTCGACACCCCCCATTTGTCTTCGTGAAGAGACTGGCAGTTCGTTTATAGCATACCGTAGTCACATACGTATACTTTTCCTATGCCGAAGTAAGATGGGAGAGAAAGAGTCAGATAGAGAAAGAGAGAGCCCCGAGGCACCTACCACGTAGTCAACGGATGTCGTTTGCCAGCGTCAACGAGACGTGCGATTCTTATCGTTGCCCTTTTCTCCTCGCCTCACCTTTCTTTCACCGACCAACACCATAATTTAACGCAAAGCTCCGTTCTCTCACTCACTCGCACCTCTAGTTCCTCGTGTTGCGCCTATTGCTATAATGGAGTACTCTCGGTTTACCTGCCTGTTCCAATACGTTGTGAAGCGGTGTTTTGCTCTGCTCCAATGGAGTCTGTCCGGAGGACACGAAACAGTTTTCTACTTTGAACGATTAGACGGTATTCCGTCATTCTTTTTTCACCACGATCCTCAATATCTTCAACATTCAATTGGTCCCTTTAATTCTTTGAAACCTCTCATTGCCTCGTTACAGTGCCGAATCTCCTAAACGGCTAACCGAAGCGTTACCAAATTTATGACATCGCCACAGGATTGATAAGTTTGGGATTTTTTTGTTTGGAAATTGTTTCTAAAAGTTTCTGTAACCCATTGTTAATTAATTTGAGACTTTTTTTTGTATCGCAGCGCCAGCCTCCGTCTCAAAAAATGATCAAGCGAAGATCACATCTCGGTCATTGAACGAAGAGCATACTGATTAAGGAAATGTGCTGCAGCGACGAAAGGACATTGATGCTAAACTTTGTGTTCAACGCTCGAAGGTGGCAGCGTAATGATTTTGTTCCGACAATCCTACCGACGAGAAATGGAATATCCATTGTACTCTCTTCGTTGTACTATAAACAGGGAGAATGACAACGACAACGACCGACGACAGTTCGGCCGGCAGCGTTTTCAACGCTGGGGGATAAATGACATTAGCATGAAAACAGAACCTTTCTCGCGAGAGTTCGCGGTCATCATAAATACGCGTAAAAAACATGTATACATAATGCTATTGCCATGCCGGTTGGGTTTATTGTTCCGCAACATCCGGTTTTACTTCGTATACCTGTCATTAACGGGGCAAGATCCTACGAGTGTGATAAGATTCACTGGCGTTAATCTCGCGGGTTCGCCAATGAAAGCTTTCGTCACGACTCAGGGGTGCGTGAACGATCGCGTGAAAAGGGTAGCGAACGGAATGACGTTCGAGTGCGTCAGTTTGTACAACTATAATGTGTATATATATAGTAGATGTACGCACGAATGGTTCGCCGATCGTTCTACCATGAGTACGAGAATAATGAAATAAAAAGGGTATACTCTCGCTCTCGATTATACAGATAGCTTTTGATAAAAGTTATTTCAAAGCGTGGGAATATTTTTCTCTTCATATACATGCACGATTAGCTTGCCTCCTCCCCTCCGTCGCCAAACTCCGCTCCTTCTCGGGTTCTTTTTTTTTCCAGGAAGTACAACAGGGTGTGCGATCACGTAAGATCGCTCGTCAAGAGAGCGAGAGAGCTAATCGTCTGGTATCGTCGCGGGCTGCGGATACACCGAATGCCAATTGTAATTCCATGAGTGCACCGATTGGGTGGGGCACCCACGCATTCACCTGGAGGACAGGTGATCGTTGATCGAGACGATGCGCCTGTGAACACGCAGGTGCTGCGCTGGATCGTTTGGCATTCGTTCGACGAACGAGTGAATCGTCGTTATATTGGCTTTTGAAATAAAAATTTCGACGATTCACAAAGTCCTCTTGACAGTTTAAAAATTTAGTTATCAGAATTAATTCATCGATATTCTCCAAATCAAACAACGTTTTAAAAACAACATCAAATAACCCTAAGATTGTTCAAACGAGGACAGAGTTATAGCCATTTGAAATTTCGACATTCGGACATTCACTAGTGTGGGCAAACAGATGTAAATATATATTTGTCACTCTTGTATCACGTTTCAAGTTTGTACATCGTCGAAAATTTTCCGCTCTCTAATTGAAACGAGTTGTTGTCGAAAAGCTCCAAAAATTCAAACGTGAAAAGCCAAAGAATCGAACAATTTTCACGTTATCTTGTTGTCGTATGAAAATACAAGGGCGTTCAATGTGCGAGCTACAATAATCTTCTTGTCTAATATATTTCATCGTGCTATTCGGCTAGTTTATCTCAACGTTTGAAACCATAAGAAATCACCATTGAAATTACTACAGCCCGTGGAGAAATTGGTGGTAGGGCTCCGGCTGAATCCTCGTGATTATGTCTACTCTCTGGAAAGTGTCCGACTAGATCCCAAGCAAATTTCTACATGGAGGGTGGCGAATAAAGAAGATATATAAGGACGACACAACAATGAGAGATATATTCATCGAATTATCGTAGAGAGTGGCATTGTCGCCTAAATCGGTTGTGTCTTTCCAGCTGGCATCTCTCCTTCTGATTTTCGGGCGTGCATAATTGACAATGGCAGGATAGTTCGAATCTCGTTGAAAGACAGACGTACGTGAGACGTGCAGAGAGTCCGTTCGCATTTTCATTTCAGATATTTCAGGGTATTATCCCATCTTAAACCACTACTAACTTCCGCCACTACAAACTCTTCTATCTGTAGAAACGAGAGAGAACAGTGATGGAGATGAGTATATGGTACAGATACTCTGTATCCTGTATATATGTAACATTAAAGCATCGTCGACGTGCGGTTATGTGCGCCGTCGAGTCGCAGGGTTGTCTTGCCCGTGTCAGCGGGAAGAAAGCCGGCGAAACGTCAGGAACAAAAGAGGCTGGCGCGGCCCGCGGGGTGCGCGAGCTGTCACCTGCATTGTTGTTTCCTTTCTCGCCGATTCTCTCTCGCAGCTCTGTCTCTCTTTCTTATCCCGGCACTGTGTCCAACCGGCATAATGATAGTGGGTATATAACAGCAGTCCCAGACTCCTCGTCGACGATGTCGTCGTTGACGTTGCAGACGTTGTAGCCTCGGCAGAATGAACGCCGCAAGCCTGGCCGTACATATATATGTAGAATGGCCACCAGCACAGTCACGCCTCGACGCAGCATGCCTAATCACCCTTGGGCGGATGTCTGCTATTGAGATGTTTAATTAACTCCATTGTACATAAAGTGTCCCTCTTTGCCGAAGACGAAGAAGTGCCACGGGACGACGAGGAATAAGCGGATCAATCGGGCATTCTCGTTCCTCGTCTATTCGTTAATCGCCAAACGGTATTACTTTTCTGTGACGATCGAGTGTTTGTCGGACGCAAACGCGGCATCTCGCTGTGCTCATCTTCCGTACGACAGTTAGGGAAGAGAAACAGTCGAATATCGTAGATAGGAAGAGCAGTCGGAAACTTGGGAACAAACAAAAAAATGATTTATTTTCATCTCGAGTTGTGAAGTGTACCGCAACCGCGAGTTTTGTCATGAACCTGCGGCTACGGCAATGGTCAACGCGTTATGCGACCATATAATTTACCGCACGACGAAGATCTTCTGCTTTGAAACTCAGCCATAATAGGAGGAAGTTCGAGAATCAAAGTCTCTTATTCGTGCTACCTCGCTCGCTCTCGTCCCTCAACGATGATTTACCACCTTGGCGCGATGTGGTCCAAACAACTATTTTGTCAACGTCGGTGTGTTCATTGAGCATTTCAAACTTTTCGTAATGCCGAATCTCGACGAGTTTGCCCCCGAAAACGAGTTTCAACGAGAGACCCGCAGGTTTTTACTGCACGGCCGTAAAATCTTCTCTCTCTCTCTGCGCCAGGCTTTTACACTGGCGGGGAGTGTTGTAAAGAGAAAAGGTTTCTCTTCCGGAGTTTCAACCGGACGCGTCATCGACGAAGAAGCGCGCGTTTACGATTCAAATACCCAACGTTTTACGCTACACATTAACTACAACTTTTCAGATGTACATGGAAAAGCCGCACGATTTATTAAACAAGAAACAACTAATATTTTTCCTAACAGCTTTTTCTCGCTCCGACCGTAATCTTTATCGTCATTATTCTGACTTTACAACTCTCGCATGGTAATAAGTTTTATCCATGCGCAATCCCCGTGGCATTCACGAAAGAATGAAGCAGCGAGCTGTCTCAGGGGCAATTTCAGATTTCACTGGATTCCTTATCGCTTAGAGCGGTATCTCGGGCTCAGCGATACGAAACGAACAGATCGTTCTTTCTGTTGTCTGAATGCACCTCTTTGTACCACTTGGCGAATGAGCAGAGAGCAATACGACGATCGCACAAGCGAGGCAAACGACGATGACAACTGAACAACGCGGATTTGTCCTCGCTGTAAAGAAATCTGCTGTATATTCATTGCAAAGGGATTTAACACACAACCCAACGACCATAATATCTCTCCATTCAGAGACCGCAATTGTTTAATTAGATTCACCGCACGTTCTTGTCAAAGCCTCATGTCACAGACCAAGCCGCTGTCCTCTCGATGACAAGAGGTAGAAATGAGACGCGTTAGAAAAACTTAATATAACGCGGGCTCGCGCATGAGCTAACCGCTTTTTCATTCGAGTCGCGCGCGCGCGCGTGCGCATTGCAGAGATTTCGTCGTTAAAAAAACGTGTATGAGATACCAGAGAGAGAGAGAGAGAGAGAGTCCTGAGAAATGTATGAGTGAGAGAAACCTCGCGGTCTTTCTGTTCGTCAAATATGGACGATGTCACTGTTATACGTTTAAGTATCTACATCTATATTCATATGCTATTAAAGTGCTTCTGCTTTTACGATTTAATGGCTATACCTCGTTGATTAATCGCTGCTATCCATACACGAAAAGCCTCGAGGCTCTCCTGCCGTCTCGCTTTTATCCACGACCGTAATGAATCGGGTTATAAAAATAATTCACGGAATCCACGGGATGTCAACATTCGCTGGTAGTGTGATTAATGTCAATAACGACTGGTGGAAATTCTGAGATAAGCTTAATGCGCTATTTCCACTCGAATCTTCGTTAACTCTCGCTTTCGACCTTAATGAAAAAAAAAAAAAGGTCTTTTAATCGATTAAAGTCATCAATTAATGTGTTTACTTACGAGGAGTGAGGATGATGCAGCAATGCACGATAACGCTGGGATTAATAAATATTTTATTCAACTAATTCGAAAGTTTTATACGTCTGTATTAACTGTATATATTTCTCATATCCATACGAACGCATGTTGACGATACAAAAAGTGTGAGCTCGAAACACCACGAGTCACGTGAAAAAACTAATCGATCGATAAGATCAATTTCGCAATGGCAAATAACCTCTTGTCGGTTCGTCGATTGTCTTGAAATTCGTGACGGGAGCGACTGGTGTCTGAGTCGTTTGCACAAAGGGTGGAACGAACGACGCTTTTTTATTGATTAGATGCCACTTGATGCCTTCTTTGAATGACGATTCCAATCTCATCGCGTATCTTTTGTCGACAGTGCCGAACGGCGGAAGTTCATGATATCTTTGAGCGACGATCCCGAGCGTGAGAAAGGAGAGAAAAAGAATTGCCACTTTGATGATATTCATGATGTCTTTTCGAAGGTTTTTCCAACGATTATATATATATATATGTGTGTTTATATAATTCTCGATGTGTTTCGGATAGTTCTTGACGCACTTCGGGTTTCGTGACTATTGGGACTCTGTCGATTCTCTATTCCGAAACGGCTTTATATACGCGAGAGAACTCGTTAATATGAAGATCCTGTTCTTCGTCGTATATATATACATAAAAAAACAGTATGCGTGTGTGAATCATCGAAGGTTCCGCGCAGGTGGAACCTACGAGAAAGTATTTTTATTTATTTCGGTTTTTTTTTATATTTTTTCACGAAATATTTATTCGCTTTTAGATCATTATGAATCCCGGGTTGGTTTGGAATTTCGACATAATATAAAGCTGCAAAATCTTTGCGCTCCAGACCGCGGGAATCTGAAAATCTGGTATTTTATTTTATCTTATTTTATTTTATTTTTTCGTTCGAATTTCGTCGTTCTCAGATGTCCCGGGGATCGCTTCACGAGCGAGTCTATAGAGAGACTGCACCGTCATAAATAATGAAACTCCATCGACGTTACCTTGGCCGACTCGTTGTCTGTGGCTCGAGCATGAATATTGATGATATGGTGCAATTTTTTTTTTGTCCACCATAGCTGACGAGGCGGTACACGGAAAACTAGACATCCGGTATCTTCGTGTCGTCGTGACAAACCGCGAAAGGACATTTCGTAATGGATACGAATAAAGTATTTCAAAATTCCTCTACATTTTTAATTCCGGAAAGTGCGGGAAGATAGGTGCAGTGTGACGAACGCAGCGAGCGCCGATGCAATCGATCGGACATGCCGTAATTTGCGTCGTTATACATAGACATCTTGTCGCGGAATGTAAGATTGATCGGGTAATCTCACGGCAATAAATAACAATCTCCGGTGCAGCAGCCGCGATAATATATACACGCGTCCATGTAACGGGTCCTTAGCCGTCATTTCGCCCCGGGACTCTCGTACTTTTATTTTTCTCTTCCACCGGGACATTATTGTTATCCGATGATATCTATAAACTCTTTAAGGTGATAGTCTGGTAACTTGAGCCGATTTTCATGTCTTTTTTGGAGGGCGTTTTTTTGTAGGAAAATAAAACTGAATTGTTTTTGGATATTTAGGATGTTTTTATTTACATATTAAAGATACAAAAAAAAAAATTTTTGAAAAAATTTAATAGTTTATTATTATTATTATTATTCATCGAAGTTGGCACCTCGAAAAAAAAGCGCGTGGGTGGCCCCGGTGATTCTGGCTCTTGGTGTTGTCTGAAATAAAAAATTCTTGATAATGCTTAATCTATAGACATGTCATTCTAGTCGGAACTACTGAAGTTAAATTTCATGGATAAATAACAAAGTGGCGGAACTTTAGAAAAAAAAGTCCTTTTATTTTAGCAAAGAAGGGCGTTGTGAAATAAAAAGTTAGGGGTGAAAAAATTTTTCAGTAGTTCCGACCAGAATGGCATGTCTATAGATTAAGAATTATCAAGAATTTTTGATTTCAGATAACATCAAGAGCCAAAATCACCGGGGCCACCCACCCGCTTTTTTTTCGAGGTGCCAACTTCAATCAATAATAATAATAATAATAAACTATTAAATTTTTGCAAAAATTTTTTTATTGTATCTTTAATATGTAAATAAAAACATCCTTAATATCCAAAACGATTCATTTTTATTTTCCTACAAAAAAACGCTCTCCAAAAAAGACATGAAAATCGGCTTAAGTTACCAGACTAATACCTTAACCGGTGTTCTATCCCGCCGATATGCGTAAAATCGTTGCACAAGGCCCCGGCATAATGATAAATATAAGCGCGGCGTGGAAATTAATGTCGCGGTGTTACGTCAATCGATTTAATCGAGCCCTTGAGCGATGCTGGTATTTTGTCGCTTGCGTCCGATGCTTCATCGATATTCATCTTCAAATTTTCAAGATACCATATATAGTTCGACTTATCTTCATACACGAATTCGTCATTATCGCCCGTTTGAATTACGAAAAATAAATTATAACCGAAATATCACGACTCTTTGACGTAATTTTTCACAAATATTATTATTATCCCTGTCAATTCAATAAATATATCATATGCTTATCAAAAGTTGTTTGCCTATGTTTGGATGATGTAAATATGAAATATTTATGTTGTACAACGTTTTTTCCCCCGTTTCTAGGGATGTCCCGTACGGTAACATTAAGGGGGGAAATAGGGTTAGGACAGCGTTTTCTCAATGATTTTCATGAATTTTTTTATAGTATAAAAAATGAATATAATTTATTGAAACTTTAAGAATATTTTATACATATATTTAAGTATATACTATAAAATTTTTGAAGAATTTTCTTGAATAACACCGGGCATATTAGCGACCCCACATTGCAGGTCACAATCAGACTCAGCATTTTGCGTACATTCTGGAAGCCGCAATTTTCATCTGAAATCAAACGAGGTTGGAATTTACTTTTATTTTATGTCTCTCTTCTATATGAACCTGAATGCTATCAAAAAAATAGAAAATTGAAATTTTTTACAGGGGTCAAAACAAAAAAGCATAATTTTTTGACATTTTTTACAACTTTATTTGCAAAATAAAAATTATTTTAAATAAAGATAATATTCTGATTTTAGGTTCATATAGAGCGCAATACTATGAAGAAAATAACTGCCAATTTTCGAAACGGTTGGTTGAAAACTTTTCAAACTAGCGTGTACGCAAGTTCAAAAAAAGTCGTTTTCAGAAAAACGCGTTTAAAAAAATAGCGACCGCTCGGTTATACACGTGGCGCGCTCAGGGCTTGAAGGAGAGCAACTCACTTTAATGGCTTATAACAATAGAACGAGTCGGAATTTTCATTTAAAATTTTGGGAACATATTTTACAATAGTTTTACTAACAATTTATGAAATTTAAAAAAAATCGATTTTTTGAACCGTCTAACCCTATTTCCCCCCTTAAACATTTGAATTCAGTGAGATTTGTGGAGATTTGTGGAGATTTGTGGAGATTTGTGGAGATTTGTATACACAAAATATCAAAAAGATTACGTTTTATAACAATAATAAAAAAAATATGTCATAAATGAAACTGTAAAAATATTATTGGTAACTTCACTGCTTTGGAATGTGTATTTTTTTTTTGCACAAATTTCGATCGTTGATCTTTGCGAAAGGCATAATAATTTTTTTCATTCTCAAAAAAATTTAAAGTCTTTCGCGACTATTTTTCTTAAATTGCCGTATTTTTGTCTGTCCAGAGTTTCATTCGAAGGAGAATCCTAACAATTTTTTACATTCTTATCGAACAAACTATGAAAAATAATAAGCTATACGCGTGAAAGACTCGAATAGAAGGATATTTATGGACTCTAGGCTGTAAATTTGTTGGAAACTTTGGACGTGTACCGTGACATTCCGTCCACGCGGAAATAATAAAAATTAATGACATTTGATTCTTCCAATATATCTATCGAACATTTTCAATAACCACTCAAGAGATAAAAAAATTTATTGCCATTGAATTTTTTCATAGTTCGTTTGCATAGTATTCTAATGAATCTACCGCGCTGATAGAACAACTCGCTACGCCGACTTTTATAGACAATATCAGCCTACGTCACGAAAGATTTAACTGTCGGACATTACGTGTTAAAAAAAAAATTAAAGGAACAAATATTTCCACGTGCATAACATATATTATAATATCTAAATTAAATGTTGATCGTATATCTTGAAGCAATAGTGTTTGAGAAAAGACGACGCTTATTTATGAAAAGAGGACGCGTGTGTTAAGAAAATGAATTTTGTTCTCTCTCGTATGTCCATTAATGGTGTGGCAAATGTGTGAGAATGAGTTATCGAGGACAATGAACGATGACGACGGCGTCGATGGGAGGAATGACGGCAGCAAAATCGGAGGATGAAGAACTTCACGGGTTTCGTTCACGGATTCGGTTCGATTAGTCGCGCTTGAACGCAACTTCATCAGGGAACGATGCTCGGGGATCTTACAAATAAATACGACTTTTGTTTTTTTTTTCTTTTGCCTTCGTTAATGATTTTCGTTCGTTACATAGCTGCAACGCACGTACCGGGGCCTGTCGATTTCGATAATTTACTCACGATGCCTCGTACAGCGTGAAATGACTGTCCGTCTTGGTCACTGTGCAATCGTGCATCCATCTGCAGAATCAGTGACGAGCACCACACGCCTTCTCGTCACACCTTTGTGGCTTACCGAGTGTTGGATTAAACACGATACAGCACGATGGGAAATTACTCATTATCGTTGTTTACGAGGCTGCGAGATCTTTCGCGGTTCACATTCATCGATTGGAGAAAAAGGGACCCCATTTTAATAGTAATAGACAAAACAAAAAGCCGCATGACAACGTATGACCGTTGGTGTACTCGCGAATGATAAAAAAGAATGAATGTTACAAATTGCCAATGTGAAATTGACAAAAATCATTTCCAACGATCCGGGGCGTCAAGTTTGTTAGTAAGTATGTGGTAGACATGAATCGGATTGAGCGATATTTAATAAAAACTTATCATAAATCAGAAAATAAAGAGGTAGAGTTAGAGATTTTAATAGAATGTGAAAGGTTTCATCGACTCTGTATTACCGACGGAACATTCAAATTTTCGGCTAAATGCCCTTTCTAAACTATCCAAGCAAATGATTTCAAATTTGGTCAAGTAATACTGGACACCTTTATTTCTATCGTAAGAACCGGAAAATGTTCGAAATTAAAAATAGAAATGTCTATTTCCAGCTAAAACGAAAAGGTCTAATACAAAGGGAAGGTTTTAATCGTGTGAAATTAAAGTCTCACGTGTCTCAAGTCCCATGTATAACTCTCATCATGATTAAGTCCCATCCTTCGTAACTGCCTTCGTATAAAACTCCCATGGATTGCAACTCTCGTCGCGCTACTTCAGTTTTGGAAATTCGTTTGATCCAACCCGAGATCCACTTATCATATTTAATTGCCTATTTCCAAAACTGAATTAGCGCGACGAGAGTCGAACGCCATGTGAGTTTTAAGGGGGGAAATAGGGTTAGACGGTTCAAAAAATCGATTTTTTTTTATCTCATAAATTGTTAGTAAAGCTATTGAAAAATATGTTCCCAAAATTTTTAATGAAAATTCCGACTCGTTCTATTGTTACAAGCCATTAAAGTGAGTAGCTCTCCTTCAGGCCCCGAGCGCGCTATTTTTTCAAACGCGTTTTTCTGAAAACGACTTTTTTTAAACTTGCGTACACGCTAGTTTGAAAAGTTTTCAACCAATCGTTTTGAAAATTGGCAGTTATTTTCTTCATAGTATTGCGCTCTATATGAACCTAAAATCGGAATATTATCATTATTTAAAATAATTTTTTTTTGCAAATAAAGTTGTAAAAAATGGCATAAAATCATGCTTTTTTGTTTTGACCCCTGTAAAAAATTCAATTTTCTATTTTTTTTAATAGCATTTAGGTTCATACAGAAGAGAGACATATAATAAAAGTAAATTCCAACCTCGTTTGATTTCAGATGAAAATTGCGGCTTCCAGAATGTACGCAAAATGCTGAGTCTGATTGTGACCTGTAATATGGGGTCGCTAATCTCTTCGGTGTTTTTCAAGGAAAATCTTTAAAAATTTTATAGTATATACTTAAATATATGTATAAAATATTCTCAAAGTTTCAATAAATTATATTCGTTTTTTATACTATAAAAAAATTCATGAAAATCATTGAGAAAACGCTGTCCCAACCCTATTTCCCCCCTAAAACGAAGGCAGTTAAGGTAGTTCTAACACAAGAAATAGGAGGGGACAGAAGGAGCGGTGCGTGAGGCGGGCAGCCACGTCGCGCAGCGACGTTGTCATGCTCACGAGTTCTTCTAGCCTCAAAACAATATTTTTTCAATAATCCATACTTTTTTACCGTATGGTCGAAAATTTACTGTAAACTATATGTTATTCTTCATCTACTAAACTACTTTCGTGCCAAATTTCAAGAATTTTTCATTACTCCTTCGTACATTTTGGTGACTGAATATCCGGAAAGTGCTCATTTCGTACGGTATAGGTATACGTTCGTATGCAAATTTTGCAATTTTTGATAAACGATATCTTGAAAACGGTACGGTGAAACAGTCTCAAATTTCGCACAAGTATTCTTCAGTACTTTTTCTAGGTTTTCCCAAAAACTCATAAAATTTGCATTACTTCTTCATTTGTGTTAGAACTACCTTAAGGAGGATGAGAATTAAGCACGATGAGAGTTATACATGAGACTTGAGACACATGCGACTTTAATTTGCATACGGTTAAAACCTTCCCCAAAACAAAAATGGTTGTAATTATTATTGTATAGCGTAATCTATACGGACGGATAAAAATCCTAACTAACGAACACTGATTTGTTGCTGCATTTGCAAAATTACCAAAATGACATTTGGCCGAAAAAAATATATACTAATTGTGGAAAAGTGTTTTGGTTTATAGTTCGTTTATATTCTACTGGCGCTACTTGCGGACGCAAACGCGAAATTTTTGGGAATCAACGTATAAAGTAACAAGCTTCTTCTTGTTAATGATGTACAAATGTGAATCACCAAAGTTGAATTGTGACTAACAGTCGTGCTTCCTTAAGATCGCAAAAAAGCTCGGCGAGTCTCTGCACCAAATAGTTATTATCGCAACAAAATGCTCAGAGATTCTTTGAGTTTGGATCGATGAACCGAAATATAATCGGAGTAACAAAAAAATCGTTATCGTACTGACTGGAAATTCGTTTGATCGCCATCAACGCAAATATTTACTTCTATTTAACAATATCACTCGGTGCACTATTTCGTTCTCGCTTAACATGAATTAACGTCTCTGCACAATGGAGAATAGTCAAACGAGTTCCGAATCTTTATTGTATGTTATATGGCGAGCGGTGTGTCTGCAATGCGTGTTTCATTATTTATGTGTATATATCCTACTCTTTCGAGAAGTATGTCTACATAACAGTCTCTCGACGTTGGACGATTCCATGTAATCTCTCCCGAGGGGTATTTTCGCTTGCAATCAGGCATGCACGTGATTTACGAGACGTGTAATCATACCCACAAGGGCAACAACTCACTCGACTCGCCTCAGTTTTAATCTTCGTCTAATTAAGCGATAGCTTCGGGCGATAAAGCTCCCTCTCTTTCTCTCTCTCTCTCTCTCTCTCTCTCTCTCTCTTTCGCTCCCTTTACCCATCACTGGTGTATTTCTCTCGAGCTTGCTTCGCCAAGGCATTTTTTTTCCTTCTAAAGAACCAACGTTGATTCAGATAAATTGGCAAGTGATGAATTTTTATTCGTACATATACACTCAGATTTTAAACTCCTTTACCACATTATGATTCTGCATGTACAGAATTGACGGAACTCACGGTATACATAAGATAAGTCTGAACAAGATGGGAGTCCCTCGGAATCAAAAGGTGAACAATCTCCGTGATATGATGGCAACCGCGGTAGTGCGCGGTGAAACGGAAACTCCAAATTCGTTAATGTAAATTTACCGTACAGCATACGGGTAATTGATTTCACAACGATCATATGTGACGATCGTGACCGTTAGGATATAACGTTTATATACAAATTTATGTATATCAATTATGATTGACGAGTTATTTTAAGAAGGCAAACATATATCTGTACATATATATAGATTGGATGTCAGCTACGGATCAGAGGTCTTAACGAGAATGCTGATATTTATTATGAAGCAATAACACTAATATATCTCTTAAGCCTGAACGACGAGATGTCGACTTTTTTATTTTTTCATTTTTCATATCACGATAAGCTGCGAGGTTCCCGTCTGTCTCTGTTCTTCTCTTTCTCTTTTAAGAAGTAGAGTACTTGTAGATTATTATAGGAGTGTTTTCACGTTGTCAATCGGTTCGATGCACATGTCAGATAAGCTTCGTATATATGCTTAAGCCTATTACAGCGCTGCTGTATGCATACATACATATATATATTTATACATATATATATATATATATATATATATATATATATATATATATAACCTGCAATTTACATTATATACGCTGTGCAATATTTATTTTCTTGGCAACTAGGAGCGGAGTTAATCGACTCGCTGGCTCGCTCGCGAGAGTAGGAACACGCGGCAATCATAGTAACAACTTTTGCAAAATTAATAACTGCTCGAGTATAGCCTCGCGGCGGTGCCGGTGTTACGTTGATTCTACTTCATGACGGGACGAAATATATATATATATATAAATATATAATACAGAGAAGTGGGATATATATACAGAGTAAGAGTAATTGTCGGTAATTTGCAGCCGTTAAGCGGGTACCATGTACTTAATATTGATGGGTGCCCGTTGGTAATATACATACGCGAAGTTTTTTGTTGTTATTTAATATTCAACTTGTTCCATGAAGAGAGAAACACGTTCGACCATTACCTCGTCCAGCGATACATCGGCAGTTTCTCGGCTAATAACCGCATTGACATATTTTATTTTCACAAAGGATCATAGTTATCGATGAAAAAAAAAAACGTTTTACATGAATGGAGCGATACGCTTAATCATTCTTCAGAGGCTAAATTATGTTTTCCAAATAAGCAAAATGTTTATCCAAATAATAAAAAATACGAAAACATAAAGATTTCTTTATTTCGTTGGAAATATGCGTTACCGCGTAAAAGATAAACCCCACGTGATTAGTCACCGCCTATGTGTGGGTATAATTGAGCGTCGTATAAAATCAACGGGGTATAAACATTTCTCAAACCGTCTTTATAGGTCTTGATTATACGAGTTTTTCCTTGAGCAAAATAATAATAACACCTGGAGATCGGCGACGGGCGGAATGTCGTTAAATGTTGGAGTGCGCTTGTACGTCGGGATTTTGACGATGTGCTAAAATCGGGCTAAACGTCTAGGTAAGTAGAATATTAATGACGGCTATATTTCACAATTATAGCGATATATAGAACTTCGAAAAGAGAGAGCATGCGCGAGAAAGAGGCGTCATAAGAGCGCCGGGGCTAGCGTTCGCCAACTCTCACCCCCATCGAAGTTTTACGATGCAATTGCTGCTGCATTTTGACGTCGCCACTGCAAAGACGAAACTTCTATAACGGATCGTTAGACCGAAAATTATAATTCATTCCGTTTGGTCTGTTTCATTTTTTTGTTTGTTTAAACGTGATAGGGCGAGAGAGCTATTGGAATATGAGCAAAAATAATCTAGTAATATAAGAATGTATTTGATATAGATCGCTAATACTAACACGTGCAAATAAAGAAAGAGAATGCGTGAGGTCTTTCTCGAAACGTTCATAAAACTGTTTACAATAATATATACAAATGATATACGAAATAAGAGATCGACGCACAGGGCCTCTTTGTTCTTTGAGTTCGAGTCACTCTTTTGGCCACTCCGTCGATCAGTACTTCGACAACTCTCATTTCGCAAAGACGTAGAATTAATAAAAGGATAATTGCTCTGCTTAAATACTGTGTTTTATTTCACAACCTGCTTCCCATAATCCAATAAGAGCAAGGCAGAAATCGTGCGTCACGAAGTTTTTATGGAGTCATCAAGACATAGCATAATTATCTCTGCGTTTGTGCCCTTATACGTGACCACACAGGCCAGGCTGACCAGTGACCAGTGATTTCCTTTCAGACAATACCATTCAGATTGCACGTAACATTTACAAGTTCGTCCTTCGATGTAACTTTTTCATGCAACGCAATTAAAAATATAATTAGTAAACATCGGGATACTTTTGGTGGCTGTATCTTCACAATGTAAGAAGAGGCACGTCATGGGACCACTAAATGCGAGCCTAAGTCTTGTCTGCTTCTTTACCATCAGCGGGGCGCTCGGTCGGTAACAAACGCTGTAATCAAACAAACTTAGATTAGAGATTGACCTGTCGAGGAAAAACAAATCCTCAATGGACACATTAACCCATTGGGCAACCACCAAGAATGTGGTATCGATGGACAAGTTATTTGATACAGCCAGAAATAACTAATCCACGCATCACAGCATCAGTGGTCCATTTACGAAATGGCCACAAATCGCCGGAAGTAGAGCGCTTGTGATAATGCTCTACCGCTCATTACAAAGGGTCTTCGCTTACGCTCATTGCCATAGGTTTAATACTAGTCATGATGTGAGGGTTTCTTAGCTCAAACTCACGAGTTAAGGATTTCGTGATACCCTTGGCCGTTTGCACCGACTGATTCGAATGAAATTTCATTAATATCACTAGGCTTTGATATCTCCACCGAAGCAACCTTACCGCAACGCGATCGGTTATCGGTGTTGGTGAAAAATGAGAATGGTTCACTTTTGTCCAATCGGTCTAACCGTGCAGTCGCTCCCTTAAAAAGAAATCTGACGAAATATGTGAAATATCTTTTGATACGTACACAAATTTCTATCTTCGCATACAACCCCATCCAAATCCATGTATATACCAATTCAATGATCAGCCATAAGTGTAGAATAGTGCCAATGACTTTTCGTTGATCTGTAATTGATGAACCATTCTGGTTACCAGATGAACGATAATGTTTTACCATTGTGTTGAAGGACACCGAAAGTCATTCGCGATGTACGAGTAGTGTACCGAGAGTGGTGTAGAAAGGGTATAACGTCGGTGACCATTGGCATTATGTCTCTCCCTCTCCCCAGCCTCATTGTTGCACGACATGATGAATCGGCGAACATTGGTGCGGTCATGTCGCGGAAGTCGTACGTAATGGTAATACGTCCGTCACAGATGCATAATCGACTCGAACTCGCCGCTGCGCCGGTACTTAATGGCCCTATTTTAAGAAAGCTTTACCAGCGCATATACAACGGGACTGTACATGTCCGTTCGTACATCCATATATACATATATCCGCCATGAGTGAAGTAGAGTTCGTTGAGCATAAAATATCCCCTTCCACTCCCCCATCCGATACGTGTAGTGTATGCATTAGAGATACTCGTACTAAATGTACGTGTACGTTTCACCATGCGTGAATAAGCGACCCCCGTGTAATGCATACGCGATCCCCGGACGCAGGATACATAAATTTCGAGAACGACGATGGCGAAACTAGGAGAGTCTCGCTGAGGTGTACGGCCACTGAACGAAGTCACAGCACGAGTGCCCATGTTGGAGAACCATCAACGGGAGTGAGAGGGGAAACTAGGCCCCGATGAGAGACAACCTCTGAAGTTTCACGACGGCGATACGAGAGGGAGAAGCTCGTGCATGCGCGCACATGACGGGAGAACAGTTCGCCTTCTTGACTAGCATACAAATGAAGAGTATAAACATGTCGTCATTATCTGTCGGATTTATAACTTTGGATAGGACACGAGCGACGGCGAACGCGGCTGCGGCTTTTGCTTGACGTGTACAGGTGGTTCTGTCTGTCTACCCCTTTTTCGATTCTCGACAGCCCGGTGGCTGGTCTCTCCGACTGGGACCATAAAAGTCCGGGACGTTCGAATACGAGATTTGACAATGAACGCGACCATTTGCCGATTGTGGCCTTAAGGTAGTAGTCTGGTAACTTAAGCCGATTTTCATGTCTTTTTTGGAGGGCGTTTTTTGTAGAAAAATAAAAATGAATCGTTTTGGATATTTAGGATGTTTTTATTTACATATTAAAGATACAAAAAAATTTTTTTTTGAAAAACTTTAATAGTTTATTATTATTATTATTATTGATCGAAGTTGGCACCTCGAAGTTGGCAGCCCGGGTCCTAACTTTTTTTCTACCGAACCGATTGCTTTCAAATTTTAACAGGCGACTCTACACACTTATAGTTCTGGTCGGAACTACTGAAGTTAAATTTCATGGATAAATAACGAAATGGCGGACTTTGGAAAAAAAGTCCTTTTGTTTTAGCCAAGAAGGGGTTGTAAAATAAAAAGTTAGGGGTGAAAAAATTTCTCGGTAGTTCCGACGAGAACTATAAGTGTGTAGAGTAGCCTGTTAAAATTTGAAAGCAATCGGTTCGGTAGAAAAAAAGTTAGGAGCCGGGCTGCCAACTTCGAGGTGCCAACTTCGATCAATAATAATAATAATAATAAACTATTAAGTTTTTTCAACAAATTTTTTTTTTGTATCTTTAATATGTAAATAAAAACATCCTAAATATCCAAAACGATTCATTTTTATTTTTCTACAAAAAAACGTTCTCCAAAAAAGACATGAAAATCGGCTTAAGTTACCAGACTACCACCTTAAAAAGATGTGTTCTGGTAATAGATGCTTCTCATTAATGATAACAGACTAAGAAGTTAGTGTCAACGACATTAGTACGACCCTCGATTGGGGATTTATTTGCGGCAGCCATTTAGATAATAACAAAGAAAGTTGGTTGGGGCAGTCATAAGAAGTGGATGGGAATTAATTTTGTACGCGACAATGATTAGGGCATTTTTCTTACTTTTAAGATCCACACAAGCGGAAAGGAATAAAAAAACAACCACTTTAACTTGTAAGGGTCAAGAGAGTACACTCCGAGATATCTCAACGCGAATGTAACCTTTCCCCTACGAACTATCTGCGTTAGAGCCATCCTAATACTTGCGATAAAAATATGAAAATACATTTCGTTTTTATTTTCAGTTTTTTGGCATAATTTTAAGATTGCCATAACGTTGAGCAAATACAGAATTAGATTGAACGATGATTTTTGCCAAATATTTCCATACGAACACCTCTTTAAGGGGGGAAATAGGGTTAGGACAGCATTTTCTCAATGATTTTCATGAATTTTTTTATAGTATAAAAAATGAATATAATTTATCGAAACTTTGAGAATATTTTATACATATATTTAAGTATATACTATACAATTTTTGAAGAATTTTCTTGAAAAACACCGGGGATATTAGCTACCCCATATTACAGGTCACAATCAGACTCAGCATTTTGCGTACATTCTGGAAGCCGCAATTTTCATCTGAAATCAAACGAGGTTGGAATTTACTTTTATTATATGTCTCTCTTCTATATGAACCTAAATGCTATGATAAAAATGGAGAATTGAATTTTTTACAGGGGTCAAAACAAAAAAGCATGATTTTTTGCCATTTTTTACAACTTTATATGCAAAAAAAAATTGTTTTAAACAATTATAATATGCCGATTTTAGGTTCATATAGAGCGCAACACTTTGAAGAAAGTAACTGCCAATTTTCAAAACGATTGGTCGAAAACTTTTCAAACTAGCGTGTACGCAAGTTAAAAAAAAAGTCGTTTTCAGAAAAACGCGTTTGAAAAAATAGTGACCGCTCGTTTATACACGTGGCGCGCTCGGGGCCTGAAGGAGAGCTACTCATTTTAATGGCTTATAACAATAGAACGAGTCGGAATTTTCCTTTAAAATTTTGGGAACATATTTTTCAATAGTTTTACTAACAATTTATGAAATTTAAAAAAAATCGATTTTTTTAACGGTCAACCCTATTTCCCCCCTTAGGTCATGTTTTTTTTGGGGTTTCACAAAGTTCGCTCGCGGGTAAACGAAAGTCAAGATATCGAAGTGAATCAAACTGCATTTTCTAAATGTAGTCGCGACATTTCCGAATGAAGACAATTTCCCGAATCAGGCTATCAGAAAGAAAAATATGGTAAAGAAAAAAATGCCCAGTAGTAATGCACAATATTATTAATATTATTATCATCATTATCATCATTATATGATCTGTTTCAGTTATTGATGAATGCACTGAGCGTGAGAGCGCAACGGAGCCGAGAATTTATACACGATAATTGCGATATTGAAGCCAATCGATAAATACCATACCATTGTTCAGCGTCAACGGAGCCTCGTCGTCAAATTCTCGTCTTCCTCATCGTTATTGCCTCCCGCATTCGAAATATAACCCCTCCGCCCCATCGCGGTTCTTTGTGCCGTTCTCTCGGCTATACTGCGAATCTTTTCATTGTGCCTCTCCCTCTCGTTCTCTCTACTTCTCTTTCCCTTATTCATTCTGAATCGGGAGGCAGACGCGACGGTGAAACGTTTGATTTATGCACCAAGCTGACGAGGTGACGCGAAATAAAGGAGGATGAATAATATTACTTGTCTTACGCGCGGGGGCCGCTAGAAGAAAATCTCTCGCACTGTCTTATCCCTCGTCCTCATACTCTCGTCGCGATTTTTCCCCAGGAGAAATAAACCGCGCATCCGTTTGGATATATGCAGTCGGTATATATTGTACCGTACAAAGGATACATATACAGACGATCGAATTCAATAATTCAATACTTCGAGAACTCGTCTTTCCCAATCCATCGTGCGTCACGCTGATTTTATCAGTGCAGCGATGCTGTCAGGAAAACGAGAGAAATCGAATATATTTGTTTTAATGAACATTTTTCGAATCGTCGAAATTGCTTTGATCTATATATTCATAAGCGTTTCGTACTCGTGGCCTTTCCTCAATTTGTATAATATAATATCGCGTAGAAACAATCCTAACACTGGAATCACTCGAAGGATGAGTAATTATTGGAATCGCATTGATTAAGATAGTAGTCTGGTAACTTAAGCCGATTTTCATGTCTTTTTTGGAGGGCCTTTTTTTGTAGGAAAATAAAAATGAATAGTTTTGGATATTTAGGATCTTTTTATTTACATATTAAAGATACAAAAAAATTTGTTTTCAAAAAATTTAATAGTTTATTATTATTATTATTATTGATCGAAGTTGGCACCTCGAAGTTGGCAGCCCGGGTCCTAACTTTTGCTTTACCGAACCGATTGCTTTCAAATTTTAACAGGCTACTCTACACACTTATAGTTCTCGTCGGAACTACCGAGAAATTTTTTCACCCCTAACTTTTTATTTTACAACCCCTTCTTTGCTAAAGTCCTTTTATTTTAGCAAAGATGGGGTTGTAAAATAAAAAGTTAGGGGTGAAAAAATTTCTCGGTAGTTCCGACGAGAACTATAAGTGTGTAGAGTAGCCTGTTAAAATTTGAAAGCAATCGGTTCGGTAGAAAAAAAAGTTAAAACCCAGGCTGCCAACTTCGAGCTGCCAACTTCGATCAATAATAATAATAATAACAAACTATTAAATTAAAAAAAAAAAATTTTTTTTTGTATCTTTAATATGTGAATAAAAACACCCTAAATATCCAAAACGATTCATTTTTATTTTCCTACAAAAAAACGCCCTCCAAAAAAGACATGAAAATCGGCTTAAGTTACCAGACTGCTACCTTAATATTTGCGGCGGTGCGTCAGATTTCTTGTAAATATTTGATACGCATCTCTGCGTCATTCGCAATGACAATGACGCGTTTAATGTTAGATGTCACGCGACTAATTGACGCTTACGCGTATTTTACGGCAAAAGGCTGACAGACGACGTGTTTACCGTAGTCGTTCGTTTGCTAAACTATATATCTGTGAATTACTACATGGTACAATGTAGCATGAGGTTTCAATGACGTAAAACCATTCTCGAATTTTTGTTGAATTTTCATTGCTATATAAGGATTCTGTTTTTGTGGAATTGCTCTTTTACTACGGAAAATACAAATAAAATGCTTTTAGATCCTCTGTTCTTCGAGAGATTTCGACGCTATATCCTCGTGCAATGATTGGAAAAACATGAGACTTTAAAACTTTTCCTGCAATCTCCCTCGTTGCTTTGTTTTTTCGTTTATCGCGAACCGCGCGCGAAGTCTCGTTCTTCTCTCGTGCTCCGTATATGCTCACGTACTTATAATAAGAAATGAAAAAGGCTGCGTGGCAGCAGAGTATAGGATCGGAGCTTCTCTGCCGTGTAACGGCGGTACGTGTTTGCCTGAGTATTATGATAAAAAGAAAAGAGAAAAATAAGAGTCAGCTCTCAACAGTAGAAAAGCGAAGCGGAGCAACCGCTCAGAGACCAGACTAGCAACGGAGGCAACCGACCCTCCGCAGATTTTTCGTGACAAGATAAGCCACGTCCTGTTTACTCTGGACCGCCTGCCTGTACGAAGATGCTCGTTAAGCCTTTTAGTGGCGTCGTAACGCCCGAGCACCCACAAAGCCGTATATCACCAGTACACTGCAAGCGGCTCTTCTCCCCCGCCCCTCATTCTCTCACTCTCTCACTCTCTCTCTCTCTCTCACGGCTAAACTCTAGAACACTAACAAAGCTGCATGTATGAACTTTGTCTCTTCTCAAAGCGGAATAACATGAACGCCATATTATTCTAGAAGTATTAACGACAATCCCCTAGGAGAGGTTGCTGTTGTCGGCAAGATTAGACTTTTCGAATTGTAAGTTAGTTTCGGAACGTTTAATGCAGATCAAAATCGGAGTGAAATTGCGAGTATTCGGGAGAGTGAACATTCCGATGTCAAAGGATTCAAAATGAAGAGCACAATTGATCTGTGCACAAAGACGATTTTCTATCGTAGTAACCGGAGGTGATACACATTTTTCATCCTCTATAGAAATACCTCGTATTACCTTTATATACTGTACACTCTGTGAAAGATCTCCAAGTCAATTTTACACGTTCACCGGTTGGCTTAGACGAGTCTCCGAGACATATCGACAAAGGACTTGCGGAACTACACAGTGCCGGCTAAAAGAGAGTACCCGTCGTTTCCTTTGACCGAACATGCTGGTGCAGATGTTTTGTCGTTCAATGTCTACATAATAGCTTAGATATTGCTGGGGCTGTCGCCCATGTATTTACAGAATGCGTTTGCGCGTTACTTTCATTGTTTCGAATGGCCAGTGGCACTCGTGAAAGACGAGAATAACGTGAGAAGAAACAGAGAATCAGAAAATCAGATGGAGAACGATGATGCACAGTTCACCGATCTTACTATCTGCATCGGATCCTCGGTCTCCAAGTCTTTACAGTACATTAGCTCGCGCCGGTGACGCGACTTGTTGTTGATACAGGCACGCATTGGAGCGTTTATCATGACAAATATATATATGATAATCCATGTAAAACTTAATCAGTGTGTACGCAGTATGCATATTCATAGGTATCAAAACATCAATACCGATATAAGGAACAACTGATAGGAGCAATATAATGGAGGTGCATAGAGAGTCTTCGGTGAGGCAGAGAGATGCCGCTGGATTGTCTGTGCGAACGAACACCGGACCAGTTGAAACATATACGCTAGTAAACGATACTGTGTTTGCTCGCCGTTAGCACAAGGTAAGGTACGAAGCAATAACCGGTCATGTCGCCCAGTAATTCAGTAGCCAATTAGTTAGACGGCGCGGGACTGAGAGACACATATACACTCTCTCTCTTCCTCTCTTTCTTCAAAGATATCTATCTCTTCTGGTACGCGACGTGGCTTGGTGAGAAAACGACGGCTACCGCGGCACCACCAGAGGCTGCAGAGTTTGCTTTTTGCTCCTGAATCCTCGTTGATACAACGCCTGCATTGAACCACACGGTCGACCTATACGGACCCTACCACAGAAGCTGAAGAGCACGAAGTACGATCACTCGAATTTAGCGATGGTCGATGATGGTTCATGTACAGAGTCCTACGGAAGTGAACTACTTGAGATCCTGCTACGATCGCACTGCTACGATCCTGGCTTAAATGGAATTGAAGGATCCGGTATCAAGGATAGAGGTGGCGTTTGTTCGTGAAGACCTGATAGCGAAAGGGTAAATTAGGGCACTAGGTCAGCGTAATAATGTGAGTGTATGATGATTGTTAATTTCATCGATCTCTCATCTATTGCATAAAAGAACGGAGGGAAACCCGGCTTATGGATAACCTTCCGCACGAGTGTCATACTTTACTAGCAAACCACTGCTTTGAAGTATCATGTAAAGTACGGATTCCAAACTGGAATATACTGATTCACAGTCGTATTCATCTGTCCATTGCTATGCCTGATTATTTTTTTACTGGCTTATTTTATTTTCGTTATCTTACAATGCTGTCCTCCCGAAACCACACCGCCGAACCGTGCAGAACATGAGATCCTCACGAGATCTCCAGCACCCAGGGTGGCACGCCCGGATCCAAAGATCGAAGTGAATGAGAATATATGTATAAGTCGTTGGGTGGGAAGCAGCGCGAGGAGATCTCGGTAGCAACGACGGTCTGCGTGCGATCGAAGATTCGTGGATAAATTCTTCCTCGTGGAGGCGGTCCTCTCGCGTTATAATGCACCGAACACTGCACTGTCCAGTCGGGCAGCGAGGTAGTTTGGGTCACGGGTATATGTGTGCTTTGAATTTAAGAACGAGAGTTTCAATTAGGCCCCGGCTACTCTGTCGAGACTCCAGGCGGTCGCTGGTTCCGTGACCGGCGCACCTGATAAACTAACGAGGAATCGGCTACGTATATGCTATATTGTACAACAACAACACGGGAACTAAAATGAATGGGCTGTGGGCGAGTGTGGACCCAGTCGCGCTCTGTGGCGCTCGTCGTGGTAGCGCGCGAAAGCACGCGCAATCCCGAAGAGGTCCTCTACTCTCGGTCGGCTATGAAGAGAGGCAAAGGATCGAGCTCGGGCCGCGAGAGCAATCGCGGGCGAGGAACAAGAGGGAAGTAGAGGGAAAAAGAGAGTGAGAAGAGACAAGAGGAGGGGAGGATCTCAGCACACTTTCTTGTGTTGGGTGAATTATGCTCTCCACGAACCATAACTTACGAACACCGAGTTAATGCGTGCCCGTGTAATCTAACCTCCCCGGTCGGCGAGGACGAGAGGGCACAGGTATAAAAGCCAGGGGCTGCGAGCAAGAGGCAAAAGGAAATAAGACGCGCTCTCGTACACACATGCACACACATCACGAGCGAGCAAGACAACCGCGAGCTGGCCTACCTGCGAGCCTAATGAGTAGGTGTTTGTTGGACATCCTGACACGTTTTACGACTCACCAGATTACCTCTCGGACGTTCGATAAATAGAGCCGCGCGGAGTTCTTCCATCGGCAGCCAAACCACCTCCCTCTTTTTTTTCCTCTCTTCTTTTTCAACTGTCTCAATGCTTTCCGTCTATCTTTATACGGGTACATACACTGTTTATAGCTTGTTGCATATCTCATTGGTGTGGTAACTTTATCTTTCTCGCACAGTTGTTGTGCGCCCGCCACACTGTCTCGGCCCACCCGAAGCCGAATCAGCGGCTTCGCAAGATTGCACATTGTAGCATCCCAGCGGCAGCGCAGCAGCCTGAGATTTACTGCACGCGGGTTCTCGCGAGTGCGCCCTCGCCACTCCTCGTACGTTTTCATTGGGTATGCGGAATATCGCGCTTATATCGGACCTGGCTCTACATCTGAAGAACTCTCACTTTCTCGGCCTCTCTCTTCATGTTAGTAAACCGTACTTCCTGTCCAATATATGGGCATGTCCGAAATATATGCGAAGGAGTCCGATGATTGAAATTTATAGAATTGATACTGATTTGGAGACATCCCGTATTGAGGCGGAAGGGAATCACTTTTGTTCCGACTGAATTGCGACAACAATATATCCCTCTGATATAGCTCCACCATCGTTTCTTCGCTTTCAATCTTTCTTTCTTCTGAATCTAATACTCGCCGACTCGCATCGATCTTCTTTTATAGCTTTGCTTTTGAACGAAGCGATCGTCGCGTAGCGACAGTAGCTGTGGCCTGTCCCTCGTTTACCTTCTCGACCCGATTATACATACGGGTATATGTATTTTTATGTGTGGACGGTAGTAGCCAAAATTTCGTGACGTTCCTTTGTCCTTATGGCCTGTGCCAAATCGTTGAGTGAGAATTATGACTTTCAGATTCTCGAGGATATTCTTTTCGTGCATACGGTTCCTTTAAGTAATTTTATTTTTCCATATCCGTATGTTCAGAGGAAGAAAAAAAAGGCATTGACATGGGGTTCTAAACAATGTTTGCTAATTAATTGACACGGAAGTTCTCGCATGACAGTCAATGACGAGCGAAAGAACCTTTTTCATGTTCCTTCTTCACTGCATGTAAAAAAAATGTAGCAATTATTGGCAGAACCATTAAAATGGATCAGTTATGTCCTACATTGTGAGATTATATTTTTTATTGCCGTAAATCTCGAAAGGAAGGAAGCCCATGCGGATCAGTATAGTCTACTATATACTGATCCTTTTCCATGAAACAGCCAAGACACGAAAACGAAGAGCACCGAGGATCGAGAGTGAGAGCTAGAGATCCTTACCGCGATTCTTCGAAAGAGGGTCTCCCCTGGCATTGCGGCACAGTATTATTACACGATGTATACCCGAGCGATCGCGAAGAGAGGAAGGCTCTCTTGTAGGATTGGCGTCAGTCGCGCTATTTCGGTTCGCGCCATATCCACTCGTAAAAGTCGCCTGAGGCGTGGGCATCCATCCTAATTAACAACCATGGAACCAGGTACGAGACCATCTGATATCGTGTCGGTCCCGCCGAGCACAGAGTAGAGACCGAGCGCGGAGAGTGAGGAAGAGACCGAGGAGTATAATCCGCTCGTTACCAACACGAAACCCCCTCTGGGCAGCAAACTCTTTGAGACTCGACATGGAAACCACGCTCTCTTTCTCTCCACCCGGATCCTTCGCTGTTCACTCTCTTCCTTTCGTTTCGCCCATTTCGTTCTCTCTTTCGGTACTCGGGACTTCATCTTTTTACGTATTCGGTGAGTTTGGTGTGCCGCGCGTCGGAGTCCACGGCGATAGGACTGGCGCCTGGCGACGGACAACCCCGTCTAGGGTCTGTCGAGCCTCACCGGAGGGTCTCACGTATTCGGACGATATTTTAGAGACCCGGCGTCGACCGATGATGGGGTTCACGTGGCAAACAAAGAAAGTACGCTCGTCGATATTTTATACGCAAAGACTATACCGCAAGGTAACTGCATACACCTTATGATATGTATTGCCAATATCCGGATGTGTGAGGTATCGGGCTCATGAAATGTGAAAGAGACTCGAGTATGGATGGCTGCGATCGATCGAGACGCAGCCGCCAGTTACGCTTTATGATACCCATAAATATCTATGTACGATACCTACGGGATCTTAAATTATATATATCTTTCCATAAACCCTGCAACCCCATCCTCGTGATATTTATTCTTTTACCTTTCGTCGAAAAACTTCTTTTTCGAATAACTATATCCGTGCGATACTCGCGCATTTCTGTTGATCTGTGCCTCATCGGTTTTCCACGATCGCGCATGCACATCCTTTACCTTTATTCTTGATATATGGTATATAGCTAACTTAGTTATATATATATATATATACCGCCAGCGGGGACTTTCCGAGTTTTCCGCGAGGGGATGCGCGCCCATAATGTATGTGTATGACTGTCTGTGTATGTGTGTCCGGAGGAGACGTTACCGTTATTTATGGCCTCGTTTATCAAGGTGGCACCCCGTTCCCTTTTGCGGAGCAGCAGCCCGAGAGCTCCGCTCGCTTGGCTCTCTCGCACGATCCAGACTATCCGCCACCGGGGCTGGCAAGCCAATCCCGAGATATATCGGCCTCCCGATACGAATCCCAGGGCGAACGGGACACCCCTCGATTCTCCACTCTAGTTGCCATATTATATATACATATCTATATATATATATATATATATATATATATATATATATATATATATATTCTCTATACGAACCGTTACTGCGTCACTGAACGTACTACATACTTGCACATACGGATCTCTTCTCTCTTCGTCCATACGGCCAAGAGCAACATTGTTCTGGGTGCTACGAGCGGCTGATTGGGCAATCAATCCACGTATAAATAACAATCAGCTATTGTGTTGTTGATGCTTTTATATTTTTTAGTAGTACACAATATAATGATGAAAGTATTCAATAAATAGTTTGTTTGTTCTTCTCATTCGATCCCTTCAATCATAATTTTATTTTGATAAAAAATAATTCCACCACTTCTCATCGCTTGAGAATACCGCATTCGTTTCAATCAGCAAAACGTTTTACAATATGTGAAACGATGTGCCATTCAATCTACTACAAAAATAAGTGCCTGCGATCGAACGAATACAGAAAACTGTGTTGAAAACACTTATGCTATCGTGTAGTGAAGGTAAAAAGTGCATAAAGTTTGAGAGCCTCCAAAAAATTAATTCAACTGTCATAAAAATTACAGCGTTGCAATCAATCACAAAAATTATACACGACATTCAAAACTTTTTCACAAGAACCGTAAGTGTTTGTTTTCATAAAGAAAACCTGTATCCCGAAGAAATAAAACATAGCGAACTAAACAGTATTTGCATATATATTTTTTTCCATGGCAATGTGATGCTGCCGGCCAACGTTTTTTTTCTTCTCGTGTCTCTGTGCTCTGGCAGAGGGGCCCCCGCGAGAGCCGAAGCGAGAGAAAAGTAAAGCCAGCGCGTGATAAATGTAAAATGCACGCTAGAACGCTGGAAGAGGAATCGTTTGTCGGTGGTATACCGGTGGTTCTTCCGCGAAGGACGGAGGGAAAGCTCGACGATAGCGGCAATTAGTGGTGCGGCCCCGGTAGACCATTCGTTTCTGCACTCTCCTCTATACGTTCTCGCGTACAGGTCGCGGTCGGGAAGTTGATGAGGGCGCGGTTACACACCACGCAAGAGCTATATATGGCCCGGAGCATCCAGTGAACGAGCGGGCAACGCAGTATCCCCGTCAACGTGCCGATTTTCCGAAAATCCATTTGCGCACAACGGCGAGAGAGGGGGGGGGGGGGGGGAACGATCGGTCCCGGTTGACGTGCCGATAACGGAGCCTCGATAGCGACGACACGAGCAAATGGCTCTCATAAATATGAGAATGGTGCGGGGTATACTTTGACCCATCAACATCCTTCGAGGACACGTAGTTTATTCGTTCTTTTCTTACATTCGATTGACTGTGTTTCATCAAAGCGAGGACGTGGAATAATCGAGGTCTCTTACAAGGAAAGTACCCGAGGTGTCCTCCGCCGATTTTGTTGAAACTCATGTATGTTATACAGCATTGAAAACTAGGCGACATGTATTTTTTTTTATCGGCGGAAAAACTGTTTCAAGGGGTGAAATCACCCCCTAAAGTTGCACAGGTCAAAGGGCGATTTTGCAGTTTCACATACAAGCGGTGCATCGATTTTGATGAAACAAAAATTAAAATTAAGGATGTTTCGACCCCTTAAAATTAAAAAAAACGGTGAATCATTCATTTTCGCTTAAGGTAGTAGTCTGGTAACTTAAGCCGATTTTCATGTCTTTTTTGGAGGGCGTTTTTTTACAGGAAAATAAAAGTGAATCGTTTTGGATATTTAGGATGTTTTTATTTACATATTAAAGATACAAAAAAAATTTTGTTTGAAAAAATTTAATAGATTATTATTATTATTATTACTTTGGAAAAAAACTTTTTTTTACAAAGTCCGCCATTTTGTTATTTATCTATGAAATTTAACTTCAGTAGTTCCGACCAGAATGACATGTCTATGGATTAAGAATTATTAAGAATTTTTGATTTCAGATAACATAACAGTAGTCTGGTAACTTGAGCCGATTTTCATGTCTTTTTTGGAGGGCGTTTTTTTGTAGGAAAATAAAAATGAATCGTTTTGGATATTTAGGATGTTTTTATTGATATATTAAAGATACAAAAAAAAATTTTTGTGAAAAAATGTAATAGTTTATTATTATTATTATTATTGATCGAAGTTCGCATCTCGAAATTGGCAGCCCGGGTCCTAACTTTTTTTCTACCGAACCGATTGCTTTCAAATTTTAACAGGCTACTCTACACATTTATAGTTCTCGTCGGAACTACCGAGAAATTTTTTCACCCCTAACTTTTTATTTTACAACCCCTTCTTTGCTAAAATAAAAGGACTTTAGCAAAGAAGGGGTTGTAAAATAAAGAGTTAGGGGTGAAAAAGTTTCTCGGTAGTTCCGACGAGAACTATAAGTGTGTAGAGTAGCCTGTGAAAATTTGAAAGCAATCGGTTCGGTTGAAAAAAAGTTAGGACCCGGGCTGCCAACTTCGAGGTGCCAACTTCGAACAATAATAATAATAATAAACTATTAAATTTTTTTAACAAAATTTTTTTTGTATCTTTAATATGTAAATAAAAACATCCTAAATATCCAAAACGATTCATTTTTATTTTCCTACAAAAAAACGCTTTCCAAAAAAACATGAAAATCGGCTTAAGTTACCAGACTACTACCTTAATGAGAAGAGTTCGTATCGGCAAACACATTTGGAAAGACAAGGAGACAACTGGAATGTAAAAACTCAAATAGGGATAGCTTGCCCCTTAAAACTGTTTTCTTGCACAAATACAAAAATAAGTGAACTTTAGAAGAGTAACACGCAAGGGGCATATAAAAAAATCCGTATACCCGTTATTTCCATACCGTCCGCCACATCAGGAACTATCAAGTATGACAACGGCAGTCATCGTGCCGTCAAACAATCGGAATAGACATACGGACAGAACAAGTGAAGAGGAGATACAGTGGAAGCTGGGAAGAGCAAAGTAATCAATGAGAAGTTTACCTTCCTACCCGACACACGAATGAGGGCTGCGAAGTGGAAGGCTGTGGAAGGGCTTTTCGCGTCCTCAAAGCATCAAACGATCTCTGGGGCTAACATAAACCGAACCGGTCGGAAAATAATGGAACGTCGGTGCTATAATGCCCGCTGTGTGTTCCGCCGTCCGTGAGAGCTGGAGAAAAGACGCGGGGTGGTGGCGCGACGGAGAGGCCACGCGTCAGACAAAGATAAATAAATGAAGGAAACGCCGCTCGCGCACAAAGGAAAGCAATATCTTTGTACCGCTGTACCCAGACCTCGTGGACTCCTCGTCGCTCAGTTTGCTTTCTTCGTCGCGACCACGCATCTCTCTCTCTTTCTCCCTCGGAGTTTCTATATAGACACGTAAGTATTCCTATTCTACAAATACCACTACTATGTACGACGGGGAGAACGAGCGAGCTAATAAGGGCTGCGGTAAACAAGCCGTCTCAGACCACGGAAACATTGCGCTTCTCCGCCGAACCCACTGTTTCCCCAAAACACAAAACCTCGACACCATCGTTTTCCACGCCTTTTTTTTGTTCTCTTATCCTTTCGAGCGATTTGCGTATACGTATTACGTTCTTGTTCCCCGGCGGCAAGAGACACTTCCATTATGAACGCGCGCAAAAACCAGCTCCCCTCTCCGCTTCACTGTCATCCGGTTTCACGGCCACCAACAGACACCTCCGCCCTCAAACAACTTTCTCCGCTATACGTACCCTTATAGACTCGTAACTACCAACGTCGAGTAGCTCGTTTTCATTCCTTATTGTCTGTGGAGTCTATGTTGCCGGTTCTTTTATGAAAACTTTGTTGCTTTCCGCATGATGAACCATCAGACACTAAGCCACGTCGCTTTATCTTGCGAGAGAAATTGCTTTGCATATTTTAGTGTTTAACTATTGTAGTGAAGTTTTTAAGTACCGCAAATGTTATAAAGTACAATGTAAACATATAAATGTACTTGAGAAAACATTTTGTTACCGTTACATTTTTTGAATATACTTTAAAAGCTCCGAATATTGTGAGAGTACGATGTATTGTCAAAGTTTGCGCGAGAGAAAAGTGAAAAATTATTATTGTGGTACGAGTGACACGAGTGTAATGATAGTGGGGGCGATCACGGGTTTCGCCGATATTGGGAGTTTCTCGCTCTCTTTCTCCTTGGCAACGCCGAGCGAACAACACCCATCGAGTTTGAGGAGCCGTCTCGATTATCCAGTCCGAAAACACCGTCGTGCGATTTACTCCGTCTACAATAACGACGACACGGGAATTACACATCCTTTATCGTGGATCCCGAAGGACTGTCGAGAAGGCCATGGTGCGAAGATTTCCAACTCCAGGGAGAAAGTAGCCATCGTGACTCATCACAAAAATTAATAAAAGATGAGTACTCATTTATATTATCGGACATTACGGTATAACTGATAACCATTTGGCACCGAGAAATAAGAAAAGAAAGAGGATATTATGTTTTTGTATGATTTTATAAGTGAGGCGTGATTCGTGTGACTGTCTTGTATTATGTGCACGAAATGCGGGTTATCGAGAATACGTGAGATATACCCAATGACGAGTAACGCAACGTGACGGTGAGGGAGGAAGTATCTTGTGAATATTTGGATTTGGTCATTTTATTGAATGATATATCGATATATGTTTATGTGTTTATTATTACTTATTTTCCTTAGCTAGTTATTCAAACCTGAAATCGCTCTTACAGTTTCTGTCAATCGAAAATACTTTAATTTTCGTTCTGTAATAAAACATACACTCTTATAATATACTTTTAACATTACCCGTGATGAAAGGGTTCATAATGTAATGGCATTCTTTTCTCAAATACATGGATTGGGTCTTGTGTCCAGCGATATGAAATTTTTGTTGTAGATTTGGTAAGGAACTAAAGACTAATGCATACAATGAATCTCATCCGCGATCGCTGAGTTAACGTTATTAACAAATACCAGCCTGAGTGCTGTTACATGTACCGCAGAGACACAAAAATATACATGTAAAAGAGAGATATGACGATATCTCATCGACGGGTCGACACATAACACAACGGGCGAGCCGCACGATTGTTCAACTGCCGCCCGGAGAGATGAGCCGATGACCGATACCAAGCATTAAACCACCGACAACGAGAGCCCGTGGTCGGCGTATTACATAGTCTATTGGTGTATATAGACAGGCAACCACGGGTGGCAAGATGCTCGATGGACTTGGCTTGTCAAGATGACGAATGAGCCCAATCGATCACCGCGGGTGTGCACGAGACTTGTGTGGTTCTTGGCGGGGTTCACACCGTGTGTGGGCAACACACACCAAGGACATGAATTTCTCTCTTACAACTCTATATATACCCACGTGGACAACTATGGAATAAGCCAGTGACTTTGTGGCTTTTCGTTAGGCGCACTTAATACGTGTTACGGTTAGGCTTCATCCGTTGGTTTTCCGATTGAAAGGACACGTCTTGATTCGAATCATTCGGTCCGAGGCGCTACCCAGATGTTTAATCCCCGGATCGTCTTCGGGAAAAAGGATTATCATTCCCGCTAGATATATGGTAACGCGCATTAACCCAAGAGGAGACGTAACCGCATCCTCGGTGACAACGAATGTGAATTTGTGAGGGGGTAGACCTCAGAGCGATTATTATCTCCAAGAGATCAAATACTCTCGACGTGGGACCTGTGATAAGCGGCTTAGCAAATAAAGAGTGACTATTGTTGATGTTCGTCGGAGATATCTCGAGACTGACACGACAGTATACCTCTGATAGCTGACACGAAGACACATTGTCAAGTACACTCTCTGCGAAGAGGTGATACACGGTAATGAACGTATTCCCAAAAGCGATCTATCAAGAAACTATGACAACGTCAGACATTGTCCTCTGATTGTATCGGTGGAGATAAAAAATAGAACGCTTCTACGATACATTTCTTATCATTGAATTGTATATTGTATTAACAATTCAAATCCAAAACTGTCGTTCCGTACACTTTTGCATCACGACGGTGGTGTTTATGTACAAATGAAAATTGATTAAAGGGATTCAGAATGATTAATTCGAGTTGAAAATGCATGTCCAAATAAATTCTTGTTCTTGATCATTATTTCACCTGTGAGCTCACTCTTCTCTAAATAGTTAAATCAACATACCATGTAAATCTTGTCCGACAATGTCACTGCTTTATCTCGTTTGTCCCGAAATCCAGTAAGGACATCGCCATCATCCAGGAGAATCTCGTCACGGTGATGACAAAGGGGTTGGTTGCCAGAGGCGAGAACGAGCAGGCAAGAATTCGATAAACCTTTCTTTACGAAAGGTCGAGGAAGGAGCAAGAGAAGCGAGGGTTACGAGGTTCCGGCGGACGTTATCGCGATTGTGTGCGGGCGCTAGGACATAGAGGAGTAGAGAAAGCCGAGGGTAGCTGAACCGAACGGGCGGGCAGCCCGGAGAAACCCGGCGAGTGATTTAGTGGGGTGGCCACTCGACGACTGACCGAGATAACCTGCCTGTCCGCGGAACAACCCCATTTGTCCAATGTCTTCCGCTACAAAACGATCTCTCTCGCTCGCTCCTCTCTCTCTTTCTCTCCCTCCCTCTCTATTTCTCTATCCCTCCGTTTCCTCGATGTAGTGCCCTATGTTCGAGTATAGTACCTACCGGTGTGTCCCTTTGAATAATGGGCTCCCGGTTCGTCAGTAGCTATGTTCACGGTACGGAAATCTACTCCGATGAGAGCTTACTCGGATAATCTACAAATGTATCAGAACAACGCTACGTAATGTATTCAATAGGGGCGTAACAAAATGATCGGTAATATCTACCGTTAACGATAAACGTGGCACGACTTCACCGGTACCATTTTATGGAGACCTTATAACGCACTTATAATATTATTATACTCCCGGCACTATGTACAACTACATCGAGAGAAGACGTGGAATTCGCAGGTGCGAATGAACTTCACGAGCAAGACCATTTTTGTGAGAATAAAAAAAATGCAATTCTCGTACGACCGGCTACTATCCGTAAAGGCACGTTGTATACGCTCGATGCGAACGCACCCATCGCGTGTCGTTAATCACTTTCCCGTCGGTATGTTGGATGCACGCATGCACGCATGCGTGTCCACATAGCGGCGGTATGGGTCGAGGGTAGATACATTTACGAGCTTGCATACTACGGCGACATGGGTGCGAACTGGTTTTCTTGTTCCCATTTTAATGACCTGCACGAGTGCTTGACGTCCGTGCGCCGGGTTCTCTCGACCTGGCGCGAATTATCGTACATACATGTATTAATGTATGTACATGCAACGCACATATATAACTCGGCATGTATGTTAATGTCACTATAAGTGCAGAGATGTATATACACCGAACCACGCATGTAATGACGACGCACGTTCGTTAAGTACTCGCGTTTCCTCTTGGACTCGTTATTACCGTACTTATACGGTGTCATCAATTAATTTTCCGATAGCTGTGGAATATATCTGAAAAATGTTTATTGCTCGAGCGGCTGACTCCCGTTTGTACCGATGGAGCTCTAGATCGTGCATTCTGAAGAAAACCGGAAGCTAAGTCTTATTTTTCGTTTGATGTCCATAAATACATTTAAGTTACAATGTATCGCGGACTGAATTTTGTTTTTTTTTTCAGTGCATTCCGACGATGAACGATAACCATAATTGATGCTATTAGAGCACTGGATGTGGCGAACATTTTCAAAATTGCTAGAAAATGCTAGGTGAAAGAGTTAAACGGACGAAGTTCATGAAAGTACTTCTCGTATACTTTTCTACTGAAAGCAGAAGCGCAAAGTGTCTGGTGTAGCTTTGAACAAGAGACATATTGTTAGACCTGCGCAGGAACTTGTGAGAAGAGAACTGGCGAAAGACTTTGGCGAGAGATAGAGAGTGAAATAAGGAATGGAGCAGTGAAAGAGAAGAGCACAGCAGTGGGCTCGGCAGTGGATGCGCCATGAACGAGGTATATGTACGGACGAGAGAGAGAGAGAGAGAGAGAGAGAGAGAGAAGGAGCGGTGGTGGGCCCGTGGATTTATATCCCAGCCAGCCACTTTGAACCATCAGCGGCTCGTTTGAAGTGCGCCGCGGTCTCGCAGACGTTATAAAGACAAACTATGCCTACGGCACCGTCATTCCCCACCACTTTACGCCATAATTCTTTGGCGATCCAGCAGCAGCAGCAGCGGCGATTACCTCTCTCTCTCTCTCTCTCCCTCGCTTATGGAACAATCACTATCCTCCCTGCCATATACTCGACTTTCATCTCTCTCCTCGCGCGTATTCTCACCCTGTCTTGCTTCCAGCTCGCGCGGCAATATACTCTCGTGGCGCTCTCGTCGACGACGTAGTCTGCGATGGCGAGAGAGACGCTTCGCCGCCTCTTGAACGCGCCCGGGACCCTCTATCTCCGTTCCCTTTACGGTTAGTGCCTGCGGGTAATAAAGATGGTTCTGTTAGCTCGTGTACAACACATCCAGCGTGCTGGTGCAGCTTGTTGATATCCGTATAGCGAGCCAAACGAGAGGCGGAGTTAAGCTGCCCTCTGTGGGCAGGACTAACGTAAATGACTCTTCCGTGCAAGATGGCGCATACAACACGACGCGCGCTTTCGCTTTTGCCCCCGAGGTTGCTTTATATTTAGCTTGCGGTCGGGCCGTTTGTGTAGATCTCCATAGCACGCGTATATACGCGTAGAAACGGTAAACGCACCTAGCACGCTCTGTTTTCATCTTTGCAAGATCCGTCCGAACAGGGGAGAGCCGAAGGAACTACGCGAACCCGTTTTATTACCGATTCGAGCGAGTATAAAGTTCGACTGTCATTGGTCTTTGAGGGGATTCGGTGCTGGTTGTGGTACGAAAAGACGGATTTATTCTAAGAGTAAGGCACAGTATTTATTCATAACAAATTACAAAATTAATTAGCGAAAATTCGTTGGCGCGGTGAATGAATTTGTGAATTGAACAGAGAGTCAGTTGAGTTGTTGCCGCGGCGCTTGTTCGTTAGGAACTGCCTTCGTCAACAAGAGAATTCCTGATGGTCTGCTTGTTGACGGAGAGAAAATATCGAAGAGAGGGTAGGAAAGTTTTTACGAGAAACAAAGGTTTAGAAAATGCAAGAGTGCGTGTGGGCCCTTTTGGCCGTCAGAAGAGACTCCCCGTAAAACCCGTACGCACTCGAGTTTTATGACAGGGAAAACGGAGAGACGGTTGTTCTATTTTGTAGACGAAGGAATGAAAGGAGTCAGAGAAATAAACGCGTGAGAAAGAATCGAGTCCTTACAAAGAAATGACTGTATAGAAGAAAATGCATTTTGAAAATAAAATAAAATGACATAAATTAAATGCGTGTTTATATGCGACCAGAGAGTGGTGGCGACGCCGTCACCACAGTCTCCGTAATTTAGCAGTGACTAACGAGAAAATGGATGAAGAAAATCAAGGTGGTTATTATTATTATTTAGGATTGATATATTATCCTTAAGGGCGGGGTAAGGGTTTTCACTTTCGAAAAATCGAATTTTTTGTCTTATCTTATTGGTTAACATTTCAAGAATATGTCCTTAAAATTTTAAACCGATCTAAGCAATATTCTTATAGTTATTGTCTTATTAATCTTCTGGCCTTTAACGCTATACCTCTAACAGCTGCGGGCGGTCGGGCTAGCAGTGCACTTTAGACGCGTTTTTCTCTAAACTACTTTTTCAAAGTCCGTGTTCACTGCCATTTAAAAACTATTTGACCGATTCATTTCAAACTTTGTACACATTTTCTACATATAAAATACCTCCCCCCGACGTTTAGTTAAATTTTTTTTTTTTACATTAAGGGTGTTTCCCACCCACAAAATGGCGGAATTTTTCGTGGAAAATAACAGTTCACACTTTAGATGGCCGCCAAAAATTTTTTAATGAAAAAATAAATTATCAGAGAACGTTGGGGGGGAAGATTTGATTATAATTGGACTAAATTTTCATGGTTTTTCATTTTCAGATAATTTCCGGCCGAGTTATAGTGAACACCGCAAATTGTTTTTTTTCCAAGACGTTCTGGGGGAAGCTCTGTTACGGGCTTATGCGTCAATATTTCTGCATGAAAAAATTACACAACATTGTTAAAAGTATGCTCAATAATGTACAAAAGGTTCGAATAAAATTGTTCAATCCATATTTGAGAAAAAAAATCGCAACAAAAGTGTTTTTTTTTACGCTGAAACCCTTACCCCTCCCTTAAATTAGACCGTAATGAAGATCTACGATTGTAGGTGCCGTAATCTACATAGTTTTCTGTTGACCCGCAGTTTTTAGCAAGCCGTCAAAGTCTAAGGAACCCCAAACTAAAGTACAGGCCCTTGGAAAGCTCACACGTCTTAATGTAACTTATCCGAGGCTGCTCTTTGTTCGCACTTTCGTAGTATGACGCATATATTTTGTTTCTACACCCACGCAGGTGCCCGAAACACACACACACACACACACGCCTGAGCGCACGCGTTCAAAGAGAAGATAGAGGAAGAGAGAACAGTAGCACTCATCTAGCCTCTCGCGAAGACTATAATCAACGACTTTCAAGTACAGTGAGCGAAGACGCCAACATAGTCTTCTCTTCTCTACGGCAGCGCAGTTGTCTGCCTGTTCTTGGCTTCCGGTCCTTATATTGTGGATAACGCGGTGAGCGTCGCAACTGAGACACGCTCTCGAGGAAACGAGAAGTCGGTTGGTGGCGAGAGTATAGCGCTGTTTCATGGTGTCGCGACCGCCATAGCGAGAATTCGTCGTGATACTTGAGAGAGAAAGAGGTAGAATCCGTAGGGAAGAAGCCACGACAGTTTTATAGAGACGGATTCTAGTCGTAAACACGTCGGGAACACCTTCGCAACTCCTTGGACTCGTTGGGTTTCCTCGGTTCTAGACTGGCAGAGATGGAGGAGGAGTAGCGGGTGCTGGCTTTTCGCAAAGAACCTTACGGGAGAATGCGGAGAATCCACAAGTTACCTCTGTCCCGTGCTGCACACCTTTCCATCCTGTGTCTCGTAGTAAACCCACAGACCTTCCGATTCCTTCTAGCTGTTCCGGAGGTTTAGAAGCAGCGTCGAAGAGTCGAGACGGCGCCCAGAGGGTGATCGCAGCTTCTACTTTTCAACTCGCTAAATCTTCGTACGAACCGATCGCGTATCGGCGGCCGTGCTGTTGGGTACGAGTTATTACGATTTTGCGATGCTTTCTCTTCGGTAACACCGACATCGATATCGATTTGTCGACGAGTGACCAAAGATGTTCCATATTAGAATATTCTAATAAGAATTGTATATGGATCTTCATCTGAGAATTTTATATGGTTCGACTGGTTGTACAGCCCTCTTACATTACACAGCGTTCGAGTGTACCGATCTAGGTGAACTCGCACCAGTCGCTGAATTTTCCATTACAAGCCAACCATGCGAACGGGTCAAGTTCCCCTAGTTTCGTTACCAAGGAAATACCACTGGTACCATTCAGCCCCTAGTTTTGTTACCAAGGGAATACCACTGGTACCATTCAGTCCCCTAGTTTTGTTACCAAGGGAATACCACTGGTACCATTCGGCGATTGAGAATGAAAGAGAGTCGATGAAAAAATGAATCAGAGAAAACCGAAGAGAGCTGCAGTAGCAACAGGTAGCAAGAGGCATCGCTGTTTAATGTTAACAACTGCGGAATTCCAGAGGGGGTGCGGCACTTTGATATGTTGGTGGCGAAGAGAAAGAAAGAGAAGTATGGAGGCAGAAAAAAAGCACGAAGAAGTTAGTAGCGGAGGAGTCGGTGTCACTGGAACGGAATACGAAGACGGCTGCAGGTCTCCGCAGAGAGAAGACTATGCGAAGACGACGACGACGACGTCGCGACACATGCCTACTTGCTAAGCAGCGCAGTTTCCAGGCACAGCGAGACCGACCGAGCAGCTTTTCTGCGGCGTTTATACATGTATAGTGTGTCCTCTCGTCAGCTTCGGCTTCTCTGCTTAGCGCGGACGCCATGAACCCGTAGTAGCCAAGAAACCACCACGGGCACATACGAAGATACGACAGAACGAAGACGACAATGTGGGCAAGTATCCCCGCGAGCGAAGGAGAACTGACGTCGGTCGCTTTGCCGTGGACCACGGCGGTTCGTCTACGTCCTCGTGAGGATTGATGGCACTCGAGTTATACGTGCTCGTCGTTCGCGTTCGCGGATCGTCTTCGTCCGTGAGCATCCTTCTCGGCCTTCTTCGCGTTCTTTCTGCACATCGTGCGTTTGCTCTTCGTCCACGCAACAGAAAGCATCAGGCAAGAGCAGAAGTTTATGCCCAGAAGCTCTTTCGGCTTTGAAGATCCTACGTTTATGGAATATCTTGAAATCTCGCAGGGTTTTCGCTTAACGGACAATCAGCAATCGAGCGATTGTCCCGAAGTTCTGTGATGAGCTCACAGCCATTGCGGGTTTCCTTCATCTTGTCTTCTTTTTTTTATCCTCTCATTCAACTAAACTGTGATGGCCTGAATGGTGTGCATTCGCGTCAACTTTATAATGTTCAGCATAGAAGGGAACGAGCCCAAAAGCATTCTTCAGTGCTACTTTTGTACGGCCTCTTAACTCACGGGTTAGTAAGTTTAATTAAGTAATTCCTGAGCTTCGCAATGGTTGAAGGTGAAGAAGAGGAAAAGAGGCTTGGAATGCGAGATCGAGCGAATGAGAATACCGGGAGACCTTGTAAGACGAGATTCCCGATGCTGAAAATTTGACAAGTACTTTGCGCAAGATGGTACTCTAACAACTTCGTTAGGCTTCATCAGGCCCAATGCACTGAGTAATTAATGTCGTTGATTGTTTGCTACTTGACACTCTCAGCTCTCATTCAAGAGTTGGTCGGATCATTAAACAATTTTTATTTCTCGTGATGGTGTATTGGCTCCAGCATCGTGTTGAAACGCAGCAAAACTCACTAACTGTATGGCATTTTCTAGAACAACATCCGGCTCGGAATATCTGATACTACTCCGCGATAATGATTTCTCGTATCTCGGGATGCATAATAGTTGCTATCTTGGTATAATCGATGCGTCAGACGTGCTCGATTCACCGATATCCCGGGCAACCGCAGGCGCGCTGACCACTTCAATCAACTGGAACTCGAGAGTCAACCGGCCGTCGGGTACAGCGTCTATAGTTAGACCGGCAGAGCCATAGCCATCGAGCGCTATTAAGGGCGGTTTCGAACTAACCACTAATTACGTCCGTCATCGGGAAGTCTTTGATACACATTGCCGAGACGTCGTTTCTCGTATAGATTAACTCCGTTGCTTAGCCTCTCTGTTTGCGCGCATCAGCACACAGCTTGCGGGGACTCGCCAACGAAGGGGGCAAAACCGGAGGCGGACAAGAGGAACCATCCTGATCGTTCTCTCCCGTCTCTCCGTTGATGGATAGCTAACGGATGAGAGGTTGTCGAAGCCTTGACCGTACGGAATCAGCTAATGTTGTTCCGCCGCTTTAACGCCAAGGATTATACGCACATATATATATATATATATATACACACACGCATTCACTACCATGATGCCGATCTGTTCAGCCTTTCCTGCTTCACCGCTCCGCTGGTTGCGTCCAGATCAGGGGCTCAGCTGTCCATTCAGATAGGAATCTCACCGAGACTTAATGACGGCTCGTGACGGACGGGTATCAGCAGAGTAGAGAGGTCCTTTCCTCGCCGAGCGACCGACCGAGAGCTCGAAGAGATGCCGCGCGCAACAGAGCAGAGAGAAGCCAGAAAGCTCTCTCACCGATCCCGACTGAGCTAAGAACAGCAGGAGTAGAGGCTAACGTGTCACATCAACGGCGCCGCGAGATCTACGACCGTTCTTCGCGAAGGATTCTTTTCGTTTTGGTTTAAACCCTTCAATGCCAATCGAAACGGAACGGGCGCCCGCGCGAGAGATGAACGAAGGAATGAGAGCCAGAGAGAGAGAGAGAGAGAGAGAGAAAGAGATGAACACAAGTGAGAGAGATCCGCGAGGGGGTCGTTGTCCCGTGAATTACGAGACGTTATACGTCCAATCGAAAAAAAATATACGTACCGCCGCGCATGGTATTCGCGCTAAAGGTGGAAAAAGACTTTTATGACGGATAATGAGAGACCGGAGACATTTTTCGAACATTGCGAATCATCAGAAGGCAATTTTAAGGGTAATTTTGTATATTGGAACGCTGTCAATGGAAACATGAAAATGAGAGACGTTGGTGTATGTATAACAAGATTAAATCCATATTTTACCGAGTGTGTAATTTATATTTGATTGGAATACTTGACGATGAAGTTGCCGTGATACCCTTTATAAACTCACAACTTTTGAACGACTCCATTATGAGTTCTGGTCAAAATCTCAACAATTCAACATAAACAGGCAAAAAAAAATCGAAAAAGTTTCACATTTCTTCTTCGCTTGCATAAAATGCAAAGGCGGTAGTAGCAGCAAACTCACTACTTTGTTTATAAACTATGTCGAGTCAATATTAATTTTCTACAAGAGACTAGGCAGATGCTAATACTTTCGACAAACCTGAGAATTGCATTTGCCGTGTATCCTGATATTCCGTCTCGCTCTTCGAGAGCGATTGGTAAAAGTGACGCTCATCGGCTAACTTGCGGGCACTGGTAAAACCACTCTGTGAAGCGTCTCTCGCGCCGAGAGTGCGGGCCGTTCGACGAATTGATTTACTACGGCTCGAAAGAGTCGCAGGGTTCTTCTGTATTTGTGCGAGTTGTCCGTACGTGTATACATATATATGTGCAAGCTATACCGACCGAACGAGAAGTCGCGGGTTCTTTGACGGCGTTTCTTCTCCCGATTTTCGGGATAAAAAGCGTGCTCTCTCGATAATACACCGTCCGCGTTTTTGCCTCTTTTCTCTACCTGCCCCTACAATATAGGGGCATGATAATGAAGGCGTTCAACAATATAATACCAACAGTCATCTCGCAAGAGCTATAAGCAAAAGCACTAGCAATGACGGATGGTTTCAGGGGGAGAAACAAAAAAACAAAGTCTTCCTGGAATTCATCATGAGAATAAACAATCGGATATTTTTTTTGTTCGCCGGCCTTTTACAATTTATGATAACATTTTTTAAACGACGTGACCTCTCACAGAGTTAAAGTCCTTCTATCAAACTAAACACCACACTTGGTTTATTATTGTAACCGTCAACGAACTCTCAGTAATAAGATTGAATCTTCGTGTCACTTGACACGAGTAGAAGCACTCGAGAAAGCGAGTTTGGATAGGCGATGAGAGAAAGAGTACAGAGGACATAATGAAACTATTAGTAAACTTCGTCACGTATTTGTTAGAGGATATACGGAGAGATACAGCGTTAAGCATGTGGATGTCTACAGTCCACACTATATATATGTATCATGGTATTGCCAGTTTTATATTCTCCTCCCTAGGCCAACAAAGCCTGACATATTTACGAACCGATGCTGTCTCGAACGTTTCTTAAGGCGGCCTATGGTCTATGGGTATATATTCCGTGGTTCTCTACGACAAGGACAACTAATACAAGGGGACTGGCATTAGCAGAGGGGGAACATGAAGTCGCCGTCTCGTCTCGCTTTTGTAGCGGATATAAATTAACGTGTCGCGCCGGTCAATAAGTATCTGCGGCCTTAAATAGTAAATAGAAAATTCCAGTAGCAGCGAGGAGAAAGAGAGAGAGAGAGAGAGAGAGAGAGAGAGGGACCGGTAGTCCAGTCGGAGGATCAAAGACGTAAGAGCCGACGACGAAGAGAAGTCAGACAACGACAGACTCAGGATGACGAAGACTATACGAGACGAGACTGTCCCGTTCGCTATAGTTAGCTCGAATCCTCTATGCCCCTAGTCCCGTATAATAGTAGCCACACTATTGCCATGGGATAGTTTGCACAGAATAAAAGTAGTTCCTCTCTCCTCGAATCGGACATGGCAGATAATAGATTGCCTCCCTACGACTTTTATTGTACAAGAAAAAAGCTTGTCAAATTCAACTAAAGGAGCGGGGGGAGGGCTATTAGTTACGACTCTATACAGTTGGTTGTCAAGAATGGTCCAGACTTGCCCAGTTCTTGTTCTTCACATATATCTATATAACACGGTGAGATATAATGCTCTATACAGTGCAGTACAGTGCTTTATATCTTACGAACGTGCTGCCACGATCGTCAAGTAGGTGGAGTAGTAGAACGACCGAGAGAGCGAACTCTCGATCTCTCTCGGGTGTACGCGAAAAGGGCGGAAACACCGAGGGTGGTTTACGGGAATCTTTCACGGGTTTTGGGAGCAGCCTAGCAAGCATCGGTGTAGCAGGTGATGTTAGTTTAAACGCGTGAACGATTCAACCACCCATACGATAATGTTGTGTGTACGGGTAGGGAATTGGAAAATATTATATATTATTTTCCGTCGATAAACACATGTGAAATATATTTTCAATGTATTTTCGAAATTCGATATATATTGTACAACATATATGCCATTTTAATTGTCATTGATTGCGATAATCTCTTTTGTAAAGGTATAATCATTTTTTAATGCTTCCTCAATCACTTGAGGGAGGTTTTTCAATAGTGCCGGACAGCGTTTTCTCAATTATTTTCATGAATTTTTTTTTAGTTTATAAATGAATATAATTTATTGAAACTTTGAGAATATTTTATACATATATTTAAGTATATACTATACAATTTTTGAAAAATTTCCTTGAAAAACACCGAAGATGTTAGCGACCACATATTGCAGGTCGCAATCAGACTCAGCATTTTGCGTACATTCTGGAAGCCGCAATTTTCATTTGAAATCAAACGAGGTTGGAATTTACTTTTATTATATGTCTCTCTTCTATATGAACTAAAATGCTATAAAAAAAAATAGAAAATTGAATTTTTTACAGGGGTCAAAACAAAAAAGCATGATTTTTTGCCATTTATTACAACTTTATTTGAAAAAAAAAAAATTATTTTAAATAATGATAATATTCCGATTTCAGGAAAACGCGTTTGAAAAAATGAGTGACCGCTCGGTTATACACGTGGCGCGCTCGGGGCCTGAAGGAGAGCTACTCACTTTAATGGCTTATAACAATAGAACGAGTCGGAATTTTCATTTAAAATTTTGGGAACATATTTTTCAATAGTTTTACTAACAATTTATGAAATAAAAAAAAATCGATTTTTTGAATCGTCTAACCCTATTTCCCCCCTCAATACAATATCGAAATGCTACCTGTATGATCCAGGTTTTTTTGTACTTTCCCTGTGCCCCATGGGGCGAATACAATACAGTAATGCATTAGCAAAGAGTGGATGTGCACAACACGCTGGGAGGAGGTTCTAAAGAAATGTGAACGAAGGGTAAGGGACGTAGAAACCTGAAAAGGTATACGATATTTAAACGGAAATAATTAAAAAAAAAAACAACGATATCGATACTTATCTGGGCAATATAGTACCCACATTGGACATTATATATGTCGTTGAGAGAAATACTTTTGTCGCCTCAACCAGGACGACTTTTCCTTATCTCTCGTGGCCCCGAGCGATGAGAACAGATATTGGTAGATTTATTGCACTGGAAAAGGAACGACCGGTATAATAGGACTCCCTCTACCGCCCGTATATATACACACACTGTCATAGCGATAGTACAACCAGAGAAGGAGCGAAGTGCCATACATTATCCGCGATAACTTTCGCGTGGAACGCTCCGAGGCCTCTAAGTACAGAGTTTACGAAGATTAACCCGTGTAGGCGGTTAGTGAATTCGAAATGAGTCTAAGCTGTACTAGCACATCAGTGTAGATAAGCTTCGGTATATGATGACGAGGGTTAGAACGATGACGATGAAATCGTTCGATGAGAAGAATTCACCGGAGATGAGTACAATTCGAATAACAAAAAACACTTAAATTAAATCGTAAAACAAAAACAATTAGAGACAGTTAATGATTATTATAATTATAAGTTACTGTTTTTAATACAAAACTAATTTTCATTGTAAAGAATTAATTAATGTAAAGTATTTGTGAAAAAAACACGTTTTTATTGTTATTTAACAAACCCTCACAGAAACAGGTTGTTGTAATTACAATATGATGAGGATTAGTCGAGGAATCGATTACGAAGGAATTTTTTGTCAAGGATCTATCACGCAAAATCAAACCTAACGTCAGACTATCAACACACTGAAGAGAAAAGAAAGCAAATGAGAAATTGCGCCAAGGCTTCGTGATCATTTTTCAGCATGCACAAAGCTTCGTTCATGAAGATAAAGGTGGGATTAGGGAGGAATTCGGAAAAATTATGAGAAAACGAAATGTGCAAGATTTTCATAATTAATAATCATACTTCTTTTTGTCACAAATTCATTTTGAATGTTTGTTTCTTTCATTGAAATATCTCCGATCATCTGGCACACATACTCGTGAAAGCAATTCTTTCCAGGGTAGAATAGTATGAAATATTGATTTCGCAAACGATGCCATCTCTGTCATTGATATCGAAGTTACTCTGTGATTGACATTCATTATTATTGTTCCGCGGTCGAATCGTCGGAGCAATTTTTAATTCTCCTATATATAAGTCAGGTCATATGCATTGAACTTTTCACATCCTGAATATCTCTCCCGTGTTCTCATTCTCTCGCGGATTGTGTCACCCCTCCGGAGTGACATTTCGGCCAAACGGCGTTTCATAATAATACGTTATGAATGAAGTCGGTCGAATGATAAAATGTTGAGTAACAGGGAAAAGTTCAAGTGTCCTTTTCGTGTCGAATTTCTGTCAACTTGATCGGAATAAGCTAGAATCATGAAATATTTGATTCTCCAATGAATGACCTACTGCGATGACCCAGACTAAGCTGATGGCGTCAAGACTCCATTTACATTGATCCATTAACATTGTCTTTTTTTTCGGACCAATGCCTTTATCTTTTAGTTATTATTTTTATTATTAGTGTTTCCACCGTATACCGTTTCAGGTTTTGTTGAGTTTTGTTTGGAACGACTATTCGTTTCAATTTTCGATTCCACTTCTTGAGACCCCAAGAGTGTTTTGTCTGCAACCACTCTTTATTAATGCACTACTGTATCGCATTTGCACGAGAGCAAAAGGGGAATTAGACGGATCAAAATTGCAAAAATTGTTGAAAAATATATCATCGAATAATTCGACCATTGGGTAGAGAGTAATGTAAGTAACCGATGATTTCGTTAATTATTAGGCAATATAGTCATCGACTATATTCTTTTTTTTAACTATTCGTAACCTCACGACCGGTAGACATGTTAATGACAAACGAATACGGCTGTTTATCGAGTACTCCTTTCCTAAATTCATTCTATTTCAGTGATTTGAGGTAGTAGTCTGGTAACCTAAGCCGATTTTCATGTCTTTTTTGGACCGCTTTTTTTTGTAGGAAAATAAAAATGAATTGTTTTAGATATTTAGGATGTTTTTATTTACATATTAAAGATACAAAAAAAAATTTGTTTGAAAAAATTTAATAGTTTATTATTATTATTATTATTGATCGAAGTTGGCACCTCGAAAAAAAAGCGCGTGGGTGGCCCCGGTGATTTTGGCTCTTGATGTTATCTGAAATCAAAATTTCTTCATAATTCTTAATCTATAGACATGTCATTCTGGTCGGAACTACTGAAGTTAAATTTCATTGATAAATAACAAAATGGAAAAGGACGTTTTTTTCCAAAGTCCGCCATTTTGTTATTTATCCATGAAATTCAACTTCAGTAGTTCCGACCAGAATGACATGTCTATAGATTAAGAATTATCAAGAATTTTTGATTTCAGATAACATCAAGAGCCAAAATCACCGGGGCCACCCACGCGCTTTTTTTTTCGAGGTGCCAACTTCGATCAATAATAATAATAATAATAAACTATTAAATTTTTTCAAACAAATTTTTTTTTGTATCTTTAATATGTAAATAAAAACATCCTAAATATCCAAAACGATTCATTTTTATTTTCCTACAAAAAAAACGCCCTCCAAAAAAGATATGAAAGTCAGCTTAAGTTACCAGACTTAAGCAAACTATCATCACCCTCCATTGATCAAATTTCATACCAGTAATATCGTGCGTGTCCATGGGTGAACCTATCGGATTCTATCATATCGGTAAGAAAAAATCGATCAGGCAATAAATGTTATTAGAGATCATTGACTTGGCGAAGCTTAATTTTTGGGAGTAATTTACAAGATAATCAATGGACACTGTAGCATGTAGGAAAATTAACTTTTTTTCGAACTTTCAGATAGTTGAGTTCGATGAAACAGTATAAAATAATAGGGAATGTCAACTAGTTATATATATAGATATATATGGACATAACCTATGCAATGACGTGGCTTGCTCTCGTACGTGTACTCCACTTAAATATAAGTATAGAAGGGGAAACGTATATAACTTATCGGAAACCCGATGAGCTTCGGCTTCAGAAATTGCGACGTTTACCTCAAATTACCAATACACGTGAACATGTCTTATCCACGAGAAAATCGGTAGCATATATAAATGAGAGACCAGAAAAACGTATCCCTTGCCAACCGATCGATTTCACGACCCATTACAATGTCTGGTTCACCGCGCTTCGGCTCTACGTCTCGCGCTCAATTTCAATGAATAATTGATTCTGATAAATCGGTAAATAGTATAGAAGCTGGGTGGAAACAACGACGACAGGCCGCGAAGATTTCCCTCCTGTACATGCATATATTTGGTAACCGACGTCGAGATAACTCGAGGATATCCAGAAGCTAAAGGTTATTTCGATGTTTCTCGTCTTCTCGTGCGACGGTGATGACGTTGACGCGACCGGACTCGAGAACTATCATTAGGAATATATCATTTTGTTACACTATCCTGTACTTGATCTGTTGTACGTCACTATCATTCTCCCTTACTCTCTCTATGCTGCGGATTTCAAATTCTCGGAAAACTAGAAACGTCGCGGAACGACAGATTGGCACGCAGAGCTTCTCGTTTGAACATCGTCGTTGCCGACTTGTCTAGTCGATACTAGAATAATTATATGAATTAGAGAGCCGCGGAGCATGTACGAGGATATATCGGCAATGGTGACGTAACTTTGGCACCGAATATCCGGGTATTTCCTCTCATTAATTTACCAGTTAGAATATCATTCGAAGAATATACACACACTAGAGCTTGTCATATATGTCTCAATGATTTACGATATGCCTGAAATCATTTCGCGATTTCTCATAAATATATTCTCGTAAATACGGATGCTCGTATTTATATTACGCTATGTGCTCGTATCTCGATATGAGGACATCGCTCGTCAATGGCAATATGCCTCAAGAAATCTCTCGAAAATGAGGTAACGAGGAAATAGTTAGAGAATCATTTTTTTTCATCATCATTAAGTGTAATTCGAAACAATGAATGTTGCATATTGTATAACAATTTACGAGAATAGTTACGAGCAATTATTGTGGAAAAAATAAAAATAAAAAGCCATTAATCCCTGATAATTGATCGCTGGTTATTTTATCTCCTTCGATTTAACGATAGGAATACAATTAAGATGAAACACGCCTGCTTGTCATACACCTCTTACAATGATTTATGACTTTATGATATCGTCCTGCATTTCTTTTAAATACACAACGATATGAGAACATCGCTCATCGATAACGTCATCGGTTGAAAAGGCATTTTAATGTATTTTACGACAGAATAATTGTTATTATTGTTAAGAATAAATTACAAAAATATCAATGTTCCGCATAATATTAATAACTATATGGAGTTATTGAACTTTTACAACGAACTATAAGCAAGCAAGCAAGCAATTTGATTGTGTGTTTATGTTATATTTTTATACTTCGTGCTGTGGGAAAATGCTCGACGTTGGCGTCGCTGCCATGAGATTCCGTGGAGAATAACATCTAGAATACTACCGCAGAGACTAATTTAGAATAGCAACGGATATCAGCGGTTCCGCATGAAGTACGTGTTACAGAGTACACGTATGCTATTTGCCGAGAGTCTCAAGAGACTGATTGAAAGAAAAAAATCCATAAATTAACGATCGAACGAGAGCTAAGAGTCTCAGACGGACGGTGGGAGACGGGGCATATGACGGAATGGTGAGAAAGAGAGGGACAGAGACAGAGGGAGAGTTGTTGAATCCGGGGTCAAAGCGCCCCCGAGTCCAAGTCCCGTCGAGTCATCATTATCGGCTAACGCGTCTGACTGAAGAAAATGAGACAGGGGATGAGCGAGAAGGAATACTGAAATAGCGACAAATACTAAGCGAGACGCTGACGGACGCCGTCGCCTCTGAACGATGATGGATGGGCTGTATAACTGTCGCAATATGTGACTCCCGATGGAGCTCTTCGTATCTTGATTTACCATCGGTAATTTCGTCATTGTACCATCGCGGTCATAGTAGATTAGGGCCTCGGTGCAGAAACGAGAGAATAGCCTGCGGCCATTTTATCGACGGTCCATCGTCATTCTCGAACTGATGCGTCGTTAAGGTAGTAGTCTGGTAACTTAAGCCGATTTTCATGTCTTTTTTGGAGGGCGTTTTTTTGTAGGAAAATAAAAATTAATCGTTTTGGATATTTAGGATGTTTTTATTTACATATTAAAGATACAAAAAAAAATTTTTTGAAAAAATTTAATAGTTTATTATTATTATTATTATTGATCGAAGTTGGCACTTCGAAAAAAAAGTGCGTGGGTGGCCCCGGTGATTTTTGCTCTCGATGTTATCTGAAATGAAAAATTCTTGATAATTCTTAATCTATAGACATGTCATTCTGGTCGGAACTACTGAAGTTAAATTTCATGGATAAATAACAAAATGGCGGACTTTGGAAAAAAAAACTTTTTTCTCACGCGCTTTTATTTCGAGGTGCCAACTTCGATCAATAATAATAATAAAAAACTTTTTTTTCCAAAGTCCGCCATTTTGTGATTTATCCATGAAATTTAACTTCAGTAGTTCCGACCAGAATGACATGTCTATAGATTAAGAATTATCAAGAATTTTTTATTTCAGATAACATCAAGAGCCAAAATCACCGGGGCCACCCACGCGCTTTTTTTCGAGTTGCCAACTTCGATCAATAATAATAATAATAATAAACTATTAAATATTTTCAAAAAAAATTTTTTTTTGTATCTTTAATATGTAAATAAAAACATCCTAAATATCTAAAACGATTCATTTTTAATTTCCTAGAAAAAAACGCCCTCCAAAAAAGACATAAAAATCGGCTTAAGTTACCAGACTACCATCTTAAAATCGACTATGTATCGACGCTGCTTACGAAAACTAGCATGTTTCAGATTTCTTACGAAAACAAGCACGCTTGATATCTGCGCGAAAACTAGCATGTTTCGGCTTTTGCCACGAAAACATTTCGATATTCGCCGCGAAAACTAGCATGTTTCGGCTTTTACCACGAAAAACTAGCAAGTTTCGGCTTTCACCGTGAAAATTAGCACGTTTCAGTATCACTGGAAGTGTTTCTCATTTTTTACTCCACGTTTTTTGAACATCCTTTTTTACTCTAAATTGACGAAATATTTATGCTTGTCATTTTATACTGTTTTATTTTTGTTTGAATTTATTTCATACATATTTTACCTTTTTGAATTTTGGTCTGCTAGACTTATCATAAGATGGCAAACGGCAAATGCCTCGTCATTTTGGAGTAAAAAAACCATGGTCAAAAAAATTACAGAAAAGAAAATCGAAAACAATTGCAGTGTATGCAAAGTTAACAATTTCAGTTTTTTTCCCTCTTGCTACTTCGTCCAAGATCTGACATTTCTCGAGATATCTCAATCGATTGTTTTGAAGATTTTGTCAACTGTACTTTATACTTATACTGTACTTTATACTTTAGTCGTTGATCACTCCAAGATTGTGTTTTTTTTAATGAAATAAAAACACAATGAACGATTCTTCAGACTGTAAGTAGAATATACTTTTTATAAACAATAATTTTGTTCAATTCCATCGCTGACTCCGAAACTTGAAGTCATGAAAAATATCATTGATGAACAACTTAAGTTTTTGAGTGGTGGAATATTGCGTATCGTATTTGCGAATCGTATTTTCAATAATGTTATTATTTTTTCAATAGAAAACGAATATAAATGTTTTAGGGTGTACGGGCGATACACCCTTAATGTTTTTCATTTATTCCTTATAGTGCTCCCGAAAAAATTATTAAAACATTTGCGAAAGTTCTGAATCTTATTCGATTTAGTTCGGCAAATATACTCTTTTTTCCAGTGCAAATCGAAATATGCTAGTTTTCGCGACGGAAGCCGAAACATGCCACTTTTCGTGGCAGAAGCCGAATCATGCTAGTTTTCGCGGTGAAAGCCGAAACATGCTAGTTTTCGCGTCGAATATCGAAACGTGTTGATTTTCGTGGTGGAATTCGAAACGTGTTAGTTTTCGTAAGAAATTTGAATCGTGCTACTTTTCGTAAGCAGCGTCGATATAACATAACACTATGTGTATATATGTATATATGTACATGAGCAGCAGTCTTTACATCGATTGATTTAAATCTGATATCGACGTATGCAGTTGACCTAGAATCGACAATTCCTTCTCGCGCTACCACTAATAAATCTTCTCTCGATGGTTAATAATAAATTCATTCGTCGATGAATTTTCGCAATATCGAAAGTACGCCTCGTAAATCGCTCTATCAATTATTTCCTTTCCATACTGCGACGAAAGAAGCAAAAAAAAAAGAGATCGTCAGACATATTTCAAAGGTGATATACTTTATATATAATCGATGTCCGCGATATCTTTTCCTCTCCGTCTTTTTTTATCATCCGTTTATCATCGTAAATTTGCATTGATTTATCGTTATCGTTATCGTTGATTGCATTCGAACAGAGAGTGTAAGGAAAAATTGACGTTACAGAACAGTGGTATTATGCTGATACGCCGTTGAAGCAAAAATAATACCGATAAAATGCTGCAGCAATTCTTTGGATAGTGGATAATTGGAAAAAGGATCATAAACGGTCCGTAATTTTTTTTTTCTTCACAGTACATGCTTCAGATAGTAATCAATGTAACTTCTTGAAATTTGCGGACATTCAAATTAAATTCAACTGAAAGAATACCTTTTTTTTTTTTTTTCCAAATTGGAAACAGTTGAATTAATAATTTTTTTATTACAACCTCGACAAATTTTTCCTGAAATAAAATTGTAAAATAAATAAATTTCTACAATAAACTCTAAATGACATAAATTCATTTTTTTTTATGATCTATAAACACTTTTTTAATTACGTAGTGTATAACTAGGGGTATATATAGATATACAGTTCGGTATACGTGAATATAGCTCGGATGGCCAGTATAGGGGATGCATACATATGCACAGAGGCCGGGGCTAATGAACGGGTGCTTTTTAGTCGAGCGGCGTTGAAGGATCGACTTGATTCACGTATCGCGTGCAGATGTGCCCCTTTCCTTCAGTAGTTTCCGCGGTTTGGCCGCGGGACATCATTCATCACTCTGATACATGGCCCCCCATAACGGCTCGACGTACGAGGGAAAGAGAGAGAGAGAGCCGGGGCGCGACCGGCGATTCGAACGGGCATAACATCGAGAGAGAGAGAGGTTTGTGCAGATATTTCCGCTGGTAGAGATAGTGAGTGAGAGAGAGAGAGAGAGAGAGAGAAAAAGAGAGAGAAAGCATATGGACGGTTGTGGCGAGGTCTCTCTGTGCCGGAGTAAATTAACGCCTCGTCATTAGTCCATATACTGATGTGGCGCGATCCCAACAGTAGAGAGCCTAGTGTACATACTAATGTATAGGCGCGATGTATAATGTACCGTGTACATTAACAGAAGCCGAAGCCAGAGCTACCAGCAGCAGCAGCAACAAGCAACGACCGGAACGCCCGGTCTCAGAGCTCCCCCCCTGACTTACGCGATATCTTCAGAAACTGTTGGGGCCCTCGTTTGTAAAGCTGAACTAGCTTGGCCGTACGAGCGTTAATCTTCCAACGTCATGGCGGCGTATACTCTACATTCTCTATCGCACTTCCGCGATAAGTTTACCCGTAGCTCTCTCTAGTTCCCGGTCATATTAGACACACAATGGACTTGGCCCATTCTAATGGATCATTTGGCGTTTTGAAAGGCGCCAAAGGATCACGCGGTTCATGCGTGCGTTACGAGCGACAGCCCGAATTCAAACAAGGGCCCGGGATGAATCATGGACGAGTTATTAATCGTGCTGTTTGCGAGCAAACGGGGAAGCGTAAAAAATTCGTAATAGAAATGGAAATAATTTGATCTAAGGGATTCGTCTACGCTACCTTTACAAATACATCCCCTATACCTTTTTATGTGCTTACATCAAACGATTTTCTCGGATCAATCTTTTCGTTTCGGTACGGTGGCTTTCGCTTCGACTGGCTTTAGTTACGCTTCCGTGAAACGCGTTTCGTGAGACAGCATTCACGAAAACATTACTCCATCTATGGATACCTGGATCTATATATATGTACATATATATATATACACACACAAATAATTTATAACGTTGAAGAAAAAGGAGCAATTAGGCGCAAAGATCTGCCGGCCGATGTTGCCAAGGCATCGGTCATGCCGTAAATTTATCTCGCTTCCTCTCGCACACGCGAGTTTTAGGGGGCAATATGGCGGTGCGTTTCTGTCTCGCCGGGGGATGCTTGAGACGGGCATTGGATGGTTGTTCCGACAGGCTGCCAAGCACCAAGTGAGAGAGGGTAGGTTAGGTAAAGAATGAGGGAAAGGGAGCGAGCGAAGCACGGTAGAAACGGCAGAGCAACGAGCGGGCGAGCCGCTCAGCCAAGGGACGTGAAGCATTGTTGTTCGCTGATAGATGTGTCAAATCCGGGGCCGCATTGTACGCCCCGCCGAGATAAATGGGTCCGGAGTGAAGAAGCAAAACACGCGCCTTTGTTGAATCACCACGGAGCTCTCTATACTCATCGAAGGGTAATTTAGAGAGGAAGAGAGAGAGAAAAGGAGAGACAGAGCGAGAGGATGAACGTGTAACGCGAGCCTGAGAATCCCTACGATCTCGTTGCACGACGTCTTTCGTGGCAAACATACCTGACATCATTCATCCTGGCCTGTATACCACTTTTTTTTTAGTTGTACCAAAATTTACACGTGAATGCGGATCGGGTCTCATGTTTTTTTTTTCCCGAGAATAAACTATGAGAACTGATAATCGAGGGAGATTTCAGTCATACACTGACGAGAAAGCTGAGTGGCTTCACGTAAGTGCCGCAAAAGCTATCCTCGATCCCGTGCTTTGCGTTAGTATTCTTCTGGGGTTGAGGGCAATTTGCTATCATGATTTAAAAATGATAATCTCTGCAACTCTTTTCACAAAAATTAATGCTACGTTTTTCAATGAAAATTTTAACATCACGGATTACAGGGTCAAAATAAAAGTTGTAAAACAAAAGTTTTATTCTCAAATTTCATTTTATATAATCCTCGCAAAAAAATGCCTTCGCGAACATCAAAATACTGTCATTGATGAATAATTTCCTACTAATTGTAATTGAAAAATTTCCAACGACATCGATGATGAAGCGTCATGTAAACAGCATGAATAAAAAATATAACAATTGTATTGAATTTGGAAAATGCTGCCGCAACTCTGGGCCAGGGGAATTCGGGTTGTCGGTGCGAAATGCATATTACAAAAGGCAAAATATTACGTGCACGGAATAATCATATTATTTCGGCATATAACGAAAAGGGACTTTGAAAAAAATAAATAAAAATAGAAAGAAAAACAACTTTATGATGCATGAGCATACGAGTCGCGTCTCGTAGCGAACGTGTTAAGCATTAAGAATACATATAGCGTGAGACGTTCGGGAGAATTGAAACAGAGCGAAACAGCATGCAAACTCATATCTGATGCGATAACTTTGAAGAATTTGTTACTAGAACGAGCGGCTTCTGTTGGCAACGATTTGTCGACAACAGTGTATTCTCGTTTCTGTTTTCATTGCATCAGTGCCAGAGGTTCACATGAGTGAGATTGAGTGGTTTGGAAGGAACTTTTCAGAAAATAGTGCGTCTGCTTTATAAAAAAAAATACACGTGAAAGATGAGTGTCCTCTCGTAAACTTATATATATATATATCTAGATTTTAGTAGAATCGAAAGTGGCGCTGATGGTGTAGGGATGATGCGTGAGAAGACATATGGTCGTTGTCTTCTTGGTGACACACGTCGAAAGATTCGAAGCCCGTACAACAGTATCTCTTTCTATATATGTATGTGGTTTCCCTTAGTAGTCCATCGAGTGCAGATGCAACGAGCTTCTGCAACGAAATCGGTCGTTACGTCGCACCCTAGCTAGTCGCTTCGTCGCGTATATCAGACGAACTAAAATTCAGAGGGGATGAGAGAGAGAGAGAGATGGAGAAAATTCTCCCGCAGCGATATGGCGACGTGGCGGGCGCACTTGCCACGCATAAATCATCCCACTTCTCGTACCGGAGGCCATGGCGAAAGCCCGTAAGGCGAAAATAGATAGAAATGGGAGAAGAGCCGGCGCGCGTTAAGCTCGCGAAGCTTTGAAGCACCGGGCGTTACCAGTGGGACGTGAGACTCCCATCAACTTCTATGAATCTTCCTTTTTATTTGGGAGAGATGGGTAGCATAAAAAAAAAATCATTCTTGGGGAAAATAATTAATTATGAATAATTGTAAAGCGAGAAATAATAAATTGTGACTTTCTATCAGTACTGAAGGGTAGCTTTGAAAAACCGGTCAAGCATGAATTGTACTCGGGTTTGTGCGCACGAGGATTCTGTATCATTCTTCTAAGTGAAGTCGTTTCCCATTGACATCATTGGCAGGTAGTAGAAATTTTTGTTAAGTTTCATATATCTCAAAAGCCAATGACAATTTTGGCATCATTTAGATTTCCTGCAATTTTCCTCTGTCTTTATTAGAATAATTTTTGAAATTGCGAGGGAGGGAGGGACGTAATAAAAAAAAACACTTTAATGGATATTGTGGAAAATATTGATCGCACAAAACATTTACAAATATTTTTCAATCCTTAAGGGTGAAAATAGGGTTAGACGGTTCAAAAAATCAATTTTTTTCTTATTTCATAAATTGTTAGTAAAACTATCGAAAAATATGTTCCCAAAATTTTAAATGAAAATTCCGACTCGTTCTATTGTTATACGCCATTAAAGTGAGTAGCTCTCCTTCAGGCCCCGAGCGTGCCACGTGTATAACCGAGCGTTTTTCTGAAAACGACTTTTTTTTAACTTGCGTACACGCTAGTTTGAAAAGTTTTCAACCAATCGTTTTGAAAATTGGCAGTTACTTTTTTCATAGTATTGCGCTCTATATGAAATCGGAATATTATCATTATTTAAAATAATTTTTTTTTGCAAATAATGTTGCAAAAAATAGCAAAAAATCATGCTTTTTTGATTTGACCCCTGTAAAAAATTCAATTTTCTATTTTTTTTTTATAGCATTTAGGTTCATATAGAAGAGAGACATATAATAAAAGTAAATTCCAACCTCGTTTGATTTCAGATGAAAATTGCGGCTTCCAGAATGTACGCAAAATGCTGAGTCTGATTGTGACCTGCAATATGGGGTCGCTAATATTTTCGGTGTTTTTCAAGGAAATTCTTCAAAAATTTTATAGTATATACTTAAATATATGTATAAAATATTCTCAAAGTTTCAATAAATTATATTTATTTTTTATACTATAAAAAAAATTCCAATTTCGATAACCAACTCGACAGGGCAGAAACCTTTTTTTTGAGACTACACATTTTCACCCCTTTGAATTCTTGAAAAAATATTCTTCTCAACAATGACTCGGCGGCCACCTTCGGAATATCTCACTCTAGTTGCGTACCCAATTTAAAGTTGATAGGTTTAACCGTTTAGGACTTAGAGGTCAGAGACTTGTGACAGAAGGACAGACGGACGGACGAACAATCGAGTCTCGCTATAAGGGTTTCATTTTTGAATAGGGAACTCTATAAAGATATAAATTGTAATGAATAGCTTGAAATAATTTTGAAAAATTGTTCTTTCATCAATGGATATTAATGAATTTGTGAAATATAATAATTCATCATTCTTTCATTATGAACAATTTTTTATCGTTTTTTAATCCAATTTCGTGCTCATTGCCACTTCTAAAAAGAGGCTATTTTATAGTTTAACGCAAATTACTTTCCTTCTTGTCTTCTACTACGTTTTACGTATCTATCCGATACGAAATTTACTGCTGTCGACCAATCACAAGGAGTTTTCGTCAAAAGCGCAAAAACTTAATGTTCAAAGGCGAAACATCGAAAAAGTTCGACATTTCTTTCGTTCACCGAAAGTATACGAAGGCGGAAGAAAGCCCGCGCAACAATTGCTGACTAAAACATAATTTATCTCTCGGACAATAGATTCCTGCCTTGCTTTCTCGTTATAAGGTAAGGGTAGTTTTTTTTTTGGCAACTACAGTGAAACGGTCTTTTTTTAATAGTCTCGCCGAGAAAATTTGTCGACATTAACACGTTTGGCCCGATGACCCGCAGTGTTACTGAAAGGGATCTAGGACACTCCAAGGATAATGGCATTGTATCCGTCCCGTCCTAACAAAGTTTTACCGCAGATACAATCGATGCTCCGAAATTCCAAAACTTTTACCAAGAATATACGTACGCATATATCACGTACGAAGGCCACCCAGATTTTCGTCCCGATTGAATCTGAAACTTTTACATTCTCCTTTCGTCGCTCAGCACTGCTCTTTGCGCATCATGTTTCAATGTAGTTCATAGAGAGCACAACACATTTTTAGGGTATATCCTCGTTGCGCATATACTCCTCGAAGGTTCGGCGTTAGGTCCCGAGCGAAGAAAAAAACTTTTCTTCATTACCAGAGCGCAAGTACATAGTTTTCTTTTCAAGGTTACGTATATACGAGCATGTCCACGAAGAATGAATGTGGAACAAGCACACGCTGCGTGGTTCAGTGAAGCTTGCGGGCAGAAAATCTTTGTCGTCTTATACATATATATATCCTTGAGATTCCTTTTGCGCTTGGTACCTGCCGAGTTACGCCCTCGTTGTCTCATATCCACCCGGTCGGTCATCCCTTGAACGGGAAAACTTGGCGAGATTTTCCGGCTCGTTTCTCACCTTTTCGCTTTGTGGGACCTCTAAGCGCCTCGTGGCTATATATATACATACCTCGTAACTGTGCTGGAAGTCAGGTTTTTCTTGTATACCGTGATGAAGAAGGAAGAAAAAAAAAAGTCGAAGAAGAGAAGACAGTGTCATGCTGTGCTAAGAAGCGTGTTTGCTGGTATCCGCGCGCGCGCGATCGTCGTCATAAATCTTCGTCCTGTTTTTACGTGTTTGACTCCGCAGCGTTGACTCCGTAGCGTTATTAGGCGTAACTTCTACTCTCCTGGCTCGGTCCCTTTTTCCAACTTTCCGCTAGTCCGTTTTTCTTTCTTTGACCCTTTGTCAGTCCTTACATTCTACATTACTTACACACACACGTATATATATTTTCTTGTCACGAATACAATTCGGCCTCGTGAATTTCGTAAAACCACACACTTTCCGTGACCCCTCGCACAGTTGACCGGACTCTTATGTCCATCTACCGGAAATTTATTGCTTTTCCCGCCCTGGCCTGGCCGTTCTCGAGAAAATTTCGGCACGAGTTCGCGACTATATACACCACAAATATATATCTCGACGTTTGTCTACCTTGTTCAAGACTCTCTCGGACACGTTCGTTCTCATTTCTTCCTCGGCACAGCTCTTTTCATGCGTCTTCCACGTCCCACCGTCGGTCGATTTTCTCTGCGTTTCTCGTACAGTGTCGCGAGACAACAACGACAACGATATACGCGAAACATACACACCTGGGGGCCACGAATAAGTGTTCTCGGGATTCGATCTTCCGGCGTTCTCCCTTTCTCTTAACCTCTCTTTCTCGCGAGTTTTATACCCTCCGTGCGACAAGGACTCGCCGGCAAAACGAGAAAGTAGCCCCCGCGGGTGCCGACAAAGCCGCGATTTATCACCGTCTCACGGCATCTTGGGTGTCCGCGCGCGATTTTTCGGATCTCCCTGTCTTTTGTTTTCGCCATCGGAACGGCTAAACCGCGATTTCGACTTTATGCGATTCGACGATTCGAATTTTACGAATTCGGTGATTCCTCCTTGAAAAATATTCCACTTTACAATGAGGTATAACACTGTGTATGCATGTATAGGTAAGCAAAGAAATGGCATCATTATGACTCAATGATTTTGCGGTTAATCTGAATTTCCACCGCGTTTTTTTCCACGGAAATTCGATGTTGTTCGATAATCATTCTGTTGAAAAATAAATTTGGCTCATTTTTCACGACTTCAAGACCGTTCATAAAAACATGAAAATATAACGTGGTCTTCCAAAAATGCTAGTGTGAGAATTAAAAATATTCTTCTGAGGACTGAAACAAAGAATGACGAAACAAAGAAACGCCACTCACTGAATCAAATTCACTCGACCCACCAAATCCACGAAATCCACTGAATCAAAAATCTACCCAAATTTAGGCATAATAATAGTGTTCGTCACACAAGCCAAATTTTTATAGAACGCACATCATGGAAAAAAGCTAAGAAAACCAAGTGACAGACAGTCACGACAAGACGGTAAGAGTACTCGTTCAGGGAATGCCCGAAAGATGGTGAAATTTGACGACAGGGGCGGCAGAATAGGGGGGCGGGGGCACGTCAAACTGAAACGTTTCCGAACATCTGGGGATCCCGGCGATATAACTCAAACGTGAAATCGGACGTGGATTTAACCGCGCGGAGGATGAGAAGGAGACGAAGAGGACAACCGAGTTACTTGGAGCGAGCATGAAGCGATCGAAAAAGAGACCCATGCAGGGCACGATAAAAAAGATGGAATACTTGAGCCCGTTTGTTTGTTAGCATATGTGTACGAGGACAACTGAAATGTCGACGGGCAATGATGAATCTCGTAGGGGGAGGAAAAACCTTCGAAATGTATATAAGACGTGGACCCCCGTGAGCACAGCGTGAAACGGGTCGCGTACACCAACAAATCATACCGCTGTGGGAATGGGTTGTGTCGGCGAGCGAGCAAGTGCACCACGTTCCAGTAAAAAAAAAAAAAAAAATTACTCCGTTCTTCTCCATATCTTTTTCATTCGTCTCTCTTCCTCTCACTCGGTGAGATTCGTTCTGTATACACGTATATATTCTTTATGATCTACAGCACGACTGTGCGGTGTCAAATACGTGGCAGATTGGCGAACGAGAGTGCGGAGAAGCGACAACCGATGCTGCGTAGACTCAGTGCAGCTTTCATAGAAAATTACTAACACCACCAGCTACATTAAAAGCATCTCTCGTACCGGGAAATCATTATGGTTCTTTGCCCCACTAACGCGCTCTCGCGTCCTGTGCAGTTTACACGAGATGAGACCGTTGGCTGTACGATCCAGTGTGGTCATGATATACAGAGAGTTGGGTAAATGACGGGTATAAAACGGCAAAATGACAACGGGTATAAAACGGGTATAAAATGACAAACTATTTTTCCACATTCAATAATGATACTTTGAAATGCTGTAATCTCAAACTAAACAAAATCACGTTAATCTCGATCCCAAAAGTCCGCACAGTCCGAAAATTGTTTAAGGAGAATATTTTTGCGCTATTTTATGAATTGAACATATTTCGACCACACAGTGATAACCGAAAGTTTAAAGTCGATGATAACCAACTGTGAGTACATCGGAATAAAATGAAAGTCGGAAAAAAAAAAATAAGCAAACCTTACAGTAGCCGCATACGATGTGTAACATTTGACATCTCACCTTGGTAATAAGCAACACTAACATTATATCCCGAAAAAAATGATTCAGGTATTATTCGAAATGATTTTTCGTAACGAAAAATAATTTTTTTAAACGAAAATTGTGTTTTATTTTATTAACGCTAGGAGTAATGCAATTTGTTATTGGAGACAGTTATTTTTGTTCAATTTGGGGGAGAGCAGAGACATTTCATTGAAGTATTACATGCAGTCGCTGTTGATGTAGACGAAGTAGGAAAAAATGGCAACGATGGCAATCGTAAAGTTGCACGACTGACAACCAGATTTGGTAAAGCAATAGTTGGGTCGGCCGTTGATGTCTGTGAGAGAATTAAGTTCGCTGCACGTGCCCGAAAATCCCTGCTACGCTGAGTCGAATGATGCGCATTTTTTTTTGAGTCTACCTTTCCAGTTTTTCATTTTTCCTCGCGTTTTTTCTGCCGGTAATCTCGCATATATTCTGCTCTGGATTTACCCATCTCTGCAACTCACGAAATCATTAGAATTAAATTAGAATTATAAATATTTAAGAAATTATTAATATCAAAGAAATTATCCGTGTAATTAATTAATTTGTTTTTTTTTTATCAAAATAAAAAATATCAATTGAGCAGCGACAGAAATTAACCTCAAAAGTTGAAAAAGCTATTTGTTTTTTTTTTAATCAAAATTAAAAATATCAATTGAGCAGCGACAGAAATCAACCTCAAAATTTAAAAAAGGTAAATATTCAAATATTCATTAGAATAATTATTCATTATTACTCACTTGCATTTTTTATCCATGATCGGCACTTTTTTCAGACACATTATCAACAGTAAATACATTTATTAATATAGTTTACACGTATAAATTAGTTTATATAACAGCACACTTTATACACAACACTGTATGTTAAGCGCACAGCTGATGCGTTCTCCTCTATTTCCCTTTCTCTTTCTCGTCACCCACGCACACGCTGTTGGTTGCCAGTACCAACTTCTCAGAAAATGGGTTGGTACCATTTGACGGCCAACGCTACCACCGCGCGCGCTCATTGGTCAAATCAAATAGCGCGCGCTTCTCGGGCTTCCTGTTACACACTTCCGTCCCTTTTCACGAAATCAGTGCCACAGAAATCGAGCGGAAAGATATTACACATTAAAACTTAACGACGTAGCAAAATACTTCGAACATCGATTTCAAACGATACCAATGTTGAAAATATTTTGTTAAATCAGTTTTTAATTATTTACTTAGGAATTTTTCAGAAAACTCTTTAAAACATTTAATCTAACGTTTCGTCGAATATATTGGGCCATCTTGGTTTGGTCCAACGTGTACCATGAATATGCGTTTAAGCGCCGAACTGCGTGGGCGGGAAGACGCGCTTTGATATCTATATATTTATATCTTTATCTCATGTCTCGCGAGAGCACGTTAAAACGAAGCTCCGCGGGCGACGATGCATCGTAGAGAAAGAGAAAGAAAAAGAGACAGAGAGAGAGAGAGAGTGTGCGTCAGAAAGGCGGTAGATATGACGCGAGCGATGGAATATTAAGGGAAGGGGAAATGAGTTGCGTGAGTATATTATAGGGATATATATACAGGTATGTGTATGCGTGTGTACAGAGGGATAAAGAGAGTTGAAGAGAAAGAGGGATCCGGGTCTGACCGAACGCGCAGCGTGAGTAACGCCCCGAGTAATATTATGATGACAGTAATTGCCGCTTTGATCAACGCGGCTCTGTGCACGAGTAGGCAGCGATGTCACGCCACCAAGAAGGGGTTTGAGAGAGCATAACGCTCTCGTATATGCAGTACGAGTAATATGTCGAGGAAAAGAAAAGGGGAAAGAGAGAGAGAGGGAGATGAACGCAAGATCTGTACGATCACAGAACCCAACACACGCAGTTGAAAATATGTGCATGCTGCACCTCTCTTCCTATCTTATACGCCAGTCTCACCACCTACAAGTCAACATCTGTCTCTCTCTCTCTTTTTCTACGTACTCACAACCCTCAACCAGAGAATGCCTGGATAATGTCCTCGAACATGCTCGCTACTGCTTTAAACACAACAATACATTAAATCGATAGAAAAAACCCATACAAAACAGCCACAATCTGCTGCTGTGTCTGTCAAAGATTCTGTGACATCCCATGGAACCTCTTTCTCCCCTATCCAATCTCTTCGCCCCTTACCAACTCGTCATCGTCTTCGATATACGAATAAACTTCTTTTATCATAATAAAAGTATCACAAGACAAATTCTATTTCTTATATATGTTTACAAATACATCAGTGCGGAACCCCTCCCACCAAAACAACATCTTCAATATTGTCAAATTCAAAATCGCGACGATAAAATAGATGATAAAAATGTTTCACAAAACCGCGATGGCGTTTTTCCGCTAGTAGGCGAAGCGTTAAATCTGCTGGTGATTGAAAGCTTCGCGCACGGTCGATTCGGAGCTGCCTTTGAGGTTGATAAAAAAAAAATACGGATGATGAAAGAAGCGAGAAGTTTGAATTTAATTGTGAAATGAGAAACGTGATCGATGATGTATAATAAAGGATGGGATGAACGAGCCAAAAACTATTTGATAATATGGCTTCGCGAGGAGATGAAAACATATAATATAATAATGACTCTCGGAAAGAGTGTTGACGCGATAGCTCGGACTATTTGCGGCGAAATGAATAAAAATTTACGAGCAATTCACGAAGGAGCTTGTCTCTCTCTCTCTCTCTCTCTTTCTCTCTTTCAGCGTGGGCCTCACCTCTTCCCCGCCTCGTTGCATTTTCGCTCTCGCTATATCGCAAACAGCCCAGGTTCTCGGTGCCGCCGACGCCGCCGCGGGGGCGAGAGAGCCGAGATCCATCAATTTATTCCGAAGTGCTCGTTTGGCGCCCGGCTACAAAATCGCCGCGGCGAAGTTCACTTTATGAAGCTAGAATAGATTAATGCCCTCGTTTGTTCGGTAATGGCCCCGATAAATTATCTTAATAGCCGTTGCGACTATAAATATATTCCACGTTATACCGGGAGGGATGGGGGGGACAGGAGGACGGGGGCTGATGGGATTGCTCTCTCTTACACGCTTGTTTTCCCCCTCCGCTATCTCTTTTCCAACTGACTCCTCACCCCATCGACAATATCGTCGATCTCCCCATCGTCTTTTCTCTTATATCTAACCACCCTACTTATTTTTATATATATGAACTCTATTGACGTGGTTTCGCAATGTTTCACGTATTACAGCGGTCATAGAAATAGAACGATGCCCCGTTCAAGGGCTTATCGAACATTCTTGATATTATATTCTATATATTCTATCGTAATTCCGATGCATTTAATCCGTTGTACGTTGAAAATGAAATAATTATTTTTTCAACACTCCCAAAGAGTGAGTTACGTGCTTGAATTTGTCAATTCTTAAAATCGACATTCACCAATGAATATCTTCAATCTCCATCCGCTTCTGAAGTAAATAACGACATCAATTTGTCTATAGAGCGAGATGTACGCTGAGGAAAAAAAAGTGTTTGGATCGACAACATTGGTGTTCACTTTCGTTCAAGCGAATTTTCAGTTGGAACGAATAAATAATTAATTTCTTCAACAGTTATTAAGGTCAGTTGACTAAAATATCCGTACTGCAAACAAAATGTTAATAGTGCCAACTAAAAATTCATTTGAACGAGAGTGAACGTCAACTTGGTCAATCGAAACACTTTTTTTTCTCAGTGTACAAATGCCAGAAGAGTGTGAGGTGAGAAAAACTTGAGGAATCATCGACCAATTGAAAATCGATCTCGCAATAATCCTACAATATAATTCGCCATAATCCCTTTCCATTGCAATTCCAATACGAGGTTATACCATGTATAGTATATTAGATAGGAATGATGTTTCTGCGGTCGATGTAGAATTGCCTGGGTAGGCTCGGCAAACGATCTACAGTTATCTATGCTAAAGGCCCATATTACCTAACGTATACGAGTAGCTTTCCTCATAGATAGATCTGTATATAGAAGGGAGGAACGAAATTAATCACCGTGCGAACGAGAAAGCCGGAAGGCCATCCCTCAAGTCGCGGGATTCGCGTGGGAGAGAGAGAGCGACCGAGAAGCTTTAACTATCGACGTCGTCCTCCGGGTCCTCGGCGTCGTAGTAAGCCCGTGTGTGATATCGGTTGGTCGCAACTGCTAGAAGCTCAGGACCCACGGACAGTTATACCAGTTACGTCTGTAGATACATTACTGTATGCGGAAACGTGTGTTTCCGTGTATGTACGTGAGTACATGTACGATGAGACGTGTTACTGGCAAATCACAAACGGCTGCAAGGGCCGTCTGCCAGCATTCGGCAGGAATTAGGCTGGTAATGCGTCAGAGAGCCGCTCTGTCGGGCCGCTCTTGCTCTCTCACAGGGATAGCACTTAACGCCGTAAAGTTGTTTGATGGTGCCGCTATCACCCCTAACAGTTCCTAACATTTCCGAGTCTCACCTCAACACCGCGCCATTCGCAACCACCAGCATCATCACCACCTACTCTTTCGCACTATATAGCAGCACGGATACGCGTGCACACACGTCCATGCGGACCACAACTGTTAAGGAGAGCCACGCAGTCGATCCGCCAACACTGCAACTCTCGCACAACCGTGAGTTATTCACTTAATGCCGGCCATTACGTTCTCCTCGATGGCGCTTCATCCTGATTTACTTGACAAGCATTTATTACTCCTATCTACGTTTGCGATATTAAGGCCCTCCGCCACTAGTCTCCTCTGTATAGATTCTCTGCTCCGTACCACAATCTCCTTCGCCTTCATCTTCTCATACTACACGTGTGGCTTTCCCGAGACTCCCCGCGTACATATATGTATACTTACGTACACCGACACATGTGCATCTACAAATATACACGATCTTATGGTTCTCGCGAGACACTACCGTCTGAATAGATAAATGGATGCCTCGCGCGCTAGCGAGAGCACACCGCAGAAAATTAGCGATGACCTCAAAACTAAACCCGAGAGAGATTCAAACGTCTAATGTGCGAAAGATCGTGCTCGGCCTTTTGCGTTTCCGAATCCCAACGAGAGCATCTCGAGTGCCTGAGGAAGCAGTTATAGAAATACCAATTTGTAAATTGCACTGTGATTTATTATACGCCACACGAGTTCCCCGCACTATATACCTCGCTTTTTCCGAAGCCAATAGATTTTACGGTCCTCTGTCTGGCAATCACCGAGAATAAACTTGCGGTGCATGCAAGGTACTTAAGAGGAAATGAGACGGTTCATATCGTCAGGTTGCCAAGTTAATTTTCCTTATTTTCGTTGAATATATATTCACAGCGCGATCGCATTAACGGCACTCATCCAACGGTGGAGGACAGAGAACATTCTCATAAATCATTCAAATTGTACGAGCCAAAATACCATAGTGTTGTAAGACTGAGTCAAGACGGTCGTACCATGTGACGGCTATATTTTTCATTCGTTTTTGTGATTTTTTTTCAACTAACCATCAATATACACCATCTTGGAATTTTTACAATATATTTATTAATATTTATACAATCAGTGAGAATTTTTTTAAGCTAAAATTTAGAATGGAATCGATTTTACAGCGTTCGAAAGACACACATGCGAAAAATAAGTAGATTGACGGCTGACACGATTCAAGCTGTTCTGTTCATGTGATATCAAAAAATGAAATGGCATTTTAATCTGCGGACCTGTGGCTATAGCCGGAACTAGGATTAATCGAAGATATTGAAAATTAAATTTTTGGCACGGTTTTGAAAATTTAGTTCAGATTTTTGTTATTTTTTTTCGACTCGCACGGTCCTAGTTCCTGGTTCCGGTTATAGTCACAGGTCCACAAATTAAAATACCATTTCTTTTTTTGATTTCAGATGAACAGAACAGCCGGAATCATGTCAGTCGTCAAGCCACTTATTTTTCACATGTGTGCCTTTCGAACGCTGCAAAGTCGATTCCAATTTAAATGTTGGCTTCAAAAAATTCTTAGTGACTGTATAAATGTCGATAGATATACTGTTGAAATTCCAAGATGGTGTGTTTTCATGGTTCGGTGGAAAAAATTCACAAAAAAAAAGCGAAAAAATACAGCCGTCACACTATTCCATTGGTCCATTTACTGGTGCATTCAGCCTAATGAAATTTGGGATAGTGTTATAAATGTACTAGCAATACTACAAATAATTTTTCATTGTATTTTTTGATATCACAATGTTCGTAGACTATTTCCGCAAGAGAAATATACCAGAAAGACTTTTAATTTAGTTGCAAAATGAGTGTGCAGTAAAACGTTCACTATTTTCCCTCACCGCAGTAGGGATAATGCTCGTTCGATTAGGAAAATCCAAATTATGACGCAGCGATGCGCCTTTTTAGACTTCGCTTGATATTACGTTATTGCAGATTCGCACCTATAATAGGTAGAGCCAAGCTCATCTCGATAATTACGTTTCTCGTGTATATGACCGAGACTCAGGTGGTGTGGATATAATTCCTTTGAGCGAAACGTGCGCCGCGTCGGTTTTCTCGCAGCAGCAGCAGCGCGTTAGAGCTAGAGTATAGGAAAAGTTCGTGTGTCTCATTGCTTTCGGTATAAGGTGGGTATATAGCGCCTCGGTTTGAAAGCTCGTAAAGCCGAGAACGACCAATTAAACGAAACGAGCGAGCGGGTGAGTGCACGTTGCAATGATGCACTTTCTCTGTCGCTTTCTCTCTCTCTCTCTCTCTTCATCCATCGATCTATTTCTCTCTTTCTCTCTCTTTCTCCGTCTTGCTCTATGTCTCTTTAGCCGATTGCTTGAGCTCACGGGAGAGACGAAGCAGCGGCGTCGAAGGCATTACCTACAGGTTATACGACTCGCGGAATTACCCTCAAATTACACAGTTGGTCCCGATGTGTGCACTTTCCTTGGGGGCTACGCTCTGTATACTTACGCGCCCCGTGGTAACAACCGGCCTCTCGAAACAGCCTCATACCCCAACCCAGTAGACCTTCACCGTACGCAGCATATATATATATATATATCCAGCTAGAACCTATAAGCTTGGTACGTCGGTTATCGATAATCGAACGGCGATTAGAAATTTTATAGTGATTGGCCGTTCGACATAGTGATTGGCCTGTAAGACATGCGTTAAATGGAAAAGAGCAACCGTGCCCGATAACACGTCACATTTTACACCGATTCACTAAGGGAAAAAGGTTTCAGAGATCGATACGTTGGAATGAACGCTTCATTCGTTTCAATCGTAGTGTTTTTTATTTTTTGGACATTAACGAGGGAATCATGAGAGATGAATTTCATAAAAACTTTAAGTTAAGATATATCGTTCGATGAAATTGAAAATTTGAATATCAGTTGTCGCTTCCTCATGGAGGAAGCTTTTTTCTCTGAATGTTATAGGAAGCTTGTTCGCCTTGTATTCTTGCAGAGACTTGATCAGGTTCGAAAACAAAGCTCGAGATATTTCTATCACTGTACGACGATTGGTATGATGCTGAAGTTTGCATCGTTGGAACGCAACGCAAATAGGTTTTTAAATTTTCATTTTCAGTATTGCTCTTGCTTCTCGTGGCCATTTAGGCCCAGGTCCTTGAAGGCGACCGCAATAAAACGTTTTAACGATTTTTTTCATCGATAATCCAATCTTGAGGACGATTAATGGTGTAAAAAATCTATTTTCGTTGCATTCCAACGATGCAAACTTCAACATCATCGATTGGTACTTTATAAAATGATCAATGTATGAATCATTTGTGCTACACCGTCGTATATTATACATATAAACCTAAATACCCGACACGCTACGATATCGACCTGAAACGCGATTGTGCGACGACAAATTTGTACACGCACGAGCATTTTCAGGCGTGTATTATTTCGAAAAAATGATCGATATCGCGCTTCAAAAGGTCGTTCGCGAACACGTTCTCTCTTATTCTGACACAATATCGACGACGACAAAGTAAATTGTATACCTCATGGTTGTCCCGGTATTACTATAATTTCGTGAAAATTATGCCCATCGCGTATACCTCATTGTTTCACCTTTTTTTTTTTTTTTTCACCAACAGGCGCATTTGTTCAGATAGCAATTTTACTCCTCGAACGACGAACAAATGTACGCGCAGGTGCATTTCGTAATAATCAATGTTTTGAAGTAAACTACTCACGCCCGATATAGGAAAGCTTATTAGCTGCAGTTCGACTCAACCGAGTCGAGTGCAAAAAGCTTCGTAGAAGTCATTTCGCGGATAAGAAGGGATAACCAGCGAGAAGTCAACTTTACAATTGACTTGTGTATATATATATATACACACAGATAATGTAAAAGTGATGGGTGTCAGGTGAGCGTTGCGTGTTGCGCGTAAAACTCGATCCAATATGGAGTCGGGTAACTTTTATTTATTTTTTCCTCTAGAAAAGCCTGTAAAGTGCGTTCTCTCTTTTTTTTTTTACTGTCGTTGAAGTTAACAGTAAAACGCTTCCTGGGAGATTCTGCCGCAGTGCGTATTATACAAGAATATACGTGTGTACATAGTACAGGCATGTATACATAGATACTCGCACACACATAGACATGTACATAATGGAAGTTTCTATCGTAATTTTCTTACAAAATGTAGTAACTCAACGACGTGTAATTATATAAGCTGCGGTATAATTGGACACTTGGTGTAATAAATAACTACAATTAACTTCACACGTATACGTATTTTGCGGCGTGCATAACGACAGGTATCCCGAGAAATGGCAAAGTAGACGATGATTTACGAACGAATAGGTGTACGGCAACTAGCGCACTTATAGACATATGTATGTGTGTGTGTATATAGACGTATATTAAAAAAAAAACACGTGTCCTTCGTGCGCGAACGTTTAATGATCGGGTTTTCGTGTTCGTGCTGAAACTAAGAAAGGGAACTCTTGTCTAGAGACACACGCCACCGTACGGTGACGGAATGAAAGGAAGGTGTACAAAGGAAGAAGAATACAGGGCAAATTGTTGAGAAGCTTTTGGAGAAAGTGTACATAGAATTGCGAAACACTCGAGAGATGAGAAAGGGGTATGGGAAGGACGGCGAGGGGATGGGCGAATATCACGCACGGTGAAAGATCGAGAGAGGTTTTTGAATTCGTGGACAATGGAGCAATGAAAGAGAAGAGTTTTTAGCGAAGCGGAAGACCAGTCGACTTTGAGAGGAATACCTCTCGACGCGACGACGAGAGATCGTCGAGAGCTCGGGGCATCGTGCGGAGTCGACCGTGCGGCATACGCGTTCTCTCCTCCCCTACTCGCGAAGTCTCGCATCTTTCGCGGAAGAAAGACACAAACGTTAACGAGGAATTTGGCCGAAAGTCGGGACGAAGACGAGAAACTATAACCGCTGGAGACCCTATTCATTCCACTCTCTTGTGTAGCAATCCGTATGTTTAGCCGCCCGGCTGCCTTTTTGCCCAATATAAATGTCCGATTCTTCGAAAAAGGCTAGGCCGCGCTTCGGAACGCTTATAGGATTGGGCCGCACGTCACAGAGGGGATCGAACAGTAGCATCGATTCTGCTGCTAACCGTACATTATCTGCATTATTATTATTATTGTTGTTGTTGTTATTATTATTATGAATGTTGCTTAATGTTGATTTTGCAAGAACTGGATAGAAATACACGGCTGCGTCTCGGGGCCAAGTAAAAAGAAAATTGTTAATGGTGGATATGCGAGTACATACGATTGTAGAGGGTGAACAAAAAGTGCCGGATCGGTCAAATATCTAAAAAATAAAGCGTATTTGAAAAAAATGTTTCATACAAAAGTTGTAGGGTTTCAAGTGACGTATCGGATAATAATATCAGGATGACCTTGAAAAACATATCGAAGATCAAGTGAAGGACATCTTCAATTTTTTAAATGAGATCCCGTAGTTTTCATTGCACATTCATACAGCTGTCCTCGAGACCTTTTCAAAACACTACAATTAAGTATTTTTTCATGGAGTACTTTTCGGGTTATGGAGCTTGAACGTTACAGTACCGCCAGTATTAGCATTATCCAAGGCGTACCGCGTGGAGTTTGCATGGTCGGATGTACATATCTCTCTCTCTGTCTGTGTGTGTGTGTGTGTGCGGGGCGTGTGCAGCTCGTGTGCGGGACGTGTGCGGCTTCTGTACGGCTCGTGTGCGGCGCGTGTGTGCGCGCGCGCGCGTGTGTGTGTGTGTGTGTGTGTCACAACAGAAACAGTACCCCACGGTTCGTCACTCCCGTAGTATTTACTGACTCCACACCTTAACTGCTGTGTGGGTGTGTATGTCACAACAGAAAAAGCACCCTACTGTTCGTCACTCCCGTAGTATTTACTGACTCCAAACCTTCTCTGCTGTGAGTGTGTGTGTGTGTGTTGTGAAATGTGCTTGTGCGAGAGTATTTACTAACTATTACAGCAGATGTTCGAATTGCTTACCTTCCACCGATTGACAGTATGCTAACCTCAGTTCAAAGGAACCTCTTCCATTTCTCAACATGTCGACGGTTATCAAACTAATTTCGTCAGTTATTCTTTGTGTTTCAGTTCTTCGATGCCCACAGGTTTCGTTTTATAAAACCACTCTTTCAAGAAGCTCCATAAAAAAAGTGGAGTCGTCCACTGCACAGACGATCCTTCAAGCCACCGGTTTCAATGAAACGCTGAATCGTTCCAATAACTGTGGATTGTGAAATTGGATTTCGTTCATTAAAAGTTGCGTTGAAAAGATCACGTGTCTCTTGATATGACCTCTGTTTATCTCCTCTCATCATCAACAGATAAATGACAACAAAGCCATTATTTACTTCTTGCAAAAAAGGAGAAAGTCAAGTTGACGAGCGAAAATATTTTTCTCGCGAAATTGAAGACAGAAGAATTGGAGAGAAAATTATTCCTCGTGACAAGCCTTTGCTCGAAAACGTAAAATACTCGACCGGAAAGACCGTATTGGAGCTACGAATACAGAGAAATGAAGACTAGCGAGCATGCGATACACAAAGTTGTTAGGAAATAACATTCGTCGTTATGCAAAAGAGGTTCGTCGTTATAATGTTACAATTCTTCTCGCTTCGATACGGGTGCGGCGCGTGTACAGCCCGGGTGCGGCGCGGGTCGTGCCCGGCCAGAGCGCGGCTCGCGTGCGGCCCGTACGCCCAACGTGCGGCCTGCACGCCTGATGTGCGGCCCTCACGCCTAATGCACGCCTAATGTGCGGCCCGTACACCTAACGTGCGACCTGTACGCCCTATGTGCGGCCCGCATGTCTGATGTGCGGCCCGCTCACCTGGTGTGCGGGCCGCACGCGAGCCGCTCTCTGGCCGGGCACGACCCGCGCCGCACACGGCCTGTACACGCGTCGCACCCGTATCGAAGCGTGAAGAATTGTAACATTATAACGACGAACCTCTTCTGCATAACGACGAATGTTCTTTCCCAACAACTTTGTGTATCGCATGCTCGCTAGTCTTCATTTCTATGTATTCGTAGCTCCAATACGGTCTTTCCGGTCGAGTATTTTACGATTTCGCGCAAAGGCTTGTCACGAGGAATAATTTTCTCTCCAATTCTTCTGTCCTCAATTTTGCGAGAAAAATATTTTCGCTCGTCGTTTCTCCTTTTTTGCAAGAAGTAAATAATGACTTTGTTGTCGGAAACAGAACGCATTTATCTGTTGATGATGAGAGGAGATAAACAGAGGTCATATCAAGAGACACGTGATCTTTTCAACGCAACTTTTAATGAATGAAATCCAATTTCACAATCCACAGTTATTGGAACGATTCAGCGTTTCATTGAAACTGGTGGCTTGAAGGATCGTCTGTGCAGTGGACCACTCCACTTTTTTTTCGGGGCTTCTTGAAAGAGTGGGTTTATAAGACGAAACCTGTGGGCATCGAAGAACTGAAACAAAGATTAACTGACGAAATGAGTATGATAACCCTCGACATGTTGAGGAATGTAAGAGGTTCCTTTGAACTGAGGTTAGGATACTGTCAATCGGTGGAAGGTAAGCTATTCGAACATCTGCTGTAATAATTAGTAAATACTCTCTCACAAGCACATTTTACAACACACATACACACTCACAGCAGAGAAGGTTGGAGTCAGTAAATACTACGGGAGTGACGAACCGTAGGGTGCTTTTTCTGTTGTAACATACATACACACACAGTAGTTAAGGTGTGGAGTCAGTAAATACTACGGGAGTGACGAACCGTGGGGTACTGTTTCTGTTGTAACACACACACACACGCGCGCGCGCGCACGCACGCGCCGCACACGAGCCGCACACGAGCTGCACATGCCCCGCACACGAGCCGCACACACACAGATAGAGAGAGAGAGAGATATGTAAATCCGACCATGCAAACTCCACGCGGTTCGCCTTGGATAATGCTAATACTGGCGGTACTGTAACGTTCAAGCTCCATAACCCGAAAAGTACTCCATGAAAAAATACTTTATTGTAGTGTTTTGAAAAGCTCTCCAGGAAAGCTGCATGAATGTGCAATGAAAACTACGGGATCTCATTTAAAAAATTGAAGATGTCCTTCACTTGACCTTGAATACGTTTTTCAAGGTCATCCTAATATTATTATCCGATATGTCACTTGAAACCCTACAACTTTTGTATGAAACATTTTTTTCAAATACGCTTTATTTTTTAGATATTTGACCGGTCCGAAACTTTTTGTTCACCCTGTATACAGGTAAGGTAGGAAGAGAAAAATTATTATTCTCAGAATATCAAAAGTCGTGACAGCGTCTCGACGCCACAAGTTATTCTTTGGCTCGCAACAATACACTTAACTGTTAACTATAAATCGTCAAATTTATTTTCTTGTTTTCACGACAAATTCATTTCATTTCTAATTTTTTATGTAACGTGACGAAAAAATTATGATTGATTTATGGCTATTATTCTTTACTGATGTACACAAATAAAATTTATTGAGTCAATGTGCACCTTAACAATGTCACCATTTTTTCGTTCTTTCATAAATAATTAATGAACAATCGATATAATAATTTGACTTAACTTTTACCCTTATCGACAAGTATTTTTTCTCCAGCTATTCTTTCGTGCAACTATCTTCATTAATTATTCATCCCACATGAAATGTATTATACAAATATTGACAATTGTGGAATTCAGAATGTGTGTGTGTGTGTTTTGCGATCTCGCACGCAAGAAACTTTCGTTAACAAAAATAAAAAGATTGAGGTAAAATTGAAATTAAAGCTTAACAGATTCCAAATGGAAGGTCAGAAACATACATTTGGGAAGGAATGTTCCAAAATGAGGTTTCCAAAAGTTTTATGTTTTTGTGAATAGTTTGACCCATTGAGATAAATTTTGCAAGTAATTACTGCAATTTGAAGATTTTTTTTATGTAATCGACACTACCGTTACAATTTTTGACAATTCAAAATTTATGCGGAATTGTCTGCAAACGGCGCAACTCGTGTAAAACTTTTTAAGCAGCTATCGTGAATGTTCCCAATAATAACTCAATTTCTTCTTCATCACGAAAAATATGAATGACCAGTCTGAAAATATGAAAAAAATAATTAAAACGATGAAAATCGTAAATTTTCATTGTTTATAAAAGAAATCTCCAGTTACACTTCGAAGCTACGAATGATCGTTAAGAAATTGCATTGCTATGCACGCGTTTCAACGATACGAAATGCGTAGCCCCTTAGATATACGTACGATTAAACTTTACGACTCACATTTTATATCCACGAAGACGTTCTACCCCGTTAAGCCGCGTGCAACCGTTCACTCGCATCATTTCTCTAAAAGTATAGCCCGCTATCTCGTTCGTCTCTCAGCACCAATACAGCAGCGGGCGTTTGGAGTCAATCCAAAAACTATACGCGTTCGGCGCGGAAGAGGCTAGCTCTGACGATGTGTTATGCACTTTCGTGCGATCAACGACGAGACGCGAACGAGCGAAGAGGATAAAGCTTAGTGACATTTCTTTTCGTTAAATTGTCAAGACTCTCGCGATATTTCGAGATGAACGAGTTGTGCATTGTTATTGCTTGAGATATATAGTTTTGGAGTATCTTCATCGATTTATATAATAATGTATGAAAGCAATCAATACGCAAAGTTAACGCTCGCGATCCATATTGATAAATACAACAGAGAGATCTTTTTTGCGGATGCTCGATAGGGAAAATATATCTATCCACGCTGAGAAATGATTTTTTTTCAAACACTAAACGTACTAAGCGAGGTCAAATGAACCCATTCGAAATTTACTTTCAAATCGTACATTCATTATTATTTCTTACGCTCATCTGACTTTCTGTAAATTTGTTTGATTGTTTTATTAGAAAACGGAAGTTGCATTGCAAATTATTTCCTTTAATAAATTAAGAATTTCTTTCTAAAAATCAACGTTTATTTCATAAGGGGTCAAGTCACCCCTTATGGTAAGAATATGTATAGGTAAAATGCCGGTACGTTTAGTGTTAGTGTTGATGAATTTTGAGTTGAGTTTACAGCGACGTTCAAATATGTACGAACGTCGTTTCCCACAACGAATATTATTTGGGATTCTGCATAAAAAAATAAATTGTCTGACGATTGTTGTTTTGTTTCCTAATTGAGGAATCTTTGTGATAGTGACGAAAAAAAAGCTGCAAATTGAAACCAGCAAATTGCTTCCTCGAAATTTCACAAAATGCTCAAAGCCTTTGCTGTAAGGATTCGGATCTGAATGTAGGCATCCGCATAGAGGTAGCTTTGAGCAGTGTGTGAAATTTCGAGGAAGCAATCTGCAAGTTTCAACAGGCAATTTTTTTAACACACTTGGAAAAACGTTATGGCTGCCACAAGCAAGCAAATTTTGATGCACAAACCAAAATTTTGTTGTTTCTCTAAGACATTTTTTTCAGTGCAGACAAAGGTAAGACCCCGCTAACGATGCCTCGCTTCCAATAATAATTAAACGCAGCTCTAACGAAATTGAATATGGCATTGACAGACGCTTTTCAGAAATTCTAGGGCTGTCATAAATTATTACGTCGTACTTTTCATGTCATTAAGCATTAAGTACTGGTGCGTGCGGTGATTTGCGACGTAAGTTCAATGTGAAAAAACTTCCCAACGTCAGAATAGAGGTTAACTCAGCTTCTCACTGGGAACTATTTATTGAAAAATGATTTGATAAGAAATTACAGAAAATTTACAGTGAAGTTCAAATATGTACAAACGTCGTTTCCTACAACGAATATTATTTGGGATTCTGCATAAAAAAATAAATTGTCTGACGATTGTTGTTTTGTTTCCTAATTGAGGAATCTTTGTGATAGTGACGAAAAAAAAGCTGCAAATTGAAACCAGCAAATTGCTTCCTCGAAATTTCACAAAATGCTCAAAGCCTTTGCTGTAAGGATTCGGATCTGAATGTAGGCATCCGCATAGAGGTAGCTTTGAGTAGTGTGTGAAATTTCGAGGAAGCAATCTGCAAGTTTCAACAGGCAATTTTTTTAACACACTTGGATAAATGTTATGGCTGCCACAAGCAAGCAAATTTTGATGCACAAACCAAAATTTTGTTGTTTCTCTAAGACATTTTTTTCAGTGCAGACAAAGGTAAGACCTCGCTAACGATGCCTCGCTTCCAATAATAATTAAACGCAGCTCTAACGAAATTGAATATGCCTTTGACAGACGCTTTTCAGAAATTCTAGGGCTGTCATAAATTATTACGTCATACTTTTCGTGTCATTAAGCATTAAGTACTGGTGCGTGCGGTGATTTGCGACGTAAGTTCAATGTGAAAAAACTTTGCGACGTAAGTTCAGTGCGAAAAAACTTCCCAACGTCAGAATAGAAGTTAACTCAGCTTCTCACTGGGAAGTATTTATTGAAAAATGATTTGATAAGAAAATTCATATTAAAAAATGCTTCGTCATAATAAATTGTCAACATTTAGTGAGCCAAACATTCGCATCTGTACGGAATGTCTGATGTATCTTGTATCGTCATTCTATCGTCTTCAGTGAGAATATATATACATTTCACAAGAATTTACACAGTGAAAAAGAAGAAGGATATCGCGTGTGCCGATTGGAATGATCGAAGTCACGTCAGCAATGCCGTGCTCGCTTCCGTTGCGAAAGACACTCGGCTACGCCATACCGAACGTCGAAGATGTGTTGCGTATAACACGTGTGTTTTGTTGTGCCCTATCCGGCAGCTGGAAAATTATCCGGATCTCACGATCACGTGGTATTCGTTCATGTCTATAGACACACACACGTATATATATATGTGTATAATCGGGCAAGAGAACGTGTGGCACGAGAACGTACACGGTGGTCCAGACATATGTGCCGTATGTACTGTATGCGAGGATTTGCGTTGAAACTCTCGGATTCGATGTGCATAGGAATGCAGGACACCACTTGGCCGTGGAACGTTTCATCGTGTATTCTCCATCTCTCCACTATTCAAGAGTCCATTCCCATTGTCCACGAAACCGCTCCCTCTCTCTCTCTCTCTCTCTCTCTGTCTCTTTCTCTCATTCCCTCTTTATCCTCTCTCCTATCGTGTATATTCACGAGAGCTTTTGCGAATACCATAGTCGCGATCGCGAGATTTCAACCCTTATGGAGTCTCGGCGGTTATCGTATACGTATAGGTTAGCCTCGCTTGGTCATCCCTTCGCGCCGCCTGTTCGACGCCATACACACGTCGAATATGTATCTTCGCGCGCGTGATTTCACGTCACATCGCTAGCATTATATGCTCGAGGTGAAAAGCAGGACTCGACATACCTCCGTCGTTCGATGGAATGCTCGTAACCTCAAATTCAAATTGAAAATTACCTCACTATGTCTTAACGGTGCTGATCAATACATTTCTTGTTAACGTCTTTAAGGTAGTAGTCTGGTAACTTAAGCCGATTTTCATGTCTTTCTTGGAGGGCGTTTTTTTGTAGGAAAATAAAAATGAATCGTTTTGGATATTTAGGATGTTTTTATTTACATATTAAAGATACAAAAAAAAAATTTTTTGAACAAATTTAATAGTTTATTGTTATTATTGTTCGAAGTTGGCAGCTCGAAAAAAAAGCGCGTGGGTGGCCCCGGTGATTTTGGCTCTTGATGTTATCTGAAATAAAAAATTCTTGATAATTCTTAATCTATAGACATGTCATTCTGATCGGAACTACTGAAGTTGTATTTCATGGATAAATAACAAAATGGCGGACTTTGGAAAAAAACGTCCTTTTCCATTTTGTTATTTATCCATGAAATTTAACTTCAGTAGTTCCGACCAAAATGACATGTCTATAGATTAAGAATTATCATGAATTTTTGATTTCAGATAACATCAAGAGCCAAAATCACCGGGGCCACCCACGCGCTTTTTTTTCGAGGTGCCAACTTCGATCAATAATAATAATAATAATAATAATCTATTACATTTTTTCAATAAATTTTTTTTTGTATCTTTAATATGTAAATAAAAACATCCTAAATATCCAAAACGATTCATTTTTATTTTCCTACAAAAAAACGCCCTCCAAAAAAGACATGAAAATCGGCTTAAGTTGCCAGACTACTACCTTAATCACACTTTTCCTAATCGCATCTTAATTAATTTAAATTCACAATATAGTGATCTTAAACTATTTTATGACTATACATTATTATGACCGATGTATTCTTACCTCAAATGATTATAGATTGAGGAGGTCGGGAGTCATTAAAATCAATACGTTGGAACAGAGACAAGAATATATATTCTGGTCACTCGATCCCATAAAGGTCAAATGGTCCAATAAAGGAAACGTTACTAAAATGCCGCCGGCAGTATAGAGAAGATTCAACAAATCGGTGAATTGTTATTGGAAAATAAATGTTTGATTGTATTTAGCCTGCTCCAAATTCACGACTTCCGAACGCGTTGCATTGTTCCTCATTTATATAAACTTGAATGTAACTTTGTTTTTAAATAATCTGTTTATCCTCATGGATCGTTCGAAAACCGTCCACTATCATCGTGTGTGCAAACTATTCTAAATGACACTGTTAGTATTTCTAAATACGCATTACTATAAATCTTATATAAATATTGGTGTCGGATAAATAAATAAAAAATACTTCGTAAACTTCAAACGCAATAACTCGCAATATACCGATATTAAAGCTATATATGTATAAACGTATGTAATATACCGTATATACATGTTACACACGAGCTTTCGGTCTAGCGAGCGCGCGCTCGGTAATCTTATGGTAAGCGGGCATGTTAACAAGCGTGCAATGTACTCTCTAGCTCTCTCTCTCTCTGTCATAAACATCCACATAACGCTGTGGTGCGTACCGTGCTTCGTTGCGGGCGCGCGCAATAACCGTGATTTTATTCTCTCGTATTGGAGGAGTACTGTAGCGCGCTGCGGACATATCTCGCGCCCAAGCTTCGCAGCATCCGTTGCTGCATATGTGTCTCGCGGTCTAACGGAGTCTGTACTAATATGCATACGATCGCAATGGTAAGGGTGCGTTCAATACACGTACGCTCTCGATCCGCATCTCTCCGAGCCATTTTGTTTGTACTCTTGTGATCTACACTGTCGATTCGTTCGCACATATATGTATATATAACATATATATTAGGGCGATTTTTTTTTCGACTATTTTTTTTTTCAGTCCCCACCCGAAATTTTGTTGGATATGTCGAAAAACAAATTCCCTGGAAGTTACAGCCCTTAATATTAATTCTAAGTACTTTCCCTTAGCGTGAAAAGATTTTCCATTTAACGGCGGGGTAGGGTTTTAAAGGCGAAAAAAAAGCATATTTTTATGATTTTTTTGCGGCGACATGAGTAATATAATTTTATTAAATAGAATTACATATTATTGTACAGCTATTGAAGTATCTCAGAAAAAATTTTCAATGAAAAATATTGATAAATAAGCCGGTGACGTTGAATCTCCAGAGGCGCCTTGAAAAAAAGTGGTTTTGCGGTGAACATTATAACTCGTTACCGGATCATCCGAAACAAAAAAATTGATATGCATTTTAAAGGTGATGTATTTCTCGAGGTAATCAGGAAGAGTTTTTTTTTTTTTTTCTATTTTTTGCAGCACTTGGAAGTGAAAAACGCAATTTTAGCTCAAAAAATCGCGCTTAATTTGTTATTAAAAAATTGAAAAAAATGAAAAAAAAAAACTCCTCCTAATTACCTGTTGATTTATGTGAAGAAGTAATGTTTAAATTTTCAAAAGGATCGGTTCAGTAGATTTTGAGTTCTAATGTTCACAAACTTAAAAAATGACGTTTTCGGGAAAATCGATTTACAGTTTTTTATACGTGATATACAGGTATCACGGCCGGTCGTTTGAGACGCTGTAACTCCGTTAGTTTTACTCCGATTGACTTAAAATTTATACACGATATTCTCGACATATTTCATTCAGAAAAAAAATTTAAAAAAAAATAATTTTAAAACCTACCCCCCCCCCCCCCCCCCCACCCCTAAAATACACGTAAATCGAATTATTATTTTTCTTCAAATTCCTATAACTCAGCCGCATTTTATGCCATCATATTGTTCTTGGTTTCGATTTACTCAGAATAAAACAATCTAAAAAAAGTGCCTTTTTCGGCGAAAGTGTAAATTGTACCGGTGAGTTGGCACGGGTCACTGAAGTTGATTTTTACCCAAAATTCTCGTTTTTTTTGCTGTTATCTCCGAAACAATTAACTTTACCAAAAAATTGTGTATGACAAATTTGTTGGAAATTTAATTTCCTACAAAAAAGGTCCTATCGACCCAATTGCTAAGATTAATATTTCTTGAGATATTGAGCTTTAACTTATGAGTAGTATACAATTTATAAAATATGAAATATTAAATAATAAAAAAAATAAAAAAAAATAAAGTTCAATATCTCAAGAAATATTAATCTAAGCAATTGGGTCGATAGGACCTTTTTTGTAGGAAATTAAATTTCCAACAAATTTTTCGTTTACATTTTTTTCGTAAAGTTATTTGTTTCGGAGATAACAGCAAAAAAACGAGAACTCACCAGTACAATTTACACTTTCGCCGCAATAGGCACTTTTCTAGATAGTTTTATTCTGAGTAAATCGAAAGTAAGAACAATATGATAGCATAAAATGCGGCTGAGGTATAGAAATTTGAAAAAAAAAAAATTCGATTTACGTGTATTTTAGATGGAAAATCTCCTCACGTTAAGGGAAAGTACTTGGAATTAATATTAAGGGCTGTAACTTTCAGGGAATTTTTTTTTCGACATATCCAACAAAATTTCGGGTGGGGACTGAAAAACAAAATAGTCGAAAAAAAAAAATCGCCCTAATATATATATCGATCATTTCGTGTCAACTAGATCCATTACTCACTTCAATCGCTGCGGACACTTTTTATTATTTCGCCTCTTCATACTTCTATTTGTACAACGATGACTTCTTTTCATTGACCGGGATGAGAGTTTGTGAACGTGGGCAAAAGATGATGATACAAAATGTTGAAGTTTGAGCTTTTTGAGTTCAACATTTTCACGTAGAGTATGCATGGAATTCCTTGTGTGTATTATGATGCTCGCGCGTCGCACGGAATATTGCGCGTTTGAACTCGCGAAACTCCCGGCTTCCCTTATACCGTCCGCGTTTCGTCCGTGCACTAGATATATCTAAAATACGTGTGTATACGCAAGTAGAAAGGGTCTCGTGTACCACCGGTCTCGCATATATGTATAGTAGAGCGGAACGCGAGCGAACGTCGTTGATCAGACACTGTGGCAAAAGAGCAAATGCGAAAAAGCTCCGCCGCCGAGAGAGATGGGCGGGGGGAGGGCGAGTGGGGTTATCTCTTGTCTCTCTGTGTGGCGGCCGGATGAAAGGTACCGACAACGCGTCCAGCCACCGGGGCCATACATCAGCTCGAGGCTTGAGTAAATAAACGCCACCCTCACTCTGCTTGCATACTCGCGCCCTCTCTTGATCTTCCTAAGCGTTACAACGAACGAAAACGCTATAACACGCGTGTACGTGGGCAGCTGTATAGCTTCACATCCCTTGCCTCCACCCTCTTCCTATTCCCTTCCTCCCGTCCGTCACAGACCTATGCGAGGGACGTTCCTGTATCTCCGGACGGCAAAGATTGACGATTTAATCCTACGAGAGTGCCTAATATGGTGATGCACACCAACGGCCCAGGTTCTCTCCCTCTTTTCATGCGAGTTTAACGGGGAACGATACGATGCATGGAAAAATGTATATTCTCGATGAATCAGTTAACGCTGTTTCGCCTAGATTTTTCATCGAATATTTCTTGTTTTTTTTCATCGTCGGGACATTCTTCTCGATAAATTTGCATGGAAAGTTTTTTTTTTTTTCACGCGAGATTTTCCAGAGTGGGAATAGTAGTTTCGCAACGAGACAAATCGATTTATCTTACTTTAATCTTTTTTCTTTTATTATTAGATATAAACGAGACATTTTGTAGAATGTTTAGAAGTTATGATGAGTTGAATTAAAAAGATGCCAACTAGGTGAACATTTTTCGTAATTATTTTTCTGCCTCATTGATAAAGCATCATGATGGCGAAAATAAAGATTCGAATTTTCAATGGCTTCAAAATGTGCTATTGTCGTAAAATCACATTTAGAAAAAAATTTCCCAGACATGTGTGGGCCCAGACTTAGTATTTAAAGCTTTTTGCATATTTTTTAAATGCACGTACGCTCTCTAGTTTCCGCAAACTTTTAGATATTTGACTAAAATTTGATATGTAAAAGAAAGTATCATTACAGAACGATTGACACTGAATTTTACAGAAATTGGTACAACGGTGCTGATTTGTTGAGATGTTTCGAAAAATTGGCCATTGACATCAATACACGCAGGGAAAAAGTGGCAAATTGAAAATTGCAAATTGTCGCATCGAAATTTCAGACCATGCTCAACGTTTACTGCTCGAATAAGTCAAAATTGAGAAGAATAGTGCCTTGTAGAAGGAACTTTTGAGCATTGTGTGAAATTTCTAGGAAGCAATTTGCAGCTTTCGACTTGTCGCTTGCTTTTCCTAAAGGTCAATTCTAAAATATTAAGAAAACGTTTAAAATACCGTAGAATTGTTACCCCAATTTTTCTCACGGAAAATAGATTCTTCTCGATGAGAATACCCAATTTCAACAAATTACAATTCGAATGGAGTTAAGCCAGAAAAATTGTAGTAAATTCAAATAATTTTTTTTTTAAATCCAAATAAACTTTAATCGAACCCGCTAAAATCGCTTTTCTCCAGAGTGGCTATAAAATCGTGCGAATCTCTGTCCGCGAAAACATGTTTTTAAAATATCGAGATCATGAGAAAACGAAAATAATAAAATTCCCAAATAAAGTGTTGTATATTTTTAGAAACGGATCGTAAGTCATAGATTATGTTTTTGGGGCCACGGTACCATATAATCATATATTACATCAAGAAAAAAAAAAAAAAAATAGTCTCACAGTCGTATATTTGTTGAAGAGACTCGAATGTTTTATTACAATGTGTACTACTGATCCATCGTTTGCTCGATAAATCACGTCAAACTTTATCAAAGATCCTTATCTCTTGTGTATATGTGGAAAAGATATGTCGACGGTACGGGAAACGACGAGAGAATTATTATCATCGGGTACGTGAGTCGGCGGGTAAGGCGTACCATCGCGATAAGCCATCTTTTTCATTCATTGAAAACTTTTCGTACGTGAAAATACGTTGAATATCGGAAACGAGCAATAACTTTCCGATGAAATATAACGACGAGGAGATATCAAGCTTGTAATGTACTCGACAGTTTGATCCGAGAATTTATGAGCGCAAGGACGCGTACTAAATTAATGTATATACGTCGGCTTATATACGGGGGGCTGTATGTCTCTCCGTTTCAGTTCGATACTTTTATCCCTCCTATATTCGTATGAAAAGTATACGCACACATACACACAGCCACGGGAACAAATAAGTATATATGAATTCGAATAAAAGTGGGCCTCGTGAGTATACTTGGGGAATAAACGACCGCAGCCCGAGGAAACCCGATAAACACAAATTATGTGCGCTTATACCCGCGAGCAATGTCTTTCCGGCAGGACCAATAAATAAAAGTCCTCCTGTGCTCTTGCCGCTCTCACCTAGCGAGGAGATTCAACGTCCCGGTGCGCGTGCGTTTCGGCAACGTATATAATCGTAGGGGGCGAGCGGGCCGGCGGGGGGTGAACAGCCAGGGGGGGTGCGGGATGATTCTAATTTATTCTTGATTAGCGCGTTAATCCTGCCGGTTCTGACTCATTGACTTCTCGGAAGCTTTTATTAGCCTCTGCGAGCTGCGCGTCTCCTTCTTTTCGCGCCGTAACTTATATTTACGATTATTAATGGCGACAGATTTATCGAACGATACAACGTATGTGCATATTTGTATATACCAGGTCCGGCAAACTTTCCCTCGTGCGTAAAAATTCGAAAAGCAAGAAATACAAGTTTTGAAACGTATATTCAATTACGTAAATGCATACGTACATATATAGGGGCAATATAAAATCAAAGTATAAAGTTTAGGATCTTGTCGTATTTGAAGAAAAATTTAGTATACATTTTGCCTTGTTCACATGTATAATTAGAGAATGCATAAATGAACGTTGTTCAATTTTTTTTTCAACATTTAGAATTTTTGTTATCATTTTTAATTATCATTATTTTTTGTTCAAGGAGAATTGAATTATTGTATACTTCGTCGTATTTGAAGAAAAATTTAGTATACCATTTGCCTTGTTCACATGTATAATTATAGAATGCATAAATGAACGTTGTTCAAATTTTTTTTCAACATTCAGAATTTTTGTTATCATTTTTAATTATCATTATTTTTTGGTCAAGGAGAATTGAATTATCGTATACTTGTCAAATCGAGAACTGAAATGGTTGAAAAAATTCTAATTTTCGAAGTTTGTATAAATAAAAGATAACACGAAATAATGATCCGAAGTAATATGATTTTTTAACACGATAAACACACGATTATAAAAGTGAAATCAAAATAAACTAAAGTAAATGTTATGTATGAACATACAGAATTGTTTTATTATTCATTCAATGTTGCTTATTGTAATATTATTGATTGAACAATTATTGTGATTAATCACAATTGTTTGATTTTGGTTGTTCAAGTTAAAAAAAAAGATTTAGAATTTTCGTTATCATTTCTAATTATCATTATTTGTCAGTCGAGGAGAATTGAATTATTGTATACTTGTTAAATCGAGAAATAAAATGTTTGAAAAAATTCTAATTTTCGAAGATTGTATAAATAAAAGATAAAACGGAATAATGATCCGAAGTAATGAGATTTTTTAACACGATAAACACACGATTATTAAAGTAAAATAAAAATAAACTAAAGTAAATGTTATGTATTAACGTACGAAATTTTGTTATTATTCATTCAATTTTTATTAATATAATATTATTGATTACACAATAATTGTGATTAATCACAATTATTTGGTTAATAATTTTTAATGATTTTTCAAAATTGAACATCCTCCATACCTGATACAAACGACACTTTTAGGTAAGAATTGATATCGTTGTTTTTTTCAAGTCGACAACTCGTTACTATAACTCTTTGTAATCAAAAGAAATACCAAGCTGCCAGCGCATGTTTTCGAACGAAGGACAGATTACATTTGATCGAGTGACGATAACATTTTGGATGGAACAACCTATTAATTATTATATTTTTCGGCGCATCAATAACCAAGTGTGTTCAAGACGACACTGATTAATAGAATATCCCCGAATGATAAATGTGATAAGGAAAACCTTATATGTTTTTTTACAGCAATTCTATGTATTCTGTGGTATGCTCCACTTGAGTCATCGATGATGTGTACGAAGGCAAACAAGGAAAAATTCTAAACTCACGTATCTATATATAGATGCAATATTCGTACTGCAGAGAGGGGATACACCGATTCGTAGAAAGAATCATTAGAATGTATACTTTTACAGAATAATGACTCAACATTATTACAAACAATAATAATAATGATAATATAAAAAAAATACTAATTCCATGTTAATGGTAAAAAAAAATGTTTTCACTTTATAGAATGATAATTCTCAATGATTTAATTGGAATAATGATTCTTTTAATAATAACAGTGCCAATTTACAATGATCGCAGAATGGCCTGTCTTAACGAATCGATCGTGTGTCCACAAAATCAAAGAATTTTCTTCGATTTTCCGATATATGTATGGGGCCAAGTCAAGTGGAGCATTGGCCACGTCAACTCAACCTGGTTCTGACTCTCGCCATTTTTTTTCCTTCAAAATTATCACGACCGTACCGATTTTCGAAAAATTTTGAAAATCTCTGTGGATCATTGCTTTGTATCACTCTGTAATATACTTGAAGGAATGAAAATTACGTGGTTCATAGCGAGATACAGTTGGGGTCGAATATCTCCTATACATTATACACATTAGTATTTTTGTTGTACGTTTGTGGAATAGATACATTAATTTTGGAAAAAGTATATGAAAAATCAACGTATCATAATCATGATGGCGATGATGATGTTAATATTAGGAAATCTCGAATAATATCTGCGATAATTGTGAATAAAAAGTCAACTTAGGATATCCGACAACAAGATCAGACAGCCAGATCGTGAAGACTTTTCGAGTGTCTACACGATGGATCGTGAGGTATTTGATAAATTGTTCACAAAAATCACTGATCGAGAGTATTCATGTTGAAAGATCAACCTCACATTACTCGGTAATAGCTCATTAACGGGGGTCGATAACGGAAAGACCAGACGGTAGATTTTTTGACGGGAATGTAAAAAAGATAGAGAGATAGCTAAAGAATTTTTGCTCTTTCGCAATCGAGCCATAAAGTTGACTCCGGTTCCTCTCGATATCCCGATGTCTCTCTATCGTGTCTTCGCTGTAGTAATCGGGGCATGAAATATAAATTCTTACATGTATATATACGGGGTCTGCGCGTGCAGAAATAAGCCGCCCTGAACACCGCGAGGGAACGTTGCAAAATACATTAATCGCTCTTATCCGTTTGAACAAAATGTCAGAGTGCCAGTTGATAATGCGCGAGAGATAAATCAAGTGCGCTGAAAAGATGACGGTGATAAATGTAAACACGTCTGCCGGAGGCGGCCAGAAGATAGTTACTAAGATACACGGGAACAGGAACATCAGCGCGCGCGAGAGAGAGAGAGAGAGAGAGAGGGAGCGATTTGGCCGCAGAGCAGTGGCGACGCGCGGCGGTGGCGTCCATGACTGATGGCGATGTCATGAGATGTGGTATCATAATAATTCATGAGAGGGCCTTGGCCCGGCTTAATCGTTGATTAATGAAAGAACACACTCGTTTCGATTTTTTTTTTCTTTCTTCTTCTTTCAAGTCTCCTTCCGCTATCTCTCATTCGCCCGTTCGGCTCTTCTTACGAAGCAAAATATCGGACATGTGTTCGTTTGGGCGATATAGACCCAATTAATGTTGAAGCATAGTGCTGGCAAGCGAGAGTATAGGTCCAGTGAGAAGGCAAAACGACGTTGGACCACCGTCGAGTCCACAACTCACCGGGGACTCGAGAATTTTTTGGCTCCCCGTCGTTCTCCACACACACTACCTGTTTGCCGAATCACCCCAGGACCAGCGTAGATAACCGGAAATTATCGGCGCGAAAGTTATGACGATGAAGAAGAAGTTATTGATGGACAATGAACAACATAGATTTACGAGAAGGCTCAAGCGGAAGAAACCGTTCGTTGATTGCGTTCGTTGATGTTACTCTATCTAGGCTCCCTCGTGGAGGAAACTGTGATCGGCAAGAACAATATGACATCGCATTTTTTATTAACGCAAATATGTTTAAAATGTTTATCATAATTGATTATTTATTAAGTGAAGGTTCCAAATGAGGTGACTCAATGGAGATGTAAATTGTGGTATTCAAATACTTTGAAGACTCAAACAAGTAGCAACTTATGCCCATGAATTATTATTTTACAGACTCGGAGCTACAAAAAAAGAAATTCTATGCGCACAGCATGTTATAGATAAACCCTTCAGGTTCGTTATAGTGTTGGAACCGTTATACGAATAACCACGTAATAAGTATCGAACTCTTGAATTACATCAAGATCGATCCCATCTATCAGAAAAGAAAAATCATTAAACTTGATCAATCAACCATCAATCTAGCGTATTGGTTCCCTACGGAGCACACGTTACGGATGAGTTATACCGATATTTTTTAGTGTTCGGACCATCTATCCCAAGTATTTGAAACCTCCGATTCTTCATCCAACGTCTCAGTTCAATCTCAATACAAGTGATCCCCAGTGGAATTTTCAATGTAACCTAGCATAGATCTCAAATTCCATCATTTCACCACATTGTGCTCCACCTCAACGTTCCAATACAACTTTAACTCTACAGATATTCAAAGATACATTTGAACGGCTTAAGGGGGGAAATAGGGTTACACGGTCCAAAAAATCGATTTTTTTTTTATTTCATAAATTGTTAGTAAAACTATTGAAAAATATGTTCCCAAAATTTGTTATGAAAATTCCGACTCGTTCTATTTTTATAAGCTATAAAAGTGAGTAGCTTTCCTTCAGGCCCCGAGCGCGCCACGTGTATAACCGAGCGGTCACGCAGGTACCCATTTTTCAAACGCGTTTTTTTCTGAAAACGACTTTTTTTTAACTTGCGTACACGCTAGTTTGAAAAGTTTTCAACCAATCGTTTTGAAAATTGGCAGTTACTTTCTTCATAGTATTGCGCTCTATATGAACTTAAAATCGGAATATTATCATTATTTAAAATAATTTTTTTTTGCAAATTAAGTTGTAAAAAATGGCAAAAAAGCATGCTTTTTTGTTTTGACCCCTGTAAAAAATTCAAATTTCTATTTCTTTTTATAGCATTTAGGTTCATATAGAAGAGAGACATATAATAAAAGTAAATTCCAACCTCGTTTGATTTCAGATGAAAATTGCGGCTTCCAGAATGTACGCAAAATGCTGAGTCTGATTGTGACCTGCAATATGGGGTCGCCAATATCTTCGGTGTTTTTCAAGGAAATTCTACAAAAATTTTATAGTATATACTTAAATATATGTATAAAATATTCTCAAAGTTTCAATAAATTATATTCATTTTTTATACTATAAAAAAATTCATGAAAATCATTGACAAAACGCTGTCCTAACCGTATTTCCTCCCTTAATGACACAAATTCGCGCAAAGGAAAAGAACAGCTTTACCAAACTTTCCCGTCTTCCAAAATATCCTCTTTTCAGAAATCCAGTTGCCAAAGAAAGAAAAACAGTTTTTCACCGTTAATGGACTCAATTTTCCAGGGGTATGTATGCACTTTTTTGTCTAAAGACTCAATCGAGTTTATCCAATACAAAATAATCCTGTACACATTAGAAGAATTCCGCTACTACTTATTTGACTTAAGATCAACTTTTTGACAGTGTCCTATGCCAAAAGAATTTGTGAGTAACGAACCTTTATCTTCAATCGAATAAAGTTTGTTTGGGTATTGCATTATACGGAAATTAGAAACTCTACTTAAACAACGTGTTGAGCGTTCCGCTTAAAATTTATTGGAACGAAATGAATACTATTGTCTCGATGTATGGTACTAAAATAAAAGCGTGTAAAAAAAAATTAATAAACGACGCCAGAAGTGGACGTTAAAACGTGACAGTGAGACTTAAAAAATGTGAGAAAGGCGTAAGCACAGAGTAGACCACTGCAGGATTTTCTATGCGGGCTCACCTGCCTTCGATGGGCCAGGATCACGATTAGACATCGCAGTTGGACGTACGTGCATGTTCCGCGTTTACCACCGAAACTAATCCTACCTACAGTGATGTGTGCATGTAGATATAGGCACTTATAGTCTATATAATACATATTATACAGGTGTGGTGATATGGGCACAGGAGCATTCGCGAGAGGGTATAAGAGAGACAAAGAGAATGAGAGAGAGAAAGAGGGAGGGAGAGAGAGAAAGAGAGAGACCGAGTAAAACGGGCAGGGGCCTCTGCGTGCCTGACGGTAATCACGCTCCGGGATAAAGTTATTCCGGGGCATAAATAACCGGCATGTCTGGAATAAGGCATTAATTTATGTTATTTATCGCCCATTACGCCGCAAAGAAACACTCGGGCTTGGGAAATAATGTATCATTCACCACACGCGTTCGCGAACGAACGAACGAACGAACGAGAGTTGCACCTACCTACTATATATACATATCTATGTATATATATACCTGTAATGCCTTCTGCTAACGGCGCAATTCGAAGCCACGGAATCGGGAGTGATTTGGAATGCCAGCAACGAACTTGTACTACTATACGTTTATCGTGTTAGGCATATATATACTATATACAAAAATACATATATACACAAACCATATAAAACGCACTATACACAGCCGTATAAGCGAGATAATGTTTCTTGTTCGAAAATAAAGTGCAACTGAGCCACCAGAGACGCCGAGAAGGAGAAGATCGCGAGAGATCGCGAGAGATCGCCAGAGGACGCGAGAGATCGCGATCCTGAACTCTCGCGCCTTGCACAACTCCCGAGACTTCATTTCTCTTCGGGGAATGAAGGACCGTACGGCACGCTAGTTTCGAGCGCAAAACGTCCGTCCGATCGCGCGTAAATGTGCCGACAGCCTGAGGAAAATACTTATGGCTATATATATATATATATATATTTACACACACAGACACACACACGTGTAAGCGACAAGGTGCTCTACCGGCGGGACAACCTGATTAAACCGTGTCCGTAAAACAGACTCGATACAAATGTTTCCAGTCACGTAGGCGCTAATATCCCTCGGCGACTGACTTATGCACGTAAACGTACGACTACGAGCGTTATCTCTCTCCCTCGATCGGCCGCCGATCTCTAACCGTCAATTAACGGGAACACGACTTTTGGTTAATGACCCACCCGCTTCGGAATTACATTTGACTCGTTTTCACTTTAAAACGACGTTTTTATGCCAGGTTTTTCTAAATTACACACACATATATATATATATATGCAATGTACAAGGAATACAGTTTTGCAATTTGTAAATTAGTGCGTCTTCATTATTTTTTCATTTTCACAATTTCTTAATAAATTGTTACTTTGTATAATTCAATAAACACAATAATTCAGATTCGTTGTGTTGAGTATTAATTTGCTATTCGATTAATCTTTGGAACTAATGCGTGTTTAGAGTGATGTTTTTTTATATCAAATTTTTGAACCACCGCTTCATTGATTCACTGAATATTTCACTTGTGTTAAAAGTCCCCCTCCCGCCGATAGCTCGCAAGTTAAACAAACCGTAGGGTTTCCGCGAGTTTTTCTTTTCTCCTTTATTTCTAAGTGTCTGAATATTATTGGAAAAGAAACTCACAGTATCGCGGTATCATTATCATGAAATTGCCTACCTGGCGCTCATCTCCTTTTTTTTTTTTATCATAAATTGCTGTATTAGAATATACTTACACGCGGTTATATTAAATTCATCATAAGTGGTGTTCTTTTTTTATCAAACATTTTTTTTCCATCCGGAACGTTCGATATCGATGCACGCCGCGCATACAGTGCATTATTTCTGAGTTATAGAAAATTGATCGTTCGTCTTTGTCGCTTATAGCAGCAATTTACCGCTGCGCATGCGATCAATTTCCACAAGTTTCCAGCAAGGCCCGTACACTACCAACCAGGAGTAGTCTCGCGAAAGCGGAAACCTCGAAGCCCTACGTGCGGTGTCACCGACGAGAGGGCAGCACTGTACGAGTGCATATCGAAATGGTGGTTGTCGGTTGCCCAACGCTAATTGTACATTGAGCGAGGCAATTTACAGGCATTACCGCAGAGAACCTCACCGGTTCTCCTTGTACCGCTGGATGTCGGGTACCACCGTTTTATTGGTATAGGTCTGACGAAATTTACAGCCCGTTTTGTCACTGCCAAACGACGCGGCAAACGAGACAGTTAGTGAAAGCGACGTTGCGAAAAGGACATGAACGAATGAGAAAGACGAAAAGATCGGGTATAAAGCAGACAGAGAGAGAGAGAGAGAGAGAGGTCAGCTTTTTCGTTTAGAAAGATCTGTGAGCATTGTCGTCGTCGAATACCCAATTCGCGCGATTCGCAAGAGAAAGATGGAGCCGAGAGCAATACGGAGGGGAGTATAGAGTATATATAGCAGAGATTGTATAGGGGCGCAAAGTGCGGCAGCGAGCAGAGTGTAACTTTCGACTCTGCGGGCAGGCCAATATTTCAAGGGAAGAACGCGCTGGTGGAACCAAGAGATTGAGGTTACAAAGGCTGTTGGAGGCTGCTGACCGCGCGCGCCACGCTCTCGCGGTAGAGATAAATTTGTTCCGCAATTGAGACGGGCGTGCCGCAGTAAATCTTGTACTATTAGGTATATCTCTTCTCTTTTCCCTCCCCCCCAACTGACTCTCCAGCTCTTTTCCTTCTTTTTCGTCTTATTCCTTTTTCCTTTCTTCCTTTACCACCGCGGTACACCACTATTTCTACGACTTCTGGGACGCAAGTCGCTACTATTATATACTCTCGCGTCGTTCTCTCTTTCTCGCTCTCTTTGTGGCCCTACGAACTGCACCGCAGGTATAGAACTATAAATCGCGAAGCGAGAATGGAGAAGAAGTCACTGGGCGCACCTTTCCAACCCGTAGTTCAAGGGGTGAGAAACTTCCTGCCGATGTTACTACGTTTCTCCACACGGTTAGACAGGAGATAGTCGTCGACGGGTATCTATATAGTATATATAAGCAACATTCAATTCGAGCGTGCAAAAGTTCGACGACTAAAGAGTGGATCTTTGCGCAAAACAAAGGTTGATAAACAATAAGTGCGTCGAAGAAAGTACGAAACATTCGAACTTCTGCTCGGTTTATTAGGAATTGTGACCGTAAAAGTGGTACTTCGGTAATGGTCTTGAAATGCAGGATTCTTCGAGATAATGGTACTGAAGTTGCCGCTGACACCTCAATAAATGATCCAATGAAAAGGCAAATAAATTTGTTCAATAACGTCGACTTTGAGAAAAGTGGCAATGACAAATTTCGTCACGAGAATGGAAAACAAATGTTCACGCGTAATGTTTGTCCGTGCCCTTGAACCGTTGTATATCTTCTAATTGATTTGAATTGTTCGAGCTTCGTTCTTCGTCCCATAGTCGGAGCGTACAGTTGAGTTATGAAAATTATGAGCATTGAGATGAGACTGTTCGACTTTACGACAGGGGTCATCCACGCCGAGGAATAGGCACAGACCATAGACGCGAAACTGACAGGAAAAAAAAAGAGAAATTTACCGAAGGGAAAGAGCCATCTTTGAGCGTTGATGTACACGAGCCAGAGCAAGAGGAATAGAGTGGGCCAATTTATAACGCGGTTTCTCGTTCCATTGTTCGCAAAACCGTAAGTTCACAGACGTCGGACAATAGACGTGACGAGGGGCACCGTCAGAGAAAGCGAGAGAAAGATGTCGCAGGAGATTCGGGAGTGGAGAGTCGCAGACCCAACGAGTAAGAAAGTCGAATATTTAGAGTGTTTAGACAAGCTGTCAGTTGCGTGACAATGGAAAAATAGTGGGCTTATACGGGGGCCAATAAATATAGCAAAGAAGCAGGGGGGGGGGGGCACCACGAGAGAACATGGGGAACCCCTCGCGCCTCTACCGCGCATATAATTTTCAGGCCTGCACCTCTAACTCGACAATGCTCGGGAGCTGTGACAGACGAGAAACTCTTGCAGTGCGTGCGAAGAAGAAAGAGTGAGAGCGAGACAAAGTGGAAGGGCGATCAACGTGTTCAGGTACGCAAGGGTACGTACCGCCGTGGTTAATTTAATCGAGACCGGTACACACCCTGACCCTTATTTCATTCGTTGATCTTCGTCGAATCCGGAACGACAAAACGAGCAACAGACCCTGAGTCCTCAATTCATTTTTCCATGACTATTCGGTCATTGACGGACAAACTGTAGGTTGTAACCCATCTTCATTAAATATGTCTCCGATTTTATACGGTTTTGCGAGTAGCCAGTGTCTTCACTTTTTTTTAAACTAGTAATCTAAACAATTTTTTCACTAGTCGTGACAAATATGGTTGACTTAATCGATTCAATATGATATTCAAAATTTTCAACAATATTTGTTAATAGCATAACTCATGCAATTTTCTAGCGATCGGGCTAAAAAAGTTTCGAGACAAATAAATCATCACCATATGATGTTCGCTTATGAATTAAGGTAGTAGTCTGGTAGCTTAAGCCGATTTTCATGTCTTTTTTCGAGGGCGTTTTTTTGTAGGAAAATAAAAATGAATCGTTTTGGATATTTAGGATGTTTTTAGTTATATATTAAAGATACAAAAAAAAATTTGTTTGAAAAAATGTAATAGTTTAAATAATAGTTTAAATAGAAAAAAAAACTTTTTTTTCTAAAGTCCGCCATTTTGTTATTTATCCATGAAATTTAACTTCAGTAGTTCCGACCAGAATGACATGTTTATAGATTAAGAATTATCAAGAATTTTTGATTTCAGATAACATCAAGAACCAAAATCACCGGGGCCACCCACGCGCTTTTTTTTCGAGGTGCCAACTTCGATCAATAATAATAAATAATAAAAAAAAACTATTAAATTTTTTCAAAAAATTTTTTTTTGTATCTTTAATATGTAAATAAAAACATCCTAAATATCCAAAACGATTCATTTGTATTTTCCTACAAGAAAACGCCCTCCAAAAAAGACATGAAAATCGGCTTAAGTTACCAGACTACTACCTTAAAAAAAAGTTGACTGAGGCGTTTTAAATTTAAAGAATTTCGAATTTTTCGAAAAAATCGACGTAGGTGCTTGTTTAAGCTCGACTAATTTGTGGATTAACGACCCAAAACTTAGTGAATCGATTGAGTAACATCAAAGGATCCTTCACGTATTGAATTCGAAGAAAAAAAAAATCGATCGTAGCGTTTCCAATTTATGGAAAGAAGCTGCAAGTCGAAACTTGCAAAACTACTTCCTCAAAATTTTACACAATGCTCAAAGCTCCCTCCGTGAGAAAATCAAAATTGATATTTCCTCATAGCAGGCTTTGGGTGAAATTTCGAGCAAGCAACTGGCGAGTTTTAGCTTGCAGTTTTTATTTTAATTAAATTTTGTCGCATTAACATTAGCACAATGTACGCCGTCGACATTCAACAACAAACCTCACGTCAAAACGCTGCCGCATCAGTAATTAAATCGTAAAATGCAGTCACTACGATGGAGCAAATATACGAAAATTATTGCTGTATAAATTTAGGCGCCGTAAAAATCGTGAAGGTTTATTTTTTTCTCCGTCGGTTATTGTCCCACTGGGCGTTATTGCGGTCGGGATACCGAGGTAGCTTTTCTCTCGCAGCGTTATAAAACATCTATACACCGTCTTTATATCCTGCCTCGCCTTGCTTCTTCGCCGACTACTCTTAGTTCATTTATAGACGACCGCTTTAACCGTTACGGACGAACTGGATTACCTTCGCTCCAGTGGGCTCATACAGCGCGGGGCTTACCTTGGACGATTTAACCACGTGGACAGAACTGTGTAATGACATCAATCACGCTCGCGATGTTCTCGCGAATCGCCTAACTCACAACGAGCATGTTTTTTTAACTATCATTATGATCGTACAACGTGAACGAACTTTTTTTTTTCATATATATGGACCAATTATGTATGTCACGTTGCGTATTATATAATCGTTCTACTCGCTGAGAGGTTTGTCAGTGATTCATTGATTTTAAATAAATTGTAGTTGTTAGGAATAAATTACGTTCGATTCCATCAATCTTTATGATAATCGAAGTTTTTACTTTTGTTTAATTAGTTACCATTCGGTGTCTCTTGGTAGATCCTTTTTGTGCCTTCACCGGGGTCCTAAAAAAAATTATTACGATTAATAATATGCAATCTTCGCAGTTGTTAAAAAAGTATGACGATTATCATACACACAAGAGTAATAGTAATTATGCGACTAACGATAAAAGTATCCTGGATGATTGCACTTTAAGCTTCTTATCGTGAGATATATAATGCATTTGCTATTATTTTGACATTAACTAATTTTTTGACGTGACCCTGTGTCCTCGCTCTTATTAGGCACTAACACATACATATATATAATTGCTGATAGGAGGAAAAAAAATAGTTTAATGGTTCAGCATCGTTTTCCCGTATAGTAATTAACTGGCACTATTAGCGATTGCTCGATAATTGTCTTGTGACGCACCGACGCAATTAACGTAAACAACGCAGTAATGTCAATATTCGACTGGAGATATTTTTCGAAGTACAAATACACGAATAACATTTCATGTGAAATTTGTACGAGCGAAAGTTAGAAAAAGCACATAAACGGTATGGAACGGAAAATGGTCGACAATTACAGGAGAATTAGTACATCTATCGATGACTCAAAATCACTCAAAAAGTAGCACAACAATGTTTTTGGGAATAATTAAAATCCATTGACATTATGATAATGATTAATCGTTCAATGACAATTTGGTATTTTCACTACAGCCAGAAGGAATTTGCGCAAATAATAACTATACATAATTTGGTAATGTCACTGTATTTGGTCATGTGTCCTTTCAGTATGTGAATCTATGAGGGAAACTTGAAATATAAAATCTTTAACGAAAAAAATACGGCGATAAAAAGATTTAAATCATTAGAGCAGATTTGGTGGGAAGTTGTCGTAATCGGCAGCAAATTTCGGGTTTCTCAAACAAATGGCTACTGAATTAGTAATCAGCGAGTCAAAATACATCGATATAGCGTCCTAAAAGAAAATGTTAAGATTCAAAATTTTTTTGCATTTCGGCCAATACGACGTGGCTTCATTAAAATCCCTGTAACGTTGCTCCCCGATGGAGTTGAAACCCCACTCTGTGCTCATTCTTTTCGTAACCATTTACCATTCAAAATGGCGCTTCATTTATTGAACTACGATTTTTTTTCGATTTTTCATAGATTTTCAAAGTTGAACCATCGATTTTTGCGAATTTTTCCATACATACCCCTTCTCATTTTTTTCGCCGATTTTCAACCTGCTCTCACGGCTACAGTAGTTGAGATATCGGGATGATCCAAAATGCATTCTCCAAGTCTACTCGAGACGTTTCGAAAATGCTCGTCAAAACCCAAAATCGATGAAACGGGAGCCAAGTTATGACCATTTAAAATTTCGAGATTTTTAGGTTTCCGAAAAGGTCGGCAAAAAATTACAAAAAATTTTTGTTCTTTTTTTTCAATGTTTCGATACCCTGTTCGATGGGAAATTTTCCGCTGATTACGAATAACACCGAGTTTTAGTCGAAAGCTCATAATATCAATGTGAAAAAGGCGAAAAACGGAAAAAATCTATTTTTGGACGATTTTCAATGAAATTTCGCTGATTACGAATAACACTGATTTTAGTAAAAATCTCAAAATATCAATGAGAAAAAGGCGAAAAACGAAAGAAAATCACTTTTTGGACGATTTTCAATGAAATTTCGAGTTTTTCAAAGAACTGGCTACTGAATTAGTAATCAGCGAGTCAAAATACATCGATATAGCGTCCTAAAAGAAAATTAAAAAACTCAACATTTTTTTGCATTTCGGTCAAAAAGAAGTGGCTTCACTAAAATCGCTGTAACGTTGCTTCCCGATGGAGTTGAAACCTTGCTCTATGCTCATTCTTTTCGTAACCGTTCAACCTTCACAATACCGCTTCATTTATTAAGCTACGATTTTTTTTCGATTTTTCATAGATTTTCAAAGTTGAACCGATTTTTGCGAATTTTTCCGTGCGGTCTCCCATGTCAAACAGTATTGCTCGCGGCCAATACTGAGATTGGTAACCGCTCATCCGTGGATTGGATTGCAAACCGACTACTGAGAGGTAGAAATTTATAATTTTTTATGGTAATACAATTGAATTCAATGAAGTGGAAAGTATAAAATGTGAAAAATATACGATGGAGGCACTAAAGAATAAAAATGAAATTAAATATAGAAGTACCGAATAATAAACGCATAAATTTCGAATTTCAAATTTCAAATAACATTGAAATATACATAAAATTTATCATTTCATTCCCTCAACATATGTTCTTTCCATACGTGTGTTTTATATTTACATACCCGAATCTAATCGTCGCTCGAATAAACCGTCAATACGTGACATTTGTCGCGTCGTTTCACTCAGTCACCTTAAATTCTGTTTCTTCATTAATACGTGGCAAAGTCGTAATAACGTCGTCGCGATCATCGTTTCGTGCATGATCTATTTCCATAATGATACGATACGGCATAGCGATATTAATGAGAGATCTTTGCAGCTGTATAATCTCATAGTCTATATGCCTAGGGAAATCGTCTGATACTAATGACGCCGAGAGATCGTGGACTTCGATTAAGTGACACGTTAATGTCATTAATAAATCTGATAGCCTGACAGCCTAATCGTTCGTACAGTAAAACCGAGAGATGTAGACGGAGACAGATAGAGAGATAGAGAGAGAAATAGAGAGAGGAGAAATAGAGGCACGGTGAATAGGATATATGGAAGGTAATTAGCAGTAGCGGACGGCCACGTCCGATAGATATGAGAACAATGGAGCAGAGGCGTCGTGGAGAATGTTTGGGAGGGGCGGGAGGGTGCATCAGGGAGAGTCTCTCCACCGTGGCGCGCGAGATTGCGAGTGAACGCGAACGAACGGGCGGACAGGCGGCCTCCACTCTCTCTCGGGCTCGCGATGGGCAAGTGAGTATGATGAATGAACGCTCACCGTGGCACCACCGCTGTTGCCCCGCTGCTGCTGCTGCTGCTGCCTGTCGAGCGGCCATCGCTGCCCCGATGATGGATGATCGCCATTCCTGTCCCTAATTATTTCATACTTTGCAATCAGAACGATAATCCATCCGCGAGAGCGAACGCGTACGTTACGAACATCGTGGCGTTCTCTCTCTTACACTCGCGGTCCCTGCCAACTGTCACTGATAAATCACCGGTTATCAATGGGAGAGAGAGAGATCCCACCTCCGATTACACGTGTGCTCGAGTCCGCGCCTCATCACCATCGCGTATCACACTCTCCCACGAGTATTCATACGCGTGACCCTCCTTTTCGTCATCTAACGCTAATATATTGGACTGAGATTGATGTTCCAGATTTTTTGTGATACCCTTTTTTATTTCAATGCTGAGCGAAGCATATTTTTGTGGTTTACGATATTCCGAGAGCTTTGCCATTGCTGAATTACCGGGGATACAATTTTGATCGCGTCGGTGATTGATTTTCATGATTGGCAAGTAATTACCTGGTGTCGATAATTTTTTATTGTTTTTGCCATTTTTCAAGGCACACTCGTGTGAATCGAAAAATAAATATATCGGAATGAAACAAAAAACACTCTGCTAATCTTGCTAAGGCATTTCCAAGGAAATGAATGACCTGATTCCAGATAAGGGAAAGATTGTGGCCACTTGAATTATTCGTTATTTGTAGGTTTTTCAGAAAATGATCAAAATACCGTTCGCCATTGGATTTCGAGAAAATCGATTAAGCCGTTGAAAATGTATGAAATGTTGAATTCCCCGAAAAATCACTATACGTTTTTGGTTGAAGCTGTAGGCCGTGCAATTTTTTATCAAAACGTTTTACACGACTTGAGTATCATGGAAGAACACTTGAAATTAAATTCAGAAAAAATCGACAAAGGCATTCTACATTTGTGGTATTGTCAATTTTTCGAAAAATGTATTTAAAATTAATCAAACCTCACACTATCAAGTTAAGAGTGAGAAGAATGTGGCAAATTAAAAATTGCGCATTGCTTTCTCATCATTTTAAGTGGGGAAATAGAGTTAGGACAGCGTTTTCTCAATGATTTTCATGAATTTTTTTATAGTATAAAAAATGAATATAATTTATTGAAACTTCGGGAATATTTTATACATATATTTAATTATATACTATAAAATTTAATAACAGAGATATATAATAAGCGTAAATTCCAAACGAGGTTGGAATTTACGTTTATTATATGTCTCTCTTCTGTATGAACCTAAATGCTATCAAAAAAATAAAAAATTGAATTTTTTACAGGGGTCAAAACAAAAGGCATGATATTTTGCCATTTTTTACAACGTTATTAGCAAAAAAAATTATTTTAAATAATGATAATATTCCGATTTTAGGTTCATTTAACCAATCATCAAACCAAACCAAACCAAACCAAACCAAACCAAACCACGTTTTGTCAATGATTTTCATGAATTTTTTTATAGTTTAAAAAATGAATATAATTTATTGAAACTTTGAGAATAATTTATACATATGTTTAAGTATATACTATAAAATTTTTGAAGAACTTCCTTGAAAAACACCGAAGATATTAGCGACCCCATATTGCAGGTCACAATCAGACTCAGCATTTTGCGTACATTCTGGAAGCCGCAATTTTCATCTGAAATCAAACGAGGTTGGAATTTACTTTTATCATATGTCTCTCTTCTATATGAACCTAAATGCTATCAAAAAAATAGAAAATTGAATTTTTTACAGGGGTCAAAACAAAAAAGCATGATTTTTTGCCATTTTTTACAACATTATTTGCAAAAAAAAAATTATTTTAAATAATGATAATATTCCGATTTTAGGTTCATATAGAGCGCAATACTATGAAGAAAGTAACTGCCAATTTTCAAAACGATTGGTTGAAAACTTTTCAAATTAGCGCGTACGCAAGCTCAAAAAGAGTCGTTTTCAGAAAAACGTGTTTGAAAAAATAGTGACCGCTCGGTTATACACGTGGCGCGCTCGGGGCCTGAAGGAGAGCTACTCACTTTAATGGCTTATAACAATAGAACGAGTCGCACTTTTCATTTAAAATTTTGGGAACATATTTTTCAATAGTTTTACTAACAATTTATGAAATAAAAAAAAATCGATTTTTTGAACCGTCTAACCCTATTTCCCCCCTTAACGCATACGATGATGAGGAAGCAATACGCAAGTTTCAATTTGCACCATTTCTTGTTTTTTTTTTTATAACCCAAACATTTTTCATCACCGCACACGATTCTGTAACGTCTGTCTCTGCATTGCTCGTAATTCAAGACTTGTCTTGCGCAACTTTGAAGAGAGAACATAAAGACTGCGGTTTCGTCGCGCCGGCGTATAATCTTTCGCAAAAAATAAAATAAATAAATAAATAAATAAAACAACGAGCTTGACTCGACGTACTTCTCCGCTGTCTTCTTTTATCAGCTGGTGACATTCGTGTCTGATGCATATAAATAGTCACGAAAGTAAAAAAAAAAAAAGACATTACGATACACATCGTATATAAGCTTGACGTTTTAATAATTCAAAAATATTCAAACACGCAGCGAGACATCAGACATACCCTCCCCCTCACTCACTCGCTCACCTCTCCCCCCACCGCCCTCCAAAGAGATAACAATTTACATTACTTTCATCGCGCGTCTTTTGTAAATAGACATACCGTGTATATAGACGATCGTGAGTCTTGTGAGAACATGCGGCACAAAAACGAACGCAATCTCCACAGCTGCGCATTACAATTTCCACAGTCGCCAGAGCATTGGCGAGTTTGTATAGCGCGGCGGTGTTCTCTCGACTCTCGTTGAACGTGCTTCGTCTATCCGTGAAGTTTAGTGAATTTATGAGCCGCAGCGTACTTTACGAGCGTTTACACGGCCCCCGAGACGACTATGATTTCTATTTGCATGCCCCGTTGACAAGCGTGTGCCTCATGCATGAAACCTTTTTATACGCATAAACGAATACTTTTTTTCTCTCTCTCTCCTGCAAGGTTTTATAACTACCGCGGGAAGTATAAGCGAATATTTTTTGTCTCTCTTTCTCTCTCTCTCTCTCTCTCGCAAGGTTTTATAACTACCGCGGGAAGATTGAAAAAAAAGCATTATCGTCGATTTTTCTATCCATAAAACTATTGTCGACAAAGTGTTGACTGCACCGTTGAATCGTAAATTCACATCAACAATGTTTCAATCAATAAATTGCCTCAAGCTCCAGCGAAAGATCGCATTCCCACAGGGAAAAGAATCCGAAACTGTACAAGATTATTAGCAAGACTGTATATTAACAGAACCAATGTATATACTCGTCCGATATTTTTGCATTTGGTACTCCAGGGGCTTCAGGATATAACATCCAGTAATTGGAAAAAGGTATTCCGTTCGTCCGCGGGTCGATCTCGTGAAAGTCGTTTCCGCGCGAGATAGGTGGTCTTGGGGGCGGTGCCCGGTTGCGCGGGTAGAAAATAATGGTATTTAGTTTGAACATTGGATGTACACCGTGTGGACGAGTGCGCGTCACTGTATAGCTGGTGCGATGCTCCGTAATCCCGAGAAAGATCATTCCGTGCGTCCGTTCGTCTTGTGTGTATCCGCCTCGGGAGAGGACACGTGAGAAAAGAAGAGTGGCTGATGATGAGTCTCGAGGTGGGTTCCCGTGTTGCAATGTTGGGAGGAGATATGTGCATTGTATGCGCAGAGGAAAAGGGAATGATTATAACCACCGCGGAGTGCTAACAGCACAGCACCAAAGTGTGCCGCCGTGTAAACACGATCCAGAGCAAAGGAAGAGGAGGACAGGTTTCTGGGCGCTGCATGTCTAATTGACGCCACCAAAATGATCTTTTCCAGTCTCCCTCGAAGACCACATTTCCAAAGTGTTTAAAGCTGTGGGTATAGTCCCGTCTCAGCGCCATCGAGACGAGAGAAGAGAACACCGCGCCGATGTCGGCCTCGTCGCGTCATCCCCGAGCCTAAAACGCGCCCCTTAATAAATAGATACTCCAGCGGATGCCTTAAGTAGTAGGGACAAACCCCTCCCCCGGCCATTATCCTACCACGCTTCGTCTTCTTCTTCTTCTTCTTCGTACCCATCATTTTCACGTCTTTTCACACAGGATGTCTGCGTTTATAACCAGGGCCATTCAATTTTCTTCGAGGCGCCACTGTGGCGTATATCGCCTCTTATCCTCGTCGGCGTAGTTCGTAAAATAACGTACATATACGAAGAAAGGATCCTTGCGGGAAAAGGGTCCCAAATAATCCTTCGGAGCGCGGTATTAAGGGGGGAAATAGGGTCAGACGGTTCAAAAAATCGATTTTTTTTTATTTCATAAATTATTAGTAAAACTATTGAATAATATGTTCCCGAAATTTTTAATGAAAATTCCGACTCGTTCTATTGTTATAAGCCATTAAAGTGAGTGGCTTTCCTCCAGGCCCCGAGGGCGCCACATGTTTCAAACGCGTTTTGCTGAAAACGACTTTTTTTTAACTTGCGTACACGCTAGTTTGAAAAGTTTTCAACCAATCGTTTTGAAAATTGCCAGTTACTTTCTTCATAGTATTGCGCTCTATATGAACCTAAAATCGGAATATTATCATTATTTAAAATATTTTTTTTCGCAAATAAAGTTGTAAAAAATGACAAAAAATCATGCTTTTTTGTTTTGACCCCTGTAAAAAATTCAATTTTCTATTTTTTTGATAGCATTTAGGTTCATATAGAAGAGACAAATATAATAAAAGTAAATTCCAACCTCGTTTGATTTTAGATGAAAATTGCAGCTTCCAGAATGTACGCAAAATGCTGAGTCTGATTTTGACCTGCAATATGGGGTCGCTAATATTTTCGTTGTTTTTCAAGAAAATTCTTCAAAAATTTTATAGTATATACTTAAATATATGTATAAAATATTCTCAAAGTTTCAATAGATTATATTCATTTTTTATACTATAAAAAAATGCATGAAAATCATTCAGAAAACGCTGTCTTAACCCTATTTTCCCCCTTAAGATCTGGTAACTTAAGCCGATTTTCATGTCTTTTTTGGAGGGCGTTTTTTTTGTAGGAAAATAAAAATGAATCGTTTTGGATATTTAGGATGTTTTTATTTACATATTAAAGATACAGAAAAAAAATTTTTTGAAAAAATTTAATAGTTTAATATTATTATTATTATTGATCGAAGTTGGTACCTCGAAGTTGGCAGCCCGGGTCCTAACTTTTTTTCTACCAAACCGATTGCTTTCAAATTTTAACAGGCTAGTCTACACACTCATAGTTCTCGTCGGAACTACCGAGACATTTTTTCACCCCTAACTTTTTATTTTGCCACCCCTTCTTTGCTAATATAAAAGGAGTTTTTTTTCCAAAGTCCGCCATTTTGTTATTTATCCATAAAATTTAACTTCAGTAGTTCCGACCAGAACTATAATTGTGTAGAGTAGCCTGTTAAAATTTGAAAGCAATTGGTTCGGTAGAAAAAAAGTTAGGACCCGGGCTGCCAACTTCGAGATGCCAACTTCGATCAATAATAATAATAATAATAAACTTTTACATTTTTTCAAAAAACTTTTTTTTGTATCTTTCATATGTAAATAAAAACATCCTAAATATCCAAAACGATTCATTTTTATTTTCCTACAAAAAAACGCCCTCCAAAAAAGACATGAAAATCGGCTTAAGTTACCAGACTACTACCTTAATGGACGTTGGTCGAAAAAGAAAAGAGTTATTGAAACATGGTTGCTGATGATCAATGATCAAACGCTGGGATGTGGAAACATGGCGACGTGTTCCCAAGATGGTGGCTGCTAGTCGTCGGTCTATGTGATCCGGTATATTAAGGGGGGGGGGTTAAAATTATTTTTTTTTGCATTTTTTTATATTTTTTCTGAATGAACAATTTGTCGAGAATATTGTGTATACATTTTAAGCCAATCGGAGTAAAACTAACGGAGTTACAGCGTTTCAAACGACCGGCCGTGATACCTGATTTTTATACCTGCTCGGTAGCCGCTCGGTACGTATAAAAAACTTTAAATCGATTTTCCCGAAAACGTCATTTTTGAAGTTTGTGAACATTAGAACTCAAAATCTACTGAACCGATCCTTTTGAAAATTTAAACATTACTTCTTCACATAAATCAACAGGTAATCAGGAGGAGTTTTTTTTTTTTCATTTTTTTCAATTTTTTTATAACAAATTAAGCGCGATTTTTTGAGCTAAAATTGCGTTTTTCACTTCCAAGTGCTGCAAAAAATAGAAAAAAAAAAAAAAACTTCCTGATTACCTCGAGAAATACATCACCTTTAAAATGCATATCAATTTTTTTGTTTCAGATGATCCGGTAACGAGTTATAATGTTCACCGGAAAACCACTTTTTTTCAAGGCGCCTCTGGAGATTCAACGTCACCGGCTTATTTATCAATATTTTTCATTGAAAATTTTTTCTGAGATACTTCAATAGTTGTACAATAATATGTAATTCTATTTAATAAAATTATATTACTCATGTCGCCGCAAAAAAATCATAAAAATATGCTTTTTTTTCGCCTTTAAAACCCTACCCCCTCCCTTAATAAAATGGCATGAGCCTACCGTATTTGTGAACGTAGACATTTTATGCATAATGGAAAATTCCAAAAATTCCTTTTTTTAACGCCTACGGAATAACTCAGTGACAAATGTGCCCCAAGCTATATTCAATCTCCGCCTCAGAACTAGGTGGCGAAATTTTCGCGTAGGAAAATCACAAGTGTATTTTTTTTACTAGATATACTTTCAGTAACTACTCTTTAATACCCATACGTATTGAATTTCTCGTCAATTCATCTAAAGTTTATTTGCTGCAGATGAAAAAGATTGTGCACTCAGGGGAAGGTTCGAGGACGTAGCTACACCAGTTACTCCGTCGAGAGCAAAAAAAAATTGAGTTACCCCTTTTATGGTTAATTATTAATCGCGGTGTTTTATTTTTTGGAGCATATCATGCAGTTAGTAAAGCCACGATGTAAATATATATCCGGGCCAAAATCAAGTCTATGAGGGATGCTGTCCAAGAACATCAAGCTCAACGATTCCCTTTGCACATTTTGCTCATGGGGAATTATAGGATATTATATGATTCCCTGGGTAGTAACGATAAGATAGCTATTCCGGTCCACCGCGACCATATTTCCTTAGATGTACGAGATACAACACGAATTTTGTGAATCATCCGCAATCTCCGAGCGAGGGGCAGAGAGCATGTGTACGCCGCATCCACATAATCGAGCTGAGATGAGCTTATGCATAAAATATAACCGGCGTGGAGAGCACACAATCGTGAAGCAAATACATTGATAGTCGGGATGTATCGTATGTGGTCCAGCAGCTTGGCGAATGCTGCATCCGATGAATCGTGCTGGCAGGCTATATAGCGCGGGCGACTCCTACCGCCCCGCTGTACGCAGCGGTACTTTGATGTCGGGATGTTTACTTTATGGTCGCGGCGCGATTGTGACAACGAGTCGAGACGTATATATACGCGGTACATAGAAAAAAAAGGGCGAGAGGAGCGATCAGAGGGAGAGAGAGAGAGACAGAGCGACGGAAAAAGAGGGAGTGGAGACGTCGCGGATGTAGGGAGGCCTTCGTGACGTCATAAATGAGAGCCAGCAGGGTACTCGACGATATCCTTTTCGCCCTATGCTCCTTAAAAGCATGCGAGACTCTATTGAGTGCGCAAGAGATAAAGTTATCGACGCTCACGTTGGAGCGATAGAGAAACACTCTGAGAGGGGTTTCGACATCGGTCTTAACTACTCGACCGGAGCAGTCTCTCACATCGCGGCCGCCACCTCTTTCCTCTTTATTTCTCTCATTTTCTGCGGTCTCAAAACCAGAACTCGGACGCGCGGAACGCGAGTGCCCGGAAGGGCGTTAAAGGAGAGAATAAAAGTGAAAAGAAAGACAGAGAGAGAAGGAGAGAAAAGTTTCCGTTGCGGCAAAAGGTTTACGAGCCGCCATACGTCCTTCCACGAGTTCGAAGCTTTACGCTCGTCGTGTGTCACGCGTCGTTACTGCCCGCGACGCCGTTATGAGACGTTTACGATAAGATACGTCGCACCTTTCGGCCCCCTGACAGCAAGCACCAGATTTACAACTCTCGCCTTTTATACCCGAACATGTTCCAGTATGCGTAATCTCTCTTTTTCTTCATATACACACACTCATATGCATTTTGCAGGCGAGGGTGTATATACTTATACAAAGTTCTTGGTATGATTAACGATGCCATTTCTAGGGGTTGGAAAACACTGAAATGGGTTAGAACTATAAAGTCAACTATTCCTTGCAGTTGTAATGACATTTTGTGCTCCGCCGTAACATGATATCCGTTTAACCATAGCTTCCCGCACTTACTTCTCTCTTCTGGATATCACCAGTTCAAGCATCGGGGAAACCACGTTTTATTGGTTCACAACCTCGGTTTTTATAAGGTAGTAGTCTGGTAACTTAAGCCGATTTTCATGTCTTTTTTGGAGGGCGTTTTTTTGTAGGAAAATAAAAATGAATCGTTTTGGATGTTTAGGATGTTTTTATTTACATATTAAAGATACAAAAAAAAATTTTGTTGAAAAAATTTAATAGTTTATTATTATTATTATTATTATTGATCGAAGTTGGCACCTCGAAAAAAAAGCGCGTGGATGGCCCCGGTGATTTTGGCTCTTGATGTTATCTGAAATAAAAAATTTTTGATAATTCTTAATCTATACACATGTCATTCTGGTCAGAACTACTGAAGTTAAATTTCATGGATAAATAACAAAATGGCGGACTTTGGCGGTTAAAAAAATCGCTTTTTTTTTAATTTATGAAATTAAAATCTCCCCCCTTAACTCACTCATCACTCTCGTTTTTCAAGAACCGCCCTGAAAATGTAATAATTTTCAGAATATCAAATTAAATTTTCATTTCAATGTATATCCATGTTCCTTGAGCGTTCGGCATTTAAGGTAGTAGTCTGGTAACTTAAGCCGATTTTCATGTCTTTTTTGGAGGGCGTTTTTTTGTAGGAAAATAAAAATGAATCGTTTTGGATATTTAGGATGGTTTTATTTACATATTAAAGATACAAAAAAAATTAGTTTTATTTAAATTTAATAGTTTATTATTATTATTAATATTGATCGAAGTTGGCACCTCGAAAAAAAAGCGCGTGGGTGGCCCCGGTGATTTTGGCTCTTAATGTTATCTGAAATCAAAAATTCTTGATAATTCTTAATCTATAGAGATGTCATTCTGGTCGGAACTACTGCAGTTAAATTTCAGGGATAAATAACAGAATGGCGGACTTTGTAAAAAAAAACTTTTTTTTCCAAAGTCCGCCATTTCGTTATTTATCCATGAAATTTAACTTCAGTAGTTCCGACCAGAACGACATGTCTATAGATTAAGAACTATGAAAAAAAAAAAAAAGGGAAACTTTTGGAAAAAAAAGTTTTTTTTTCTAAAGTTCGCCATTTTGTTATTTATCCATGAAATTTAACTTCAGTAGTTCCGATCAGAATGACATGTCTATAGATTACGAATTATCAAGAATTTTTGATTCCAGATAACATCAAGAGCCAAAATCACCGGGGCCACCCACGCGCTTTTTTTTCGAGGTGCCAACTTCGATCAATAAGAATAATAATAATAAACTATTCAATTTTATCAAAAAAATTTTTGTTTGTATCTTTAATATGTAAATGAAAACATCCTAAATATCCAAAACGATTCATTTTTATTTTCCTACAAAAAAACGCCCTCCAAAAGAGACATGAAAATCGGCTTAAGTTACCAGACTACTACCTTAAATGCCGAACGCTCAAGGAACACGGATATACATTGAAATGAAAATTTAATTTGATATTCTGAAAATTATTACATTTTTAGGGCGTTTCTTGAAAACCGAGAGTGATGAGTGAGTTAAGGGGGGAAATAGGGTTAGACTGCTCAAAAAATCGATTTTTTTTAAATTTCATAAAGTTTTAGTAAAACTATTGAAAAATATGTTTCCAAAATGTTTAATGAAAATTCCGACTCGTTCTATTGTTATAAGCTATCAAAGTGAGTAGCTCTCCTTCAGGCTCCGAGCGCGCTATTTTTTCAAACGCGTTTTTCTGAAAACGACTTTTTTTTAACTTGCGTACACGCTAGTTTGAAAAGTTTTCAACCAATCGTTTTGAAAATTATCAGTTACTTTCTACATAGTATTGCGCTCTATATGAACCTAAAATCGGAATACTATCATTATTTAAAATAAATTTTTTTTTGCAAATAAAGTTGTGAAAAATGGCAAAAAATCATGCATTTTGTCCTAACCCTATTTCCCCCCTTAAGGTTTAACGTGGAACACTGCTGTCACAGGAAATTATGCTCACTATTATATTCTCAGATACGATTAATATTTTGGACAAAAGCATGCAGTCTTAACTTATGAAGACGTCAATATCGTGCAGTCAATTATTTCTGGTAATAATCGTTTGAACACTTTGCGATAGGGAGATTGAGACGAATCGAGAGTTAATTTTTTTTTCTTGAAATCCTTGTGAAAATAATTTATCCATTTGCCTATTTTTTTTTTTAAATCACGCTAACCCGTGTTTAAGTCTCTATTGCCCATGGGGAGGGGGAAGGACAGCAGTTATTCTCGATTTATCATGTCCATATAAAATTGTTGATAAAGTATCGTACATGGATTAGGACATGTCTGGGAAACGTGACTCGAGGCACGGTGCCTTTACTTTTTTTTTTATATCGGATTTACTTTTCGTCGTTATTCGTTGCAATACACATATATCGTGCGTTAATGTTACACGCCCGAAGCTTGTGAAGTGCACACGAGGGGCGTTTTTATCATCCGACACCGGATACCCGGCGACGAGTGAGTTTGCCGCGGCGAGAATAAAAGTTGATTCATTCGTTATATGGGCGAGTCTCTATGTGCCCTGCGCTCTTTTTCTCTTTCTTTCTCTCTCTCCATTTCTCTTTTTCTCTTACGCGAACGTCCGACTTTATGTCGGCAATAATCGTTTCGTTCGTTGTATTATATTATATTAGTGCTCCACACGCCGCTTGGCCGCGACTCGATGAATAGAAATTGGATCGTGTAAAATATACGGCGCGAGGGGGGGTAGTGTAATATACATATATACAAAACGACGAGAAGAATGAGGAAAGATGCATTGTCATTATCGCTAAATAGCCATTGTAAAAAAGCGCAATATATCGTATCGTGCGAGCTCGATTGTTTTACGATACTTTTTCAATAGCACGCGATCTCGGGCAACCAATACATATATATTTTTTTTTTTTTTTTAAGTGGTCATTCGCAACGGCTAATTAACCATTCGAAACCAGCATATATATTCCCATTCGTCATCTTGTATTTTTATCGTGTCCCGACGCATTGTTCAATTTTGTTTTTATTGCAACGAGAGACCGGAATAAGTAAAATCTAACTTTTTATTACATTTTTAAACTGTCTGCAATAAATGAATTTTTGTTCCAATAATTCTTTGGATGACAATGTAATTGTGAATTTCGAGGAACAATCAATGTAGGGGAAAAAAATAGTCTCGGAGTTGTAATTGCCATTTTAGAAAGTTCACTTTTTTTTTTTCATTTCGATGGGATTACAGCGATTTCAGTGTGTGCCAACTTATTTTTTGACAAAAACAAAAAACGTTGAATTTTTTAAGTGATCTTTGAGACTCTATGTTGGGGTATTTTTTCCTGATCTTGCCGCGCACGATAATCAAGGAAAGATTATGCTGAAAAGTATTTAAATTCGTAAATAAAGTGGAAATAGGACGCATCACTGCTTCAAACTAAAAGATAACATTTTATTTGGATTCTACTGAACGATCGAAAACTGGGTGAATTCATCGTATCTAATTATGCAATCAACCCTAACTCAAGCTAGTAACAATGACAACTGGCAATAAAATTGTTACTCTTAATTCATTGTTCTTACCGTTCTTCCGATTACGGAGAAATTGGATACGAATAAACCGTCTAAGGTTCATGTCTATGACTCTCTTTCGGAAGATTGACACTTCGAGAGATGCTGTGTTAAGAGGGGAAGAACCGACTCGAAAAAGATGGACGTCCCTCTTTCTCGGTCTGTTTGTTCATATTTCATGTTTGTCCGTGAGTCCAAGCAATGGGATTGGCGTTGCTTGTTTAGGACACTTCTACCGTGTGTGCGTTATAGTGAGGAAAGAGAGAGAAAGAGAGAGAGAGAGTCGAGGGACCAAACACGCCGAAGAGCTTCCGAACGACTACGGATCTGTCGTGATTGAACTCCCCTCCGCGACCCCTCTCGAAACGCTAATGGAGAATGCACACAGATTGGGAGGACACTTAGCGCGGTTAACGTGCTCTCGTCCATGTATTATATATTAGTACATATAGTACGTATACCGGACAGTTGGCGGCTACTTTATTTACGCCTCTGTCCGAAGCGGTACTCCACACAGCGACTGTCTCCCTCGAGTCCGGGGTCTACCCCTCTGTGCACACGGGGTAACGCCCGGCGCTAACTGACATCGCAAACAGCAAATGTGTGCTTTATGACGACGTTTGACCATCTCACTCGTCAGCCGTGTGTTTGCACAATGGCGAGGTTATTATGTACCATCGCTGGCTACTGTAGGCTGCTGTTAATGCTGGACAAGTGCCAGTTACTCTGACTGTTGGGAGAGAAAAAAAAAAAACATACCACTTTTTCTCGTTGTTCCGTGATTTTTTGGAGCTCCCTTTGGTCCGCGTGTAACACTTGGTCGAAAATCGTCTTAATTGCGAGAATATTTAACGTTAAGACTGGGAGATAATTGAAAATGGATACAGAAACTTTCGTGAAAGATGAAAAACCCGGTCTTCGGCTAATTTGATGTGAAATTTTGCTGTCGAAAGATTCGAGGAAACTAACGGAAGAAAAATATTGATTGCTTATGCTAAAAGTATAAAACGGTGACACAAAATTTGACATCAATACGAACGATAAAAGTTTCAATTGTTACCCTTGTAGTCAAAGTGTTTTTTTTTTACGAGTTACGTTTACAAATCATTTTCATTTCTAATACAAAATTTAAAATAACTATAACTACTGTAGACTCACTTTTATAAAAGAAATAAATAGGTTATCTATAGGACGGAGTCAAATAAAAATTGTGCTAGAAAAATCTTTGAGGATCTGATGGAAAAAAGGCTGAATCCATCCCTAATTGGCGTATGCTATAATTACTTGTTATTTTCTCAAGCAATATTTTTGTCCATTCTACTGATTTATCTCGATATCGGTTTATGTGGTTGTGCTTTAAAATCACACCCGATTCCCGACTCCTTTTTAATCAAATGTGATTTAAAAGCACAAGCATAAAAACCGATATCGAGTTACATCGGTCGAATGGACGAAAATATTGCTTGACAAAAAAACAAGTAAATTTGGCATATACGCCAAAAGACATTCAGCCCTTTTTCCATAGGATTCTGAGCGATTTTTCAACACCTAACAGGATAATCCGTTGACTGATACGTCAATTTTGTTTACTCTATCCTGCGCAAAGAGACCGTACAAATGTATCGGATAAATTTCACTGACAAATTTGATGCTGGTCGCGGGGAATAAAAATATCCTCGTGGCCCGTTATATTAACGCTCCTCTTCCTGACGTAGTTTCCAGGCTGTCACGTCTCAACCAGCTCGTTCTAAACTACATTTTTCTTTCAAACAGAACAGATATAAATGAGAAAAAATTGTCGTGAACTATCGGCCTCGCTACCCCCTCAACGTCCGGCGTGACAAAGGACCGATGGTGAGTCAAGTATAGAGATTCGCGAACGATTCGTTTTTCACCATTCTCTCACCCGTAGAAGACAAACTTAATTTACTGAGAGAGGGAAGAAAAAGAGGAGAGAATCGATCCCACAGGGCCGAACGTGTGTGCCACATCGTACAGAGCACAGAGAGAGAGAGAGAGAGAGAGAGAGAGAGAGAGAGTGAGAGTAAGAGAGAGCAATAGAGAATCGAAGTGGTGAGATGAGGGCGACGAACGAAGGGACCAGGAATCGAAAATCCCGTGGGCTTACGCTCTTGGCTTTTATATAGTTATATTGGGATTTATATATATGTATGCGCGTGGCTCTCCCCTTCCGATGATTTATGAAATCACTTTGAAAGTCAGACCGTCGAAGAGCACGGAGAGAGAGAGAGAGAGAGAGAGAAAGAGAGACAGAGAGAGAGAGAGACAGAGAAATCTCTTTTCGCTCTCTTTCCCTCGCTGATTGATCGTATCCATTCGCAAGCGTTTGGATTATGTCGAAGAATTGCCTGGGGGGGGGGGGAGGAGGAGAGAGAGTAAATGATCGAGAAAGATAGAGAGCCCAGTCTCGAGCGCCAACATGTTAATAAGAAGTTTCACGATAATGATTTTCGTGAAGTAATTTCCGCGTTGAGAATATCGAAAGATCGCGAGGGACGGGATAAAGAGAGAGAAAGCGCTACGAGTTTTCTCAGAAAGCAACAGAGAGGCGCGGAGAAACGAGTACCAAGAGCTGCCACACGATAACTCATCATGCATCGACGTCGTTTAATGCATTTCCACGAAGCTATTACTCAAACAATAGATATATTATCTATGTAATAGCGGTGAAAAGAAGAGGCGTCGTGAGTGCATACAAAGAAAGGTATTTTCCGACGGTTTGCCGTAATTATCTTATTTGTTACCCAAATCGAAAAATTCGGAATGACGCGATAGTTAAAAAAAAAAAATCTTTCGCGCTAGCGTTGTCATTTCACGGGACCATTAGTGAGGCCTGAAAATTATGGTATTTTCCGAAACGGTAAAACAGATAAAGACCCGGAAGTGATGAAAAAATTAAGTTTTAAAATAAAGCGTATACAGCAATGAAAGCTCAAGGGAGAAAATAGGGTTAGGACAGCGTTTTCTCAATGATTTTCATGAATTTTTTTATAGTATAAAAAATGAATATAATTTATTGAAACTTTGAGAATATTTTATACATATATTTAAGTATATACTATAAAATTTTCATACATATATTTAAGTATATACTATAAAATATTTGCGACCCCATACTGCAGGTCACGATCAGACTCAGCATTTTGCGTACATTCTGGAAGCCGCAATTTTCATCTGAAATCAAACGAGGTTGGAATTTACTTTTATTATATGTCCCTCTTCTATATGAACCTAAATGCTATAAAAAAAATAGAAAATTGAATTTTTTACAGGGGTCAAAACAAAAAAGCATGATTTTTTGCCATTTTTTACAGCTTTATTTGCAAAAAAAAAATTATTTTAAATAATGATAATATTCCGATTTCAGGTTCATATAGAGCGCAATACTATGAAGAAAGTAACTGCCAATTTTCAAAACGATTGGTTGAAAACTTTTCAAACTAGCGTGTACGCAAGTTCAAAAAAAGTCGTTTTCAGAAAAACGCGTTTGAAAAATAGTACCAAAGAAAACAAGCAATATGGGGTCGCTAATATTTTATAGTATATATTTAAATATATGTATAAAAATTTTATAGTATATGCTTAAATATGTGTATAAAATATTCTCAAAGTTTCAATAAATTATATTCATTTTTTATACTATGAAAAAATTCATGAAAATTATTGAGAAAACGCTGTCCTAACCCTATTTCCCCCCTTGATGGCTTGTAACAATAGAACGAGTCGGAATTTTCATTAAAAAGTTTGGGAACATATTTTTCAATAGTTTTACTAACAATTTATGAATAAAAAAAAAATCGATTTTTTGAACCGTCTAACCCTATTTCCCCCCTTAACACGTGGCCGAATGAGGCGAGAAGAGTATAAAGAGAATTATTATATAACTCAACGATGAAAAGTGTTGGGAAATTCGGTGAAAATTGACAATATCCCAGCTCCAGGAATTTCACTGTAATCTATTTGTCTATCCTACAAACAGTGCGTCTGTACCGTACGTCGTGTACAAACGTATCTTCTAACTTGAACAAACAAAAGCCGGTATTCTTTCATTCGCTAAAATATCATAGTACATTCCTATCCTATTTTCGAAATCTTGGCCAAATAACATTCGTTAACATTTACTACAGTGACTCATAAATTTTGTCGTTACGACGAAAAAATTTCATAAATTATTTTCTTCACTCATAGAACTTTTTATAAATTACTGTACGTCCAGAACATATCCTTACCTACTGGCTGCGTGAAACACGACATAAAACTAGCAACAAAGGCGATAAAAGTTTCTCGCAGCAAAGAAAAATATGTGTGTATACCGGTCGTTGTCTCTTTCGATAAATTTACTCACGTGTTGGTAATTTCTCTTCGTTACAGAAGAACTACCTGAATCGACGAGTAACGAGTCATCGAATATCCCCTCCCCTGGTACTGTGTAATAAATCATTCGCGTCGAGAGCGTATATCATCGATAATAATCCTCGACAGATATTATTCATCCAACGCTTATAATAGTTTCCCGGTACACGTACATATATCAATATACCGATCGTCGATGAGAATAAAAAGTATGTGGGCACATGTTGTATCAAGATATTGTACGAGCCCCACGGAAAATATCGATTTTTATATTTTTCATTCATTCCTTAGGAGAAAACGTTCATAGGGATTAACTTTTAGGCTGAATACTGTAATCGTAACTTCTGGAGCAAAGGTACCCGATAAATCTTTCTCTCTCTTTCTCTACCTCCCTTCAACGTATGTCTTATGAATACACATAGTATGCCAATAATAATAATAATAGTCGCGTGTGCTTCAAGTTTTTTTTTTTTTTTTCATCAAGTGCTTGCCGATTGCTGAGAGAGTAGAACGCTCCAATAAATTCAGTGAGAATATAATGTTCCTTTATGGGAAACGACAAAGGTTCTTCAGGGACCCACTGTACTGTACATACACTATATATATATATATATGTATATACCTAAAGTATAGACGTGAAGCCTTATGGATCACGCCTGGTTCCCTATATTCGTGATCTACACACTCGCAGTACCACTCGAATATTTCATATTGACACTTTGGACATTAACTCCATTCGTCAGGGTCTCACCACTCAGTGACACGTTCACTTCTATAATGGCAGTGAATATATATATATATATATATTCTCTGACACTTTTTTTCGATCATTCATTCACTTCGTTCTGGTTCTCTTCTAGATTTTCCATCACTCTCACACTCGTTCTCTTTCTCTCTATCTCTTTGCAGCATCGTAGTAGGCATGAGGTGACAGCTGCACCAGCCTAGTGTCATAATGTGTTACCCTCCAAAAAAAAAAAAAAGGAAGGGAGACTCTTTCGCTTCACTTTGCGATCTTTTTGTCAATGGTGGGAGAGGGGAGACTTTCGCGCTGTTTGGACAGCCTTCGTTTCCGGATAATGCTGAGACGAATTTTGTCCATAACCGTGCCATATATACACCTATGTAACGAAACGATCAAATATATTATAGACGGGCAGGTGTGTTTTTTCAAGCGATTACACCATTCATATTTTCTCAATTCTTGCGATAAGTGTAAATCTCCGTGTGCACTGAGATACATACCAAATGTTTAAAATGCACAAATTCAATGAAATATCCGAGTTCCAGGGCTAATCCGAATGACAAAAATAAAGTGTACATACAATAATGACGATGATGGGTAGACAGACGTGTATCTTTCCGCGAACCAATAGATTTCGAGATTATCGATTGTTCAAACGTTATATCTTCCTCTCGGTAAAGAAGTGAATTTGAGGGGAGAAATGAGAAGAGATTGCTTTCTGATGAAATTAATTCTACTTGATCGGAGAGGAATTTTTCGAGAGTGTCATATTCGAAGAATTGAATGATTTATTGTGGAAAAAAAATTCTTATCACCGTTATCACCGGGCGAACACGCGAAAACAGGGTTGAGAAATACGTGGCTGTTTATTTACTCTCGTACGAGATCAAGATTATATGGAACATAAGAAAACTCTATGGTTACAGTATATCCGTGTATATTATAAACAAGATGTTGCCGCGTCTCTTGATACGTATACGAAAGCCTACATTTTCCGAGAGACAACGAAATCATAACGTATCGCACTTAGGAGAAAAATCCAAAAGACCCTCTCTCTCTCTCTGTCTCCCTGTCTTGGAACTCCACGAGAAAAAAAAGCCCATAACGTATCCTCACGGACTCTCGCAAATTTCCGTGACGTTTCCAACTACATCAGAACGCGAGAGCGGAGTATCGTACAACAAAAAACCACCCTCTCTTCATTCTCCCTTGCTAGATGAGAAAGAGAGAGGGGTAGAACGTTAGAGAAGGTGCAAGCAGTTTTGTAAAAAGCTTTTGTGAGTTTACCCACATCGTAACTTCAACTTTGTTGTCGTATGGAAAGAGAGTAAGAGAATAAGAGAGAGAGAGAGAGAGAGAGGAAGAGAGAGTAATAGAAGAACGAGTCTTCCCGCACAGGATAGAGAGACTAAGGATGCAGGGAGTATGTTCAGGTCCGAGGACACTACGGTATCTGATGTCACACGCTAGTCTTGCGTTACTGCCAGTTTGTCCTAGTGCTTTCTCTCACATCTCTCTCTTCTCCGCCGTTTGGTGGCAAGAATACCATCAGGAAACGCTGATGTTTGCAACGGGAGGGAAGAACGTGAAACGATAGGAGTAGAAGCGAACGACATCCTTACCGGCGAGGGGGGTGAAGACGCACAACCCAATATAACGTATAGAGGCGATGGCCTTAGAGGAAAAGCGAACGCGGTAACGACTCGGGAGGATAGTGCACTGAAAGAGGGTGGATATATATGTATATATACGTACATAGGGGTCGTATAGCCCAAAGAGTGAGAAGGCGAGAGAGTATACACGCGGAGGGTTAAAACGGATAAAAGAGCGCTCGTGAAATTACGGCCTCGTAACTCCCGGTAAAGCACGAAAGAGCGTATGTGACAGCGGGCGGACAGAAAAGCGACGGGACGAGAAACTTCTTCGGGAAGAGCGAGAGAAGCATCGCTCGTGGGATAAAAGAGAGAATTACTCTTCTCACCGCCCCCTCTGGGGTGCTCGTCTCTCGTCGTCGTTTTTCCAACCCCCGCCACGCACGGTTTATAGCCTTTCGCGGTATGAGACGGCTATACCGGGGTTGTTTCGAGAATATTTCGGGCTGGCTGGTGTGTGAGCTTGCAGGAGTTTCACGGGACGATGTATTTGCGTGTCTGTGGATTCTGTGACCGCAGAGGTCCGTGACGTAAAGCTGACGTACAAATAAAGTGTTGTGACCATCTCATTTTTGTAGATAATGACACGCAATGATTTCGTGATGAAAATGATGTCAATTGTTGTGAAAAAAATGTAACTTGTTCCGAATAATCAGCTATTGCAAATTGTTCAAAATAGATAGATTTGTATATACGCGTGATAATTATTAAAAGGACTTTTTTTGAGGGGGGAAATAGGGTTAGACGGTTCAAAAAATCGATTTTTTTTTATTTCATAAATTGTTAGTAAAACTATTGAAAAATATGTTCCCAAAATTTTAAATGAAAATTCCGACTCGTTTTATTGTTATAAGCCATTAAGGGGGGAAATAGGGTTAGGACAGCGTTTTCTCAATGATTTTCATGCATTTTTTTATAGTATAAAACATGAATATAATTTATTGAAACTTTGAGAATATTTTATACATATATTTAAGGTAGTAGTCTGGTAACTTAAGCCGATTTTCATGTCTTTTTTGGGGATCGTTTTTTTGTAGGAAAATAAAAATGAATCGTTTTGGATATTTAGGATGTTTTTATTTACACATTAAAGATACAAAAAAAATTTTTTTGAAAAAATTTAATAGTTTATTATTATTATTGATCGAAGTTGGCACCTCGAACAAAAAGCGCGTGGGTGGCCCCAGTGATTTTGGCTCTTGATGTTATCTGAAATCAAAAATTCTTGATAATTCTTAATCTATAGACATGTCATTCTGGTCGGAACTACTGAAGTTAAATTTCATGGATAAATAACAAAATGGCGGACTTTGGAAAAAAAAGTTTTTTTTCCAAAGTCATTCTGGTTGGAACTACTGAAGTTAAATTTCATGGATAAATAACAACTAAATAACTTTGGAAAATTTTTTTTTTTTTCCAAAGTCCGCCATTTTGTTATTCATCCATGAAATTTAACTTCAGTAGTTCCGACCAGAATGTCATGTCTATAGATTAAGAATTATCAAGAATTTTTTATTTCAGATAACATCAAGAGCCAAAATTACCGGGGCCACCCACGCGCTTTTTTTTCGAGGTACCAACTTCGATCAATAATAATAATAATAATAAACTATTAAATTTTTTCAAAAAATTTTTTTTTTGTATCTTTAATATGTAAATAAAAACATCCTAAATATCCAAAACGATTCATTTTTATTTTCCTACAAAAAAATGCCCTCCAAAAAAGACATGAAAATCGGCTTAAGTTACCAGACTACTACCTTAAGTATATACTATGAAATTTTTGAAGAATTTCCTTGAAAAACACTGAAGATATTAGCGACCCCATATTGCAGGTCACAATCAGACTCAGCATTTTGCTATTTTTTCAAAGGCGTTTTTCTGAAAACGACTTTTTTTGAACTTGCGTACACGCTAGTTTGAAAAGTTTTCAACCAATCGTTTTGAAAATTGGCAGTTACTTTCTTCATAATATTGCGCTCTATATGAACCTAAAATCGGAATATTATCATTATTTAAAATAATTTTTTTTTTGCAAATAAAGTTGTAAAAAATGGCAAAAAATCATGCTTTTTTGTTTTGACCCCTGTAAAAAATTCAATTTTCTATTTTTTTTTATAGCATTTAGGTTCATATAGAAGAGAGACATATAATAAAAGTAAATTCCAACCTCGTTTGATTTCAGATGGAAATTGCGGATTCCAGAATGTGCACAAAATGCTGAGTCTGATTGTGACCTGCAATATGGGGTCGCTAATATCTTCGGTGTTTTTCAAGGAAATTCTTCAAAAATTGTATAGTATGAACTTAAATATATGTATAAAATATTCTCAAAGTTTCAATAAATTATATTCATTTTTTATACTATAAAAAAATGTATGAAAATCATTGAGAAAACGCTGTCCTAACCCTATTTCCCCCTTTAATATGGTCTATCTTCGTCCGTAAACCAAATGTGTGTCGTACCCTCGCCAGATATTCTTACACGATTTGTAGATTCTCATCAAGGAATCCCATCGAAATCACAATTAGCCTACATTTTAGATGACAACCCCTCCCATGACCTCCATCTAATTTGATGCACAAATCATCCCTCATGTGACATATGTATTAATATAACACAGACTGTGTAGCCGTTGCGTTTGGATGCATTACGGGGATGATTGCAAAAAAAGAGAAGAAGACGATCACGATGACGAAGGGGACGATACTTTCCGATATCTTTCACTTCGGCGAGAGAATGAAGAGAATCCCATCCTTCCCCCCTCCCAAAGAAAAAGACATGGTTCGTCGAACGCGTTATTTCGATACCCATAACCTCGGAACGTGAGAGCGCGAGCTCGCACTGGTTACCAAATCCTGATTTCAATGAGTGCGTTATATAGTGGCTCTCGAGAGTGCGTGCGGCAGATGCTACCACGTTTTTTTTTCAACACTCCTGCCCATCGAGAATCTCTGATCGTTAGAATGGAAGCTTCTGTGTAGTCACGAAAGTAGGGAACTTTTGAGAGTCCTCTCCGTCTCTCTTTATCTTTCTCACTCACTCTGCTTCATAGCGAGGGCTATTACAATACTTAGATGATACGTAAAGAGTGGTGATGTTGAAGTGAATCAAGAGATGGATCCGATGAGATGGATCCGATGAGATAGGAGATGGTATATCGAGTGAACACGATGAGGATAGTAAAAGTACATGGCACGCACACACTCGCACGTAAATTCTGGATATCGAAGATAGTGGAGAAGAGGGATCGTTACTGTGGTCGATGTCGATCAATCAAAAATACCCGGTAGTTGTCTATTCGTGAGATGTAGGTATGTATATATATATATATATAGGCACGAATGGATATTGGATTGCAAGATGAAAGCTCCTCGTTAAATTAGTTTCTAATCTGCTCGATCTCTCCCGAAGGCCCCCGCGCGCTCGAGAGTTGCGGGGCCCAACGTAAAACGCGTGTTTGTCTATACATATACGTTGTACACAGTAACGGCGAGAGCATGCATGTGCACACATCAGCGGCGGCATCGGTCTGCCCCGCGAGTTCTCTCGTGCGCTCTGAGGCTCTCCTCTTTTGGCCTTGGTCCCGGTATGTCCAATCGTTAATCTCTGCCAGCAGATGTGCCTCCGTCATTGATTTAAATCACCGAGCCGGTCAGAGAGGCTCTCCTAACCCTTCACGTACGTGCTTTTATACGTAGTGTGGTGTATTTTCTATAGTCTATACGGAATATTGTACATGTGTGTGTAACGATATACATGTAACTCGCCGGTACTCTCTCGGAACGATCGTCTGGACTCTGGCGAACCAGAGGGGTACACAGAAAAATTCCGACGGACAGTGACAGACAGCGCTCTCTGTACGAAGAAAAATGTATTTATTCGACATCAATGAGGTTAATTCGATTATGAATTATGAAAAATTCAACAACAAAATCCGTTGATTGAAATAAAATATATTTATTTAGTTCGCGAGTTGTTAAATTTCCAGATAAATCAATTTTATTTCATTAAAATCGAGTTTAACCGATAAGCACCGAAATAGGCACCATTTTCTGCAAATACTTCGCCTCGGTTGCCATTGGTTAGAGGACAAACCATCAGTACGAAATTGACGATTTTTTTTATTTATTTGAAACCACCTCCATTCCACATACCGATTTCAGCGATTCGTTCGATACCTCAAAAAGTATGGAGAATAAAATATTTAACTTATAAAACCGATCTTTTGTTCGTCCGCACCACTAGTACTACTCCTGACGATGAACGAAAGTAATTAGACGCAAAAGTCTAATAGGATCAGCTGTATAAGGGTTAAATCGAAAGTTCTCCCCGCGAATGGTTTCCCGTTGATGTTCGAGCGAAAAAAAAATCTCCTTAATCCTCATTCCATCGTCCGCGTGTCAAAATGAAAAGATATATACAGCGGGTCAAAAAAGTATTCATACACCTTGTTTTTTTGCGATAACTTTATAGACATAAGCGATACGCAAGGAAAGCCAAATTTATTTAATAGTACATCAGGTACAGAGATAAACTGCAAATGGAGAATTTTTTCCCAGGAATAATAAAAGAATTATGCAAAAAAAACGAAAATTTTCGGGCCAAAAAAGTATTCGTACACTTACGATTGAGCTGCTAAACCTCGATATTCACTCACGGACGGTCTGACCTCTGCGTACAATGTAAACAAGTCTTAGTTTACACAATGGTTTTGACCTATTCCATGCGGTAGTAGATCTTCAAGCTCTGAACAGACACGATGGCAAAGAAAAGCGAAATATCAATATCCATGCGAGATAGAGTGATTTTTTTTCGGAAACGCGGTGAAAGTTATCGAAAAATTAGTAACGAACTAAGTTTCGCAACAGTGCAATATATAATAAAAAAAATACGAAAGAACAAACAGCAGAGAAAATAAGCCATGAACCAGTCGATTGAGAATACTAACGGTACGAGAGCGTCGGAGTATTGTTACAAAGGCTACAAAAAAACCGTTCACAAGTTCTCGCAGTTTAGCGAATGATGTCGCACCGACATCGGGGAAGAGCGTGTGTCCCCAGACTATTCGAAACGTTTTGCATTTTGCCCAAATATACGGCAGAACCGCCCGCAAAAAACCATTAATTAATAATATAAATCGAGAAAAACGTTTAGGTTTCGCAAAAACCTACGTAAAAAAATCTATAGAATTTTGAAAACGTGTCGTATTCTCGGATGAATCGAAGTTTAACATCTTTGGGTCCGATGGAAAAAAATTCGTCTGGCGGAAACCAAATACCGAGCTCCAGCAGAAAAATTTAATACCGACTGTAAAGCACGGCGGAGGAAGCGTCATGGTTTGGGGCTGTATGGGATATTATGGCGTTGGTAATCTGGCTTTTATAGATGGTACAACGAATGCCCCAGAAGTATATCGACGTGTTGCGCAGCAATTTGAAAGCAAGTGTAGATAAAATGGGCCTGGATGGAAATTTCTACTTCCAACAAGATAACGACCCGAAACATACTGCCATGAAAACGAGGGAATAGTTACTCTATAATGTCCGCAAACAATTGATTACACCACCACAATCTCCGGACATCAATCCTATTGTAAATTTATGGCACTTGGTGGATGTAGAAATTAGAAAAAGAGAAATAACAAACAAATCCGATTTCCAAAGAGTGCTTTTAGAAGAATGGACGAAAATAGCAAATGAAACAACGCAAAAGCTAGTAGAATCCATGCCTGAAAGACTCGAGGCGATAATTGAAGCAAAAGGGATGCACACCAAATATTAGTTATAATTAACAACTATGATGATGTAGGTTTTCACTATAATCATAAGTGTATGAATACTTTTTTTCCCCGAAAATTTTCGTTTTTTTTGCCTAATTCTTTTATTATTCCTGGGAAAAAATTCTCCATTTGCAGTTTATCTCTGCACTTGATTTACTATTAAATAAAATTGGCTTTCTTCGCGTATCGCAAAAAAACAAGGTGTATGAATACTTTTTTGACCCACTGTATATATGTATCATCATTGTGGGACTGTCACGTCATAACATCCTTGAATAATCTCTGCGGACCACACAAGGAGACAACAACAGAAATTGTCGCTCAACGGACATTTATAACAATTGACCAACGGCTGCCAAGGACAATATTGAACTACGGGGGTGGCATCTGGAGTATAGAAATGTACACACACCACGGGTACAGACTAAATACCGAACAATTTCTCGGTTGGATGTCCGGCGTTGCTCTAAAGAGTCGAGGACGCCGCGGGGGTGTATATCTGTAGGAAAGGTTCTCTACGTTTTTGATGGCTCAGTGGGAAGAGTACGCCCACGGGAGGGGGTGCATCCGGCATATTTTCTACAAGGTTCCGGCAAGCATCGTGGATGAACGGCGCTCGCTCCTAGCCACGATCTCTTCTCTCGTCTGGCATTTTACATATACATACGTAAACCTCGTTCATCTCATTTCTCTGCCGAAAATCTCGGCGAACAAGCCCTTTGCGTGGCCCCCGGTATCGCCACGTTCTCGCTCTGCACTATACACATAAACCTCTGTGTTACTCTACCCCCTCCCTCCTTTCTCCTGCCCTCTGTCTCTCCTGGTACACAGTAAATCAAGCCGGTGAACTCTCGGTCCATGGCAAACAATGCGTGGCGTGACGAAGGCATTGTCGAGTTTACGCCCCGCGGGGTGCTTTCGTTCTATGTGCACCCTCCGCGCTATATGCACGATTTCTCTCTTTCTCTCGCTCTATGGCCTTCTATGTGTGTGTGTGTGTGTTCCTGTTTCTCGTCTCGCGCTGGCTCTTCTAGCTAGTGCAAAGCTCTCTCAGTTCATTCTTCCTCTCGCTCTATCTGTGCGATGTGTTTCTATGCGCGCCTGTATGGCGAGAGAGAGAGGACAAGCCAACATCGTTCGCTCTCGGCTCTAGTGAGCTGCTGCTGCTGCTGCTGCTGCTCACTCACCATTATGGAAGGGGCCCCATCAATTACACGGGAAATTGCGCGGCCATTATTTATGTGCGTACCCAACACGGGCCGGGCCGTACACGGGGTGCTCGAACGCTCCTCTTGGTGCTGCAACCGACGACGACGACTCCGACGACTCCGTCGACGTCTCGTACTATGCGACGCGCCCTCTCTCCCTCTCTCTCCCTGTCTCTGCGTCTTCTCGCTCAACGTTTGTGCTTTTGCACTCGTTTTCATAGCATACATATGGATGTATATATATATATATATATATATATATATGTATATTTGAATGTGCTTCGATGCTCTGACTGTGGTTATCGATGGCCCGACAAAGAGAACATAAATAACGCCTTTTGCTCTCGCTGATATACGCGTATGCCTCTCGTCCTCTGTCTCTCTTTTTCTCTCTTTCTCTGTAGCTTCATCGTTCATGCTTCTATTCCTCATGGTTTATTAGATATACCGTCTATAGATATTTATAGAGCACGCGATTCGCGTTCAGACGGTAAACTTAAGTTATTGAGAAACATTCAAGACAAGATATATATATATTATATAGAGGCAGACAGGCTATGAAAACTATATGAAAACATGGGTTGTAATGTTACGTAAGGCAATCTTGGATTGGGATTTCCGAAAGAGGCAGAGGCAGAGGAAATACGAGCGGTACATTGGAATGAAACGTAATTATGAGATTCCGGGTTTGTAACATTTATTTATTACCACGAGGGTTCGTTCTTCGACGATAAATATTTTATATACTGTGCCATAAGTTATCTACCTAGTGTATAAACGTCCATGAAATGAAAATAAAGTTGACAACTCATTTATTTTTTCAACCCGAATTCGTTAAAAGTTGATTGAGGCTATTTAACGCTTTACGAATGGTATCTTAGACACATTTTATAAACAATTGAACACACACAGAAAAGTATTTGTTCAAAAGAATAATTTTTTTCAATTAATTAAAATGCATGCCAATAAAGAACAAAATTTATTTTCCGTTAAGTTAAAATAGTTTTGAACCTGTTTAAGTGGATTTTACTTGGTTCAATTTGATTTTGCTTTAGTAAAATAAATTCGATCTTCTTCGCATTAAAACATTTTACATGTCATTTTCCGGGTACCGCTTGTATAAAGAGGGTTGCAATTAATAAATAACAAAAAATTTGTTGCGTTCCAGAGAAAAACCAATTATGAATTTCTCTGTTCTTTTTTTCCACTCACCGTGAATGGTCATGCACGCCTCGAATTTCAAATAACTCTTCAACGACAATGACTGAATTTCATGCACAATTTCGAGGGTATCGCGAGGATAAGACAAAAAGTGAGTTAGCGTTTCGTGTAAGCTCCAAAGACGGTATGTGTGTGTACGCAAGAAAGAGCTCGTTTCTTGGACCAAAGCGTCGAGACAGCTGTCGATTTTGTGCTCTCTGCCCCCGAGAAAAGGGAGCTCGGCAAAACGCATCGTGCAGAAATGCACTCTGGCGAACGGTCCGCGACCGACACTAACCATAAATAACATCTCTCCCGTTTCTGGGACATGTGGAGCATAGAGAGAAGAAGAACGAAGCAAGAGAGATAAAGGGACACGGGAGAGTCGTGCAGTGCGGGTGCGGTAGCAAAGAGAAAAATGCCAAGGATATACATATATATATATATATATATATATATATATATGGACGAAAGAAAAACATTTTTTTGCCCTCAACAACCCCTGTTATACACTCGCGCCCTCGTTCGTTCTCGATTCATCGAAGAACGCAGTGAAGTTCGTGCTCATCGACGATACTGCCGGATTAGCTCATTATCCGTGCGTTATGCTAATCTCCTTCACGCCTCGCTCGATTCAACAACGTGGCATTGATGAGAAAGAGAGAGAGAGAGGAAGGGGAGGAAATTGCGCGTCTCACTGAGTCTTGCACCCTTCGATAAACGCCTAGGGACGCGTGAGAAACCGAGATCGTGTCTATATATGCGAAGCGTTATTATTTGCATGATAGATCACCGTTACAACGAAAATCCGGATCTATATCCGCGTCTTCTCTATATATAGGCATCGTCATCCCGGCTGAGGCTTTATTAACGGCTCATTGGACCTCCATGTGTGACACTTATGCTAACTGCTTTTTGCCCCAGATGTAAACGGAACGATTAAAATGGAACGTTCTACCATTACGCGTGGTTAAATGTAACATCGAGAAAAGTAATAAATTTCAAACTCGATGCCTTGGAATTTTTCTCTATTTACAAAGTCTGCTCTTCGCTCGCCAAAATCTCGGACGTAGATGCGATCTTAAAAAAAAAAAACTTAATAAAAATTCGTTTCTTTGAAAAAATATGTTTTCCTCAATTTTGGCTCGGGCAAAGCAACATAACAAATCGATCAATCTTGGAAATAATCTTCTCGATGACGCGGTATATTTACTAGAAAATGAGTCATATATTGCCGCAGGAAAAACTGAGATTCACGTTTCGAAAAAAATCTATAGTAAATCTATTTTCATCGTGTCCTACATCAAACCAATAGTTTCATCTATCTTTAACAATCCCATACTGAATGTTAACTCACACAGTCAGAGAGAAAATAAATTTATTTTACGTGAGTAAGATTAACCACCCTACTATATTTCATTTGATTCAAACAAATTTCCTTTTGTCCAACGTAATTTTCTTTGGCTCAACAAAATCTGATATAAATTAAATAAATTAATTTTTTCACGATGTGTATAACCCTCGTTTCGTGAATTTTCATCTATCTTTAACAATTGCATATTGAACGTTAACTCTCACACACACACACACACAAACCAAACCAAACAAATTTATTTTACTTGTTTAAAATTAGCAACCCTACTATATTTCATGTGATTCAAATAAACTTCTTTTTGTCCAACGTAATTTTCTTTGGCTCAACAAAATCTGATATAAATTAAATTAATTAATTTTTTCACAATGTGTATAACCAGCGTTTCGTAAATTTTCATCTATCTTTAACATTCACACACTGAACATTAACTCACGCAGGCAGTCAGAGAGGAAACAAATATATTTTACTTGAGTAAAATTAGCCACCCTACTATATTTCATTTGATTCAAATAAATGTTCTTTTGTCCAACGTAATTCTCTTCCGCTCAACTAAATCTGATATAAATTAAATAAATTTATTTTTTCACGTTGTGTACAACCCTCGTTTCGTAAATCTTTCTAATAACTTATAGATTGACTCATGCTGAACAAAAAAAAAAGGGAACCTACATATATACCTATAGACACACCCTTTCAACACTATAAACTCTGTCGTTGATACCGCACGAATGACGTTAGATATATATATATAAATATATATATGTCCAATAATATATTGTATCTAGTACGTCGTAAGCGTTGATCGACGAACACACACATCCTCGGAATACGACTTCTTCTATATTGGTATATACAGTTATATATAAATCCATATACACAATATAGAACTCGGCTGTATGGATACGGATGCGTGCGGGAGCACTTATTTCACAGGCTATAAATATTTCCGAGGGTTAACCGACACGAGGTTCCATAGATTACATCCCCCTTAGCTAATAAATACGTTATTGTCTGCCGAGTGATCTATGACGCTTACAATACATACAGAATTATATATAAATATATATATATATATATATATATATATATATATATATATATATATATATAATTACGTGTATGCGTGTTGCAGCCTCCTCTCTCAAGCTATTTCGGATTCACGAACAGTTTACCCGATACATAGACCAATGGGCACCCTGTCGTTTCTATTATATCTATTATATATAACGCTCGACGTTTCTCTCGCCTAAATCTCTCTCTCTCTCTCTCTCTCATGTTACTATACTGCAGTCGCTTGAGTTTCACTCTCGCTGCACAGCACGTCGAAAGTTAATCGCGTGGCATAGGTCCGCACAATAGAGGCGAGCACGTTGCGGCAACCTCGGAGATATATGTACTGACGAGGGACCAGGGGAATGGTTAGGAGGTGGGGAGGTGGTGCGAAGGGGTGGCTGTTGATGGCTGGCCTGACTGAATAGCTACCTCGATGACTGGGGCTATACTACTTGCATGCATTCCCTGATGCGCTTCACCCATGCGGTTTCCCGATACATTCGATTTGCCACCCTAATTCCAATTCATCCCTCCCGTACACGCAATTGACACTATGCGTTTGTGCGTGTCTATGTGTCTCTCACTAATGGTAATTGTCTCTCCCTTGATCCGTCATATTCTCTTTCCGTTTTGAGAGTCTCTACCGGAGCTCATTAATAATGTAACGCCGACAAATGTCTGATATATTGTAGCGGGGGGAACAGTTGGATCGTGAATTTCACGGAATGATGAGAGATAGAACGGATTTATTTTATTTTACGAAATTTCTCAATCAAAACGAATTTGAGTGAGAACAAAAAAGTTTGACAATGCAATTTCCACTTTGCCTCGCATTTTTCTTTTATCCTTTACAAAATCTCTTCTATGCACAAAGGTACGCTAAGAAATTTTGGCAAAACTTCCATAATGAGGAAGAAAAGTTTATTTCAATTTATCCAGGTTCAAAAGTAGATGGGTTTAAATCAAACACAAGCTGTCTGGAACAAAGATTCATATGAAATGGGACAAATTCATTGTTTCAAATATTCGTAGAGTGAAGAAAATAGATTTTGTATGAAAGGATTTTTTTTTTTCTTCTCAAACACAAATCCATTGAACTCAAAGGAAATCTATATTTTCGGTCATTCTTATACGTCAGTTTTATGGAGTGTTTTTTTTTCATTATTTTTATTAAATACACGCGGAATTATGACGTACCATTGTACAACGTCCATTATCATACTTCGATCTCAAACTCGCTTTTATGTTATACGATCTTGACACCGAGGAAAGAGAAAAAGAGAGAACATATATATTGCGGGTATCGTTCTCGTTAAGGCCGCGCCAAGTGGGAGCCAATGAAAATGGGACTGCGTGAGAAATTCCAATAAATCTCTCCCAAGCTATAGAATGTGTTTTAGCGAGAGAAAGAGTGAGAGAGAGAGACGAAGTAGAGCCGGCACGAGCTGTTATTATTGGAGTTTGATAACGATAATGTTCGCACGAAAGCCGCTATTATCTCGCAATCAGTTTTATATAGGACATGCAGAATGTACAGCGGTTTTCCCGGAGGTATATATACATAAATGTATACAGGCATATTATGGTGTATAATATATTCCAATCGCTTCATCGCGACCTTCGTGTAGAATAAAGAATATACATATATATATGCAAATACCGCGTTTTATGACATCACACAGATAATTACTGGTGATAGATCCAGGCTCCGATTCGTCTGATAAATTTACAAATATAATTCGCGGTTCGCGAATCCGCGAGGGAGTATGATAGATAATAAACACGGCATCGTGGTAATATATTGCGAATGACTTCAATGTAATAAAAGCAAAATTATTTGCCAGAATAATTCGTTCATACGTTCTCGTCTCTCGTTGATTTCAATGTTATCTTTATGTTTTTTTTTTTTCATCTACGCTCTCGTTCGCATGGCAATTGACAATTTTATTAACGAATTGAAAATTATTATATATTTTACGAAGCAACGACACGATATGCTGGTCGCTCTGTAGTGATAAACAGAATTTTTATATTTCGAGATAAAAATACGTATGTGGTTGCTTTTGCGTATGTGTGAATCGTGAACAAATTGCTCTGGAACAAAAAATCTGTTCGTTTGTCCCGATGATATTTTCGGATTTGAAAGCGATGAGAGCGAGAGGGTGGCGCGACAGAGCAAGGGAAAAGAGAGAGAGAGAGAGAGAGAGAGAGAGAGCGAGAGAGATGACGATGACGATGAGAGGGAGAACAGCGAAATAGCATCCGGGTTGCACACACACCACACATTGACAAACTCGAACCCCGCCCCGCTCGAAATCCTCTCAGGCACACCCTTCTCGTGTGGCCATACATCAAGCTTTATTTTTCGTTCCACCCCATAATGCGATAGTGTTGCTTCACGATCAAAATTCATATAAATCCATTTATCACTGTTGACACAGCGCGCGATGCGACCCGGAGCAGGCCCACAACGCTCGTAACGTTTGGTTTGTTCAGAATTGTCCACAGCACCAATGTGATACGATGTATGTACACACGGATAGGGGTTGATCCACGTAAAGTGGATTTTTTTTTTTCACCAAAGAATTGTTTGGGAATCATCTAATTTGCGAATGACGGTCGTCAAAACGATTGAATTCAAAATTTGATAAAATCTCTATGGCATTCTTTAATTAAGAAAAAAAAAGAAAAATGGTCGCTGGAAAATCAAAGTGTGTAAAATTGTGCGTGCATAACATTGTGTGTGCAAATTTGAAGCCCACAACTTAAGGGGTTTGACTACAGTAGAATTTTCAAAAAATCGATGTTTCTTTTGGCTTAAGGGAGGAAATAGGGTTAGACGGTTTAAAAAATCGATTTTTTTTATTTCATGAATTGTTAGTAAAACTATTGAAAAATATGTTCCCGAAATTAAAAATGAAAATTCCGACTCGTTCCATTGTTATAAGCCATTAAGGGTGGAAATAGGGTTAGGACAGCATTTTCTCAATGATTTTCATGAATTTTTTTATAGCATAAAAAATGAATATAATTTATTGAAACTTTGAGAATATTTTATACATATATTTAAGTATATGATATAAAATCTTTGAAGAATTTCCTTGAAAAACTCCGAAGATATTAGCGACCCCATATTGCAGGTCACAATCAGACTCAGCATTTTGCGTACATTCTGGAAGCCGTAATTTTTTTGAACTTACGTACATGCTAGTTTGAAAAGTTTTCAACCAATCGTTTTGAAAATTGGCAGTCACTTTATCATTATTTGAAATAATTGGCAGTCACTATTATCATTATTTGAAATAATTTTTTTTTTGCATATAAAGTTGTAAAAAATGGCAAAAAATCATGCTTCTTTGTTTTGACCCCTGTAAAACATTCAATTTTCTATTTTTTTTATAGCATTTAGGTTCATATAGAAGAGAAACATATAATAAAAGGAAATTCCAACCTCGTTTGATTTTAGATGAAAATTGCGGCTTCCAGAATGTACGCAAAATGCTAAGTCTGATTTCCACCTGCAATATGGGGTCGCTAATATCTTCGGTGTTTTTCAAGGAAATTCTTAAAAAATTTTATAGTATATGCTTAAATATATGTATAAAATATTCTCAAAGTTTCAATAAATTATATTCATTTTTTATACTATAAGAAAATTCATGAAAATCATTGAGAAAACGCTGTCCTAACCCTATTTCCCCCCTTAAGGGGTTTCGCTACGGTAGAATTTTCAAAAAATCGATGTTTCTTTTGGCTTAAACGATGCTCAATCATCATAAAAATAAGTTACTATTCGATTTATAGCGAGGAAACATTTTTTTCTCCGACTTTGAGCGTACAGCGTAAACCTACCTCTGGAACGGCCATAGAGTACCCGAGCGCGCCGCGTGATAAATAACTTCGACAATTTTTACCCGATTGACTAAAATTTTTTAAATTATGTTTTCAATTGTATTTCGCAGAGAAGTACGTACGGCATTTCTGATTAATTAAAAACTTTCTATTTTACGAGCAGTTTTATACGAAGATTTTCACTGGAAATCCACCTTGTCAGTTCAAATGTCTACAACATTCGAATAAAACAATATTATTCAAATGCCGTACGTACTTCTCCTGGTACTCTGATGTAGATTAACGAGAATTTTTTTTTTGTCGTAGGTCAAAAATTGTGGATGCCAAATGTCGAGTCGCGGAGCGCCTCAAAAAAAAAGATACCAAAAGCAAATTAGCAGTAGTCGGCCATTTTATATAACGAAATAAGAAAAAAAAAATTTTTTAACAGCTTGATATTTATACTAAATGGATGTGTAATTAGTTTTATAAATGAATCACTTTTTCATACGAAAAAAAATTGTTAAATGTGCACATGATTTTATGCCCGCTACCGTGCCCATACCCCTTGAACCGTGTTCAATTTATGAACGGACGAAACAAAAAAAAATGACAACAGGGCAGCTTACTGTATGAGCAAAGAAAAATTACCGTGTAATTGTTGTTGAACTGCTCTTTTGTACATTTTTTTTACCCACTATCAGCAAATTACACTGGTCGAAAAAATTTCATTGGTAAAAAATGTTTCCACTTCAAGTGGAACACCCCATATGCATACATATATATTTATTATGCATATATATATACTAATATACATAGTGTACGATGTTTGGAGCGCTGCTGGTTTTGCCGCAATCGAAAAAAGATACAGGTTTCGCATAAACGCATCCACATGGGAGCTTTCGATATTCCCTCCTGTTCACCCGCCCTCTTCATGTACCGTTTGTAACTAACTATAAATTGGCCGAGTGCACCGGTATTCAACGGGATGTTGCGCGCACACAAGCCGCTTGATGACCCGCCCCCCGTACCGCACGTGTGACACGCTCGACGAGTTTACAATTATCCGTAATCGTGAGTAAAATCCCACGAGTAATCTCGACACAACGACGACGAGTTTACGCACCTGTGCGTTGTCGAAACGACAAAATAATTTTCAATAATTTAGACCCACTTTATCATTCGAATGTACGAGTCTCTTTCGTAGTTTAACAGTTTTTTTTTCTTTTTTTTTGCCATAGTAATCAAATCGAGCACAATTACGAATAAACTTTGTCAGGATACAAAAGGGATTTCGTTTATTTCACGAGGTAATGGTTTTTTTTTGTTTATGGACATCGAACCGAGCTACAACCAAATTTTCAGACTTCCTCGTTTCTGTTTACTGTCGAAAAATAATAAATATCTTATATCAATTAATCGAAAGAGCACAAGTATCATCCACATTTAGAAATGAGAAAAAATTGTAATCTTAAATCTTTATAAAATTATTTTCATTATAAATGCAGATTCAATTTTCCATGAATAGAATAAATTTCACGATTGTATATTAGCTGCGTAATACTTTCCAAAAGTGACATTATGTTACTTCCATCCGCCTGAGACGATAATAATTTTACATGTTTTATTTTATTGCAAAGCACTAAAAGTCATCGGCTATAACTTTTGTCATTAATATCCTCAAGATAAATTTTTGCTACCTCGTAGTAATAGATAGAGGAAGTCTTGCGTTGAAGTTCTTTTTCTCGAGTCTTTAATGCTGCCAATGTGTTAAAATTCTGCCAGAGCGTCGTAAAATCACATTTGAAAAAATTGTCCGTAGGGATGTTTGTGTGCACGTTTGTTGAAATGTTCATATCTTGAAAACAGTTTGAGCAACAGCAAAACGATAATTGAACGATCGTTATAGTATTGAATTCGGCGAGAACTCATGAAACGGTTGTGAGATTATGAAATTTAACATTTTTCGACAAATTTAGAATTGAAAATACTAACAAGTTGCAAGTTGAAAATGGAAAATAGCTTCCTCGAAATTTCACACCAATTCTCAAAAGGCTTCCTCGACGAAGAAGCCAAAATTGAGAAACATAGTTCAACTCGTGAAAGGGAGTTTGACCGCATTGCGACTTTTAACAGTTTGCAGTTGTTTTGAAAGTATTTACTCTCTCGATGTTTATTTTAGTAATAATAAAAGTTGGTATTATTACTATCTACAGTTGGAAATGATAAACTCAACCAACGAGTGGCTTTACACGCCACCAAACAGAAATAATTGCTTGGTACATCGAAATTCGCGTTCCATGAAATTGCCGGATCTCTAATATACTCGTACGTGTGTACGTCAACGACAAAGGAGCATGAGCATCGGATCGAGCGATTGTTGAACGGTACCGCTATCGAGGACATCTACGTTAGCACCTGCGATTAAGCGCGTCAGAAATTGCCTGGTTGCAATGTGTCCAATTGAGGCATTTGACATTGAGTGTGTCGTTGCATGCATATGCATGATATATATATGTATATGTATATGTGTATATATATATATATATGGATGAGCTAGCACGAACGCATGTCCAGCGGCTTTGACGAGTGAATGTCTACCTGAAGGGTACGATAGTTTAGTAAATGGTGTACAGCAGTCTAGTGTCCTTAAGCTGCTCGTGAAAAACGACAAACACCATTAAAAGAGCAAAATGTGCTGAACAAAAAAAAATGCTGATTGATATATACGCCATAAAATGACAAATCCCTTTTCCATTTTCATCAAACATTGACGATTCAGTGTGAAGGTAATCCGGTCGTTATAAAACGAGAATTAAAAAAAAACCCAATGGCGTGTTAAAGAGGATTGAACGTTTTAATCTCCTCGATTATCCCACAGGTAGAAATAATGCCATCAAACTATGAAAGGGTCATTTTTGTCGGTGCTGTTTAGCAGTGAGGACAAAAAAGATAAAGAAGACATTGGAACGGGAATTTAGAAAAAAGAGTTGGTAACGAATGTTTTACAACTTTTCATTCCCTCATTCAATCTCTAAGCTCGGCCTCTCGTCGTTCTTTTCAGTAAAAATTTCACTGACAACGAAATCCACTCTTGGGACGTCGACGACGTTTTGAACAAACACACACACACACACACACACACACACATACACAAAACCCCTCGTTTACTGGAGCGAATTAGGTTTGTATATACAATCATTCAGTCGGCAACGTGGATATATAAAAATAGTTCGTTCTCCTAGGCCTCTGTACACCGATGTCAGCACAAAAAGAACGTTTGGACAAAAAAAAAGTCGGATAATTATACAGTGCTCTCTCCGGCGGCGCGTATCCCTCTAACTAACGCTAATAACGCCGCTAATGCTCTTTCCGAGAGGAAACAAACCCACGTAACTAACAACCATGGGCCATTCAGAAATGTCGTTGAGACTCTCGTTCAACCTTGCCGAAAGTAGCAGGTACAAACGTGAAAGTCGGATTTACTTTATTCGAATAAACGTTTAGTGCAATAAGAAAAAAACATTTTTTTGACATTGATGGAAACTCATTTAGGTTCAATCAAATTTATTACAAGGCCCAATAATACGTTTTGCAAATTGGCCAGATCATTTTATTCGATGCAAAAGATCTTTTTATTCGACAGAACTTAGTCAAAAATAATGTTCACACATTTTAGTCTCTCCTTGCAATGTTTTTACTTTTTATAGCTCGTTTTATTCATTAAACAATGCTCGAACAATTCACTGATGTATATAGATTTGATAACAGTAATTGTTCGAAAATTGAAGTATTTTCTTTGTAGCGAAAATGAATAATAATTTAAGTTAATTAGTAAAATCAATATTGATCACCGGAGCTACCCTCTTATAAATCCCATGTTTTTCATTCGAATATACTTTATTCAGATCGAACATTGTGCTAAAACTACTTCAATATAAATCGCATAATTTCTTTTTTCCTCGGTCAAAACATTGAATAGTTAATTACAAACTGAACACATTTTCCATAATGCTTTTATTCTATAATAAAATGTTCATTGCAAAGAGAGTTCCGGGACAACCCGTCTATTCGTTCACATCCGTGGACAAAATTATTGTCCAGTCGCGTCGGGTCGAACGCAATAAAATGTGAAATATTGAAAGAATAGAAAATATGATATTTTTGGATCAACTCGCTTTGGCAAACACAATACCGGCTATTTCAAAGGTGTGCATTATTGCTGTATCTCGATTGTCTGTCGTAAAACGTAATTATTTTTTGTTGCCATCGTAAAGCAATAAAAACTCCACTAAAGCAACGAATGTTTCGACAAAGGGGCTGCGTTTGATGACGATGCGCGCGAGTTACAACCGAGCTGCTATACAGTTATTTCAGCTGTATACAGTGATTCGGCATTTTACAAATGCGAAAACATAGGAAGTGGAGTACTCACAAGTATATAATTATTGGATACTGCAATGAAAAGTAGCTTAAGGCTCATCAGAAAGTACCATCAACAGCGTAGTGGAATTACCGCTCTATATCCTCACCCTAAATATTGTCATTTAAAAAAAAATTAATTAGGTTGATATTTCAGAAAAAAATAAAAGTTTACGATAGGTAAAATTGATGAACGCGGTTTGTGAGATTTAGCGCTTTCCCCAAAAACTCGAGATTGCTTCGGAACAATAAAGATCAATTACAGTTTTTCTTACCGTCAAACGATGTTTCACGTAAAGTTAATGAAAATCATGTTCACGTGTCGTCGCTCTTGATAATTACAAAGTCAATTCATTTGATTAAAATAAAATATATTTTGCTCATAATTGCGCGATTGAAAATTTAGTGAAATATTTTCACTACTCGACGACTGGTTATTTATTATATTGGAAAAGACAATTTTTCGTTTATTTCGTTGGCAGAGCACGCGACAGAAGAATTACTGTTCTCGAGTTTAAATGTATAGTTATGACTGACAATTAGCACAAATGCAAATCTCGTTAAAGCGATTGATGAGGGGTCAGTTAGTTTTTCCACAGCGGGTGGGATGCTGCATGAACCCGCCACGTTTGACGAGGGTTCCTTTTCAGACCGGAGTCAAGTTTTGCCATGACGAATTTGAGCCCGAGAGAAAGTCTTACGCGCTTGACATAAGAACATATATTTTTCCAAGTGTCCGAAACCGACAGCTGCCGGACTCGGAAATACGCCTTCATGACATTTTAGCTTTATGAAATAAAGAGACGTTTCCCATCTGTATATATAAATACATGTACCAAGATGTTTATAAGCCTGATATGACATTCTACAAATGTTACGGTTTCGGATCTCTTTGTATCAAATTTAATTTCAACCGATAACATTTTCTTGTGACAACGCACAAATGTGTGGATAAGGCAATAAATACCAATGACACGAACGCTACAGCACAAACTACATAATATTGCGAAAATAAAGATACAATTTTGAAACTTGTACATCGTTTCCTTCTCGATTTCCAAAATTCACAAATATCCCTCTGCGAGAAAGGGACTTTTTTTCAATTAGTCGTTCTCATGGAGGATGTAAAAATTCGAAAATGAGGAAAAAGCGATCTGCAATGTTCAATTTCCACCTTATTTTACCGTTTTTACTCTGTTGGATGTGTTTAGCGTAAGTTTGAAGGCCGGAATGATTATTCGCAAAATTCAATATTTTATAAAATCTCAACAGTTTCGTCGATTCCCACAAAATTTTGAATTAAACATTTCGTAACGTTAATTTATCTGTGAAAAAAAATTACACATTAATGACTTACTCCAATTGAATGATCAACGGACATTTTTCGGAAAACATGTTATTCATAAATAACAAAATATCTCATTTCATAAAATCCGAGCGGTTTGTTGCCAAATTCAATTCCAAACTTGACTTCTACTTGTGTAAAAAAGATTTGACTCGATATCTCAAAAAATTGTAAAAGTTACAGCGATCGCGGATATTTTTTTGAAAAATTAACAGGTAATTCAAGCACGAATTAATACAAATATCGATAATTGCTAATTGACGTATTAATTAACGAATTAATCCAACAAGAGGTAATTATTATAAATAATTTAATTGCGCAGGAAACGAACGTATAACGTTATTCGGTAAATAATTTCCAGAAAGATGAAAAAAAAAAAAAAACGCCACGATACATCCAGTTAGATATCATGGACAAGATATATGTGATCAAGAGTTCTTTTCATATGGATTTCTTTTTTGGTTCTGTTTAAATATTGACTCACGCTGTTTGGTGACCCCAATCGCTTTCGTCTAATCATAAATCATTTAATTCACGAAAAACCCATTCATCTTCTTTCATTGAATAAATAATGAAAAAAAAAAAATTAATAACATGAGTCACAATTCTCAGTGTTGGACCCGGGACGTTTACCTCACTTCTTCTTTTTTTTTTTTCTTTCTCTTTGCCTTTAACACCTGTGTACTATATATCCAGATGGCACATGACAAAGTGCTACGCAGCATATACATTTATACTCAATACTTATCACCGAATGATTCATCGTTATAAACGGCCCATTTCCTTGCCTTCCCCCTCGCCCTCCGGCCGCTGCCGCGCGGCGTACCGTAGACGATTGCCGATGAGATAATAGGGTCGACAATTATCCGAATGGAAGCTCCGGTTTGCGCTTAGGTTGCACGGAACGGTTTCACCGGCGATAGGTATGCTATATATATAAACGTACAGGTGTGGGTGCAGAGGCGTTTGCAGCTATCATGCTCCGATTGTGTGCGCGAGAAAGAGAACGACGTGCCGAGTCGCGGATAACAAGAGCGGGGGTGGCGAAGCCGGTACTCGCAAAGTGTGGGTATGCGATGGTAGGAAGGGTAGGGAGAAAAGCAGAGAGAGAGAGAGAGAGAGACAGTGAGAGGTACCAAGGGGCTTCGTGCAAGTTGACACGTCGTTGGCCGGGTCGGTTGCGCGCTCGGCAAAAGTGTCGGCGGGGCGCGAACCGACAACGACCGCCGGGACACGACCGACACCGTGTCGTGGCGATGTGGCGGCCGACAGAGGGGAAGGAAGTCCAGGAACCACGTGAGAAGATAGGGTGGGGGAGCTTCCCGGGGGACTAGTTGGAGAGGGGGGCCTAGTAAGAGAGAGCGCGCGCGCGAGAGAGAGAGGGCGAGAGCGAGAGTGTACCGAGTCAGCTGAGGGGTGGGAAGAGAGCGCGCGCGCGGCTCGTGAGGTTCGACGCGAAAGTGGAAGACAGTCGCGACTCGGAGCCCGTCACGTGAATCTCGTTCCGCCTGTGCTACATTGTTTCCCGTATAGTCTTCTCTACCTCTGTACGAAATTTCGCCAAGAAATAAATGAATTAAAAAAGAAACGAGTGAACAAACCGAAAGCAAAGGCACCAAAATACGAGAATACAAACGAGTGTCAAGTGTGATTTGTATTCGTGAATTTTCAAGTACTTTGTGAGTTTTTTCTTTCGTTGATCAGAAGTTGTTTTTTTTTTCTTTATTCTCCGTCCCACAATTATCAGGGGAAGATAAGAGAAATTCGTGATCTCATGTGAACTGAGCTTGTTTGTGATTGGTTTTTTTTTTTTTTTCGTTTTCGTTTTTCGTTGAATTTCATCGCGACGAATGGCCTCGGCCGTTACAGTGTTGCTCGAGTGTGAGGACTGATCTATCAACCACACACACTCGGTCAGTTAACAACAATAATAATACATACATACATACACACATACTAATGTTAATAATAAATTAGTAACGTATTATGCTCGTTGATTTATCGTGTGAGTTGTGTACATGGCTGTGTTATAATCGGTGAAATATTGAGTGTTGAGTGCGAGGCGAGTGAAGGGTGCAAATATAAGGGAGAGAAAAACAAAGTAACAAAAAGAAAAAAGATTAGAACGAATCGTCGGAAACTTCTGTTAAGAGAACGAAAAATAAAAAATGCTGACTTCCAGCGCGAATCAGTATCTCCGTCCGGAATACCTCACACCGCTGCCAACTACGGTTAGTACACCGTTTAACGAGTCATTTTAAAGCTCTGTCTACTCTTTCATTTATAATAACTCGTGTACTCCAAAAGGTATTTTGGAGTGAGCAATAATTTGCACTAACGAGGGCTCTAGAATAGATTGCTACCAAACAAATTATCAATCTATAATGTACGGTTATTATTGAAAAAAAAATTGAAATTCGATGGAATTCACAAAAAAAAGTTTAATCGTATGAAACACAATTGTTTACTTTCAATATTTCATCTGAGGTTCATAACTACTAAGATGTGAATCTCACGATGTAGGAAGATCGATTTATAAACTAGTTGTTCAATTTATAAATGAAACAACTAATTCTCTCTTAATGTTAAACACAAGTCGAGCACAGACTATTTGTTTCCAATAAAATCTATCTGGCAGAATCCCAAATTGCTCAATAATCTATAGTTAGGATTTTGTTCTAATCAATTTTATATTCATACGAACAGGATCTTTTTTATATACAAATAGATCGATTTTGCTCGTATACTAGTTATTTGATTTTTTTAAATATTAAACGATGGAACCGGTTCTTCATCCCGAATTATTTATCGATTTTTCGGCGAAAATCTTCAAAAATTTCATTTAGTTCTTCTAAGAGAACGCAAAGTAAGCATCGGTGTGAGAGAAAGCGGTAAATTTGTCATTGAATATATTTCGGAGAATCGATATGAAAAAAAAAAATATATATATAATCCCACGTTGATATTTTTCTCGTTCTCGAGGTACCGAGAAAGAGAAATCGAGGGTGATAGATCGAATCGATTCGAGACATTTTTAAAGTTTATTTTAATCGTTTTATCGCCTACCTTTAAAGAACAAACTGTCGAGACGAATCGCAAATGTTATTTGGATCAAGGAAAAATCGATATCGCCAGGCAGATCCCGACAACGATTTCCGCACAATTTGCTTTCCCTACTACGAAAATTCGCTCGAGTCAAGTGTACCATAAGTGCAGTAACTCTCAGTAGAAACGGCCGTTCGTGAACGGACCCGAGTTTAGAACGTTCCGTGAATAGCCGGGGGCGCGAGTTGATGTAATATAATCGACGTTTCTCCCCTTAACCTCTCGTTCATTGCTCCATTTCGCGGCCCCTAGATCCGCGATAAACATTCAATGCAAGAAATTCTCTAAATATTTATATCCAAGCGCGTAGATAATACAAGATTTTTTGTTTTCCTCTCCACACTTTCGTACAATCCGACGAGACGGAATAAAGTCGAATTTTGGTTGTTTTACGTATACATTATACAGGCGCGAGCAGCGATAGCTGTTATACGAAAAAAACATTTGAAATTTCTTCACGCAACGCTCGTCGTTGTCGTGAACGAGAAAGAAGATTCTGCGTAACGCATGCAAATGGTCGAGTTTTACTGAGGTTTCGCGGTGTTACTCGAAGAATCTTCGCGGTCGCATATATTTAATCCCGGGTCTCGTTTGCATCGAAATTTTAGAACACGCGGACGCGGCTCTCATTCGTGACTAGCCTTACGAAAATTCGTTCCAAACGAAGCATGTGCCCCAAACGCTTATAATATACACAGCATACATATACATATTTCTTGGTTACTTCGTTAACGGCTCATTAATGTTGCATGACGTATATATACATACATATACGTATAACGTTCCGTCAACGTCTCACCGAGACCCGAGCCATTTCACTTCCATTATAACGAACGACGTTCGAACCGACCCCCACGACCACTAAAACTTCGGCAAACTATTTCGGGCGTGCATCAGCAAAACCTGGCAAGACTTTTAGCAGCAGCGTGCGCTCTCGTCGCGCTTTATATGCGTCGCATAAATCAACCTCACCGAGCTCGCGGTAATACACAATGAATATTTTTCCATTTCATAGGTGTACCCGAAGAATGACTCGTAGGATCTATAAATATATTGTTCGTTGTTTTAAATCGCGATGTTAAACCCGCTAGAAAGTTTCTAGAGTCATTACACATCCAATGCTCAATAAAAATTCTTTGGATACTGATCGTTATAAAACTCGGATTATCCTTTTTTTTCCCCGTTAAACTTCGCGTTCACCGAAATCGTATCGTTAATTAATGTGCCCACGTTGATGATCGAACGAAAACGTCTCGCCAGCCAGTTACTTAATATACATTTGTCAGCTTGTTTGCTCGCGAGAAACGCGTCTGTCCCGCTGTGTATAAAATTGTAGAACGCCAACTTTAGCCCGTCGAGGAAATTAATTTGTCGTCGTGGATGAGATATCTCGATGGCGATTCGGCAGACTTGGCAAGAGATTCACGACAGGAGCGGGGGGGGGGGCAGGACGGGGAGGGTAGGGAGAAAGGATTAGGAGGCTGCGCGAACGCGAGAAGTCTATTAACGAATTGTCAGTCAATCGTCAGAGATGCGAACATACAGATGTGAAGACATTTACTCGCGGAATCGCGTCATCGCCATGTTATAGTGTCAAACACATCCGGTTATCGTTATACATATTTACGAGAGCTCTAGCATATTGAAAGATTGTCCTCGATCGAACGAGCATTTATCGCGAAATATTTACGGATGATTCGTGACAAAATATGATTTCTTTTTTTAGCGAACAATCATTTCGAAATAATGTTGATAAATAATAATGTTTCTTTTGAGAGAATAATGAATCCAAATTTTTGCTTTGTTTATTATTACGAACAACATTGTAACGAGTATATTGATGTATCGTATGTGGTTGTATAATTGCGTCGCGGAAAAACACACTCGACACACATGGCCTCGTTTTATCGACAATTTTTTTAAACATCGTTGCGTCCCGTATTTTTCGATAAACACTCTCGGGGATATTGCAACCACGGCACACCACCAGGCGCGCTTTGTCATTTCAAATGTTTATATTATCATCGTAAATGCGCGATTATTTTCAGCGTGTACCCGCAGTTTTCGTGTAATAAAAAAAAATAAAGAATATATTATTAAATGTCACGTTGCGTTATCGAATATTGAGCCCGCAGTGATTCAAATCGCGGCTTCGTAGAAAAAATATATATAGTAACACGCTCTAGCGAAGTTCCCATACCTCTCTTGCGGGATTTTTATCACTCATACTTTATGCATGTGTCATAAAGCTCTCTGTCTTTCTCTCTCTCTCGTCCCGCCCCTCTCGACCCTCCGGAGCCCCGTTTCGTTTCAAAGGCGTTCCGACGTTTTAACGCGACACACTCGACGACTATAAAGTGGAAAAAATTATTATTCCTTTGAAACTCAATTCTCCTCTTCTTCGTCCTGGCTCTACACACAAGAGCCCTGACTCTTCGGGGGATTGCACAAAAAAAAAAAATCTTTCAGTCTATTGCGAAACCATGAATAATCAGTTTTCCACTTGAGGAATAATATAGCGGTCGAGACTATTTTTTTTTTCATTTCTTCTTCCATTCGTCGAATAAAATATCATTGGACCATGAAAAAAAAAGAAGAAAATGTATGTTCAAGAACAATAAAATCGAGTGGCAACAATACCTGCGTCGTTTGTAATGGACCTTTTGTTCAATTGTTCCTAAAGTTGTGTCAAATAAATTGGTATTGAGCGAAAAAAAAAACGATTTGTTTGATTTGTTAAAAAGTCTTCAGTCGAAGTATTTTATTTATCAATGTTCCAACGTATACCCCCTTCAGGGTTTTTACGTATGACCCTTCCCAATTCCATTTTTCCATTTTTTTCATTTTTTTCACACCTATCACTCCCTATCTGCACTCCGCTAAGCTAACCAAACTTTCATTGCGCCCGTAAACGTCTCAGCTACACTGTATCGTATTTTCCGTGGACAGACGGAAACTGCCGAAAACCTGTGTCGATAAAGACGGCGCTGTTTTTACCGTTTCAGTTGTATTACCATTAGAGACTGAGAAAAATTGTCTCTCGTTTAGTATTCGGCGGGCCAGCCGGTGCACGGCTGAGCGATCACCCACCCAAGTAGTGACCGTGGTCAAAGCTCCTTAACTTGGGTGATCGCCAGAGCCACGCTCCGACCGCTCTTCCACTGTTTTCGGTCTATTTAAGGTAGTAGTCTGGTAACTTAAGCCGATTTTCATGTCTTTTTTGGAGGGCGTTTTTTTGTAGAAAAATAAAAATGAATCGTTTTGGATATTTAGGATATTTTTATTTACATATTAAAGATACAAAAAAAATTTTTTCTGAAAAAATTTAATAGTTTATTATTATTATTATTATTGATCGAAGTTGGCACCTCGAAGTTGGCAGCCCGGGTCCTAACTTTTTTTCTACCGAACCGATTAAATTCAAATTTTAACAGACTACTCTACACACTTATAGTTCTCGTCGGAACTACCGAGAAATTTGTTCACCCCTAACTTTTTATTTTACAACCCCTTCTTTGCTAAAATAGAAGGACTTTTTTTTCCAAAGTCCGCCATTTTGTTATTTATCCATGAAATTTAACTTCAGTAGTTCCGACCAGAACTATAGGTGTGTAGAGTGGCCTGTTAAAATTTGAAAGCAATCGGTTCGGTAGAAAAAAAGTTAGGACCCGGGCTGCCAACTTCGAGGTGCCAACTTTGATCAATAATAAAAATAATAATAAACTATTCAATTTTTTCAAAAAATTTTTTTTTTGTATCTTTAATATGTGAATAAAAACATCCTAAATATCCAAAACGATTCATTTTTATTTTCCTACAAAAAACGCCCTTCAAAAAAGACATGAAAATCGGCTTAAGTTACCAGACTACTATCTTAATCAAAGTATTACATTTCTTTAATGAACTAAACGATTTCAATGAACGTCATGAATTTCACTTGTATAATATCGTTGATTGTAATTAAAATTTATAGAGGTCGATAACTCTTTCCGACTGTGTTACGTGTCATTATTATTACCCCCCCCCCCCCCCCCCCCCATCCGAGTCACCATAACGGAAGTGAGTTCAGCTTTATCGATCCGTGTATGAATTAAGTTTCGAAGTATTTGACCCTCTCGTTGACCCCGTTGGCTCGCGTTATAGAATAGACAAAACGTTATAACCGCTCGGGTTGTTAGGAATCCACGACCGCGACTATGCGCAACTATATACGGGGACGTTTGCCAATTCGCCAGGCAAAACACACTTTGAAGATATCTCAGCCGTAACGCGTGCATTTGGTCGTTAACGATCTCGCACTCCTTCAACGTATATACCCTCCAAGTTGGTCATCTCATTCCTCTTCTCGTCCTCGCAGCAACACACTCACATACTCGCACGCAGAGAGAGTGCCCAATTAACATAATAGCTTAGTACATTTCTCCGTTCTAAAGCGTTTCTAACGGTACTTCTATCTTGTGTAATTGCAGTTGGACGCCAAGAAGAGTCCGCTCGCCCTTCTCGCCCAGACCTGTAGTCAGATAGGCGCCGATCCGCCAAACGGAAAATCGCTACTCGGCACATTGGACAGTGGCAAGACCGGTAAAAATTCGAAATCATCGAGCGAACAACAGTCACGAGAGAAATCATCGCCCGCATCGGGTGGACTGTCGACCTCGCAATCGTCAACGGAAAGCGCGAGATCGAGTTTCAAGCCTTACGAGTCCTGTTTGGGAAGAGAAAAAGCCTCGAGTCCCGAGGAACAGAGAGCCGCGTCTAGTCATTCGGCTTCCGGACGTTCGAGGACGCCGGGTAGCAAGAGGTGTTCGAGCAATCAGAGCGCATCTTCGGCTCGCGCGGTAACGCCACAGGGACGAAGAACAGTGACCCCTAACGGCGAAGTGACAAGAGAGTCACCGGCTTCGAGATCCGTTAGTGCAGCAGCAGCAGCAGCAGCAGCGGCAGCTTCCGAAGCATCAGCGTCGTCACAAGCGCAATCGGCTAGTCCAATGCAATCGAAATCGGCTTACAGTCCAGCCGGAGTATTGGCTATGACTGATCCATCGATCAAGGATCTCCCGCTGGGCACATTCAAGCCAGGCTCGACAATGCCAGTCTCAACGTCCGCCGCTTATCTCGGTTATCCGCCACAAATGCCGATCGACGTTATGGCAAGTTCCCTCATGTCGCAGCATCACGCCGCGCTCAAGAACGGTCTGGCGAGCAATCCTTATCTAAGCTACGCGCGAATGAAGACGAGCACGGGTGTCGACACTCTCGTGCCGATTTGTCGCGATCCTTTTTGCACCGGATGCCAATTAAATCCGCATTATCTCGCGTCGTCATCGGCCAGCGCCAAAGTACCAACGAGTACAGCCGGTTCATGTCCGGCTGGTTGCGCCCAGTGCGATCATAAAACCACTAATTCGCCGTACGCACCAATGAGCGCTCATACCGCTGCGGCTTACGCGCACGCCCAATTGGCAGCTCTCGCGGCCGCCTCTCAATTGCCCTACGTTTGCAATTGGATCGCCGGCGATACGGCTTATTGCGGCAAGAGATTCTCATCGTCGGACGAACTTTTGCAACATCTGCGAAGTCACACGAGCGTTTCGGCCGGTGATCCGTCAGCAGCTGCGGCACTTTCGCTTCTATCACCACCTGGCTTACCACCGACGCATCCACTACTATCAAGAACTTATCCGACACCACCGTTAAGTCCTTTGGCTACAGCTCGTTATCATCCTTATGGAAAACCATCGCCACTAATGCCACCCTCGTTGTCGTCCCTCGGACTTGCTCTGCCACCTCATCATCCGGCTGCTGGCTTACCGCCCTATTTCTCCCCGTATTCATTGTACGGGGGACCACGTCTTGGCGCTGCTTCGGGAATGCATCCCTGAGTAATTGGCTATTACGAGGGATAAGATGTGGATCTTTTCGGTGGCGAATCCCAGAGAAGGCTTGTTGTACAAACGGGCACCTCGGGAAACCAACGTTTAACTGTGATTTTTCGTGCGAAGCTATGACCGCAACCGTGTTTTGCGTTTGGAGATTGTCGATAATTGCGTGAGTGTCTGTGTGTGTGGATGCCTCGCTAAAACGAGCATGTGCATGATGACGCAACGTTTGTTCGCGCGAGCGAAAGCGTGCGTGAATAGGAGAACGATGTGCCCGCGGATGGTATATATTTCGTGTATAACGTTCGTTAGAACCTGTTGATAATCCTGACGTAATTTTCACGGGGTCTCGTCGATCGCGAGAGTAGCAAGATCGCGACAACTGGTATTTTGGGGTTTTCTTTATCGATTGGACGGTGTACCCTAGACTAATAAATTCTGTCTGAAATGAAAATAGTGTTTTGTCGCGTGAGAGAACAAAAAATCGTTTCAACACTACCGCGTGAATCTATACGCTACGTTATTTTCTCGATTATGTCGGGAACAAAATCACTTTTAGCAACGGATCACATTCGTTGCAATTTCATTTTCTTTGGTACATGAATGCGCATCATTCGAATCGTGAAACTATTGGCAATCATTTGGCAACAAAATCATTGCAAATAATTGTTTCGAGGAAACAACAATGACTTTCAAATAATTAAGGATAATTTTTTATAATTATTCTTTTACGAAGAATTTTAATGTTACATTTTCTTCGGTACAATTATGAAGAATAATTTTGTTGAAAGATTACTTTGAATACTTTTCGTATTCGAATGATGCCCATTTCCGATCGCATTTCAAGCTCTCCTTTCGTTCGTACGCGATCGCGAAAAAGCCGATTGGGCGATATGATTCAATATACGGCTTTATAATATATCGATCGAGATACGTTGTTGTGGTCTCCCATCGTCGCGCGTTTACTATCATCGTAACTGATCTGATGTAATCGGTCTATGTGCACTATTTATAAATTATATATTCGTATTCTATTGTAATTACTGTAAATTTGTTCATAGTCGCATATCCGTATGCCTTTTGCGGGGTCAATGAATATGACGATGAAAGGAAAAAAAAGAAAAAAAAAAACAAAATGAAATGCGAGCGAGAGAGACGATGAGCGAAAAATAATGGATTTAATTATGAGGATACGAGATGTTGGTGACGACGTGCTATCGATAATTCAGCGTCTATTTTTGCGTAACCAAAGTTTTTAGTATCGATTGTTAGATTTGTAGCGCGACGATAGCGTGTTACGTGTATTACAATGACGGTGATGTAATTGAGAGAGAAAAAAAATAGGATGTGAGAGAGAGAGAGAGGGAGAGAGATAGAGTAAGAGTGAGAGGACACGCTGACAACAACTATTACATATAAATATTACTTATTTAAAGAAAATATCGATTGTATATAGATTTATTATTCTCAAACAGTAACTATTTGCCACGTGGCATTGTGAATGTCCCAAGACACTTGCTCACAAAGTACTTCACCCCCCCCCCCCCCCCCCGCCCCCTGTTCTTATATATATGTTAACGATGAAATATCCTTGTGTACCTGCGTCTAATCATCTTCTATAACGTGAAATATTCAAACTACATTTATGCGGCCGTACGAAAAGTTCCCCCCTCGTCATTACGAAAAACTAATAAGAATATACCGACGAATCAACGAGATCCCAAATTAATAATCAACGATTGGTCTTCATTGTTTCCACATTATTGTTATTTAACGTTTATAGAATTTTTGTTTTCTTTTCTCTCTCTCTGTTCGATTGTCTTTGAAACTGAAATACAAACAGCCCCTTTTCTTACACGAGCTTCGATCTGTTATATATTTCCCTCTGATCCCGTTTACCACATCTCAAACTCAAGATCCTGGCCACTATGGGAATTGGTGGGTCTCTCATGGTGGTCGGGATTTTGAAGAATTGTTAATATCTCAAAGTGTCTACGTGCAACGGAAAATATTGCAACTGGAAATTGATTAATAAGCAAATTCAACGAAATAGAAACGTGGAAAGCATACTTTGATCAATTTTTTCTTTTTAAACGTGAATAATTTGTAATAAAAGTTATCTCGAAAAATTATACTATTAGAATGATTGATCAGATGATTATTGTTACATGAAGGATAACCGTATATTTGAATCATTATTTTGATTTTTTTCTTTTCACGAAGAAGAGGAAGAAGAATCGTTTATAATTATTTTCTCAGATCACTTACTGCGACGAGTGCACATTCGAATCGTCCTCATTCGTGATGCACAAATCAATGATTAATGTTTTTTTTTACCGAGTAAACCACGCAATTTCCGTCATCCGGCAAAGAGACATAAAAAAAATGAATAAACGCAAACTAACTTCTGACGAGTATAAATCATCGTGCTTTATATACACACCTATCACCGTTCGTGCGGAAACATAAATGCTTCATCGGGATTATTAATTACCATTCGTTTGTTGACGCGAGATAAGAATCTTTTAACGTTTCTTACTCGTTTTTTTTTTGTTCACTCGTTCGTCACGGTTTTTTCGTTGTTGTTGTTCTCGAATAATCATTAATTTTCGATCGATACTTCTTTGGGTTCTCTCTTTGACGAATAATTTACCGCGTAACCACGAGATTGCACTTATTACAGTCGTTCTTCTCGTTCGACAAAGTCACTCGGCAACTTCCGCAAACATTATCCCAGACGGTTCGAAACGTTGTGTTGCGGGGCAACGTGTGTTGCAACAGCGAACAGTGAGTAATTACGCTCGTATACATGTATCACGGAACATTGTGATTAATAATACACCGGCGGAGTGAATAATCGTCCGCGGACATGCAACGATAACACTCGCTCGTTAAATTACGATTGTGTGAGTTTTCTCAAGCATTACCCATCGTATAAGACTAATAGAAACCTCTTTTTTTTTTGCTTCCTCACAGAGGTAAGCTTTGTTATCGTAATCTATTTCATTTTTTTTGCAGTATCTGACGTAGACTTTTTATAATTCATAAATAGTTTGTAACTGAGCTGCAATTTTACGATATTTGAATCATATTTTATTTATTATTCTTACCGTATTTTTTCTAATTACTTTTTCTTCGCGTTTCACGATCGTCATAAGCAAGGTGCCATTAAGCGTTTACTAGCCGTACAGTCATGTCGAAAAGAATAATTAATTTTAAAAAATGATGCAAATTCGAAAATTCCATATTTGCTTCCTCATCATTTTTGCACGGTCATAAAATGTCCTCATTGAGCAAGAGGCTCTTTCTATTTGTGCGCCGTCGTAGACGAATCTTCCCGTATGTTCAAAGGTAATGTGTGAAGTTTGATTGATTTTTTATGGATTCATTAAAAAATCGAAAATACCATAAATTTAGAGTGCTTTTATCGGTATTCGATAAATTTAATACCAAATATCATTGGGAAATTTTGACTCGATCTTCGAGAAATTGCGCGAGCTTCAACAAACGGCTGTAGCGATTTTTCGAAAAATTCAAAAATTCGTCAAACCAAAAGGCCTCGATCGATATTCTTCAAATTCAATGGCAAACCATACTCGATGGTTATACATTTTTACAGAAAGTTTCAGCGTGATAGTCCAAAAATTTCACGAGTTACGCTCTTAAGGGGGGAAATAGGGTTAGACGGTTCAAAAAATCGATTTTTTTTAATTTCATAAATTGTTAGTAAAACTATTGAAAAATATATTCCCAAAATTTTAAATGAAAATTCCGACTCGCTCTATTGTTATAAGCCATTAAGGAGGGAAATAGGGTTAAGACAGTGTTTTCTCAATAATTTTCATGAATTTTTTTATAGTATAAAAAATCAATATAATTTATTGAAACTTTGAGAATATTTTATACATATATTTAAGTATATACTATAAAATTTTTATACATATATTTAAGTATATACTATTAATTATTAGCGACCCCATATTGTTTGTTTTTCTTGGTATTATTTTTTCAAACGCGTTTTTCTGAAAACGACTTTTTTTTAACTTGCGTACACGCTAGTTTGAAAAGTTTTCAACCAATCGTTTTGAAAATTGGCAGTTACTTTCATCATAGTATTGCGCACTATTTGAGCCTAAAATCGGAATATTATCTTTATTTAAAATAATTTTTTTTGCCAATAAAGTTGTAAAAAATGGCAAAAAATCATGCTTTTTTGTTTTGACCCCTGTAAAAAATTCAATTTTCTATTTTTTTGATAGCATTTAGGTTCATATAGAAGAGAGACATATAATAAAAGTAAATTCCAACCTCGTTTGATTTCAGATGAAAATTGCGGCTTCCAGAATGTACGCAAAATGCTGAGTCTGATTGCGACCTGCAATATGGGGTCGCTAATATTTTATAGTATATACTTAAATATATGTATAAAAATTTTATAGTATATACTTAAATATATGTATAAAATTTTCTCAAAGTTTCAGTAAATTATATTCATTTTTTATACTATAAAAAAATTCATAAAAATTATTGAGAAAACGCTGTCCTAACCCTATTTCCCCCTTTGAGGCATTTTTAAAAACATTCCAAATCATATAAAATCTGCACAGGTTGCACAAACTTCGCGAAAGTTATATCAGACAAACAGGGAAGCTGGTAGCTCCACTTTCGTGCAAAATTTCGATTCGATCGTTTAAGCCATTTCCAAGTTCTATAACTATATACTTTTGACAAGGTGAAAACGACTCGTCAATAAACTTTGAATTGTTCCTTCTCCAGAAATGAAAAGAAGGGAAATTTTCGAAAATATCACAAATATGTGAGAAAGTTTGAATAAAAACACATTAAACCGTTTCCAAGTTCTATCTGTGTTCTTTTATTCAAATTTTCTCTCACATTTGTGATATTTTCGAAAATTCCGCTTCTTTTCATTTCTATAAAAGGAACAATTCAAAGTTTATTGACGAGTCGTTTTCACGTCGCTTCTGCCATTTCCGGGCGCCAGTCACTACCCCGCTGCATATACCACAGAGCTGCACTGCACACCGCGTCGGTCAATCAACGCGCGCCTGGACTGTCGACGGGCGTGCGGTCGAACGAAAATAAATTGTTCATAGTCGTACCGAGCGAGAGAGAGAGAGAGAACATTTTTTTTCGCCTTCTATCGTACAGCAGGCGAAACGTCGATCGTTCTCGTTCTACACAGGCCAGCGTGACTTTTCAATTCTGAATTTTTATTATATAGTTCGCGCACGGAACGTTAATTTTGAAGCAAACACAAAACCGAGAGAGAGAGAAAAAGAGATAGAGAGGGAATCGGAGCGAAGCGGAGGCAACGGGCCCAAGATGGCGGTGATTTAACTTATAGCTCGCAGTTCGATCCATAACGCGGGCGCGGTTGAACGGTTTTTTTATTTTATTTTACTCCTTTATTTTATGTAACAACACGACTAAACGCGTACGAGAGTGAAAGCGTGTTAAATAAAAGATAGAACAACAAAAATGTTTAAATGGCTTACGGGCGTCGTAATTTCACAGTTGAATATGAAACAATGAGAATCTTTTTTTACCTTTCTTTCCTTCTGTTTTTCGGTTATTGTGACTTTATGCTCGTTTTTCTCGGCGGTCGTTTTGCGGCTGGAGAGCAAAAAGCGGAAGCAGATGCACGAGAAGTCGAATTGTGGTTGTGTAAGAACGAATCGAAACAACGAGACAGCATGAATTGAAGAGGAGTGCAAAAGAGAGAGAGAGAGAGAGAGAGGACAGGCCAACGGAGGTTGCTGGGTCGACGCTGATCTCGGAGAGCTTGCCCTCACGAGAGTGATTTATGGACAGGCGCCGCTCGACTCCATCTACTTGACCTATTCGCCTCGTTACTCGTTAGAAAGGATAATGTATTCATGAGTGCCCGAACCACCCGGGGAATTCAGACTCAGTCTATACAGATACGTACTGCTCAACGTCGTCGATTTTACCGTCGAGATATGCCGATAATCGACCCGAGACCGAGAGCGAGAGAGAGAGATAGAGAGTGATGTGTTATGCATATATACCGATAAAAAAATATATATATCTATACAGAACGATGATTTTATAGCTATCGGCGGGGGGGGGGGGGGCTCCGAAAACGGGACTTTAATGCAGAAGCCACATCGAGAGTTGCTACCGATGCTCCGTGCGCTCTGTAGCACATAATTCGTAATTCGCAATTTCTACGATCACGATTCACGACCGAATATCACGCTAGTCATTTCCATGGCTTCCAGCGGTCTTTGTAAAAAAAAAAAACTACAAAAAATTATCGAGGTCGGGGTTAATGTAATCGCGGTTGAAGATATCTCACGCGAAAATTTCATCGACGCGTTATATGGAATACTGAACTAGAGAGAGAAAAAAAAAACGTTTTTTTTTTTGGGGAATCAACGAAAAGTCCGTTTGAATCAAAGTTTCAATTACTCGTCAAACTCATTCACTTTTTGGCTCTTGCCGTATTCGCCTCGTTATTTTAAGGCAGTCGTCCGGTCTAGAGCGAGATTTTTGACGTCATTTCTAACGTGCAATAACGTTTAAACCGTTGAAGTTGTCTTGATGAAAATTTACACGTGCATTTATTGATCCTTAGAGAATACTTGTACATAAAAAAAGAGAATTATTTTAAATATCTTCATGTAGTTTTTTGCCTTGTTGCAACATGGTGCGCCGAAATCGGCGCCCACTCTGGACGATGTTGCATGCATCTGAAAAAAAAAAATATATATATACAGGGTGAGGCACTAACTGTTGCCACGTAGAATAACTCCGAAAGTACGATAGTAGTAGAAAATTTTTTGAAACAAAAGTTGCATGGGACAACGGGGGCTATCATATGGCGTTAGTTTTTTGTTGCTAGGTGGAGTCGCATCGGAGATTTCAAGGTCAACATTGTTTTTTTAGATAGAATGCTATGTTTTGGTACTTATTTTCTGGTAGCGGTTATCGAGACGAATCCAATGATGTTTTTTTTTAATTTTTTTTTTGATTTTTTTTTGTTTAAAAAAATGTTTTTCTCTCTCGCATATCGTGGAAAATTTGACCGTGTATTTACACGGTACATTGTAGGTTTGATGAAAACGCCGTATTTAGTAAATATTTACTATTAACGCACATTTACATTACATTGTATAGTACAATGTATTACATTGTATTGTGTTTGTACGAGACAACGATAGTAAGAATGGTAAGACCAGTATCATCGCGTCAAGCGAATGTAAATGATGGTATTCTTTTGAAGAACAAACCGATATGCTTCTAATTTACGGAGAATGTCAGAAAAATTGAGTAAGAGCTAGAGACTTATACGCTGCAAGATATCTTGAACGTTCTCACCCTACACGCCGTACATTTCAAATTAAAAAAAAAATTTTTATTTAATTTTTTAAATAAAAAAAAATCAAATTTTTTTTTTTAAATATCATTGGATTCGTCTCGATAGCCCATATCAGAAAATAAGTACCAAAACATACCATTCTATCTAAAAAAACAAAGTTGACCTTGAAATCTCCGATGCGACTCCACCTGGCAACAAAAAACTAACGCCGTATGATAGCCCCCGTTGTCCCATGCAACTTGTGTTTCAAAAAATTTTCTACTACTATCGTACTTTCGGAGTTATTCTACGTGGCAACAGTCAGTGCCTCACCCTGTATATTCTCAATCTGTATAAGTATTCTGAGCACTGGTAGCAGAATTGGTACTTAAAAAAAAATTTTGACAAAATGGCGGCCTGTTGAACTTTCATTAATGATATTTCATACATACATTTCATACATTTTCGTATTCGACGAGTTATAAAATGTCGGCAAAATTATTGTTCGACTCAATTCTGCTACCAGTGCTCAGAATACTCATACAGATTGAGAATATATATATTTTTTTCTTTTCATATGCATACAACATCGTCCAGAGTGGGCGCCGATTTCGGCGCACCATGTTGCAACAAGGCAAAAAACTACATGAAAATATTTAAAATAATTTTTTTTTTTTTGTACAAGTATTCTCTGAGGATCAATAAATGCACGTGTAAATTTTCATCAAGACAACTTCAACGGTTTAAACGTTATTGCACATTAGAGAGGACGTCAAAAATCTCGCTCTAGACTAGACGACTGCCTTAAATTTCAAAGTTTTAACATAAAGTTTCAAAACTTTCAAAAGATTGTTTCATAATATTACAACGAGAATGTTATCACTTCGTTGAATAAAAAAACGAAATAAATATGTTATTTGTTGACAAACATTTTTTTTAAACTATTGAACTCGGACAAATTTTACTTCTGTGTGTTTTTATCAAATTCGACGATGCACGTCTGTCTTTCAAGCGCCAATACCGTGAATTGTGCGCGAAAAAGACGTTTTGAATTTTTCAGTTGACAGCCAAGAATTTGAATATTTTAGTTGACAAGCGACGTAGGAACACTGGTATATATACTTAAGGGACGGACACGCGACGTGACCGATAATAGGCAGTGTTTTTGACGCAAATGCAGGAACAGTGCGAGGAACAATGAATTATTAAGACGAACAGGGAATTGTTCTCGTCTCCGTAACAATGAACCTTTGGAGATTTCCATTCAACTCGTCAATTCGGATCGGAAGCCATTTTCGGAATTACGTATAAGAAGATTCCGCTTGATATCTGAATCGGATATTGAACATTTTTGACCTCAATTTTAAATATTTTTTTAATTTATTGGTGTCTGCATCGGATATATTTTTAGGTTCTTCCGTTTCTTCCCCTTTGTTTCCATTTCCATTCCCTTGCTCGAGACGCCCGTCAGAGCGTTTTTCACAGTCACTCTTTGCTCACTTCTATTTTAATAGAACGAGGACACAGGGAAACTGCTGAAAACCGCTCCGATATAGGCGGCTATCCACTGTAATTAATTGTGCAGACCACAAACAATGCAGTGATGAGAAACGGATTTTTAGTGGAAAAAAAAAAATCGTTAATCGTGAGATCCAATTCACAATAAACAAAATATTTTTTCCCGAATAATTACGTGAGTGTTTCGTCGGGTGGATTTTTTGTCATTATGGCGGTAGTCTGGTCTAGAGCAAGATTTTTGACGTCATTTCTAATGTGCAATAATTTTTAAACCGTTGAAGTTGTCTTGATGAATATTTACACGTGCATTTATTGATCCTTAGAGAATACTTGTACATTAAAAAAAAATTATTTTAAATATTTTCATGTAGTTTTTTGCCTTGTTGCAACATGGTGCGCCGAAAGCCGCCTCAATCGGCGCCCACTCTGGACGATGTTGTATGCATCTGAAAAAAAAAATATATATATATTCTCAATCTGGATGAGTATTCTGAGCACTGGTAGCAGAATTGGTACTTAAAAAAATTTTTTGACAAAATGCCGGCCTGTTGAACTTTCATTAATGATATTTCATACATTTCCGGGTATTCGACGAGTTATAAAATGTCGGCAAAATTATTGTTCGACTCAATTCTGCTACCAGTCCTCGGAAACAGGCTACCTAAGGTACGTGCAAAATTTGAGCTCGATCGGTCCATTAGTTATCGAGATATCGTGGGCGCCGATTTGAAAAACATAGTTCTGAGATAAACGCGTTCAAAGTTTTGACACCGTCCGCGCAGCTGCTTCCCGACCGCGCTACTTGAGTGCGCGGCTTGCTTAGAATTTTTATTTCTCGGCTAATTTTTGAAATATCAATAAACGGTTTTCAGGAGCGTATGAAAAAAAGGTCTAAGGAATAAAAAAATGAAAAAAAAATCGATTTTTTCAAATTTCTAGACCAGACAACCGCGTTAATATGAAACAGTCGATACAGTCGAAGATTAAAAGTAACAATTAAATCTGCCACGCTCAGTATATCGAAACTTCTTGGATTACAATGGCGATAAAATCATTGCGCAGCGATGAGATCGCATCTTCGATAAATTTTATCTCGAAATAACATTCATCCACCAAGATTACGTAATGGCGTGATTTCTTCTTACGATTTATAGGCACACTGACAATGAGTTTACGACGCTCTTCCTCGAATCCCCGACGCTATAAGACGTTAATTTTTTTTCTGTCATAGCTAACCACTCATCGGTGCGTAATATCTTAGTCATCGTCGCGAATACGAAAATAGAAAATTACGCGTTGCACCCTCGGAAGATTTACAACGTTTCTCGATGTGTCCGGAGACATCTGACGCGTGCGGACGTAACAAAGTCCTTTCAGCGCAACGGAGCTACGAAGTGAAATATCGATCAGGCATTTCCGCAGCTATCAATCGATCGAGGCGAGCTGTTCTCATACGGACTGCAGAGCCGTTTGACAGGGAACGAGGACTCTCTCCCTACCGATCATTCTTCTCTTCTTTCACTCGCGATTCGTGCTTCTTGACGGTGTCTTGCCGAGACTCACGTATATCGTTCTCGTCGTCGTCTTCGTCGTCGGAAATCAATCCGAAGACGTGGTACGCGATTCTTCAGTCCGTCCACCGAGAGAATATTCACATTTTTCTCTCGTCGGCGTAATTGCGAGCTGGTAAGTTGACGAGATCGAACGTGTCAAAGTCTCCCTCGCGCATTCGCAGCCTCTCTCTCTCTCTCTTTCTCCTTCTCTCCATCGTATAATATACGCGATACGTGGCAGAAGACGCGCGCATACTTCGCTCTCCTCCTCACGTTGAAGATGTCCGCGTAAAAGGCAGGGAAGCTCGCGAACAAGAAATTCTCACGCCGAGGAAGAGAATCGTCTGGAAGTCGTTTGGAATTCTCCGTTTACGGTTCGCCATGTATATATATAAATATAAATAACCATAGCCACACGATTTCCGCGTATTCGCCCATACATACAAGCTATCGACTCTCGAACGACCGTATGAGCATTGACTACTGGTATTGATGCGCGAATGAAAGAGAAAGAGCAACAGGATTGTACGTTCCATCGGCCATTGACGACAAGAGGACGTTTCCACGCTCGGCCAATTATTGCCAAAGATACATATATAGGTATGCATACGATCTTTTGGAGCAAACTTGATAAATCTAAACGCGAAACGACATTGCGTTGACGCATACGTCCGTGTGCTGATCTTGGGGCGGCCTTCGCCCCTCATCACGATGGGGGAACGAATGAAGAGTAGCCCAGTTGTGCAGATCTCTAGGCAGCTGTGGCGACGCGTCTACTGACGATCTCAAGGCCTATATATATTCAAAGACTCGCAATGGCGAGTGCCTGTCTTGTCGTTGAACATACCATTCGCAGAGGATGGAGATATCCGTCGGGTATGCAAGAACTCAGTTAGTTTCCGGCGCCACGAAACCCCTCTCGTCGTTCGTGTTTCCGAAGCGAAGTGTTCCCACAAACGTTGATCGAGTTTGGGAAGACACGCCGAGAGTTAAAGAGACAAAAATTCAGCTCGATTTCACGAATACCATGCTGAATCGTAACAAGTGTTATACTCTCCAGTAGATATCACGTGCGGTCATACACGGACAGTGTGTAACACATATATCAGACTACAAACCAGCTCGATTCATCGCTTCTTCATAAAAAATAGCGCGACAGCAAGAAAAATGCAATTAGCATTTAAGGTAGTAGTCTGGTAACTTAAGCCGATTTTCATGTCTTTTCTGGAGGGCGTTTTTTTTTAGGAAAATAAAAATGAATCGTTTTGGATATTTAGGATGTTTTTATTTACATATTAAAGATACAAAAAAAAATTTGTTTGAAAAAATTTAATAGTTCATTATTATTATTATTATTGATCGAAGTTGGCACCTCGAAAAAAAAAGCGCGTGGGTGGCCCCGGTGATTTTGGCTCTTGATGTTATCTGAAATCAAAAATTCGGGGCCGGGTCGAAGTTTCGAACCGTAAAAGCTTCGACGGTGCAAAACTCCGAATTTTAATAGTACGAATTACATGGTTCATTCCGACGACAGTTTGAATAATCGACTGTAAATAACATCGAACGGGTATGAATCGATACCAAAAATGATACGAATTTAATATCGTCGAGTTAATATTTTTTCGAAAGATTACGCAGACGACAGAGCAATTTATCGAACGGTCAGTAGTATTACTTGAAAAATTCCGAATTCGTGATTTTTAGAGATCCGCAAAGTTCCGCAAAGTAATAAAATTGAAGAAAAGAATTCTCGGGTATACGAATTTTTCGGACTCCGAAAATTACATTGTCGATGATGCGGTATTCCGAAAATAAAAGTTCCGAAGGGGCAAAATTCCGAAAATTTGCAATTCGTGCGTTTAGATGGCAGCACCACTGGTGTTATGTCCTATGGACCTTTTTCACGAGCGAGCGTCAGAACCCACTAGTAGCGCTAGTTTTACTCTCTTTCGAAATTTTGCCCTGTCGGAATGTTGCCCCGTTGAATTGATACACTGTCGTCTGTTTACCCTTTTCGGGTCATACAACTTCTAATATATTTGGCTTCGAACTTTTTTTTTCTGAACCGTTACAGGTATAAAAATTGACCGTTCGGAAACTCGAGTTTCTAACACCACAATTTTTCGGAATTTTACGTTATCTAATTAATAAAATACGATTTTTTAAGTCGTAGGATTTTCGATTTTCGATACTTTTGCAGATCGGTCCCATAATTATTCTTGACATTTAATCCTCGATGTATAACTATTCCTCGCAATGACATTTCTGTTTTAAAAAGGACGGATTTTAAAAATTTCGAAAAGTTTTAAGATCGTCCCACATAAATTCGGAGTTTTGAACCGTCGAAGCTTTTACGGTTCGAAACTTCGACCCCGTCCCAAAAATTCTTGATAATTCTTAATCTATAGACATGTCATTCTGGTCGGAACTACTGAAGTTAAATTTCATGGATAAATAACAAAATGGCGGACTTTGGAAAAAAAATGTTTTCCCCATGTCCGCCATTTTGTTATTTATCTATGAAATTTAACTTCAGTAGTTCCGACCAGAATGACATGTCTATAGATTAAGAATTATCAAGAATTTTTTATTTCAGATAACATCAAGAGCCAAAATCACCGGGGCCACCCACGCGCTTTTTTTTCGAGGTGCCAACTTCGATCAATAATAATAATAATAATAAACTATTAAATTAAAAAAAAAAAAATTTTTTTTGTATGTTTAATATGTAAATAAAAACATCCTAAATATCCAAAACAATTCATTTTTATTTTCCTACAAAAAAACGTCCTCCAAAAAAGTCATGAAAATCGGCTGAAGTTACCAGACTACTACCTTAATGAACGATCAAGGAGAACAAATTCTTCAATTGTCAACAGATGATTAACAATTGTTAAAAGTATTTTTTAAGGAATGTCTGAAGAAGACTTGAAGAGAAAGAAGACAGTTATCATGTATCACTGAAACCAATAGGCAGACAAGTATTCTCGAGGATCTTAATAAACTCGTTATACGTTTCTCAAAAGATGTTTCGTCGGAACACGAATACTCGAAAGACTCGAGAGGAACAGCGACAGAGAGTATTGCCGGACATCTGGAGAATGTACAAGACGGGTAGGACAAGTTCTATAAAGCGGCACGAGACGCGAGAGAGTGGCCTGTCGAGAAGTTACTTCCGCTGTTGTATTCCTTCGCGGATGATACTTCAAGAAGCGAGACGCCGCGTCGAGATGGATGCGGGCGCGAGAGGGTTCAGTAAGATGTTAGACACGACGGCACTGGTTCGAGAGCGTGCTTCAACGGATTAGTCGGCGCCACGTTGAATTCGACCTGCTTTATGTCAGTTCATCGTCAACTTACCGACCAGTTTCGCCGTAGTACTTTTTTCGTTCGGTACAGACGACACTGACTTTATTTTCATCTTTTTTTGCACGCATCTCGGTCACTGAATGAATATTGCAATTCCGCCAGTTATGATTTGTAGCGGATACGCAAGATATGCGATATTGTCTTAATAATTTCTCTCCCAATGCAGTTCAAACGCGTCACCTCGACCTTCTACAAAGAAACATAAACGACTGGCGTTTAGCACTTCGAGGAAAGTAATATCCCTCCGAGGTTCGTTCTATCTGACGATAATTGAGTTTTTTCGTTCGTGAACACCGTTGGTCGAACGAGTTGATTCACTTTGATGGCCAGAGGCCAGAGGCCTTTCTGGTCGATCGCAAAGGCAAACGGATTTTCCCCGGAGGGACAGAAACGGCAGAGGCGAGAGCCCCCCGGATTGAGTATCCGATGAAGGAGGGATTTCCGGTAATGCTCGTCGCTGGAAATTACCGACTTTGATTGCTATGGCCGAATGTAATCAAACGACTTAGCCCGAGGCAACTGTTGAAAATTATCACAAACGATCGAATGATATTTCACTGCAGCGCGCTATAGGGGTTGTCCTTTTGCCGCGACGCTTCGTCATCGTAGAAGTAACACCGGTACGTCTCACGATCATTGTCGTCACAATGGACAATCATTAATGGAGATTCTCCGTGACAATGTAGAAAAAAAAAAGTCTCATACTCCGTCCTGTTTCCAGGATTTACGCGAGGTCCACTTGACCTCACGTTCTTTCAAACCCCACGATAAATCTTTGCGTTGAAAATAATTGAACTCCTTCGGGAGCGGACCGACTGGTTCTTCGGGTCTTTGCGTGTCCGTCGATCCGGTATACGCTACCGGGTTGATTCACGAAAACGACACGAGCATTAGGGGGCACGAAACGAGAAACGCGATTAAGTAACCACGGTAGGGTGGATTTCGGTGATTCGCTCGCGGTCATGTATAGAATGGAATCGAAGAAGTATATGGCCATTTAGAATTTCGTACGTGCTTCGGTGACCAGTGTGCGAACCCGTTTTCAGCGGTTCAGTGCATCAAGCACAACCGCTCTTGAATAAAACGGATGAGAGGCTTGCCGTAGCTTTTTTTCACCGTTGCCATCGCGGGCAATCCGGAAAGGAGAAGAGCTTTACGCCGCTAAACAAGTTAAGGTCTCGTGTAACGCGGTTAGTCTGATTGGTCGCACGATTAGGAAGCAATTACCGGTGGAAGGGTGGGGAGGAAGAGTGGGCAACGAGATTATGTTGCCGCGGGGCCTCTGCTCCTCTATCACTCGTGGTCCTGATTTCCTCGAAAGTCCTTTTCGTCCCCTTTTCCCGCGACTGTCGTGTCCTTCTCCCACGCTCGCACCGGGTATTGCTGTCGATTTACCGAGATCGTGGGGCTCGTTCTCGGACGTTTTTTTTTGTGAAAGCTTCGGCGGTTATTCTTCTCAGGGTTGGCGCGATGACCAATTTCCCGTGAGAACAATTGAATCGTTGATCGGTTGCCGCTTTTTCTCTTCGAAGCCCAGCTCGTCACACAAACGTCTGGTTGAATAACAATACCGGAAGACCGTTAAACCGAGGCCGAATAAAAGTGAAGATTGGGCGGTGACGATTCCAATTTCTTGGCACGTCGATCGGAACTTCTTGGCATCTTTTTGAGATCGGTCAGCGGGTGCCTACCGAACGATTGACGTGCAAAATTACACATACGTATATGCCACACATACACTTATATACATATATCGCCATTGAGTTCAAGGCTGTCCTCACTCGCTTTATGGATATTTGTACAACACAATTTACTTCGCTCCGGGACCGCCGGTCGCCTCGCACAATATAATAAACACGCCCGACGAGAGGCGAACCGTGTAGCATTTTACTCGGTCGCGCGCGTCCGCTTTTACACGCTTGTCGTGAGTTCTCTTTCAGGGCGCTCGGTCTCTACACACAGCACGTGGAACTATATATATATATAAGGTTCGATACGGAGTCATACCGCTCGTCTACTGTATTGTACACGGTGTGTAGTAGTTGAAAATATCGGCCGTGCGATAATCGATTACGTGCCGAGTGAAAGGAAGAGAAATCATCAGGCTCGAGATCCGGTGAATATATAGGCAAAACATATATATACATATATGTACTGCTATAGGTGATCGCGGATGCAATGGCGCGTACCGGGTTGCCCGCGGGCTTTTGTTGGCCGAACAGACGGACGGGTGAGCGATCTGGAAGAATGCGCCCTAACGCCGAGTTATATTGCCTAGTTGCATCGGCAGCCTCACCCTCTCTGTATATACCAGCGCACAAATCGATTACGTCGCCATACGACACCACGGTCCTGTACACACTGTGTGTGTATTATTATAGTCGGTACATCGGTATCCACATAAAGGTACCTACCGTAAGCATAGTGTATTGCAGCGTGTCAGTGTGTGTCTCGTAGATATCCAGGGGGGTTGCACGAGAGTTCCAAACAAACGTTGCACCCCCCTGGAGCGCATCACCTTTCGTGTTTACACATATACTCGTATAGTACAATTCGTTACGAAGGGAAATCCCATAAATAAGCTTTTTGGACACGCTCGTCCCGGCAAAACTTGACTAATTGCTAGAACGAGCCTAGACCACGAGAACTAAGATGACGGGGGGGAAATAAAAAGCGTCTCTCGTGCATCGCTCGCGCTCGTCTTCGGGCTATTCACAGTCGTTTTCTGATCCCCCCCCCCGCGTTATGTGAAATATATCGTCACGTCTCAGCCTGCAAGCTTTCCCCCTGTAGCGCCAAAAGTTGCCCGGTTCCTCGAGCCCGTAATTCACGATTTATGCACGTGTTCCCGCATGACTAAGTTTTTTCTACGGTTATAGAACACATATATATATAATTTTTTTTTCTTTCTTCATTTGTTAGTTCCTTAATGCGGCAACCGTTTCGGAGAGACAAATGAGTCGTGACGGTATATTGTACGCGGTATTAAGCGTCTCCAAGTGTAGAGAAGGTATAATTTCTTAAATTTTCTGCCAGTCATCCCCGTGGATATGTCATTGTTAAACTGGTCCACCCGGACTAATAGTCGAGATAATATACGAGGGGGGACCCAAAAAAACCGGGAATTGCGCTGCGGCGGGGAGGAAGAGTGGGGGAACCCATTGCTCGACCAGATGTCCGTTGGGGACACGTCTCCTGAGTTAGTGTGCGAAGGTCTGTCGCCGTGGGTGCATCGGTTCGCCCGTGGGAATTTTTGTAGTGAAACAACTTTTTCCATTTCGGCGAAAACGTGATGGCCGATTATCGAGAGAAACGCGCGGCTGTGAAATTTTGTTTCCTGTTGGGGAAATCGGCCGCGGAAACTACTGTCACGCTTAAGACTCTTATGGAGATGCTGCCCTAAGTAAAACCAGAGTCTACGAGTGGTTTTCACGTTTTAAAAATGGAGAAATGTCAATTGAAAACCAACCCCGTTCAGGACGCCCCTCAACGTCAAGAAGTGACGAAAACGTCGACGAAATCAATGCTCTCATTCGTGAAGACCGTCACCGAACCACTGATCAACTCTGTGAGATGTGTGGGATATCATGGAGTTCAATTCAGAGGATTTTATCCAAAGATTTGCACATGAGCAGAGTTGCAGCCAAATTTGTCCCTCGCCTTCTCACAGACGAGCAAAGGGAGCGTCGACTTCAGGCATGTTTTGAACTTCAAAATCAGCTCGAAGAGGACCCTGAACTTTTTTCCAAGGTGATTACTTGTCATGAATCGTGGTGCTATGGATACGACCCCGAAACAAAGCAGCAATCAAGCGCGTTGCCACTGTGGAGGAGGTAAAACAAAAATCGCTGGAAGGCCTAAAGAACATCCCGATAAGTGATTTTAAAAAATGTTTTGAACATTGGAAGGATCGTTTGCAGAGGTGCGTTGTGGTCAAAGGAGAATACTTTGAAGGCGATCAAAATTTGGTGTAAAAATATTAAAAAATAGAGAAATTATGACGAAATTCCCGTTTTTTTTGGGTCCCCCGTCGTATATATTTTTTTAAGGTATTCTACAATGTAAATTGCGACTGGAGGTATGTGCTATTGTTTTCCACATCATTATTGTTCCGAGATGATAGACATTTCAGGTAAAAACGGAGTCTTATCGTCCAACAAATTGAACGATGAGTGCGAGATGAATGTTTGTTTCCGTCGGTAATGTAAAGCCGCTGAGAATAATGATGCGACATATTTTGCGGTGGTAGAGAGCCAAGATAAAAGTTGCGGATCCAGGCGTTTTTGCATTAATCGTAAACAACACTAAAATTCTTGATCCGCGGCGGTGACTGAGATTTTTTGCATACGACACCCACACGAAATGTTTATTTGACTGGCTCGAATTTATTAATTTGTTTAATACAGTCATACAAGTGTAATTAACAATGAGAAGTTAATGTTGCTTGCACATAATAAATCCCGGCCTAATAGAACTGATATCGAGAAAAAAATAATAATTCCGAGACAAGAATTGGAATTCAATTGCCTGAAGTCATTTGGAGATTTTACACGAATGGAAATACAGAGGATATTTACACAAAGGAGCTAAAAATTCGATATGCAATCCCCAAAATTTGTGTATTCGGTACGGGACGAGTACGTGCGTATCAATTAATTTTTTTAACGCTGTTTCGTTCATAACGTTCGTTCATACGTAGTAGTCGATAGAGGGCAGCGTATACTGCGGGAGGCATTCGTGCCTTCGCATTGGCAATCTTCATGAGGAGAGCTCTTCTCAACGAGGGGCGCAAAGAGCGAGAAAAAGAGATAGATAGAGAAAGAGAAAGAAAGAAAAAGAGAGACCTCTCCTCTACAGAAAGTAATTGCCTCTATCCTTTTATTTTTGTTCCTCCCCCCGTCCAACTTACGCTCGTGGCGTGTTGTTCTCGTTCGTTCGTGGTATCGGGTCATTCGATCGGATCTTTTGTAATTTCTGATTACGATCGAACGTGTGCGCGGCTGCTGCTTCTGCCAGAGGCGATTTCCCGAGCAGGATATCGGACCGCTCCTCCAAGTTACAAATTGAGCTTCTCGCTCGCTCGCACGCGCGCGCTCGGCACTTTGGTACAAATTGAATTTATTTCATACACGATTGAAAATCGTTAATTACTTTTGAATTCATTCATTCGATTATTCAAGCAAACCGCTTTTGACGTCGACTTTTTTTTCATCCTGCCTCTAAATATTTGCAGTACGTGGCGATTCGTCCAAACGTGCTGTGTAAAATAATCCTTTTCGTTCTTTTGCATTTGTGTGAATAATAATTTTGTAAAATTATCATTTATGTAAATTTTTGCTGTGTAAAATTTAGCAGTAATAATCATTATTTTTATTGCGAAATATTGGAAAAATTTTCTCAAGCGATGACGTTATGAAGAAAACGAATTATTCCGTCGAATTATTTTATTTTTTCTCTTGATGAATTTAGTTTATCGAAATTTCATTGATTTTTAATAACTACAATTTTTTTTTACATTCAACACCGAAATATAAAAAATAAAGACAATGAGATTGGGACATAACGAAAAAAAAAATTTATATTGTGAAAAATAATGAATGGCGACTAATTTGTATTTTTAACATGAAACTGACAGCTGTGTAACAACGCAAAGGCAAGTGAAACGAATTGTAATTGTAGGACAGAGTGAAACCGAAAAAGAAAGTTTCCGAGTAATATCCATCGGGGTAGTAACGAGAACTCTGTTGTAATTGAATAGGGTTGGAGAGTGAAACCGCCCGTGCTGACCTCGATCTCTAACGTATATACCTCGTGCTGGCTTTACAATCGCGAGTGTACCATCCATTTCGTATATTCGGTAATTCGTTCCGTTCTTTCGCCGCAGTAATTTCGTATATACGCACTACCTCACTTTCTTACTGGTATACATATATATCATTATAATGTGCATCTCTGAAATATGTGGCAAGAGCTTAACCGCATCATATTCACGAAAGATGATATAATATATACAGCTGTGGTTTTTCATTCGTACAGCGAAATTTCGGGTTCGGCATGCACGTAGAACTTTTTGCGGTATAAAATTGTTATTTCGTACGTGACAGATTGCATTTTTCTTTATTAATGGTGAAAAAAGTAATTGTGAGGTTTGGTGGGACGGCAATCTGTTAGAATGACAGAGAAATAGGACCGAAAGTCACGGTTACGGCAAGTTGAGAAAAATTTATGTGATTTATAAAGAATTGTTTTAAAAATATATTTTCAAAAATGTTTGACATATTTTTCAAGATATTCTATTATATTTTATTACTATAATAAAGTTGGAAAGTTTGTAGGTTCGTATGTATGTTTGTATGTTTGTTTGAACGCGCTAATCTCAGGAAATACTTATCCGATTTGAAAAATTTTTTTGCACTAAATAGCCCGTTTATGCGGGAAGGTTTTACGCCATATAACTTTATGTTCTGACCCTAAGGAGCGGCGGCGGCGGCGCGTTGAATCGGGGGACGGAAATTTAACGCGGGTGAAATCGCGGGGCACAGCTGGTTCTACATTTTTCTAGAGGGCAAGATTCCATAAAAGTTTTACGACATATACTCGTTCCACATTAAAGATTCCAATGTCTATACATTTGAAAATCGTAGCAATATCGTAAAAGTCTTTAAAACGCTGTTCAAACAATATCGAGCACGATAATATTTATGAAAGCGTTGAGCCATTAAGCAAAGTAATTTTTTTCAATATCTTTTCATCACATTTGATTTTACGAGGGGAAAATATCAATGGCCGAACGTTGCCGTAAAATCTGTGCGGCGTTTGGCTCACAAACGATTTTTCAAACAACGGATATAAAGATCCTGTACGATTGTGCTATGCTGAGATAACGTCAAGACGGGGGGAAGGGGAGAGGGAGAGCAGAACGAGAGCGTGAGGACGCCGGAATGAAAATGATTCGGTAGGATGACTTTTCATTTGTGAGTTTCTAACGTACAAAAGCTCGAATCTCACGAGAGCATCGGTTGTGTGTGTATTCTTCGACCCTCGGAAACCACCGGGTGGAGGGCAATCAAATGCGGCGACGGTGGCCTTTCGTTGGAACCACCATCACCGTCGCGTCAGAGTAATCAACGTAAGCGCCATGGCGTCCCATTGTGCTTGGGCAGAAAGCATCAGCCGTATCCGACGAATTTATAGACACACGCTCAGACACTGTACCACTCGTTAGCGGGATGTACATATGCACGCGATGCTAGTTCCGCCCCCTTTTATCTTTGAACCGCAGCGTACGTACATTGTCTGCTATACAAGCGAAAAGGGTGTCATTCCTTCAAACTTTTATTTGCCGTACGTCAATAATTTTTGCTTGTTTGGAGAATTGGGAGAGATGGAAGCTTAAGGGGGGAAAAAGGGTTAGGACAGCGTTTTCTCAATGATTTTCATGAATTTTTTTATAGTATTAAAAATTAATATAATTTATCGAAACTTTGAGAATATTTTATACATATATTTAAGTATATACTATAACATTTTTGAAGAATTTCCTTGAAAAACATCGAAGATATTAGCGACCCCATATTGCAGGTCACAATCAGACTCAGCATTTTGCGTACATTCTGGAAGCCGCAATTTTCATCTGAAATCAAACGAGGTTGGAATTTAATGTTATTACATGTCTCTCTTCTATATGAACCTAAATGCTATCAAAAAAATACAAAATTGAATTTTTTACAGGGGTCAAAACAAAATAGCATAATTTTTTGCCATTTTTTACAACTTTATTTGCAAAATAAAAATTATTTTAAATAATGATAATATGCCGATTTCAGGTTCATATAGAGCGCAATACTATGAAGAAAGTAACTGCCAATTTTCAAAACGATTGGTTGAAAATTTTTCAAACTAGCGTGTACGGAACTTAAAAAAAAAGTCGTTTCACAGAAAAACGCGTTTGAAAAAATAGTACCAAGAAAAACAAAGTCAAGGCAGTCATAAATTTTTTCGGTGTTTTTCAAGGAAAGTCTTCAAAAATTTTATAGTATATACTTAAATATATGTATAGAATATTCTCAACGTTTCAATAAATTATATTTATTTTTTATACTAGTAAAAAATTCACGAAAATCATTGAGAAAACGCTGTCCTAACTCTATTTCCCCCCTTAATGGCTAATAACAATAGAACGAGTCGGAATTTTCATTTAAAATTTTGGGAACATATTTTTCAATAGTTTTACTAACAATTTATGAAATTTAAAAAAAAATCGATTTTTTGAACCGTCTAACCCTATTTCCCCCCTTAACTTGCAGGAACTCGTTGGTTTTGATAATCGGTCGATCTGCACAATGATCAAGAATTAATTAGCAAAAAAATTGTCAACGCAAAAAGTTAATAAAACCAAGCCCGTTTTAGCGGTGGAACAACGATATTAACTCTGGATACCCTTTAAATTTTATTAACAAAGACTAAAAATGCTAAAAGTTACGATTTTTTAGGTGAAAAAAGTCATCGAAGGGCTTCCTCGAGTGCGAACAAAAAGTTTAATGGGTTAGGGTCATTTGTTTGTTAACAGTCGACACACTTATATTTTATGGAGTGTGAAAAGTTGTTATTTTGAATGTTAATTTAAACATAATTGTAAAAAATTGTGGAGCAAGAAAAGAAACCTTGAAAATGACTTTTTTCACGTACAAAATCGTAACTTTTAGCATGTTCAGTATTTGTGAATAAAATTCGAAGGATATTAATAGTTAATATCGTTGTTCCACCGTCGCTAAAACGGGCTTGGTCTTATTAACTTCTTGTGTTGACCATTTTTTTTGTTAATTAATTCTTAAACATTGAGCAGGTCGACCGATTATCGAATCCAACGAATTTCTGCGAGTTAATTCTTCTCATCTCTCCCAACTCTCTAATTGGCAAGCAAAAATTATTGACGTACGGCAAATAAAAGTTTTAGCTTTAGAAGTCGGACTTAATTCAATGGAAGTTTATTTATCAAAAGTTGATCCGTAAAACGAAAGAGTGAAAAATAAATACTTTCGATAAAATTCAAACTTTCTCTGTCAAATTACGATAATTTTAGCGACTTCGAAGGAGTGGAAATAATTTTTTTTAATGTTACAATACTTTTTCAAAATAATCCGATTCAATATATACGTTAATATTAATGGTACTATAATTTTCGTTGCGCATGGAATATTTTCATGCTGCAATGTATAAAATGCACCGCACACGGTTATTTATAAAGAACGTCATCGAAACAAAAAGTAATTAATCATACAGGTATTACAATACGACAAAACACAGGGTCGGCGAGAAAGCAGACACTTATAATGTGCAACAACAGCGCATTATAGTGGATATATAAAATAGAATCAAAGAAAGAAAGAGAGAGAGAGAGAGAGAGAGAATGTTGACGTACTATACACGGTGTGGTGGCAGGCTAACGTACCTCCTGACACACACAAACAAAACCCGCATTGTATCTCCAGTGCAGTCATCGGTGCAACCTTTGCATTGTCACGATTAATCGTTTTCTTTCGCGCGCGCCCGCACGCCGGCACATGCAAGCACGCGTGTTTTACACTGCCACAAATAATCAACCGTCGAGAACGGATGTTCGAAAAAAAAAAAAAAAAAAACGATCCCCCGAACTTTTATCCGTCAATCGAAGTTGTCTATTTTGCACGTTAATATGTCAACGTCAATCAGAACGAAAGGGAGAGTATTGAAAATAACAAAACCCTTCATTTCCAATCGGGAGGGGCAGGGGTTGAAAACGTCATTATTATTTTTTTTTCACGGCTAAAGTTGAGGGATGGAGATTGAAAAAATGTTGTTTGTTTCGAATGAGTTTTTGTAAATCATTCAATATTTCTTCGGTGTGGTCTACCATTTATCTTTTTTTTTTACGGATCATTTTATCTACCATCTAGCTAAAATACAACAAAATTAATTGCAGTATCTCATTTCAATTTGAACGCTACAGAGATGTATTATGACGTCGAAAATTCCAATTGTGAATCGAGGAAAAACTCGTTTTACGATGAAATTCGCGTGCGTAACTCGTCATCTCGCTCGATGACGAGTTAACGTCCCTAATCTGTCGTTACTGTTGTTTATCACAAAGGTGCAAATGCAGAAAGCCTCGCGGAAAGAGAGAAAGATAGCGAAAGGAAGAGAAATATGCGTGACCACGAAAGAAAGATGATGCCGTGTGGTGCATTATGTTCTTCGGGTGACTCAGCTTTTCGCTTCGCTCGATTATCCTTCATCATGGTATATACATGTATCCACATCGTTTCTCTTCTTCTTTCACGTTCAGTTCGCACGAACGCACATTTTCTCATTAATCTTTTTCTCGTGTAATTAATGTCCGGCGGTTTGTACGTTTGACAGCCGCTCGCGGTACATATAAACCCCCTCCCTTTCGCCACTGAACGGTAGGAGGCCGTGAAAGCGAGGATGACTCTTGATATATAGTGTGTGTGTGTGTGTGTGTGTGTAAATGTGTGCAAGTCTTAAGAGGACTCGGCGTTTTCCTTTCTTTTCTCTTCGGCACAACGTTTCGTCAGTTTTGTATACCTTTTGTTCGTTTTTCTCTCTCGTGGTAAATCTTTCTTTTTTTTTTTATCGTCACTTCTTGACCGAAATATCGAGCGTTCGCGATAACGCGCACATCGAGATACAGTACTCGCAATATTCTGCGTACACGTTAATAATATCCGACGATATATCGGGGTTTAGTGCTTTCCAGAGGACTGTAACTCGGGAAATTACGGCCGAGATTGCGACGATCGTGCGGTGAGAGCACCGCGGCGGGTGTCAATTCCTTCGCTTTCGAATTTTATACGATGGTTTTGCGTTCACGACAGTTGGCGTGATTGCCCGTGTGGGTGTATTTGTGTTATCCGCGAAGCCCAACCGATGGCTCGTATATAAAGGAAATGTTACGCGGTTTATCGCCACTACGGAGCGAGAGAAGAGTGAATAAAATATTAAGTACAGCTTCACCGAATATCCTTGAATTTCACCGTTCAGCGAGAAAGTACGTCTCTCTCGTTTAAAGTTTCCACGAGTGAATCGTCATATCGTCGTGTATTTAAATGTTTATTCGTGTATCAACGAAGAAATAATGCATCCGAGCATGGTATGACTGTTGTAGTGTACAGGGGCAATTTCTCGACTGTACGGTGAAAATATACTTTTTTTTTTTAATCAAATAATGACGATGTGAATAGTCCAAAAGTGATGATTGATGTCGCGGTAGCTTTGGGAAGAATCTTCATAATTTTACAATTAATCGTCTGAATATTCCAGCAATGCTATTTTTAATAATGTTTTAATAAATTTTAATAATTATTTGTTCTATCTGTAGCCCTTTTTTAATCCTATTGTGCCAAACGTAAACATTATTATTCCTATTACGTCATTGGTCTTTTCATCGTTTACCTTTTCAGGTTTTAACTTTCCTCTCCGTTTGTTCCTATATCTAATCCATTCCCTATGTGCCGAAACAGTTTACATCCAGGAAAAAAAGTTTGTTTCATTCATCCAAATTGTTGCTTTAACGACACGCTTTTTTTTTTTACTTGAACTAAATCTTCTACTTGATTGCGACTAGTTCATAGCATATGTTTCATTAAAGGGCGAAATAGGGTTAGACGGTTCAAAAAATCGATTTTTTTTTATTTCATAAATTGTTAGTAAAACTATTGAAAAATATGTTCCCAAAATTTTAAATGAAAATTCCGACTCGTTCTATTGTTGTAAAAGCCATTAAAGTGAGTAGCTCTCCTTGAGGCCCCGAGCGCGCCACGTGTACGAGGGGGGACCCAAAAAAACGGGAATTGCGCTGCGGTGGGGAGGGAGAGTGGGGGAACCCATTGCTCGACCAGGTGTCCGTTGGGGACACGTCTCCTGAGTTAGTGTGCGAAGTTCTGTCGCCGTGAGTGCGTCGGTTCGCCCGTGGGAATTTTTGTAGTGAAACCACTTTTTCCATTTCGGCGAAAACGTGATGGCCGATTGTCGAGAGCAACTCGCGGCAGTAAAATTTTGTTTCCTGTTGGGGAAATCGGCCGCGGAAACTACTGTAATGCTTAACACTGCTTATGGAGATGCTGCCCTAAGTAAAACCAGAGTCTACGAGTGGTTTTCACGTTTTAAAAATGGAGACATGTCAATTGAAGACCAACCCCGTTCAGGACGCCCCTCAACGTCAAGAAGTGACGAAAACGTCGACAAAATCAATGCTCTCATTCATGGAGACCGTCGCCGAACCATTGATCATCTCTGTGAGATGTCTGGGATATCATGGAGGAGAATTCAGAGGATTTGATCCAAAGATTTGCACATGAGCAGAGTTGCAGCCAAATTTGTCCCTCGCCTTCTCACAGACGAGCAAAGGGAGCGTCGACTTCAGGCATGTTTTTAATTTCAAAATCAGCTCGAAGAGGACCCTGAACTTTTTTCCAAGGTGATTACTGGTGATGAATCGTGGTGCTAGGGATACGACCCCGAAACAAAGCAGCAATCAAGCGTTTTGCCACTGTGGAGGACGTAACACAAAAATCGCTGGAAGGCCCAAAGAACATCCCGATAAGTGAATTAAAAAATGTTTTGAACATTGGAAGGATCGTTTGCAGAGGTGCGTTGTGGTCAAAGGAGAATACTTTGAAGGTGATCAAAATTTGGTGTAAAAATATTTAAAAATAGAGAAATTATGACGGAGTTCCCGTTTTTTTTGGGTCCCCCCTCGCATAACCGAGCGGTCACTCAGGTACCCAATTTTCAAACGCGTTTTTCTGAAAATGACTTTTTTTGAACTTGCGTACACGCTAGTTTGAAAAGTTTTCAACCAATCGTTTTGAAAATTGGCAGTTACTTTCTTCATAGTATTGCGCTCTATATGAACCTAAAATCGGAATATTATCATTATTTAAAATAATTTTTTTTTTTGCAAATAAAGTTGTAAAAAATGGTAATAAATCATGATTTTTTGTTTTGACCCCTGTAAAAAATTCATCTTTCTATTTTTTTGATAGCATTTAGGTTCATATAGAAGAGAGACATATAGTAAAAGTAAATTCCAACCTCGTTTGATTTAAGATGAAAATTGCGGCTTCCAGAATGTACGCAAAATGCTGAGTCTGATTGTGACCTGCAATATGGGGTCGCTAATATCCTCGGTGTTTTTCAAGAAAATTCTTCAAAAATTTTATAGTATATACTTAAATATATGTATAAAATATTCTTAAAGTTTCAATAAATTATATTCATTTTTTATCCTATAAAAAAATTCATGAAAATCATTGAGAAAACGCTGTCCTAACCCTATTCCCCCCTTAAATCTAACAAAAATATTAATTGCCGCGTAAATAAACGTTTAGTGTATTCGTAGAAATATGATTTCAGCATATCGCATTTATTTAGCTTGAAAAAATCATTTTTCTGTATGCAACATTCAAAAAACAATGATTGCTGCCATTACATGATAAATTTAAAAAAAATGACAGAACTATTATACAATTCTGTTTGAAGCTACACTCAGTCATATTTTGAACGGCGTGGCGAGAATGAGTGTGCCAGTGAAAACAAGCGCCGCTGGAATATTCCAGTGTTAAAGTCTCACCTAAATTTGCAACACGCCAATCTCAGCTGTACAATACGTATACATATATAAGCCCGAATAAATTATCGAAACGTCAGCTCAAGGTGTTTCTCGTTTGTTTGAGAAAAATAACGATATACCGCGCGAAACTGTGCCGATGGCTGAAAATAAGAGGGAAGATCGATGGTGCAGTTCATATTTGACGTGTCTTTACCCGCGGCGAGTGGCAGGACCAAGAGCGAAGAATCGCCTTTCGCGCAATGATTTATTGCGGCCGCGTCCTAATTCTATAATCTTACCAGTAATGAGGGTCATTATCGTAATGCTTGTCTTCGAGAGACCGGGATGATCCTGATGCTCGGTTTTGAAACCTGTGATCACTCCCGACGTGAAACGGCGCGGCATTGCGCGCGGCGGTGTATATATATAACCGCGATGTTCACGGAGCTCACCGACGACGAAGACAACGCCGTGGACGGGGCGCGCATCGCAAGGCGCGATGGGAGCTTTTTCTTTTTAGTCCTTTTTCGTCGTTTTTTTTTTTTTCGCTTCGTCCTCCATTCGACATGGCCGACGTTGCCGTAGCAAGGCAGAGCGAGGATGATTGCACGTTTATGTGATTCCTGTTATTTTCAATCATTACTAGAACCCTCGGTTCGTCCCTTCCTTCGGACATCCCCATAGGTATATAACCTCAGTGCCCCACCACAGCCCACCCCCCCCCCCTCTCACCGTCCCGCCAATCGGCCGGTAATGCTCGTAATCAGCGGGAAAATAATGGGCCAGCACCACGCCATACTCCTTATTCCTTCTCGCTACATCTCCCTGTCTCTCTCTCTCTCTCTCTCTCGTTCTCTCTCATTCTCCCTCTTTGCGTGTGCCTGTTGCTTTGTTTCGAAAGTGATGAGGGAACTTCTATCTCTGTTGCTCTCGGTATATACATTTTAGTAATGCAGTAACGCCGATTCAGCAACGCTAACACCATCCGCGCACATATATATTTATGAATAGATTTAGAATTTATGCCAAGCTCTTTCTCTCGTCTCGAACGAAAATTTACGGTTAAAGCGTGGGAGCCGCGCGTGCTTTTATAAACCCCATTGTTTGCGCGAACATTTCCAGCTGACAATCACGTTACAATCTACATATTTTTCACGCTTCATACTCTCAAAGCCCTCGCGAGTTATTCCATTATTTACAATGTGCGTTAAAGTTTTCTTCGTTAGTTTATAAAATATGACATGTAACTCTGGTCGATGATGAAATTTGTATATTTCTTTTACGTTGATTTCTCTTTCAACAGACCGAGATTGCAACAAGCTACTGCATTTTCGCTTCGACAAAGGAAACTTCAGCCAAAGTTCACTCACATCAGACATTTTTATCGACAAATTTGTTTCGCATACAAAGGACGAACTCTGGTGTTTACTCAACAGGGCGATGGGGCGGGGGATTAGAAAAATAATCGAGATTCAATCGGGAATCTATCAAGAATCGATTGAACTTCGAATAATGCTTATATTTACCTTGTAATCAGCTAAATGTCACGTCGTTCTTTGCTTTACATTGTAAAAGTCGTTAGATGATTTATTGTCAGAATGAGCGCGTCGGCAAAAGTGTAAAAAATAGCGTTGCACAAGTATTATTACATTCGTAATAATTTTCCTTTCGGTCCTAACGCTCAAATTTTTTCGATCTATCGTCCGATCGTTTTATTCGAAATTATCTGTATATTTCCTTTTCGATATTCCGGCTATATGTATATACAATATCGCGCTGATGGAATTCGCGCATCACAATTTACTCGACGTGAAATCGACAGGTCTCTTGGTTCTCTACATTTTTTTTTATTTTCAATACTCGTTTCTTTTCTTTTTTTCACTGATTGCTGGCGCCGCGAGTAGGAACTCCGAACGTTACTGCGGAAAATTACCGTGATTACACAAATCTCGTTATAGAGGTGGGTGTAATTTCAACAAACTCGAGGCGCAAAGCCAGCGCACGTACGCGCTGACGAACAACCCGATAGAGATCGGCACGGCCACGCGGACAGAGAACGGCCAGTTTTTCTCGAATTTTTTCTATATATATCGAGAGAGAGAGAGAGAGAGAGAGAGAGAAAGAGATGAACAGTATACGGAGAATTGTTATTATATATAAGCTAACGCGCGGTAATTACCTGTGCATTTTTTTTAACAAGCTCAACTGAAAAAAAAACGCATTGTTGAAATACGGGAATTCTACACCGTTTCGAACTAGCAAAACCCCCTTGGTCATAAGTTACATTTGCTCGAACGTACGTCAGATTTCCAGAACTATTAGAATGTATAACGTTGATTTACTTATCCTTGTAACTACTAAAAATCCATGCCTACCAAACTAAATCAGACGTTGTTCGATTTTAATCAAACTTGTATAGCAATCGAACACTCATTTATTCCAGCGCATAAAGCCGTTTTAAAAGAGATTACGATCGCATATCAAATGAAAACGAACCATCGGCAAAAGTCGAAAAAGATGAAGTTGGGATCGAGGTTCAATTATCGATCGGATTGTTCGTGAAATTTTATATATATTTTTTTTCTTTAAGAAAATTCCGAAGATATCGAGACTCGGCATTTACGATTTTCTGGACCGTAAAAGTCGTGACGCGATAAAAGCTTCTCTAAATAAAGCGGTATATATGGTAATCGTGGGATAACAGGGGCGTGGAGGAGGGGGTTAGGAAAAAAAAGAGGCGAGTTTGCGATGATACGAGGGGCGTATATGGTATGAGGACCATAGTGTACGATGTTGCGACGAAACGAACATAGCATGGTCGTCGTCGTTGTCGTCGAACATATTCTATCAGTCTGATAGCTCTCGAAGGGCCATCTAGAACGGACTCTTTCTCTCTGTCTCTCTCGACGATGCTGGGATATGAGTTGATATCTAATACGAGGTACAGGGGGGGAAGTATAACCCGTCCTCTCAAAAACCCTCTCTGCAAATACCGATCCTACTATATACTTATACAAACGTGTGCACACCTTTTCACGTAAACTATACTATCCTCACCCCCTCGCGTAATCCTCGCCCCTTCCTGGAACTGATCTTCTTTCTTTCTTTTCGTCTTTTTTTTTCTTTCTTCATCTCATTCTCATATCTCTCGTTTCTCTCTTCGATCGAGCTTTTCGCACGGGGCTAAACTTTTCACGTAAGTGGAACGCCATATCGGTAAATAAAAGTGCGAGTGAGAAGAGCCCGGAGGCGTTCACGGCGCCACGGGAGCAGTTGCCGTTTTCGCATAGTCTCTCACCTATACAACGCGAAATATTTTGCCTCTGTGCCACACTATAGCGGACAGTCTAGCACATCTTGGAATACGAGGTCTGTTCAAAAAGTATCGCGAATTTTTAATATCCGCGGGGTACGTATATTCAATTTTCGATTTTTTTGTGGCTTTGGGTTGGGCATTTTGAATGTTTAGTTAATTGTTGACAGCTGTTTTGGTTAGACGTGTTTTGGCTTGTCTTCGATTTTTGCCTATTCCAAAAAAGCAGCTTCCATTGCGATGATTGAGCTTTGGTTTCCACGTCATAACCATAAACCCATGATTCGTCACCAGTTATGACCCTCTGGAGCAAATTTGGGTCGTCGCGGACCGAGTCCAACAGCTCCTTAGCAATGTTAACGCGACACTGTTTTTCTTCGAAATTGAGCAATTTTGACATGAATTTCACGGCGACCCGTCTCATGCCCAAATCATTGGTAAAAATCGAATAGCACGAGCCAATCGATATGTTTAGTTCCTCAGCAACTTCTCTAACGGTGATTCGACGATTGGCCAATATTATTTTCTTCGCTTCATCAATGTTTTCGTCTGTTGTTGATGTGCTCGGGCCTCCGGAACGCATTTCGTTGTTCGCATTTTCTCGGCCCTCTGAGAACATTTTGTACCACCGATAAACGTTGCTTTGGTCCAAGGTAGCTTCACCATATGCCACAGTCAACATTCGGAATGCGTCCGCGCACTTAATTTTGTTTTTCACACAAAATTTGATACAGATTCTTTGATCCATTTTTTTGGAATAGGCAAAAATCGAAGACAAGCCAAAACACGTCTAACCAAAACAGCTGTCAACAATTAACTAAACATTCAAAATGACCGATTTTTTCAGCATAAGTGAGGGACATAAGTACCAACCTAACGCCACAAAAAAAATCGAAAATCGAATATACGTAGCCCGCGGAAATTAAAAATTCGCGATACTTTTTGAACAGACCTCGTAGGTCCTCCATGTAGCGTAACTGTGTACAACGCAACCCCACCCTTGAACCCGATCATCTCGATATCCACGCTTACAGAGAGAACGTATAAATGGGATATATTCAAATGTGCGCTGGAAACGTTCAAAAATATATTTCGAATCGATATATATATGCAGGGGAGACCGGGGCAAAACAGCCCCCGAGATAAACTCGCTCCAACATTATCTTTGAACAAGAAAAAAATTAAAAAATGTCTAACTTGAACAATTATAATTATAACCGGCGGAAATATATGCGATTACGGTTCCAACGACAAATCTGCCAATCTCTTTTCTACACTGGGATAAACAATATTATTTTAATAGCGAATTTTTAAACATACTATTGTTGGAATAATTCCTTCGACAATTTTGCAATCTAATGATGATGATGATTAAAAAAAATGTATTTTAGATAACATTCTTTCGTGTAATTTCTTTAAAAGTATAATCCGTAAGAAAGTACCGATTTTCACGAATAAATGCAACCATTCGACAATCTGAGCTCACCCCTAAATGTACGATTAAAGTTATATTTTAAAAAAGTTGTATTCAAACACAAATGATTAAAAAAAATTTGTTCTAGATAACATTCTTTCGTGTAATTTCTTATAATCCGTAAGAAAGTACCGATTTTCACGAATAAATGCAACCATTCGATAATCTAAGCTCACCCCTAAATGTACGATTGAAGTTATATTTAAAAAAAAATTGTATTCAAACCCAAATAAAATGTATGTACATCGTATTCGAATCAGAATGAATCCATTTTTCACCGATCTACAGATAAAGAACCCTCCTCCCAAGGATTCGTACAAGATTGCCAATTGTGTCAAATTCTTCGACGACAGTCTTTTCTCGTTGAGAATTTTTTTTTCGGTGAGGGCGCTGTAACAGGAATAAGATTGACCGTTCTCATTTCAATCCTGTGTCTCACGTGTGTATATATATAAATATATATATATATATATCTATATATAAACCTGAAGGATATATATACATTTCTACCGCCTTCTGGCACCAGTACTAACGTCGACGGGTACGCTATTTACTTCGGATTGAAATACAGCAGCCAATGTCTTCTCTGTGTTACTCTATAGCTATTCACCTCTTAGTTCAAAGTTACGAGGATTTCTGTGCATCCCCGCACTGTGCGGAGGTCCCGCGTGAGTTTCGCGAACTGGAGAAGACAGAGAGAGAGAGAGAGAGAGAGAACCTCACGTCATCTCTCGCCCGGTGCAAGATAGCTACGACAGCTATTTAACATTCCGCCTCATTTCCTGCCGAGCCCTTTCACGCCCCGCCACTATATATATATATATATATATATATATATATATTATATATCCACGCTGTTCGCAACGAAGCACGAATAACTTATATATATAAATATATAAACGTAGCAGTTTGCGTTCCCTCGCGATCCTCTTCACTCTCCTCTATACGCATGGCCTTTAAACGGCGAGAAAGCGCGGGGCACGGCCCCCGTGATGCGAAAATTGCTTCGCCAGGAATTATTGACTATAAATTACTCGTCGCTACCCTATGGCCTCTCGGAACGCGCCCGTTTCGCCGTTACTCATGCAAACGGCGCGCCGCAACCGGCAGAGAGCGAGAGATTGGGAGAGAAAAAAAAGATAGAGAGCCCCCGAGCCATTTCGATGGGGAGTACCATATACGTATATTTATATACAGCATGGAAAATACGTACAGAACACTTGCCACTTACCGTTATATAGAGATACGAAGAGGAGTATGCGCCAAAGTGTCTCGATCACCGATCTCTATAGTCTTTTTTCCCCTCTTTCAATGTGTTGTATCGCGAGAGGGTGAGAACGCATTTTCCTCTCTGTCTCTCAACCGGTAAAATCGTGGCAAAACTCGAACCATACGGTATATATACACACAGCTAGGGAGACAAATTGCCGCGATTTACATTTTATTGCGACCTGGTGAAAACGTAGTACCGTTGGAAGGAAAACTTCCCGAGGCTCTCTGGTATTTGTATCAAAATCGCCGCTGTATGTGTACGGGACGTATAGACTGTAGCGTCCCGTGTATCGAGTATCAGCAAGTCTACATAGACGTCTCTTGGCAAGGGTGAATTTTTATTTGAAAAAAAAAATGCATTTTTGCGACGATTTTCAAACTACAAAAAAAGTGTCTGTCGTAATTTATTAATATATACTTACAATTTTACTTCTTTTTCATCGAACAAAAATGTTTCAACCGAGAATAGCTAGTTTAAAGAAATATTGTGAGAAAAGGATTTTTTTTGTGAAATCTTACTACTATAATAAAGCTGGAGAGTTTGTACGTTTGTATGTTTGTTCGAACGCGCTAATCTCAGGAAATACTAATCCGATTTGGAAAATTCTTTTTGCATTAGATAGCCCGTTTATTCTGGAAGGCTTTACACCATATAACTTTATGCCATAACCCCAAGGAGTGGTAGCGGCGGCGCGTTAAATCGGGGGACGGAAATGTAACGGGGGTGAAACCGCGGGGCACAGCTCGTTGTTAGATAAAAAATGAACTAATTAATTTGTTTATCGGACATTTAATCGCAACGAATTTGTTAATAATACAATTAATTGCCGTTGACTATTTTTATAAACCATTATCTTGAAAATTTTCACACTACAGTATCAAGTGCACTTTTTCTTGACGGCGACAAGCAAAATATCCTCGGATTTTCACGTCAGTTAACGGTATTGTAAATTGGTTTACTATCTCTCTCTCTCTCTCTCGCTTCTTCAATTCGTTGGAAATTATAGGCGGCGAGAAAACTCGAGATATAACGGGTTCGATATACCAGATGGGCGATTCTGCTGGCGACAGGGCCGCTCGTTTTCTTTTATATTATATCCTTCGCGGGCGCTAGACTCCTCATTATTTTTCAATTGGCAATGAGAGCACCGCTGAGGGAGAAAAATGTTTATATATACACGTTATGTGGAACATCTCGCCGTACCAGTTTAAAAATTATACGGACAGGAAAATGTTCGTCGAATAGTTCTCGAGAAAATTCATTCGTTACGTAAATAATAAATAAATCGACGCGAAACTGGTTAAACTTTCGATACGCAAATACCTCTTGGAGGATAGATGAAATGAAAAATGTCGCGAAACATGAATAAAACGTCAGACTCTAACCCATCAGTTCGAAATCTATCGATTCGCGCGACGAATATATATTCATTCTTGAGAGATATATGACTTGACCGGATTTGGAGGATTTTTATCGAAAGGGCAAGAGAGACAGAGAAAGAGAGAAAGAGATTCGCATTATTTACGAATCCGTTCACTGCGGCTCTCTTTCGAGCATGTTCGGCCTCTTTTCGCCGTCGCGTGTCACATAAATTCGACGTCGTGATACCTCACTTCCGAATCACCGATAGTTTGTTCACAATCCCGCGTTATATATACATATAAACCTTTGTGAACGTATAAACGATACGAAGTCTACGGCAATTCGGAAAATTTACCAACATTTTCTTACATAAGAAAACTACACAATTACCGAAACAAATGAAATAATCCAAAGAAAATCGACCGAAATTTTGTAGAAACGTCGCCATACTTTTGACTGTCTATGTTATCGAAATTCTACTCTCCACCGAATAACTCAACGTTATCCTCTTTATAAATCGACGACTATAAAAGTCAAAAACCGTTTATCTTCGATATCGGTTTTACATGTTAAATAATCGAGGATACGCCCTTCTCATTTATAACAGTCGATATGTTTCTCGGTCGCGTTTCACCCTCGCAAAAAAAAAAAAAACCGCTATGAAAGAAACGGGTTGAGACCAGATGGGCTCGTGGTATATGTATACACACATAAGGGAGCCTCTGTATACATCGAAGGAATGAAGAAGGCGGAGGGATGAAAAGAAAAAGCGTAAACGTGAGCAGATATATGTATCGTAACACGTGAAAAAGGGAGAGAAAAAAAGAAAAAGGGAGAGAAAAAAAGAAGAAGGGAGAGAAAAAGAAAGAGAGAGAGAGAATGAGAGAGAGAGAGAGAGAAAGAGAGAGAGAAAAGCTCCGAGAAAGACGAAGTAGCCGAATCAAGATAGGAAATCGAAGCGGTTATGTAGCGTGTTGAGGGGGAGGGGTAATCGAGTGTAATTTGTTATTACGAGTCATTACCGCGTGTTAGTGGAACGGTAGAGTGGGCCGATGGCGGTTTGCACGCGGCTCGCTCCTGCTGATGTATGGCACGGCTTTGTGCGGCCAGTCCGAGGGCGCTTTGTCAAGAAGACTCTTGCTTCGCCGTACCGCAAACTCAGTCTTTCTCTTTACATATACGTATATATATATATATATATATATATATATATATATATATATATATATATATATATATCCATACTTATTCTTCTCCCGAGATGTTCCGCACTTGTTCCTTTATCTCGTTTTCTCGTGCACACACTCTGCGCTCTCGTTGCTCCTTCTCTGCGCCGTTCTCGCATTCTCGATCGGAAGCGTGCGCGCTCGCGCTCGCAACAAGAACTGTTGTAGTCTCTTGCCTCAAGCCCGCGTCGTGAAATGCACCGCCCTTAATATATTGTATGTACACTCATCCAAAAAAAAGCGGTACACTTAAAATTTGGAAAAAATCAATGAATTTCAAATGACGGTAACTGCGTAAATAATGAATATAGAAAGGTCTTTAAAAAATGAAAATAAAGCTTGGAATTTCTACTTAAAGGATCGATTTATTTCAATGTTGCGAGATAAATTTATTGAAAATGGCGGATGACAAAGCGAGAGCATGCGGAATTGAAAAATATTGGTCCGAGTTTGCGACGACCCATGGCGTGAGTCAGGTGTCGCAACACAATGGGATAAATCAATCAAGCATGTGATAGTACAGAGTCTCCTCTTTAAAATACTTTTTTAATCGTTTCGATACGATGATTTTTCGCCGAGTTATTCGCATTTGAAGAAAAAGGATGTTTTTTACTTTAAATGCGAATAACTCGGCAAAAAATCATCGTATCGAAACGATTAAAAAAGCATTTTAAAGAGGAGATTCTGTACTATCACATGCTTTTTGTCCCATTGTCTTGCGACACCTGACTCACGCCATGGGTCGTCGCAAACTCGAACCAATATTGTTCAATTCCGCATGCTTTCACTTTGTCATCCGCCATTTTCAATAAATTTATCTCGCAACATTGAAATAAATCGATCCTTTAAGTAGAGATTCCAAGCTTTATATTAATTTTTTAAAGACCTTTCTATCTTCATTATTTACACAGTTACCGTCATTTGAAATTTAGTGATTTTTTTCCAAATTTTAAGTGTACCGCTTTTTTTTCGGGCGAGTGTATATATATACCGTCGCCAGTACCACAGAAGGCTTAGTTGTATATATCTTTTCATATATACAACGATCCAATCTATACGTGAGAGATCTCTGGGAGGGCGACTACCACAGCAGACACTATACGCTTCCTCGGAATCGTGATCGTCGCAAAAACGCGTGTCTCACGTTCGAGAAAAGCATTTCTTTTTCAAATGCCAACTTTTTTACATGTTGCTAGTCATTGTTTATCGTTGCAGCGTGTAATACCGATGATTAATATTTCCGAGTGATAATCTATACGGACAATAGTCTTCATTCGATTATGGTGGCAATTGGGTAGATGCGGTGCGACAACATTCGTTGGAAAATGAAAATTCTCCGCGCAACAATGCAGTAATGTAAAAAATAACAATAAATTAAAATCCTAATGAGGGGTTTAATGTTTATTCATTTTTTTTGTTAAGTAAAAAATCCAAAAATTGAGCATCACCGATTACGTTGAATGCACAAATTCCACGATCTACAAGGTGATAGATCGTGTAACACGGGATTCCCACAGGAGCGTTCGAGCGGGTGTCTCGAGGCGTTTTATCCGACCAGGATCCGAGCGAGCGAGCGCGGGCTCTCGCGGGGAATTTTTACGAATAAAGTACCAGAGCGGTTCTTGAAACGCAACTGTATGGTGTGTACACGGACACCGATGTTGCGGATCGACAGTGGTGACACGGGCGGTCCTCCGCGGTTGCTTCAACGTATATCCTTCTTCGGGCAAGAGGCTCCCGCGGAACCACCATAGAAATGGAACAAACGCCCCGATGAAGATACCGGCACGCTCAGCGCGCGAGACGACAGAGGGAGACACGGACAAACGTGAAGGAGAAAGAGGAGAGGAAGAAAAAAGAGAATTTTGTTGCGCGCTCGGGTGGACGCTTCTCGAAGCGCTGAAAGCGTCGCTTCGCCCAGCGGGATAGTCTCCATCTTTCCTCTTAGCCCGGCACGAGCGTTCTCTTATTCTCGTGTTGAAGCAAAAAGACATTGCCGAGAGAGAGAAAGAGAGAGAGAGAGAGAGAAGAATCGCGCGTGGGCGGCCAGAGAACGCAAAGTTGTGGGCCGTAAGTTTATAAAGAGCGAATGCGAAAGCAAGAGACAGTAAGGAAGAGCGAGAGAGATGAAAAGATATAGTAAAGCGTCGAGGGCTCCTCGCCCTGGGTGGCGAGGTCTCCCTATCCACCTATCGTATCTCACCGGGCCGAGGGACCCAACACAGCAATGTGTATATACACATATATATATATATTTACACCATGTCGCAAATATATACACTTCTCTCCCTCTCCCTCGCTCTTTCAGTCGCGAGTGCATGGACCAGTAAGGCATTATGATAATGCCACGTTATCTATGCGTCGTATCGACTTGTCGAGTTATTGTTGCTGCTTACCCCGGCGACGCTACCGCTCCCGCACGATCCCGACAATGCACAAATACAATAGAGCACGCCGGGATCGGCCAATGGGGGTCTCTTAACGCGCTTGCATTAAGCACAGATTGTAAACCGCTGCACTGTGGCACTAGGCTACAAAAGCAATGTGAGATACATTCTACTATGCTTGAAGTTTGTTCGTATACCTGCACCAAAACTCATCGCTACTTGGCGCAGCCGGCAGACATCTCGTTTCACGCTCGAAGTATTTTTACTTGAAGCCACTTTGAGTACTGCCAAAACTACGAGAACTTTTAATTTCGCAATAATTCGGAAAACAATCAATTCACGAGCATCATTGATACAGTGGTAAAACACGCTGGACGTTCTTACTGTAATCACGAAAGTTGTTGTACTTTGGATTTCAAGAACTTTTATGCATTTTAATTGAGATTCACTTTTATTATTTCGCAATTAACATTCCAGGGTAGGTTATAGAGAGAAGCACTGTTTTGTGCCTGACTACTACTGGCACTCACTACTTAGGTATCCACTTTGGTCGGAACGCTGAATTCAGGAGACGAGCAGATTACCGATAGAACTGGTAACCGAAGGAGGAGAAAAAAAGAAGGGAGATGCCTTCGTGTGGGCCAGGGGCATCGAAGACATACACACGGGTTTTTCGTTTGTTTTTTTTTTAAGTCCCGACCACTCGAGAGTTTCGCAAACTCCGTGCAGTCACATACAACGGTTGTATCTGATCCTGTAAAGTTTCTATATATATATAAACCCGTTCCAGCGAGAAACGCGCAACCCGACGGGCTTGCAGTGTTCTCTCTCGATGCCTCTTTATCTTTGCGCATTATGCAGTGCGTGTCCAGCGTATCACCTTCACGATACAACGACCGACGCTCATTTACCAAACGACCCACTATCTTCTCGTCGGGCGAACTCCCCGTTGCCAGGACGCGCCATTCCTTTGGTTCTCTCCCCACGTGGAATTGTATCGAAGGAACGCGACCCGGTGACTCCGTTCCTTCGGGTACTGTTTGCCAGAGACCAAACATCCTCGCTATACTACTATACTATGTATGGGAAGTAGATGTGTTATAAGCTTTTCGAGGATCGGATTCTTCGTATTGGTCAGAAACGAGCCAACGCAGGCGGATAAGATTTTGCAAAGAGTCTGACTTTTGCCTGGCTGCAATCTCCAATCTCCCTCATTCTTTCCGTTCGTTTTTATCTCATTGCACTTTGTATTATTTTAAGATATTTTTATTCGCAAGAAATTCGCGATTTTGTTGATTTTATTAGGATATACTTTGTATAGTCGGGAACATTGCGTTAAAAAAATGTCTCAATTGGAATGAGTGTGAGCGTGTTATTAATAAAATTACAATCACTATAGCTCGCAAATAGCACTTCAGGGGCTAGGAATCACGAAAATATGTAAAAAATAATAACCATTGCAATTTTTTCGTCATACTATTTAGACGAAGAACTAATAAAGTATGTTGTTTTTTCGGTGGAAAAAAGAACGGTTTCCTTTCCATCCATCCAACAGAACTTTGTGGCAACCAAATTAGAGCAGTTTTTATTTTTGATATATTTTTATGCTTCGACCGCCCTTAAAGCGATTGAGCTGAAATTTGGAAGACACCAAAAGTAGTAGTATGGACTAAAAAAAGGAGTAGGAGAAAAAGTAGTATGAAGAGAGTGTGGGTTAGGAGTAATTGTTGCAAAAAGATACTCAATTATTTCTTGACTCACGCAAAACGACAAAAAATTATTTGACCATATCTAATAAATGCTCTTGTCAAACATGATGTGTATTATTGATCACAGATTGGTAAGATCGTATCCTCAATTTTACAGATGAGGTTAGGATCGATATTTTCGCAACAATAGATCTCGATACCGTTTCCCGGAGGCTACACAAAGTTCGGGAGTTCATTCAATTCGGTATTACCGAATCATGAACATAAAAAGATTATTGTTTCGTTCACTTTCGTTAATGAGAATTTTCCAGAGAAATTAAGCTTTGTCGATAAATCAGCAATGTGATTTTTTACCGTTCAAACAGTCACCGGGGCTGACACATAATTCTTCGCGCAAAGTTATATCTCAGCGATAGTCTCTGATCCCTTGCGAGCCTTCTCCGAGTTTGTTGTCACATCGTACGTTCACCGTGGGTTCTGTCCTCGTTATTAATACAAACTCTTTCCAGACCGCGAGGGGTCGTAATCCTTCGTTCTCGATGTCGTGCGCCCCGTTATTCCGCGCGGATCACACAAACACTCCACACCAGACGACGACAAATGAATAACGGTTTTAATGAAAAGTTTAGAGCGTCGAGAGAGAGAGAGAGCGTGTGCGGTATAACATCGATAAATCGTTAGCCACCCCATCTCTCGTTCATACCCAATCTCTCTCTTACCCGCGAGACTCACCGCCTCGCCGCTCTCTATCATCCTATATTTCCAAGCATAAATATAATAAACGGTTTCCAAACCTCTCCACGTTGGTGGCCGCGTATCCGCATCTATATATACGTAAAATATTTACCGAAATTGATATTGCTACCAATTTATATGCCCCGCTGATACGTGACGTCCGTTTAACGAGTTCACCATCAGGCACATTGCCGGTATACGCACACTCCACAAAACTCATATCCGTATATACATATATATATTTGTTCAAGTACCGTAGACGCACGACGGCGAAACTTTTCGGGGTAGTTTTATTCGTTAATAACGTAGCGGTGCGAGGCTGTGCGCGAGCAAATGGGAAAAAAACACCACCGCATATGTTTCCCGATGAAACTAACTATGAAGCATTGCATTGTTTTCGTATCCATAAAACGGCGTTCTTTCGGCAAAATATATCATCATTTTTACGACTGTGCGAACGGAAGATATTGTGGATAGAGGGAGAGAAGAGAGATAACTTTTTTTTACAGAATTATTACGAACGAGCTAGGAAATACAAAATAAATTGCTCGCGGATATCGATATTATGTTGGTTTGAACGCAAAAAAAAAACTGCGGAAAACCCGCGAAATAACGGGGGCTATACTTTACTGACTTTCAGTTGTATTACCATCAGTAACCCAGAAAAACTGCCTCCCCCGCTCAGTTACCCATCCCATTATTGACCGCGATCAATGTTGCTTAACATCAGAGACCGCCGAAGCCACGCCTTCGCTGCTTTTGATTTTTTATAGTTGTCGAAAATATACTCTAAAGACGTTACTTTCCCATTTTGTGTAATAACGTCACGGTGCTCTAACGAGTTCCGTCCGTGCTGATTGACGTGACAGAAGAAAAATATCATAATTAAGAATAACTATAACCCGCGGAAATGCCCTAGAGAAACTCTTTAACGCTTCAGGACCATTCATAGAGCTTCAATGCGTCTCCGCAGGTAACTCTTCCTCTCTTTGCTGATTTCACGTTAAAAATACTGACTTTGTAGACATAAACGAATATTGCCAGAACACAGTGTGGCTAGGGGAGGGAGGATAACGGTCAAGACGTGAAATCACCGAACGAGAGGGCGCAAATGGTAGAAAAAGGCACATCAGAGCGAAGCAATATAGGTTCGGGCGAACGGAGAGAAATGACGAGGGGTAATTGGTGGTTACCCTGCCATCTCGCTGCTCGACACCTCGTCAGGCCTACGGCCGTACATCACTCGGTTTTGCGAACGGGCCGCAAACGACGAAAGAGGGCGCAGCGAAGCGGGCAAAGCTTCGTTGCTCTTTCATATCCAGTGAGTTAATGTTCGTATATATATATATATATATATATATGCATATAACAATTGCTAAAAGCCAGAAGGACGTATGTCGGATTTTCTTCCCCATAAAATACCGCGGTATATCAACCCTTCTGATCTTTATCAGTCGATATTATAATATACACTAATGTGTACCTCGCGGTGAACGTTCTCTCGTCCCTAGGGCGTGTGTGTGTGCGCGCGCGCGTTTCCTCTTCCACACAACATAAAATTTTACAATAAATTCCCTTTAATATATACCAAACTTGGCTACACGTATATATTCTTCAGCGTGCAGCATCTCATCGCATATTTCTCTTTCGGGGCACGAGTCTTCCGTGAATGATGCTCTCCCTCTCTTTTTCTGATTTACGAGGAGTAATTGCACGTGGTGGGCCCGCATCATCGCCTCTCTCGGTCCGCTATATCCCGATAATTGCCCCCGTCGGCGGGCAAAACGTTCTCCCTTGACTAAACCGATGCCCCCGAATGATGCAGGAAAAAAGAGAGTGTGTGCGAGAGAGGGATGGAGAGGGAGGGAGAGAATGGAGCCCGACAGTAGCAGCGGAGATTCGTCTCGATGAGACGAGAGAGATCTTTTTTAAATCTTCCTCCAGCATCTCACCTTCCAAAGAGGCTTCGTTCTCGTCCGTAAATTGAGCGAGTTCTCGCGAGCGCCTCCGATCTGACGATAGACATAATGTGCTCGCAAAGGATATAGTTACGAGGCGGCTTATGTATATATTTATTATATCAAAGTGTTGGGGAAGCCATAGAGGTGGAAAATGATTTTATGACGGAATAATTATGAATAATCATTCTCTCGTCGTTAATCTTGAACTTGCGTATTTTTTCAAAATCGTTTACGACCCAACTGTATCATTAACGAATAACGATTGTCGCTTTTGTTTAAATAATGAAAAATAATTGCATCAATTATTCCAACGAATGGTGATTATTTTAAAAAACAATCAATTATTATCATCTTACCGCGGTGTTAATTCAAAGATTTTTATTTTCCTCATTCAAAGCGTGTGATGTCCGTTTTGTTGGCGTTAAGATTTTGTCCGAGTGCAATTAATGTCTGTCATTTAATGAATATAATACGTCGTTTCATTGACAAAATTGGCTTCATTCCCATGGAGGAAAGTCAATTTCCTGAGAGTCAAGACGCTCTTTGAGTCGAGCGTGAGAGTTTGTACAATAATAAGTATACGTTTAACCCGAGGGATCCACAATAGCTGCGCCTCAAAGTCCCGAGACAGCGATATGGAGCGACGTTGGAGTTGCGTGCTCTCCGACAGAGATCAAAACGCGAGATATCGAGATGAGCGAGGGTGTAAAAAAGGATGAATAAGAAAATTGAAAGAGAGAAAAAGCCACATCGAGATAAAGCCGGAGTGAGACGAAGAGATCGCATGTTTCGCGATCTTTACTCTCTTAACTTCGCTTCACTCCTTGTTTTTTTTTCCTTTTTCTTTCGATGCCCCGCTATTCTCGTCTCATGTCGGACGAGGGCATGAAACGCGAATCATTCTCCATCGCGTACACCAGGCTTGTACATGAGAGATCGACGACGAAACATGACGGTAGAGAGAGAAAGAGAGAAATAAAATGAGGGAAAATAAAACGAACGAACGATCGACAGGTTCGCGAAAAGAGAGATCGCGTGAAACGAGATAGTGCATTCATCCACGCGATCGCGGGTGTTTTGCGAAGCGCGTTTCACACAGGAATATACAAAATCGGGAGAATGAGAGAGAGAGAGTGAGTGCGATCATACAAAAAAGCCCGCGTCCGTACATCGATGCCGCTGCTCCGCTGCCGCGTCTTCGTCGTTGTCGTCTCGGCCATCGACGAATGTGCTGCGCCAATCGGAGTGCATCGCTTGTAATCGTTTCAACGCCGGGCGCGCGAGCGTTGATATTCTCCCGAGAGCTTTGGTAAAGCGTATCGACACGGGCGAATGGAGCGAATGACGGGTCATTCGTTTGGCTCTATAGCTGAACTATGGGGAATATGTATATGTATATATGTATATATATTGTATAAATACATATATACTCGTGATACAAGAAGACCAGAGCGGAAACCTGTTGCCCATATAGTTGCGAAAAACCGCAGCAAACGAATTTTTCTCTCGACCAACAGGTACAGATTTCCATTGCTCGTGATGGCCTTTCTACAAGCGATACAGATATGTTCGATTGTATAACATATACATATACCCTCAAGGAATACATTTTTTTTTCTCAACACCATTACTATTAAAAAAAATTAATATCCAACGTACACCGACCGTTTAAGGTTTTTAATACCCTTCCCCTATGTTCCTATTTTTATTCACTGTTTTCTAATGCATTACTCTATCGAATTTGCACGAGGGTACCAGGAAAACTGCGGAAAACCTGCCCGAATAGAAGTCGTCACATTTCATAGACTTTCAGTTGTCTATCAGAAACGGAGAAAAACTGCCTTCTGCTCAGTAGTCGGCGTGCGAACCACTTCATGGTTAAACGGTCACTCATTTAAGTATTGACCATCAGCGAATCGTGCTTCAATTCGAAAAAACCTACGAAGCCGCGCACCGAATGCACGTCCACTGCTGTCCTTCTTAACAACATTATCAATTTCGATACATTGACAACCTAAATTATTTTCATCGAGACACTGTAATGAATCTTTCATTTTATTTAAAATTCGTTACTTATTTATTGTATCAATTTGAAAGGTTGTATATTAATTTACGGTAATTAGGGAATGAAATAATTCGTTAAACAATGATATGGAATTATACTCGAGGATCTTCAGATCGCGATTTAATAAAAATTGATATTTCGAATACAATATATCGTTGTGTATATATGACAAAGAGCGTCGTAATTATCATCGATATCGCAGGTGGAATTATTATGTATTTACCCACAAGGTTTTCCCGGGTATGAACAATGCACAAGATGGTTATTATAATTACAATGATATCTGGTATAATGATATAAAATTGGTCAAACATCATTTACAGGGAGACGTGCTTGCCATTCTCATTTCACAAATTAAATTTTATATAAAGTGTGCATTAAAAAATAGGTCCATCGCAGCTTGATGATCGTAATCCCGCATGAACGCGTACAATTAAACAAATGTTCGGACTTACCGTTTTATATGGAATCAATGTCAATCCGCAGAAACGATGATGTTGAACAAGATCTGGGTTTTTCTCTGGCGGTTGACGCTTTATCCTTTTAATGCTCGAGAAAAGCAACGCTGAACCGACGATAATACGATCGATGTCAGTTATTCAGCGTTAGATGAAAATACGTTTATAAATGTATGAGTGGCAATCGCGTCTTGTCTGAGCTTGCGATCGCTACGGCGGATCGATGATAACTCTCTTGTGGTGTCCGAGATACTACTAAACGTGAGATCGAGAATCCACGAAAATTGTCGAGGGGAAACGATGGCGATTTTCGGTGACTCTCGTGGCTTTTGGTACCTCGTCATCACCGGTACAATCATGAATTAAGTTTTCTAGCACAACAATTAATTTCAAATGTGCAGAGAAGTTTCGGAATATTTCAGTAGCATTTCTTTAAGGCGGTAGTCTGGTCTAGAGCGAGATTTTTGACGTCATTTCTAATGTGCAATAATTTTTAAACCGTTGGAGTTGTCTTGATGAAAATTTACACGTGCATTTATTGATTCTTAGAGAACATTAAAAAAAAAATTATTTTAAATATTTTCATGTAGTTTTTTGCCTTGTGGTGCGCCGAAAGCCGCCTCAATCGGCGCCCACTTTGGACGATGTTGTATGCATCTGAAAAAAAAATATATATATATATTCTCAATCTGTATGAGTATTCTGAGCACTGGTAGCAGAATTGGTACTTAAAAAAAAATTTTGACAAAATGGCGGCCTGTTGAACTTTCATTAATGATATTTCATACATTTTCGGGTATTCGACGAGTTGTAAAATGTCGGCAAAATTATTGTTCGACTCAATTCTGCTACCAGTCCTCAGAAACAGACTACCTAAGGTACGTCCAAAATATGAGCTCGATCGGTCCATTAGTTATTGAGATGTCGTGGGCTCCAATTTGAAAAACATGGTTCTGAGATAAACGCGTTCAAAGTTTTGACACCGTCCGCGCAGCTGCTTCCCGACCGCGCTACCTGAGCGCGCGGCTTGCTTAGAATTTTTATTTCTCGGCTAATTTTCGAAATATCAATAAACGGTTTTCAGGAGCGTATGAAGAAAGGTCTAAGGAATAAGAAAATGAAAAAAATAAATAAATATATCGATTTTTTCAAATTTCTAGACCAGACTACCGCGTTAAGGGTACGGTACGCCATAGTGAGATATCCCCACGGTTAACCAGAAAAATGCCGAGAATTCATCCGGCACTATTCGGTTAAATTAAATATGCCGTTGAGCAAACAACCAACATTTTTATATCATCAAACTCATGACATTATGTCATAATGTTCGTTATGATAAAACGCGACGTCAAGACTCTGGCGCGTCTATTAATATTGTGAATCGGTTGTAAAGTGATGGGGAAATTTCGAATGCTGTGGTAAGATCCACCGCACCCTCAACTGGTCTTATGATGACGTCTTTTTCTCTACCCGTGCAGAAATTGTGGCAGGGATTCAGCTGCATCCCAGTGATTATCCCTACTCTCTGGTAATGATCCGTCTAGACCCCTAGCAAAATTTTTGCACGGGTATAATTGACGCAGATTGAAGATAAAAATCCAGATTGTTCGTCAGCGACGACTGCGTCGATTGCATTGGAACAAAGTTGACGGGAATTGAAATTTTATCATCTGGAATTGTCGAACAACGGTAAGGTCCTGGCAGCGGATTTCCGCGCAATTGTCTTCGCCAACCGAGCATTCAATGGGAAACGATAAATGCAAAAGCATCGCCACATTCTTCGGGGCGTAATGCGAGCAGAGGAAAAGAAGAAAAAGTGTTCGAGCTCGATAACCGACCACCGTTTGCCACTGAAAGATATATGTACATTCCCTGGATGTACACGTGAGAAGGGTACATGGAATATCGGAAGAAGTAACACGAGCACTTCACCTTCGGGTATAAGAGCGAATAACCACGATGGCGAAAATCGCCGTTGAATTGCATCTTCACCACAGCCAACCGACGCCGTACGTATAGGAGCATCACATCGTCTTATTTATTCCAGGAAATGCTTCCACCGCGGCCGATTTGTTAAGCAATTGTTGAACCCCGTGAACGACCACTCTCTCTCTCTCTGTCTTTTTTTCTGGTCGTCGTGGCTCTGAAGCACACGATCCCAGGCAACATAGCTGATTCCTGCATTTTGCCACAGTGAATTCCGCACACGGCACTCTGGGAACCCCGCGGGCTCGCTATGACTGAGGCTGTTGAATAATACAAGATGTCTAAACTACCGCCGTTACTCCTTCCCTCGTTCTCTCTGCTCCTCTCGCACCTATTTACACTGTACATAGCCACGACGAATAGTGAATGTATATATCAACACGCGTACTGTACACTAACACGTAGCACCGGGTTACAATATTTTCTCCGGTGTGCGGAGAGATACGGATAAATACCTATAACTATATATCCGCGAAACATGGACCGATCTCTTACATTCCTACCACGTCACATAGCACACCTTGCATTTACAGCGAACGGCTTCGCCGCATACTATGTTGCCCATGGAGCGACACGACGGGCATATACTACCTCTGGTGCGTGGCTTTGGCCCCAGCTACCTGTAATTGCGCCACGACGACAGCGACAGCTAACAGCTACGACAACTACCGCCAGCGCATTGCTACTGCGCGCCTATACGGACATCCATAAATAAACAAGCAACGCGATCTCCCGATCTTTCTCTCTCTCTATCTCGCGAAACGTACGAGAGTTTTCCACGTCGTGGATTTGCCCGGTTGCCACTTAACCGGTGAATCATAAATCCCGAAGAATAGTGCGCCCTGAGAATTCACGTCAAGACGAGGCTCTATACACTTTCGAGTCGAGCTCCGCGTTCAACGTTTTACTGGAAAACATGCTGCCAAGATGAGGGGGCACCGTACGATATTCGAATGATCGTAAGAAAAGAATTATTTTTTCTAGTACAGTTGAATGTAAACATGATTTTGGCGAAATTTTTCAGCGAACATTTATTTTCGTTCCATTTCGATCCGGACGTTTCAACGGTCGATAATTTTCGGGGGATCGTTTGAATTATGCATAAAGGATGTTGTACCGTTTGTTAAAAGGCTCACTTATTGTATAGGAGAATGAGGATTAAAAAAAAGCGAGAGGGGCGAGATTAACGTGAAATATCGGCCTCGATTAGTCGAGTAATCGGACATCTGGCCCGTTGGGCTGACTAGTTTTCTTCCGCATGGAAAGCAACTAACATCCATCAGTCCATTAAACACTCGAGGCTAATTTATCAACGTCATCCCCAATGTCTGGTGCCTGAGGACCGGTCTCTATACACGCAAACACACATACACACAGGAACATAAGACATTCTATCTTCTTAGTTTCGTGCGCGCAGCGTGGATGAAATATTTCTCGCAGCCTGTCACCTCGTCACTCGCGACTGTGTCTAATCGTTCGTTCGAAAATTTTGTTCTCTTTACGTACATTGTGCTTTATATCCGTGGAAGAAATAATTACGTCAATTTTCTCGACTTCGCGCATCAACTGTATATTTTGATTTTGCCCAAGCACGCGATTCGAAAATTTTTAATAACTTCTGGAATCCATCGTTTAATTCCTCCAGCAGGATTCTTTTCAATCAATCAATCAATAGCGATTCAGATATTTTTTGTTGAATCTCTGTCCTTGATTCAATCTGTTCGCGCGGAATGTACAGTGGGTCAAAAAAGTATTCATACACCTTGTTTTTTTGCGATAACTTTATAGACATAAGCGATACGCAAAGAAAGCTAATTTTATTTAATAGTACATCAGGTACAGAGATAAACTGCAAATGGAGAATTTTTTCCCAGGAATAATAGAAGAATTATGCAAAAAAAACGAAAATTTTCGGGCCAAAAAAGTATTCGTACACTTACGATTGAGCTGCCAAACTTCGATATTCACTCACGGACGGTCTGACCTCTGCGTACAACGTACACAAGTCTTCGTTTACACAATGGTTTTGACCTATTCCATGCGGTAGTAGATCTTCAAGCTCTGAACAGACACGATGGCAAAGAAAAGCGAAATATCAATATCCACGCGAGATAAAGTCATTTTTCTTAGGAAACGCGGTGAAAGTTACCGAAAAATTAGTAAAGAACTAAATCTAAGTTTCGCAACAGTGCACTATATAATAAAAAAATACGAAACAACAAACAGCACAGAAAATAAGCCACGAACCGGTCGACCAGAATACTAACGGTACGAGAGCGTCGAAGTATTGTTAAAGAGGCTACAAAAAAAACCGTTCACAAGTGCTCGCAGTTTAGCGAATGATCTCGCGTCAACATCAGGGAAGAGCGTGTGTTCCCAGACTATTCGAAACGTTTTGCATTCTGCCCAAATATACGGCAAAATTGCCCGCAAAAAACCATTAATTAATAATACAAATCGAGAAAAACGTTCAGGTTTCGCAAAAACCTACGTAAATAAATCTATAGAATTTTGGAAACGTGTCGTATTCTCGGATGAATCGAAATTAACATCTTCGAGTCCGATGGAAAAAGATTCGTCTGGCGGAAACCAAATACCGAGCTCTAGCAGAAAAATTTAATACTGACTGTAAAGCACGGCGGAGCAAGCGTCATGGTTTGGGGCTGTATGGGATATTATGGCGTTGGTAATCTGGCTTTTTTGGATGTACAATGAATGCACAGAAGTATATCGACGTGTTGCGCAGCAATTTGAAAGCAAGTGTAGATAAAATGGGCCTGGATGGAAATTTCTACTTCCAACAAGATAACGACCCGAAACATACTGCCATGAAAACGAGGGAATGGTTACTCTATAATGTCCGCAAACAATTGATTACACCACCACAATCTCCGGACATCAATCCTATTGAAAATTTATGGCACTTGGTGGATGTAGAAATTAGAAAAAGAAAAATAACAAACAAATCCGATCTCCAAAGAGTGCTTTTAAAAGAAAGGACGAAAATAGCAAAAGAAACAACGCAAAAGCTAGTAGAATCCATGGCTAAGAGACTCGAGGCGATAATTGAAGCAAAAGGGATGCGCACCAAATATTAGTTATAATTAACAACTATGATGATGTAGGTTTTCACTATAATCGTAAGTGTATGAATACTTTTTTTGCCCGAAAATTTTCGTTTTTTTGGCATAATTCTTCTATTATTCCTGGGAAAAAATTCTCCATTTGCAGTTTATCTCTGTACCTGATGTAGTATTAAATAAAATTGGCTCTCTTTGCGTATCGCTTATGCCTACAAAGTTATCGCAAAAAAACAAGGTGTATGAATACTTTTTTGACCCACTGTGAATATGATAATTTTCATTTTGATACAAAGAGTCTTGTTAAAATCAGGGATCCAATTAATGATAATCCTCCAAAGATAGGTATTAAAAGAAAACTACTTAAGCAATGAAATAATAGATTTAGTAATGCAGTCAACGAAGGCAAAATTAAGTTCTTAAAAAAATGAGTTTTTCCAAGTTATGTCAATGTTGATTGCTCCGTAGAAGTTCGATAATATCCGTCAGAATTGATTGTTGAACTTGTCGACATCATCGTTCAATTCCGCTAAGCCGACGTAACCATTGAGCGGACCGTTGTAGTACGACTACACGATGATAAAAAAAAATAATATCGCTCGGGACGATCGTGATTAATCGTCAATTGTCAGCTTTACAAGACAACAAAAAAGAAAAATCGAAGATTAACAGAGGGGGCCGCGGCAAAAGAAGGAGCGGTTGATGAATGGCCTACAGCGGTAAAGTAGATAGCGCGAGAGAGATTTGAGAGTGAGTAGTGAGATATTAAAGCAACTCGTAAACACTCAATGTGTTTCATTAGATCGGGCAATTATTTCACTCGGGACTATATACCGGTCTCGACGGTAAAGTGTTTGTTTTATTGCCGACCTAAACTGTAACCCAGACAGAGAGAACCGCCCAGCAGCAGCAACAGCAGCAAGCAGCGCCAACTTCAGTTCTCTCTCTCGGGCGGCCCCCGGAGCCGGTTAATTAGATGCCGGCTTAACGATTAAATTAATTCCGTGTTGCGCGCGGAGGTGGCCCCGCCAAACACTCCAACCCCGATATGCCGGATCCCGGTTGCTCCTTGCTCCGAGACACTATATACTCTATCTATCTTTCTCTCTTTCTCTCGCCCACTTTCTCTCGTTCTCTCTCCCCGCTCGTTTGTCTTGATACGGCGCTGCTTGGAAACCCCAACAAGTTTAACAGACAACGACAACGACGACGACGACGACGACGACGACGACGACTACTTGCTCCTCTTTCAACTATATAAAGATGAGCTTGTCAGATGCGATGTAAACGCTACACTTGTCGAATAAATCGTCCTCCCTATATATATATATATATATATATATATATATATATATATATATATATATATATATATAATATTAAGCGTAGGCTCTCGCGATCCTCGAGAAAGCTAGGGGCGGAAACACTTTAGGAGATGGGGGAGAATGACAATTAATGTCTCTCGTTCCCGCCGCCGAGCAAACCTAAAATGCCTGTTCATTAATTGTCGAGCGTAACACCGTAAGCGAGGAATTCGAGGATAAACTTTGGAAAGATTTCACGTACTAGTTCTTCTCTTTAATCGAATTAGAATGTGATTCTTTTTTTTTTCTCTTCTTCTTTTTCCTTTCAACCGTTTTACCCTCGTTTACACTGTCTCAACGGTAGTTTATCACGCCCCGAGACAAGTGTTTTCGTTCTTCCGAGACTATCGGGGAGTTAGCGGGGTTAATGCGCGAACCAACGACACGAAGACGATGACACTGTATACGTTACCCAGGGGCTTTCGAGTCCCGGGTATGCAATTCATTCGCACTTTCGCGAACGGAAATAATTCGAGATTTTCGCAAAGACAACGAGAGAGTTGAGATTTTCTGGGTAATAAGAGAAATACGAGAGACGCGGAGGGACAAATTAAAATGAAAAGAAAGTACACGAAAGGACAAAACGCGCGTCTGTGGGGCAAAGAGACGAAGTTATCCCGAGAATTCGTGTAGAACATCGTTCCGCTCGCTCGAGAGGATAAAACGTTTCCATCCCGAGGATTTACGACGTTCTCGAACAGGCGTGCACGCACTTCTCTTCTCGGACTACAACCGCAGCGCGTTCGTAAAAAAGTAATACGTCGAACCGAGCGAGAGTGCGTATACACGAGACGAAGAAAATACTAGGGAAAATAAGAGAAATAGAGGAAGCGAACGCGAAGAATCGCGGAATGACGAGAACCATCGTGGAGTTTTAAACCACAAATAAGCGTACCCTCTTTTCAGGCTATTTTCCCTGACGAAAGCTTTGGCACAATGAGCCAAGTGTACTATACAAATCGGCATAAAGTGTACTGTGAGCGTCGGGAACGAGATAAAAGAATGAGTGTGCTCTAAAAAATCCGGCGGTACACAGGCGTCTATTGGGTATAATTTATGAGGCTGGATTCGAGACTCCTCGAAAAAGTCACGAGAAGAGGGGTGAAAATGAGAGAGAGAGACGTGTGAAGGTCGCGGAAGGCTGGGCCTCCTACAATTAGTTTTGTCGAATTGATGAACTTGGTTCCCCTCTTCTCGCACTCATTCTTGCTGCTCAAGCCCGTTGCACAGAGTGCAAAATCAGCTTGTGCTTTTTGAAACGCAGCGGCATTACTAGCGATCAACTAAAAGTAAGGAAAGGAGACGAAAAGAAATAGAGAGAGGCGTCTAAAGAAGAGATATTTCTTCGGTTGTTACCGTGTGAGTAGACGGGCAACTCTTGATCGCGATGGTCACTGCCGAGGACGAGCCTTACGGCTATTGAAATGTAACTTGAGCAACGCGGCGCTGAATAAGGAATGATCCGGGACAAGTGTCCTGCTTAAGGAGAGATCAGTGAGGAAAATGCAAGGAATTCCAGCGACGTGATCGCGCAAACTCAACGATCGCGTTTGATCACTAGCAAATCCGTTTGCTCTGTGGAGGATTTAGCCGAGGAGAATTCAGGACGTCAAATGCGAGCGCGTTCCAATGCCCCGAAGTTGTGTCTGGTGATGTATATAGTGGGCAATGTCGTGACGCTTCGTTGCACAATTACATGCGGTAGATAGAGCGGATATTATCTCCGATGGAGATTCGAGTGTGTGTGTGTATGCGCGAGTTCTGTATTAGCTGCTGGCGTTTCACGGGTTTCAAAGAGATTCACGTTGATGATTACACACGGTTTACCCGCGAGGGAACTATACATGTAAGCAGCCGAGCTGCATGACTGGACGATCGGTAATCGAGGCAAAGATTCACGCGACCAACTCCTTGCCACGGCCTGCTTAATGAAGAGAAAATCCCATTTGCACTCGACTCTTGCAATTTAAACCGATACCGACACACCTTACCAATGAGCATATAATCCGTTTCGTTGTAGGCCGTCATTCGAGTCCTTATTTAGAAGTATTACGTGCTGTTACATAAGTGAGCTCCCCGTTCCCCGTTTCAGGGCCGCATTAAAGGTAGTAGTCTGGTAACTTAAGCCGATTTTCATGTCTTTTTTGGAGGGCGTTTTTTTGTAGGAAAATAATAATGAATCGTTTTGGATATTTAGGATGTTTTTATTTACATATTAAAGATACAAAAAAAAATTTGTTTGAAAAAATTTAATAGTTTATTATTATTATTATTATTGATCGAAGTTGGTACCTCGAAAAAAAAGCGCGTGGGTGGCCCCGGTGATTTTGGCTCTTGATGTTATCTGAAATCAAAAATTCTTGATAATTCTTAATCTATAGACATGTCATTCTGGTCGGAACTACTGAAGTTAAATTTCATGGATAAATAACAAAATGGCGGACTTTGGAAAAAAAAAGTCCTTTTATTTTAGCAAATAAATTTTGTGATTTATCCATGAAATTCAACTTCAGTAGTGCCGACCAGAATGACATGTCTATAGATTAAGAATTATTAAGAATTTTTTATTTCAGGTAACATCAAGAGCCAAAATCACCGGGGCCACCCACGCGTTTTTTTTTCGAGGTGCCAACTTCGATCAATAATAATAATAATAATAATAAACTACTAAGTTTTTTCAAACTATTTTTTTTTTGTATCTTTAATATGTAAATAAAAACATCCTAAATATCCAAAACGATTCATTTTTATTTTCCTGCAAAAAAACGTCCTCCAAAAAAGACATGAAAATCGGCTTAAGTTACCAGACTACTACCTTAAACTGCACAATTTCCAAAAAATCGATATTTTTTATACAGATTTTTATCGTTTATACTTTTAAGAATTAAAAAAAAAAACTTTTAAGAAAATACCACTCCGTTACAAAATTACAACAATAAATATGACCGGACATCGGATTGGTATGGCTACCTGCCAGGAATTGTAAACGCGTTTTTCTCGAAACTACGTTTTCTGACAGTGTCAGCACGATAACTCCGTCAATTTTGAATATTTTGAATATTTTCTCCATAGTCTGACGAGAGGTTTTTTTTTATTTTTTGGTTGGACAGTTTTTTATAAATTATTAAACACTAATTTTATTTTATATTGCCCACTAAAGTTTGAAATACTGTAATATCTGCATTTTTGAAAAAAAAAAAAAAAAAAAATCCTCGGTCAGACTATTACTACCACATTATTTTACTAGATTTTTTTTTTCTATTTCTGCAGATTGGATAATTTTTAGTGAAGTTATGATGTCGACAAGGAGGCGCCATGGTTTTCATCAGTAGTCCATTTATACCCGTAAAAAATAATGTTAATATTTTAAGAAAAAAATAAAATAAAATTTTTTCTTATAATTTAAATGTTAATAAAAAATGTGAGATCAACAATTCAATTTTTTTTCACCATATAACCTTTATAATAATTTTTCAATTTTACTCGGTTTTCAGTGCGCGCAACGGTATGTGAGCTCTTAAGTTACGATTTATTGAAAACTACAACAAGCTACGATCATACTTGCCGATGTGGTTTGTCGATTTCCTAAACGCGGATCTTAATTCTGACGCATTTGTGACGTTCAAAGTTATAACAAAAATGTACTTGTACATTGAATTCATTATCGCAATAGTAAATTCGTTACAGATTTTGGTCAATGTCTAGCTGGATCTGGCCTCGATCGAGTTGTCTCACATTGAAATCATAGCAGGTCATAGGACATACCAAATGTCGCCAGATAAGATACAAATATGAGGAAATAACGCGAAGTAACATCATACATGAAATAGACTTGTAATGCCGCCATACTTTACATCATACATCGGCAAACATATTCTCGAAATAGCTGTGAGATATCACAGTTAACCATAAGCCAGTCTTCAGAAACATTCTCAACGCAAGTGGACACTTGTTTTGACATCATAATTCCTATCACGTTTGGCGTTACTATCAGACCCCATTCTGACCCCTAAGTTCCCGTGTCTTTGCTTCCTCCAAACCAACGAAGACTACAACAACGTAGTCACAAAACAGCATCGTTCAGAAGATCAGAAAAAAATTTCAATAAATTTCAGTACCTCCAAATTAATTTGTTCAGCGAGCACCTGAGTCCCAAAGATTCTCTAGCCTCTTTGACAGCTAAGACATCATAATTTAATTGAAATAAAAATAATTTATGATAAGAATCAACTCTTCTACATACTCCAATATGGCGAAAATAATTATATATTCGTTACTTCCACATCCTTCGATGTGATCTATTAGAAGCATCTGTGTCCATAGAAAATTTTTTGTTGTTCAATCTTAAATTACGTCTTCATGAACGAATCGGATACCATAACATTTTTAATTGTCCAATGGGATTATTCGCCACGCATTAAATGCTTGATTTATGCATAACCACCGTCGTACCGCAAAAGGCTCTTTAATTAACCCGCCATTATGCTTTTTTTCTCCTCTCGTGAAGCACGATGTTCGCAAAGGATCATGTGAGATTAAAACTATAATATACGCTTGGACTATAGACACGCGACGACGGCTTTAATAACGAATTCATCCGAAGCTAATAATTACGCGCACGCGACTTTCATCATTGTACGTAAGAAACGCCAAATGAAATTATTGCGAAAGTCATTATTATAAGGGTGCTCTCGCGTGGCGTTCGTATACAACAACCAACACATTGTCTCTAGTATGTACTGCGATTGCTATGGATGAGCCTTAATTGCTATTATTAAATTCATTATAATCTCGCGAAAGTATAATTTCGCGAATTTTTTTATTTTCGATTTTTTCGTATCTCCTTCTCGCTCATCGTGTTAATTCGTCGGGAACGTAGGCGATAACTATGACAACTCGATAATGGCAAGTAACGCCGTGAAAATCTGAAGAAATATTCACGAGCAATGGTTTTATCATTTTGTAATATAATTTTTATCGTAACAAGTGAAGCTCTCAGCGCCCCAGACACGTTAGAAAATCGTTTATATTTTAACATATTTAACCCTCAATATATGCAGCTGTGCCGAATCTAAAACCATGCGATCTACTCATTTTTAATAATTTCATATCAGCCTCAGACATTCACGCATGTAAACGTAATGGCAATATGAACCCGAAGCTCTAAATGTGAGAAACGTTAGCGTATTCTCAGCGCCTCTAATCGTTGTCGAACATTATTAATGCCTCCAAGTGGATTAACCCTGTTAGACTTATTTCAGCGCGTCAGAATACCGATTTATACTAACCTCCTTTATATCATAACAATTGGTTAAAAATAGTACAAATACAATTTTTCTGCCAATCCAAGTTTAAAAATATTTCATAGAATATGGATCATCGAAAATTTTACCATTTATACGTCTGGACAGGGTACTTAAATAGTCGGAATGTTTATGCGATGTCGCGAAATTCATCACAGAAATTTTGCATCCAGTTCGCACGTAATTTACTTGAAAATGGATATTCGATTATTCGCATTGATCGTGAAAGAAGAGTGAAAAGGATAGGGGAGATAAAGAGAATACTGGAGCGCGCACGAACCTCCAATGCAGAAGCAACGAAAAGCATCAGCATAGAGGGAAGCTCTCTCTCCCAACCCTCGCGTATATCTCTTTCCCGCTGAGGCTAGCGAGAGAAGGAGAGAGCTCTTTCAAAGCAATTTGCATACCGTTCACCTCCAGCGGATCAGAAATTTTAATAAGACCTGCGGTGAAAAGGAGCCTATTATGTACGCGGTCATGCATAAATGTGGTGGCTCAGCTCCCGCTGGTGTGTAGACCACTGGTTATACATATATCGATAATGGAAGAGGGCGCTACTAATACGAGAGATCGAGAGAGCGAACGAGAGAGGGTACTACTATATATTGTCCTCGGCGTAAACCGCTATAAGATGAAAACGATCTTCTCTTTCCTATGTCGACTACCCAAATCGACGATCTTATAGTTATTTTATGCAAAGCCATAACCACGCCTCTTTGATTCCATTATATGCACAAATGTATTTCTTCCCCGAGTAATACACGTCACATCGAGCTCGAAAATCACTCGTACCTCGACATAAATATATCAAGAAGATAAAAATTGCAGATATCATTTAATCGTCAATTTTATTGGTCTTTCGCAAACGATATTTGAGTAAATTCAGCATGAAACCAAAGGCTTCTTCCGTGAGGAATATCAAAATTATCATGTTTTTCCCGATGATCGAAGGGAAATCATAAAAACTGAAGTGGCTATATAATTGAAAAAATGTATTATCCAACGAAGAAAATAATAAATCTTCTCTTTATTTTTTGAATTTCAGTAATAATAAACGATCCAAATTGGAACTTCAATATTGCTTCGTCATGAATTTTGCGCATTCACAAATTTTCCTCTATAAGCAAGGGATTTTTTTTCAATTTTGGTTTCCTCGTGGAGGAACCTTTGCGTATGCGCAAAAATGATGAGGAACACTGAGTAAAATAAGTGTTTGAATTGACTAAATCGTTCACCGTCGTTGAAACGAATTTTTATTTGGTATTACAAATATTTTGTTTGCCGTAAAGATATTTTAGTCAACTGACCATGATAATTGTTGAAGAAACTAATAATTTATTTATACTTACTAAAAATTCGTTGGAACGACGGTGAACGCCGATTTAATTAATTCAACCAAATTTTTATTTCTCAGTGAAGCAATATTCAAGTTTCATTTTGCATGATTTATTCACTCTTTAAATTTTATAGCGAGAGGTTTGCTTGATTTCGAATGCATTCGATTTTCGAAGAATTGAAAATACGATAAATTTACAACGTTCGCATCGATTTTCTCTAAAATTCAATACAAAATATCCTTTGATAGTACACAAATTGTGTAGGAAGTGTTTTCATTGAATAACTCAAACATTGCGCGAGATATGCTGTTAAGAAACATAAAAAAAAAAATTCAACATCATCCAAAATCCGAATCAAATCAGGACAAAGAGGGATGGTAGCTCCACTTGCGTCCCAAATTTTAAGCCATTCGGATGTTCGAATTTTTTGTAAATGTGTTTTCCAACAGATTTGCACATTTTGTCAAAAATTATTATACCTCCTCTCGGAACAACGATGAGTGATGATAAGAGTCTATAAATTGAGATAATTGAGAGCCGAAAAGGACGAAACATTACAAGAACGTCAATAATAATCAAATGATGAATTATGAATGTAATAAAAATTGCGAAATTCTAATTACCCCGTTACGTTTAATCAATAGTTGTTTATGTGTACAGTTGCGGTTGTATCGCGGTTGTGATTGAATGATTTGCCGCGTTGAAATAATTCGTAATCACTGCCGTGCCGCATATATAAATTTACAGATATCTATAATAATCAGTGTAATATAAAGCGGGAAGCATAAAGAGAGGCTTGGTTGTGCTGGCGCGACAGCCACACGAATAATATAGTCACACACGATACCATAGGTATACGCACACGAAGGGGGTGATTTGTTTCAGCGGCTCTTGAATAATAAATCGATATCAGAGTTACCAGCTTGTCCGAACGATCCATCACGGCGTGACTCGGGAATCTAGATCCCCCCCACCCTTAATATACACGCGCGCGTATAATATATACATGTACCTATATAAATGACATACAGAACTTGTTTATGTGCAGTATATAACCGAGAGAGGAGTCACGCGTCGGTGATGACGTATCGTCGGAGTTACACGGGAGTGCCAGTAGCTCGTACAAATGTTATATACGCGACGAGATAGTGAATATCCATTGCGAGAGTATGCGATCATTTGCAACTAAATTACTCCCGAGTCTCGTTCAGCTCGCGAATAATAATTCAATGACCTAATGAGATATTTCGCGAATAGAAATTTACACAATGGACGCGCGACACTTCGAATAACAATTTTGCTAACGCATCAACATAACATGTCACGAAATGTTTCTTTACACGTGTCGGAAATTATTGACCGTTAGACGATAAATAATATCGATATCCGAAGCGACCACGAAAGCCTTTCAATAACATTCATCTCTCTCTTACCCCTATTGTTCGGTCCTACCCTATCGTTCTCTTTAATTTTCTGAGATTAATAACGAACGTAAAGCGAACGGGCTCGTTCGTTCGTTAGAGTCAGAACGGTGGACGAAAGGGTTCACATCCCACGTTAACGATTCTCACAACAGCATATATAGATATACATATATGTGTGTAACTGTGTATGTGTATAAAAGCCTCTCACTCGAAGGAGCATCCAACGAGAGAGGGATGCTTTGTGACCGCGTGGTGTTGCAGCAATAGCTCGTTCGTTCTCTCGTCGATGTCGCTCGAGTGTAAAACAAAATGTTGCCTTGGCAGCTGCGCAAAATGTCTGTGTATCGCGTCAGCTAGCTATCCCCATTGACCCTTTATGGTTTATTCACACGTAAACGTTTGACCCGTTAGACCATCATCCCGTGTATCGTGTTTCATTCGCCCTATTTATTTTACAACCCGTGAGCAAAACACCATAACCCTCTCGATATTCAACCCACCAGGTTAGATACATTGCTAAGTGGGTATATTCGTAATAGCGAGGCAGTTTCCAAGAAAATACGAACATTACGAGCGTCATTCGTTGTAGGCGATTTTTTTTATATTAAGTGACGAAACGAGGATTTATAATGGGTATGAGACGAAAAGATAAAAAGGTGAAACCCAGTCGGTAAACAATTTATAATCCTAAGCCTGTAGATGAAATCAACAACTTTCTTCGTCATGCTACATCATGTGGATAACATTTTTTACACGAAGAGAATAATAAGGTAGTAGTCTGGTAACTTAAGCCGATTTTCATGTCTTTTTCGGAGGGCGTTTTTTTGTAGGAAAATAAAAATGAATCGTTTTGGATATTAAGGATGTTTTTATTTACATATTAAAGATACAAAAAAAAATTTTCTTGAAAAAATTTAATAGTTTATTATTATTATTATTGATCGAAGTTGGAACCTCGAAAAAAAAAGCGCGTGGGTGGCCCCGATGATTTTGGCTCTTGATGTCATCTGAAATAAAAAATTCTTGATAATTCTCAATCTACAGACATGTCATTCTGGTCGGAACTACTGAAGTGAAATTTCATGGATAAATAACAAAATGGCGGACTTTGGAAAAAAGTTTCTTTATTTTAGCAAATAAATTTTGTTATTTATCCATGAAATTTAACTTTAGTAGTTCCGACCAGAATGACATGTCTATAGATTAAGAATTATCAAGAATTTTTGATTTCAGATAACATCAAGAACCAAAATCACCGGGGCCACCCACGCGCTTTTTTTTCGAGGTGCCAACTTCGATCAATAATAATAATAATAATAAACTATAAAAATTTTTCAAACCAATTTTTTTTTGTATCTCAAATATGTAAATAAAAACATCTTAAATATCCAAAACGATTCATTTTTATTTTCCTACAAAAAAACGCCCTCCAAAAAAGACATGAAAATCGGCTTAAGTTACCAGACTACTATCTTAAGGGATGGACCAATATTAAATTCCGCCACGATCCATGTAACGGTTAAGATTTTATGAATTTGTGCATTTTTCAAAAAAATATTCATGATCCCTCGAACTTTCGCAAATTGTGTCACGTCAGCCAACAATTTTTATCCCTGTATAAATCGTCATTGAAGGAGAATTGACAGAATGAAGGAGATAATTCGCAAACATAAGACACGGGAAAAAAGTTACAAATTGAAAATTACAAATTGCCTCCTGAAAATTTCACATTATGCTGCAAAATGTCCTCTACGCGGAATATATTAAATTGATAAAGATCATATAGAGGACGATCATTGTGGAACATTTTGAGAGGAAACAATTCGAGAAGTTTAACACCGCTAATAGTTGATGCATTCCCTCGGTGACCCCTTTTGCGAAGATCGTAACACCATAAACATAAATATCAGCTATTTTTCTAATTGCTCGAAATGAAAAATTCATAACAATTTTAACGATCGATAACTCATGACCTTTTCTCCGGAGAAGTAAAAAAGATATATAAAGAAAATAGGAAGAGAGGCTATCAAACGTAAAACTCGCTTGTCGACAATTCTCGTTATGACCTCGAGACGTGGAAGTCTGTCGTTTCCCGCGACGTGCAATTTATTTTTTCTACGTATATAATCTTGCACTCTAATTTCCGTTGTACAGTTCAGCAGTTCGAGAATATTAAATCGGGAATGACAGTCGAACGATTGCAAGAAGCGAATAAAGGGACGTAGTAGTTTTACGCGGTTGACCATATAATGTATAAATATTACATTCCATCTACGAACTCAACCGTCCGGCCATTCCCTCCCTGGACGAGACAAAAAATAATACGCAGTTCAATGCGTGCACGTTGCTCGCTAATTTGCCACAATGATATACGCGATTCCGAAAATATTGCAACTATCGCACGCAATATTTTCAACGACTATTACAGAGAACCACACCTGCAGAAATCGTGGCAGAGGGGTCCGGCTGGATCCCTGTGATTATCCCCCCTACTCTTTGGTAAAAATGCGATTTGATCCCTAGCAAATTTCTGCATGGACTACCGACGACTATTTTTTAATACGAAAGTTCGAATATAGAGACTGTATTCATATATATATACATATAGATACAGTGCATTTGAAGAAGTCACAGCACACTCTCGTCGGTACTTTTCCGCACGTTTCAACGTCCCACGTTCAAATTCACATTATTTTCCATTTCCTGAACTACGCGAATAATTCAAGAGAGAAATATATCAACCAAACCTCTATATATATATATATAAAGGGTCATCACAACAGAGACTGTAAGAGGTATATTTAACTGTCAAAGAGCTGACATATAGAGGAGCACTTTTGAAAGAGAAATATTAAACGTGATCGATCAGCCTACAGTCTTCCATCAAAGGAACGAGTTTCGATATTTTTCATATAATTGGACTCACAATCATCTCGTTCGAATATTCAGAGGCTTCTATTTTTATCGTTTCATGCAAACTACCATCGAAACGAAAACCAAAGTTTTACAAGAAAAACGAAAATATTCGGGCGATAGTTAACGTGTCAAGGGGGTTGTAACAAAAATATGTTAAAAACGAAAACCGCTATAATTTTTTGATCAGTAAAACAAGTTGTTTCTGGTCGAATGAAGAACGTTTTGCTTGCTGGCAGAGTCCTGTAACTCCTGTATTTTTCTTCTAAGAGCAGTTTGAATTTGTTTGCTTTTCCGTAAATTCTGTGCATGATTGTTAATAAAACACTGGACAGATCAATGCCTATGAAGTTTTTTAACTGTTTGTTAAAACCTACGGGGCAAATGCGGCAAATTTCAAATAAAACGCAAACTACAAGAGGAACATTGCTAGAAGTATCGTACTGAGAAAAAAAAAAGTGTTGCTTCATGGAATTGATCGTCTGGGATCGGGGGAAAAAAAAATAATAATCCGCTGCGTTTACCCCACACGGGAGGTTGTAACAAAGAGTTTAAAACTTCATAGACAGTAAACCGTCGAGCAGTTTGTTCCCCAATCGTGCGCGTAGCATTTGTAGAAAAGTATGAAAATTCAAATTATTGCGCTAACGGGAAAAATATAGGCATTACAGGACTCGGCTGAGGAGCAAAACGTTCTTTCGACCGCAAACACCATATATACTTTGCTAGTCATTCATCTAAACTTTGTAGCAACAAAATTGTACAGCGTTTAATTTTTAATATCATTCTCATTCGTATATAGACACGAGAATGAAAAAGAAAAAAATATCATGCACGTTGTAAAGGGGAGCACCGGCAACTGTGCCCCGGTGTAAGTGTGGCCGTTTCATTTTTTATAATTTCAGGGAGGAGCGGGAGTTAGGACTCGTAACTTATCATTACGGAAGATATACAATGATGTTTCGACGATAATGTTGCGAGGATAGAGGGATATAAAATGAAGACTATAGAGATTCTCTTTGAGCAGCTTGTACGCGGTGTTCGATGTGATCGATCTGCCTCCCTCTCTCTCTCTCGTAAATTTTATACTCTCTTTTACTGTGAAAAGTTCACGAGCTCGCGGCCTCATCAAATGTATATAGATACGTACTTTGCTGCATGCAGAGAGGTAATTACAAGGTAGCCGCTACACCGCGAGCGTTTTATTTTCGAAGAGAGCCCGTCGGGAGACTCTGTCGGTTTTACGCTGGGCGGCGAGTTGTAGTACGCGAAATCGCGTACATACACGTATATATAATACGCCCTCACTCCTCTCACCCCCTCGATGACTATACGATATAGCCTGACGATGCCCGCACCGCTTGGACGTTATACACCGTGAGGCACGAACAAAAAAAAAACCAGCGCCCTTCCGCCCGCACAAAGAGACATAAATAATTTAGCGAGAAATGGAAAAGAAAAGAAAAAAGTAACGAACGTTTTTTGCTTGTTCCCCGCAACGCCGTTCTCTCTGCGGCATTGAATGAATACCGCCGGTGGTGGTGATGGCTGTGCACGGTTTGCTGTACGGCAATTAGCAGTCTCTCGCATACTACCCGTGTCGTTTTTTTTTGTTGTTTCGCTTTCAGCACGTTGAATATGTACATAGGATACGTATATTTCTCACTTTGTGGCGTCAAGTCGTATTTAACCCGTTACTCTTCTCATTGTTTTCGAAAAACGCGGGTCGTGCGGCAAGAAACACTGGAACGGCTGTGTGTAACTTCATCCGCTGTGAACCCCGCACGCACGCGCGATACGTCTCGGTGAACAATAGCTTCCTTTTTAAGACTCGATTTGCCTTACCGGGTGATATTGTATACAAGGAAATAGTGTGCGAAATTATCGCGAGGAAGTGAGCTAACGATTTCAGAGAATCCAGTGACTTTGATGCATAGTACGATGAAGAACTCGCACAGGAGAATACATTTTTGGCAATAATAGTTTATTTGCAAACAAAATGTGCAAATTAGAAACTTGCACATTTGCTTTCTCGTTGTTTGATATCGCGAACTAATTTCCTCACAATTCTCTTTTCGTGAGCAACTTAGTTCGTCAATTTTAGCTTCCTTATATGGAGAAAGCTTTGTGAGTGAAATAAAATAATGTGGTAGCGGAGTGCATCTTTCTGATTTGCACGTTTTTTTCTTATTCAATTCGATCGTAATGATTCTAAGATACTAGGGCTTGCAAAGTTTTATGATTCTTCATTGTCACTCTGCAAATGTTACGAAAGTTAGAGCAAATTCACTAATTTTCGTGAAATGTACAGAATATAAAAAATTCAATATTTGATGAACAATAGCTTCCTTTTTAAGACTCGATTTGCCTTATCGGGTGATATTGTATACAAGGAAATATTGTGCAAAATTATCGCGAGGAAGTGAGCTAACGATTTCAGAGAATCCACTGACTTTGATGCATAGTACGATGAAGAACTCGTATAGGAGAATACATTTTTGGCAATAATAGTTTAATGACAAACAAAATGTGCAAATCAGAAACTTGCACATTTGTTTTCTCGTTGTTTGATATCGCGAACTAATTTTCTCACAATTCTCTCTTCGTGATCAACTTAGTTCGTCAATTTTAGCTTCGTTATATGGAGAAAGCTTTGTGAGTGAAATAAAATAATGTGGTAGCGGAGTGCATCTTTCTGATTTGCACGTTTTTTTCTTATTCAATTCGATCGTAATGATTCTAAGATACTAGGGCTTGCAAAGTTTTATGATTCTTCATTGTCACTCTGAAAATGTTACTAAAGTTAAAACAAATTCACTAATTTTCGTGAAATGCACAGAATATCAAAAAATCAATATTTTTTGCAACCTTGAAGCTCTTTAGTAATTGATAGAAAATTCAATGCCCAATATCGTTATCGTCTAGCCTATTTTTATAGGAAGTATCGACTTCATAGTTGTAAATTTAAAGAGTTTAAGCGAACATATGATTTCCCATGAAATATGAAAATTTGAAAAAAAATTAAATATCACCAAAATCTTAACGCTTTCACCGACTCAAAATAAATTAAATACCCATTATCCTCTAATGATACTCTATTCATGAAAGAAAAAATTAGCCAAGGTCTCATAATTCGTGAAAATTACATGAATCACAAACATTTTTCGAATAATTCAACAATTTTATAAATTAACCCCTCAAGCGATTCATGTCAAAATTAATGTCAGTCATTCTTGTCCTCTAGCCTATTAATGTACAAAGTTTTTACTCGATTGCTGACAATCTATGAAAGTGAGAGCGATCATAAGCATTTAAAAAAATTTCAAAATCTCATAAACTCTCGAACGCTCGAGTAATTTCAACAACAAAAATGCAGCAAACAAAGAGGAATCGATGACGAAAATCAGTGAAGAGTTTACACCAAATCGTTCAAGTCGCTATCGAGATATGGCAAGTTGAATTTGGCATTGAAAACTTGTATTTTTTCTTTCGCAAATTGAACAAATTTCTCATTGCTGACTTATAATTTACTTATATTTATTAATGTTTATTAATTAATTGCTTCTCTGTATGAGCGAGCGGCTTTCTCAATTCGTAAATACGCAACGCACAAACGAAACATTTCTTTTTTTTTTAATTATATAGTCTGAGGTTCGCATGATTTTGAGTTGATAATTTACATTCGAAAAATATCAAATTTCGTAAAATCAGAACACGCCCTTGTTGGCTGTCACCAAATATTTTATCGTACATCGATATATCCTCTAGTGTCTCTCTACTGTCGTAGCAACTGTATTAACACGTTTTTCGAGTTAGAACGGTAAGAAAAAAAAGATACATACTTGATCTAAACTTTTTCTTCACTAACGTATAAATCATCGCGCGCTCTCATTTCACCCAACCCACTCGATACGAGCAAAGTTATTTATCGTTTACGTATAAAAATACAAATGAAAATATGATCAAAGAGAAAATATGACTATAGATGTACGGGCATTAATAGACTTGGCCATTGAGAAGGATTTGTGACGGATTGGTTATATTTAATAGTGATAAAATACATGCCAAGCTGAGAATTATGGTTCATGATCGTGTAATATACGTGACTGAAAGTGAGATGCAAGTTTGCTCGTGTGCTGGCGGTTTGTGTGACGTTTCAGCTCGCGATTTCTGGTTCGGTTCGTTCGTTCATCAGGCTTATTCTATTATAAACGCGAGGCTATGGTGGGAATTCGCGAACGAGACAGGCGCAATAATATGCACACAATGCGGTGACCGGGTGGTATATATAAGCCGACATGCCAAGAGTATTAAAGGGTAATCGTTGAGTCGACGTTGCGTCGGTCGTGGCTACATTAATAACCACTTAAATTATACAACCCGGTTGGGTTCGCTTTGGCTCGAGCGATCATGAACGCGGAAACCTATAATGTTGGAACATTATACCGTAATTTATTGATCGTATAATAATTATCCGCGACTATCATAATTATTGTAATGATCGCCTGTATAAACAACGCGACTAGCGACAGAGAGGTATTATCTTGTATACGTTTGTAATCGATTTTTCGAGATATCGGGATGATCCAAAATGCATTCTCTAAGTCTGCTCGAGACGTTTTGAAAATGCCCGTCAAAACCCAAAATCGATGAAACGGGAGCCAAGTTATGACCATTTGATATTTCGAGATTTTAGGTTTCCAAAAAGGTGGGAAAAAAATTACAAAAAATTTGTTTTCTTTTTTTTCAATGTTTTAATACCATATTCGATCGGAAATTTTCCGCTGATTACGAATAACACCGAGTTTCAGTCGAAATATAAAAATATCAATGAGAAAAAGGCGAAAAACGACAAAAATCACTTTTTGAACGATTTTCAATAAAATTTCGAGTTTCTCAAAGAAATGGCTACTGAATTAGTAATCAGCGAGTCAAAATACATCGATATAGCGTCCTAAAAGAAAAATTCAAAATTCAAAATTTTTTTGCATTTCGGCAAACAAGAAGTGGCTTCACTAAAATCGCTGTAACGTTGCTTCCCGATGGAGTTGGGACCCCACTCTGTGCTCATTCTTTTCGTGATCGAAAACCCTTTAGAATGGCGCTTGAATCATTGTGTTATCATTATTTTTTGATTTTTCACAGATTTTTAAAGTCGGACCATCGATTTTTGCGAATTTCTCCATACATACCCCTTCTCATTTTTTTCGCCGATTTTTAACCTGCTCTCACGGCTACAATAATTGAAATATCGGGATGATCCGAAATGCATTCTCTAAGTCTACTCGAGACGATTTGAAAACGCTCGTCAAAACCCAAAATCGATGAAACGGGAGCCAAGTTATGACCATTTGAAATTTCGAGGTTTTTAGGTTTTCGAAAAGGTGGGCAAAAAATTACAAACAAATTTTTTTCTCTTTTTTCAATGTTTCGATACCCTATTCGAGCGGAAATTTTCCGCTGATTACGAATAACACCGAGTTTCAGTCGAAATCTCAAAATATCAATGAGAAAAAGGCGAAAAACGAAAAAAATCACTTTTTGGACGATATTCAATAAAATTTCCAGTTTCTGAAAGAAATGGCTACTGAATTAGTAATCAGGAGTCAAAATACATTGATATAGCGTCCTAAATGAAAAATTAAAAGTTAAAAAATTATTTGCATTTCGGCCAAAAAGAAGTGGCTTCACTAAAATCGCTGTAACGTTGCTTCCCGATGGAGTTGAAATCCCACTCTATGGTACTTCATTTATTGAGCTACGATTTTTTTCGATTTTTCGTAGATTTTAAAAGTTGGACCATCAATTTTTGCGAATTTTTCCATACATACCCCTTCTCATTTTTTTCGCCGATTTTCAACCTGCTGTCACGGCTACAATAATTGAGATATCGGAATGAATGAAAGGGCATTCTCTGAATCTAATCGAGACCTTTTGAAAAACCCCCTCATATATATATACAATACATATATATACAAACACATATAACTACAAATGATCAAGATATCTATCTAATCACCAGGATGATTAAAGCGAAAGTTAGCTTCGACGTTATTCCCCCCGCCACGTTCCTCTAACCCCTATTTCTCGCTTCGACGCCACCAGAGAGTGCTCACGGACCCATTGAGCTCACGAACCCGACCACGGAACATGGTACTTATATAAATTACAGTTTGTGTCCAACACCTTCGCGAGTTCCTTGAAATTTTGCATTTACCTTCCGCGCTCATAGGGTATTGCTCGCCATTTCAGTGCACTCACATTTCAGTGGTCACCATTACAACGGCGTACATACAGATGATTACACACACATGGATATATAGCGCCCATAGATAATCGCGCATTTATTATAAATTATGAATGGTATATGGCACTGGGAAGTTGAGTTATATACCACGTGGAAAAGGTAAAGTCGATGATATAAAAATGGTGAACAGCAGAGCGGGCACGTTTGACACGATTCCTTTGTTCCAAGACGTACATAACCTCCATTATAGCGTCGCCAACACGAAGTTACGAATTCACGATGAATTATATACCGTGTTTCGCGTATATATATTGCATTCCGTTTATAACACACAGAGGAAAACGGTAATTTTATTTTTGTTCACCCGGAATTATTCCCTTTCCTCACACACACACACACACATCGAGAAAGTATTTTTGATATTGCACTTGTGCATCATGAATTTTTAATGCCTGTCGATCCGTTGCCCATGGGCGAGCATTTCAATGTGCAGGTATGCACCCGATGATTGTATACATTTTTCACGAGTAAATATATTCGCTGTACGCGCGTATGGAACTTATCGAGCTGTTTGATATGATATTGTCAAGCGTAACCACAGCAACGCTCGAATATATGGAAATATGTTGTGAAGTGTGCATGCGGAATGAGAGTCCGTTGCACCTGCCATTTCGCACAGAGAGCTTTCGCGAGTAGAAATTTGCTTGGATTCGCCTGATATAGGATCAGACGCCATTCTGGAATCGGTAAGGTTCGCCCGATCAGGCTAATCGGATCAGGCCTCAAGGACTCTGCGGGGAAGCAAAACGTTCTTCCTTTCGATCACAAACGACATATTTTACTGGTCATTCATCTAAACTTTGTGGCGACAAAATTATGGCAGTTTAAACTTTTGATATACATATTATGGTGAATTACCCCTCCTCCCTTAACGCGGTAGTCTGGTCTAGAGCGAGATTTTTGACGTCATTTCTAATGTGCAATAATTTTTAAACCGTTGAAGTTGTCTTGATGAAAATTTACACGTGCATTTATTGATCCTTAGAGAATACTTGTACATTAAAAAAAAAAATTATTTTCAATATTTTCATGTAGTTTTTTGCCTTGTTGCAACATGGTGCGCCGAAAGCCGCCTCAATCGGCGCCCACTCTGGACGATGTTGTATGCATCTGAAAAAAAAAAAATATATATATTCTCAATCTGTATGAGTATTCTGAGCACTGGTAGCAGAATTGGTACTTAAAACAATTTTTTGACAAAATGGCGGCCTGTTGAACTTTCATTAATGATATTTCATACATTTTCGGGTATTCGACGAGTTATAAAATGTCGGCAAAATTATTGTTCGACTCAATTCTGCTACCAGTCCTCAGTAACAGGCTAGCAAAGGTACGTGCAAAATTTGAGCTCGATCGGTCCATTAGTTATCGAGATATCGTGGGCGCCGATTTGAAAAACATAGTTCTGAGATAAACGCGTTCAAAGTTTTGACGCCGTTAACGGGGCGGGGCGGGGGGGGGGGGGGGGGGGTAGGGTTTTAAAGGCGAAAAAAAAGCATATTTTTATGATTTTTTTGCGGCGACATGAGTAATATAATTTTATTAAATAGAATTACATATTATTGTACAACTATTGAAGTATCTCAGAAAAAATTTTCAATGAAAAATATTGATAAATAAGCCGGTGACGTTGAATCTCCAGAGGCGCCTTGAAAAAAAGTGGTTTTGCGGTGAACATTATAGCTCGTTACCGGATCATCTCAAACAAAAAAATTGATATGCATTTTAAAGGTGATGTATTTCTCGAGGTAATCAGGAAGAGTTTTTTTTTTTTTTTTTCTATTTTTTGCAGCACTTGGAAGTGAAAAACGCAATTTTAGCTAAAAAAATCGTGCTTAATTTGTTATTAAAAAATTGACAAAATTAAAAAAAAAAACTCCTCCTGATTACCTGTTGATTTATGTGAAGAAGTAATGTTTAAATTTTCAAAAGGAACGGTTCAGTAGATTTTGAGTTCTAATGTTCACAAACTTCAAAAATGACGTTTTCGGGAAAATCGATTTAAAGTTTTTTATACGTGAAAATCAGGTATCACGGCCGGTCGTTTGAAACGCTGTAACTCCGTTAGTTTTACTCCGATTGACTTAAAATTTATACACAATATTCTCGACATATTGTTCATTCAGAAAAAAAATTTAAAAAAATGCAAAAAAAATAATTTAAAAACCCTACCCCCCCCCTAAATGAGCGACTCAGTAGCCTGTGCTTTAGCTGCTTCCCGACCGCGCTACCTGAGCGCGCGGCTTGCTTAGAATTTTTATTTCTCGGCTAATTTTTGAAATATCAATAAACGGTTTTCAGGAGCGTATGAAGAAAGGAATAAGAATATGAAAAAAATAAATAAAAATCGATTTTTTCAAATTTCTAGACCAGACTACCGCTTTAATGAAGCAGTGCTTGAAAGAGTTTAAATAAAAAGTCTCCATCCGAGCCAATAGAAATGTCGCGGGTCAGAGTTATGGCTATCACTTAACACCATATATCTTCGTCTAGTATTTAATTCTGTCATTTAATCAACGGCAAAGAAAGGGAACGAGAGGATTATCGTATGTTCAATAATTGCCATTGTACCGGAGTTAATTCAGCATTATTTGAGCAAGCTTTTGACGTCAAAAGCCTACCAAATCCCGTAGAAGGGCTGTTTCCAGTCATCCCATCCCCTATCATGATTTTTATCGCCACCGACTGTCGACGTATATCGTAATTTGAAGGAAAAAATAAAAATCATCAACCATAAACGTCACGTCGGGAATGAATAACATTATCCTCCCTGACCCACTCGAGTTATCGTTGAATCTCCGTACGGTATTGCTCGCCTCGCAATTTTACAACGCCGAGAAGTTAACGATAATCGTGTGTCAGTGAAAACAGCACGAAACAACGATTTGCGAGTCGCGTTATCGTCTCGCCTCCCCCCGAGATCGCTATTCCTAAGTCGTAAAAGGCTATTCAAACGAACAGAAAAATATTTCGTTGTTGCGATTTTCAAGAAAAATGAGTGTCGTATCGTCCGCACTGATCCAGGGTGCCTCTCTCTCGCTCTCACCCTCCGCACATATCTTCCCCATTCTGGCCCATTCATCTAACGCCTATTTCGTAAGTGGTATTAATGGCAATGTGAACTCTAAGAGAGAGACGTATCTTATGCCACATATACAACAATAATACCCCATAGCCCGGGCTATATCCCCTAATCGTTATTTTATGTATAAAAGAGAAATATAGGTATTGCCCCCGGTGTCCTATAGAGGGAGTGAGACGGAAAACAACGTGATACGTGTGTATAGTGAAAGCGCTCGCTTAAAGTCCCGGGAAGCATTATCATGCCAAACTGTCGACACACGAATCCCCCATTGTATACGATTATATAGAGGCGAAAGACAGGAACAGAATGTGGAGAACCGACTGAGCGATTGTTGCTCTATACCCACCGTTCTATGCACGCCAGTAAAATGTACATGTATACATATATATGTGTATGTATGAACGAGGCATGCTAATGGTCTCCCTGTCATAAAGTCTGAGCGGCCGCGTGTACCGGTGCGCGAACCGGGGTCAACTTACCGGGGCAATACCGCGCGCAAGAGCGATCGTCAACCTTTGCTCCTATCCTTTCCGTTCGTCACGTCCTGCATCTTACACCGGGCACGAACTCTCGGACCACAAACCCCCAGGTAAACCTGATACGATATTCTCGCTATACATACATATACCACTCGGTTAAGAACGATTAAATTGGTCCCCCGTGGGAACGACTATACGTGTAGCCGTATTGACATCGGATCTCTCGTACAATGAGCTTCGGTTGGCACACATAAGTTTTCCGTAATCCCGGGCGAAATTCTTTTCCAATATATCCGGCGACTGAATAATCAATTCTTTCGTCTATTTTTACCGCAAATGAAAAAAAAATTGTCATTCTCGATATTTCTTGTTCGAATGAAATAGAAATTGTGTTGGAATTTCGTTTATTCAAATTGAAAGTACCAACGGGAACCAATATGCTACACCTGCCGATCATCGTTAAGATAACATTTGATTCGATCAAATTAATCTGTCAACTATGACGTATTTTGTGTCTCTTGAAGAACGGGGAATCAAGAAAAATCGATGTGGCTTCGCGCGCGAGAATGATGTTTCTTTTATTTTCCGATTATACCCACATAGACAGGGGTTACGGGGGCAGAGTTCTCTGTAATTCATTGTTATAGCCTCGTATAGAATTCACGTCTTGCGCGTGTATTATGTCGGCATATAACAAAACTAATACCAGCGGCATCCATTCGTACCGAGAAACATATCGGAGACGAACACGCAGCGAACATATAGTGTATATATATAGCCGTAATGGCGGGGACCCAGGGAGTAGAGCGTGTGCGCGCGCCAGGGTGGAGTTCAAGCGTCTCCGGCTGTCAGCGTTGTCAGCGATTAGGCACGCGTTGTCGGCCGTTGAAAAGGGTTCATTATATTACGGAACACTTGCTGCCCGTCACTCCGGCCCGTCATTCTGTCGGGTCTTCCCTTGCTCTCTCTTTCCCTCTCTCTCTCTCTCACTCTCTCTCTCTCTCTCTCTCTCTCTCTCTCTCTCTCTCTCTCTCTCTCTCTCTCTCTCTCTCTCTCTCTCTGTCTCTCTATCGGTCGCGCGGCCACAATCGAGAAAGCTTCACGTGTTTGCACCGCGATACTCTAAATCATCCGTCGCCGCGCAAGATCATGCTTACGTTGCGAGAATAACATTCTTACATCGAACTATCAATATTGTTCTAATAAAAAACAAATCTTGACTATCTCGTTGCGGCAATTGTATATATTGTCTCTTTGTCTCTATTGTGTCAGGAAACATAACCACGAAATTCCTCGTCGCGTTGCGTGTTTTCAAAACAAAGGGGGTTGTTAACGAACTGTAGACACACTACAAGTTACCAATTACGGTCAATCGTGACGAACCTCGATCTCGATATTGATCTCACATGTAAAGGGAATATTGTTGATGGGATCAATGAAAAATTGTTGCTAAATGAGGAAACCACAAGGGTTGACTTTAATATCGTTGAAGTCACGATCCATCAAAGGTATACACGTACACAGAACGCGTGGTTAATTAATTCATCTTGTATGAATTTTCATCTCGAAACATTGGAACTGTTTTACCCTCGTAGATTTTCAACAACAACCTCAAACCTTATACCACCAGTCAAATTAATATTACACCGATCTTTGATCTCCGAGCTACTTATTACTCGCTCACGGTCTCTCGTTCGTTTGCGGTAAATTTATTGCTGTCTAAGTACGTCGGGGCGTCAGTTAAGCTACAGAAGTAAGAAATCTGGTCATATTATAAACCTAGGTTTGCCGTAGAGTCGACGAGCTCGAGGTACGAGTGAAAGAGAGATACACAGCGACGATAAGCATGCAAGCTTGAAGAGAGCCCAGGCGATCGTGCTTGGTCACATGAGGCATATAGGGAAATACTTTGCACAATTCAACGTAGTGGTGGTGTACGTACACAAATACAGTGTGCGTGGTATATACATGTGATATAGAGAGTTGTAGCTTTGGTATAGTGGTGGCCTTGTGTTACCTAGCTTCAAAGTAACATCTGTATTAATGGCCGTTCAACGAACAGTAGCCACCACGTCCGACCGACGACGGACGCGCGCGCGCGCCGTTCTGTATACGCTCTCGGACCCCTGATGGCGTGCGCATACCGTTCCACCGGGGGCACTTATGTCGAGATATAGATATACCAATCTATCTCTCTCTCTTTATCCGTGTCTATAGAGCTCTGAGTTGCTTGGGCTCACCTCAAGAGACCCCCAGTGTCGTCAAGCTATATATTTCCATACATATACATACGAGGTCTGTTCAAAAAGTAACGCGAATTTTAAATTTCCGCGGGCTACGTATATTCGATTTTCGATTTTTTCGTGGCGTTAGGTTGGTACTCGTGTCCCTCACTTATGCTGAAAAAATCGGCCATTTTGAATGTTTAGTTAATTGTTGACAGCTGTTTTGGTTAGACGTGTTTTGGCTTGTCTTCCATTTTTGCCTATTCCAAAAAAAGCAGCTTCCATTGCGATGATTGAGCTTTGGTTTTCACGTCATAACCATAAACCCATGATTCGTCACCAGTTATGACCCTCTGGAGCAAATTTGGGTCGTCGCGGACCGAGTCCAACGGCTCCTTAGCAATGTTAACGCGACACTATTTTTGTTCGAAATTGAGCAATTTTGGCACGAATTTCGCGACGACCCGTCTCATGCCCAAATCATTGGTAAAAATCGAATAGCACGAGCCAATCGATATGTTTAGTTCCTCAGCAACTTCTCTAACGGTGATTCGACGATTGGCCAATATTATTTTCTTCATTTCATCAATGTATTCGTCTGTTGTTGATGTGCTCGGGCGTCCGAAATGCATTTCGTTGTTCGCATCTTCTCGGCCCTCCGAGAACATTTTGTACCACCGATAAACGTTGCATTGGTCCAAGGACCATTCGGAACGCGTCCGCGCACTTAATTTTGTTTTTCACTCAAAATTTGATACAGATTCTTTGATCCATTTTTTGGAATAGGCAAAAATCGAAGACAAGCCAAAACACGTCTAACCAAAACAGCTCTCAACGATTAACTAAACATTCAAAATGGCCGATTTTTTCAGCATAAGTTAGGAACATAAGTACCAACCTAACGCCATAAAAAAGACGAAAATCGAATATGCGTAGCCCGCGGAAATTCAAAATTCGCGATACTTTTTGAACAGATCTCGTATATGCCTTTCTTGGATATTGCTGTGACTCTAACGATTTTTCACACTTTCGTAATTTACAAACAGATGATTTGGCAGTTTTATTAACAAAAGTGGTCGTTGAGCAATGTCGGACTTTATCGATTTCTCTGAAATGCGTGATAGATCTTGGAGAAACTCGAGAATAATATCGGAAAAATTGTCCCACCGTAGAATTTTGGGCTTTTCGAATAATCAATCAATCGGACATCCACTGATTATCAACGTATCAACCATAGAAGAGAGCAATGACTTTACAATTAACCACTGCACGATAACGTCACGATTTTTGATAATTATTTTGTTATATGTATAGAATCTGGAAAATGCGAAGAATATTGAGTGTAGATAGAAATACGAGAATTTTTGTTGGAAAATGGAATGATAGAAGAACGGAGAACCGGACGGGTAAAACACGGCCGTGTGCAATTAGCGAACACGCAGAGGGTTGAGAGTAGCATACAGTTTATATGCATTTTTTATACGATCGCGATTCCGTTCGTATTCCGATCACGTGTATATATAGATATATACCTACGCCGATAGAGAAGCGCGGTTCGCCGCGTGGAATTCACAAAAAAAAAACTGAATTTTCACCCTGTCAATCGATATATTGACATATCCGGCTGTATTGGAAATAAATTCCATGAAATACAGCACACGGTAAACCAGATATAGGATACAGATATACGAGTATAAGCATTGAATCGTGATACACCAACAGCGAATACAAATCTGTTTGGTACCGAAAAAAAAAAATGAACGAGGGAAAGTTGATTTCGTATATATATATATTACATGAAACATTTCACGATTCATGTGCAGCGACGGAACGAATGGAAAATTGTATTTGTGCCTTATTCACAGATGATGAAAAAACAATTTAGGCATTGCAGTAATTATACGTGGGGTATACAATGACACATAAAAAAAAACCAGGCAAACAATCGAATTTAACGACACTGGCGAGTGAGGAGAAATTTAATGTTTTAATGAGCCGTATGAGGAACAATGGAACGAACCATTAGCGAAGCTTTCGCCGATGTCTCACGGCTTTGGGGAATTTTTTTTAATGAAGATTCTATAATATATAGCCCGGTCGCGGCTAATGCGTCATTTGTATGTTACAAAGCACGATAGGCTTTGCGGATACAACAATCGGTTTAGAAATCGCCGCGAACGAGAGGCGTATATCGGCGTGGGTTCTTGTTAATCGAATCCGAGCTCCGTCGTGTATCAGTGTCTTCGGATAGCATGGTGTATATGGAATTAAACCGGATGCTGTAAATCTAATAGCGTTATTGTCGCGCCTACCAAAGCCCAGGATTGAGCCGGTAAAGTCGATGAAATACAGAAAATAGATAATATTGTTTTCAGTTAAAGATTTTGAGAAGCGAGACGGATCTAAATGATCCGACGTGAAGATTGCATTTTCATATCTTTCGATGGAAATAGTCAGGAAGTCAGAAGAGCGAAGAACAGCGTGGAAAGAGAAAGAGAAGGAAGAGAGAGAGAGAGTTGAATGTAAGCTCTCCAAGGTATGATATATAATTCATCCTCTCTCGAATATCCCGTGAGGATCCGAGGACGTGGTAACCGGCGAGAGGGAAAAGTTGGATATGGTGTGTGTATCCGTTCTGTAGGGCGGTAATTGTTTCATCCCGGATTGGCGTCTCTCTCTCGACAGGCCGAGGGATTAAGGTGGCTTAAAACCAACGCGTGATATACATATATATGTATATATATATGTATACACATATGCCCTAATGGAGTTTACGTAACTGGTAGCCCGAATCAGGGGCTCGCTCGCGAAGAGAGATAAAGATATATAGGGGCGGGTGAGCGAGAGGATGAATAAGAGAGAAAGAGTTTGGATGAAGTGTGGTGTCGGGACGTGATATCCAGGGAGAGAACGCGGCACCATATACACTCTATATTCTCTCTCTCTCTCTCTCTCTTTCTGACAGGCAAAATGTTGAAGGCAGAAAACCAAGCAATCCGCGTCAGGCTTACCGGATCTCAGCGATAACGAGTATGTTGCTGCTGTTTTTCGTGTGTGTGCTGTGTGGGGTAGAGAGGCGTTGCATGCTTTATGAGACGCGTTGGTCGGGACGATATTTCGTATAATAAATTTACGGTCGATCGCGAACGCAGATCCGAGGATTCTCGCTTTGGGCGAGCAAAGGGGGGCAGGTGAGGCGAGAGAGGCAACGGCCTGGAGTGAGTCCTGGGGAACCTTCTTCATCGCTGATCTTCGTGGCCCAACGATCCGGTAACCAGGGCCAAAGAGGATATAGTATACATGACTACGGGTGTATGGAGAAAAGGAAAAGGATCGTCTGATCCTGACGTCGGAGCCGTAGCGTCGGGAAGCCGAGAGTCTTTTCAGTCACTCTCTCTATCTCCCTCTCTCTCTCTCTCGCGGTATCGCTTTGCGCTTTACGACGTAGATATGCACTCGGATTTATGGTCGGTCCGTAACGCCAGCCAAATTACTAGGCGAAGGTTCTTTACGATCGTTAATCTCCTCTCTCTCAACCCTCACCGGTTTCGCGCGCGCCGAGAGAACCCGCGGCAAAGAAGCGCGAAGGAGCCACAGCCTCTTCTATATAATAGTATAGCGCTCGGTTTCGCAACTTTACGAGGGCACAGCGGATACTTATATACGAGACGATCGTCTAGTTTACGAACAAACTCCCCCGAATCGCGCGTATATAACCTCGTTTAATACCCAACCCCCTTATTGTTCCGCCTCTTCGTCATTCGATTCTGTTCTTTCTCTCTCTCTCTCTCTCTCTCCCTCTTTCGCTACTCCAACGCTCGCAAAACATCGTCGTGCTTAATCATCGTCGTTTTATCTCGCTCTTTCAACTCGTCATTCCCTAATCTCATTCGCTCCTATATTCAAAATCATACTTTTTCATCGTTCTCTCTTTTCGTCGTCTTTACCGCGAAACCATATTTCCTACATTTATCCCGGAGTATATCGTTCGTAATGCTTTTCCGGCAAAAGACTGAGCGAAGATTATTTTCACGACAAAGAGAACACTTTTACAGCGTCATTCGCGAGAGGGATGCGCGCGACTCACCTCATCGTAAAGTTTTAATGCGCAAGTGTCTGTTTATGTTAGTGGCATATATTTGCGTTGTTGCCAACTTTTTTATCGGCTAAAAATCATAACTGAATTTAAAAACAGTAGACTACAACCCGTCGGAAATATCTTCGAGTTATTAACGAAGAATTAATGTTTTTTTTAAAGGTTAATAGGATTTTTATTATTATTATTGTTTTCATCGTATACCGTTTCAGGTTTTTATGTTCCTTCCCCTCTGTTCCCATTTCAATTTTATTCCTCAGCCCCCCCCCGTGTCCACAGCATAAAAGAATCGCATTTGCATGAAGGCACAGGGAAACTGGGGAAAACGTGACCGATAAACTGGCAGCTGCACATTTAACTATAGTTTCAGTTGCATTACCATCAGAAACTAAGGAAAACTGTCTCCCGCTCTGTAAGTGCACGAACAAGCGGTCGTCCCTCTCAGTATTGACCGCAGCCAATGCCGCTTAACTTCGCCGAAACCACGTAGCGACCGCGCGTCCACTCCGTTATCAGTTTTCCATTGATAATACTTTTAGCGGTTGTTCACTTTAATAGCCATATTATCGATATGTAAACGCGGGGGAAGTTTGGCAAAATTGAAAACTTTTTATTATCACGATTAAAAAAAAAGCTTGGCCCGTAGCGAATCGATGAGCGAGGCTAATTTATGTCGCGAACGTTCCGTATTCACGAGAGACGCACGATTTTTTGTAATTATTATAATTAACGATCGTGCGAGAGAGAGAGAGACGATGACACTTTGCCTGCAGGTGAAAAAGGTGAGAACCTCCAGCTACGGTAATATAAATTTATATCGCAAGCCCTCCAGTTGTGTACCGATAAATGAATCGCGATTAGCCCTCGCCACAACCCCCGCGGGCACTCACGGAAACCGCAGCATCTCTCACGCTGCATATATACGCTACTATACGTGATGTTATTATCTCGTTGGTTTTCGATGGCAAAGAAATGATACGAGAAAAAAATATCCCGTGACAATTTAGTATGCAAATTATACGTTTATCCGTAAAGTAATGCGTGATAAAAATTAACATATTCAACACTTAGCTCTGCCGGTTGTATACAGAGTTTTTTTTTCTTTCACACACTCTCTCTCTCTCTCTCTCTCTCTCTCATGGCGGAGACAACAGCTGTGCTCTGCCTCTCGTTGAATTTGGTAGAGAGTGTATACATGTCGTTCAGTGCGGAACGGTTCATGAAGATTGTTAGGCAAGTGTGTTATATATATTGGCAAGCAAATCCTCTTTAAGAATACCACGAATATGCAGGACAAAAATCGTAGTAAATAGAACAGCGTTTTCCCAATGATTTTTATGAATTTTTTTATAGTATAAACAATAAATATAATTTATTGAAACTTTGAGAATATTTTATACATATATTCAAGTATATCCTATAAAATTTGTATACATATATTTAAGTATATGCTATAAAATATTAGCGACCCCGTACTGCAGGTCACAAACAGACTCAGCATTTTGCGTACATTCTGAAAGCCGCAATTTTCATCTGAAATCAAACGAGGTTGCAATTTACTTTTATTATATGTCTCTCTTCTATATGAACCTAAATGCTATCAAAAAAAAAGAAAATTGAATTTTTTACAGGGGTCAAAACAAAAAAGTATGATTTTTTGCCATTTTTTAGCAACTTTATTTGCAAAAAAAAAATTATTTTAAATAATGATAATATTCCGATTTTAGGTTCATATAGAGCGCAATACTATGAAGAAAGTAACTGCCAATTTTCAAAACGATTGGTTGAAAACTTTTCAAACTAGCGTGTACGCAAGTTAAAAAAAAGTCGTTTTCAGAAAAACGCGTTTGAAAAAATAGTACCAAGAAAAACAAGCAATATGGGGTCGCTAATATTTTATAGTATATACTTAAATATATGTATACAAATTTTATAGTCTATACTTAAATATATGTATAAAATATTCTCAAAGTTTCAATAAATTATATTCATTTTTTATACTATAAAAAAATTCATGAAAATTATTGAGAAAACGCTGTCCTAACCCTATTTCCTCCCTTTATGGCTTATAACAATAGAACGAGTTGGAATTTTCATTCAAAATTTTGGGAACATATTTTTCAACAGTTTTACTAACAATTTATGAAATTTAAAAAAAATCGATTTTTTGAACCGTCTAACCCTATTTCCCCCCTTAATATATGGACCATTTCACATCGCTGCAGCCACTCAATAATTACAGATATCGTTAAACATTTCGAAATAACCAATTTTGTTCTACGATTGCAATGTATTGTAATTTTTCGATGTCAAAAGAAAAAAATGCATCAAGTTCTCAGCGACTGTGAGTTCCCCATGGCTTATTTGAACATTCTACTTCACTATGAGTGGTGATCTTTCTGGAAGATAGATTCGTTCGTTTTTATGTTTTGAAAAGTATCCAAAGAATATACTTTTCTCTTCTGGACCAAAAAATTATTGCCCAGTTGACTGTCGAAAGTAATGTGAATATTTGACCATTGTTTAAATTGCAGATAACACCAACCGTTTTACGGACACGTACAATCTGATTTTACGGAATTTTTTGAAACATTTTTTTACCGTGCAACTGAAATAAAATTATAAAACCCCGTACATGTGCATGCATATATACTTTTTCACGCGCGTTCCATATTAATTTTTATCTTTCTCACGCCATCGCGAAGATTACAGTGTGCTGTAAATTATAATACACCTCGTAAATTGGTTTCAACGCGGCACGGATCGTTATCGGTCGTAAGGTATGTATACCATATATAGAGGGTCTTATCGATTTTATAACGTGCTCTTCGACAATCTCTATCGATCGCGTGAACCTCGGCACATTCGTGTTTTTATCCTTTAAACATTGACGAACCAGCTGCTTCGTCTAATAATGATGTATAAGCCAGGGCATTAAAACTACATGTACTGTTTCATCGCGATAAATCATTGAACGCCTCATCTGCTCGTCTCTTTTATATATTCCCAAACGGCTATATAACGGCCGGAAGTATCTCTCGACATTATATATGTGTATTTATGCGATTACGTTTTAATTCCGCGATAAATTTTCCAATATAACGTTCGTACAAATTTCAATTGTAATTTATTCATTTGCATTTGTTCGCTCCATTTATTTTCGTATTTATACCGATATGACATAAAGAAAAACCATAATTTATGTGAATTTCATTGAATTCACATGAATTATATAAAAAATACTTGAAGGAAAATTCGTCGGTCAAATTTGTCAGGCTATTGAAATAAGGTTTTATTTAAATTGAATAAATCGTATTTTTCTATGGGGGAAAAACACATTCATGAAAACACATTCAAAAAAAATCATGAAAAAAGCCTTGTTTTTTTGAGCATTTGGTGGATATTACCCGTTAATGATATCATATGGAGTTTCTAATTTTTTTGAAAAAATGTCGAAAGGTAAGAATTAGTGATCAAGGAAGGAGCGAATCGTTCGAGTTACAAAATCTATTAAACGAGTTGACGTATCACTAAGTGTTCTCGTTATATTTCGTCGCCGACGAACAAAAGAAGAGCGGGAATCGAGCAAATCCAGCCTGTCAGATTCCGACAGTCAGGATAAGTCCTATCTCCTCTCAGAATTCACGAGACATCGGACGATACGTATATACCAGAGAAACGAGTGGCAGGAATGATAGTAGAGAAAAAAAACGTCGATGTTACATAGAGGCGGAGCGTGTTTCATGATTTTAACGCGAGCAGAGAGACAGTGAAATAAAAAATATAAAGATATATGTGTACAATGCCTATCAGGGAGAGAGTCAGTGGCGTATTGGATAATCTGATTAAATTCTTTTTCCGGTATACACCAGTCTCACTGGCTGTCCGATATAATTTTTTTTCACCCCTCCATCCAAAACATGAGATTGCATTAACTTTGAAAAACGTCACGTGATACTTGACAAGCAGCCCACGAGAACATCAGCCCCAATATTCCCATGTCTGACGGCGACGGCGAAAAAATTCGCGAGTTTGCAAAAAACGAGAAGATAGCCTTGCGAATCGAGAGTATATAAATATCTGTACTATATAAACATTTCAGCCCTTGCAAGCTCCAAGAAGGTACTTGGTCGAAAAAAAAAAAGAAAAAGAAATTCGTATAAAGTTGAGAAAGGTAAACTATAGCGAAGCGGATGGTGCTCTTTGGATGAAGAATTTATTACACGAAATCTAGGAGTGTACAATCCTCGTGATTTCGGCACGTAGCTTGTGAAAGATGTTCAGAAGTCAGAGACATCACAGTTCTATTTGCGCAGCAGAGAGATGAACTCGACTGTCAGTTTTATTAAGGTGGTAGTCTGGGAACTTATGCCGATTTTCATGTCCTTTTTGGAGGGCGTTTTTTTGTAGGAAAATAAAAATGAATCGTTTTGGATAATTAGGATGTTTTTATTTACATATTAAAGATACAAAAAAAAATTAGTTTGAAAAAATTTAATAGCTTATTATTATTATTATTGATCGAAGTTGGCACCTCGAGAAAAAAAAGCGCGTGGGTGGCTCCGGTGATTTTGGCTCTTGACGTTATCTGAAATAAAAAATTCTTGATAATTCTTAATCTATAGACATGTCATTCTGGTCGGAACTACTGAAGTTAAATTTCATGGATAAATAACAAAATGGAAAAAGACGTTTTTTTTTCCAAAGTCCGCCATTTTGGTATTTATCCATGAAATTTAACTTCAGTAGTTCCGACCAGAATGACATGTCTATAGATTAAGAATTATCAAGAATTTTTGATTTCAGATAACATCAAGAGCCAAAATCACCGGGGCCACCCACGCGCTTTTTTTCGAGGTGCCAACTTCGATCAATAATAATAATAATAATCTATTAAATTTTCTCAAAATTTTTTTTTTTATTATCTTTAATATGTAAATAAAAACATCCTAAATATCCAAAACGATTCATTTTTATTTTCCTACAAAAAAACGCCCTCCAAAAAAGACATGACAATCGGCTTAAGTTACCAGACTACTACCTTAAGATCGACTGTGGCACAACGTGTCCTTTTTATTCTCGAATTGATCCATTGTGCATTGTACGGTATATATATTGTACGCGAGAATGCAAATTTAGACGGTCACGAGTAATATGTTCAATGAGAAAAAAACAGAGGTAATGCGTAAAAGCGGTTCGTTATCTTGTGCAACCAAATCCTGAAAAATTTGCGAATTTCAATAATTAAAGAGTTCCAACATAAAATCGTAATACCGTAGAGAGAATTGTTTAAATCGAGTAGACTTTCGACAATTGACGGCCAAGTTAGCCGGAAGAACTTTTTCACTTCACGATTAACAATGACATCAAAAGGGCATGAATTTCAAAAATGTAAAAGTGCAACACCGAAAGAAAATCGACCACATTGCCAAGACCTTCGGAGACACGTGTGCTATTGAAAAATTAATTTTCCCTCCAACCCCTCTGTAGTATATCATAAATATATCAAAAGCACACGACGATTCTCGCCAGTTCGAATTTTATATATTATTCCATGAAACTTTCAAGGGAATGTCGACTCGCGCGGCGTCGCGTTGCGGAGAAACGATGGACGAGAGAAAAGGACAAAAAGAGAAAAAAAAGAAAAAGAAAAATTGTGCTCTGGGATCGCGACCCCGAGATTTCGGAACATGATTTAGCACTCTGTCGTTTCGACAGTGGGCGCGGATAGTCCGCGCTCTTCTGCTAGCTGCTCTGCCGGTGAGCCAAGTGAAACGTGTATATACACACATATCTCGTATATATATATATATATATATATATCAGTATATGGGAGGGGTTCTCTCGCGTGCGACGAGGGAGAACAACCCGCGGAGGTATGCGAGATAGTCGTTCGTAACGGTAATAATTCACGGATAGATAGGTACATGCATCTCCGTCGAATATTCTGTTCACTCGTCGCGCTCCCGCGATCGTAACCAAAACGAATATATACATATACACTTCTCCTCGCTATGTCCCTTTGGCCCTCGCAAACTAGCTCTCGCACACAGTTCTCTCTGGCATATTTCACGCAGAGAAAATTCTATATGGATAACCGGCAGTGTCGGAGAACGGGCGAGGACGGTATTTGAACGAGAGGGATGAAAACGCGTCGCTCATAAACGTCAACGACAGTTCTCTCGAGTTCCGAGTGGTGACACTATCGACTGTCGATGTATTCGCGACTCTGTACATACGTATTATTGTATAGAAGTGTAGACGTAAAATCCTGACCACTATTTTCGTTCATTTTCGATAATCGTTCTTCATTTCCCAGGAAAACAATTCGATTCTTACCGGCATCTTCTGCTCTACGTTTTGTTCATTCAAACCGGTGTCCGCGTTTCGCGCGCTACCGTGTAGGTTATGTTCGTCGTCTACGATCGTGCGATCCGAAGTACTGCACATGATCGAACTGCGCGGGCACGACATCGACAGCCAATCATATAATGACGAGTAAGAAGACTTTAGAAATAAATCACGTTACGAGATATTTAGTAACGTTAAGAAACAGATACGAGTGGGGGACCCAAAAAAAACGGGGAATTGCACTGCGGCGGGGAGGGAGAGTGGGGGAACCCATTGCTCGACCAGGTGTCCGCTGGGGACGCGTCTCCTGAGTTAGTGTGCGAAGTTCTGTCGCCGCGAGTGCATCGGTTCGCCCGTGGGAATTTTTGTAGTGAAACAACTTTTTCCATTTCGGCCAGAACGTGATGGCCGATTGTCGGGAGCAACGCGTGGCTGTGAAATTTTGTTTCCTGTTGGGGAAATCGGCCGCGGAAACTACTGCAATGCTTAAGACTGCTTATGGAGATGCTGCCCTAAGTAAAACCAGAGTCTACGAGTGGTTTTCACGTTTTAAAAATGGAGAAATGTCAATTGAAGACAAACCCCGTTCAGGACGCCCCTCAACGTCAGGAAGTGACGAAAACGTCGACAAAATCAATGCTCTCATTCGTGAAGACCGTCGCCAAACCATTGATCAACTCTGTGAGATGTCTGGGATATCATGGAGTTCAATTCAGAGGATTTTATCCAAAGATTTGCACATGAGCAGAGTTGGAGCCAAATTTGTCCCTCGCCTTCTCACAGACGAGCAAAGGGAGCGCCGACTTCAGGCATGTTTTGAACATCAAAATCAGCTCGAAGAGGACCCTGAACTTTTTTCCGAGGTGATTACTGGTGATGTATCGTGGTGCTATGGATACGACCCCGAAACAAAGCAGCAATCAAGCGTTTTGCCTCTGTGGAGGAGGTAAAACAAGAATCACTGGAAGGCCTAAAGAACATCCCGATAAGGCCGTAGTCTGGTCTAGAGCGAGATTTTTGACGCAATAACGTTTAAACCGTTGAAGTTGTCTTGATGAAAATTTACACGTGCATTTATTGATCCTTAGAGAATACTTGTACATTAAAAAAAATAATTATTTTAAATATTTTCATGTAGTTTTTTGCCTTGTTGCAACATGGTGCGCCAAAATCGGCGCCCACTCTGGACGATGTTGTAACATCTGAAAAAAAAAAAAATATATCTATTCTCAATCTATATGAGTATTCTGAGCACTGGTAGTAGAATTGGTACTTAAAAAAATTTGTTGACAAAATGGCGGCCTGTTGAACTTTCATTAATGATATTTCATACATTTTCGGGTATTCGACGAGTTATAAAATGTCGGCAAAATTATTGTTCGACTCAATAAAATTTTTTTTCAAGTACCAATTCTGCTACCAGTGCTTAGAATACTCATACAGATTGAGAATATATATATATTATTTTTTTTCAGATGCATACAACATCGTCCAGAGTGGGCGCGATTTCGGCGCACCATGTTGCAACAAGGCAAAAAACTACATGAAAATATTTGAAATAATTTTTTTTTTAATGTACAAGTATTCTCTAAGGATCAATAAATGCACGTGTAAATTTTCATCAAGACAACTTCAACGGTTTAAATGTTATTGCACATTAGAAATGACGTCAAAAATCTCGCTCTAGACCAGACTACGGTCATAAGTGAAATAAAAAAATCTTTTGAACAATGGAAGGATCGTTTGCAGAGGTGCGTTGTGGTCAAAGGAGAATACTTAGAAGGTGATCAAAATTTGGTGTAAAAATATTGAAAAATAAAGAAATTATGACGAAATTCCCGTTTTTTTTGGATCCCCCCTCGTATATATTACGTTGTCCCCACGTTAACGTTAATAGTATCAAATACACGACTGCGCGATTGTTGAGAAGTCCTTGGGGTTTTTTTTTTTTTTTTTTCGAGAGAGAGAGAGGCTTATACGCGGGAGACGGAGTTTGAAAGATCTCCAACGGCAAAAGCTCACTTCAACAACCCCTCGCGAAACGTATAGAGTTAAAGAGAGAGAAACAGAGGTAGAATATAGATATCTAGATGCATAAGAGTCTATACATCATCGAAAAAGCCACTCGAGCTCTTGAACAAAGTCAGAGAGAATTCCGCTCGCCAAGGGATATGAAGTACGTGAAGTAGAGTGAGAGTAGCGTTACCATTTATAAGAGAGCCTTCTCTCGGTACCGGGGGAAAAGAGTTCTCTTGCCGAGATGGGGAAGTGAGAGAAGCGGTGGTGGATCGTGTGCGAGAAGTATGCCCGGCAAAGAGTTGCCGGGTCTGTATATAAAATGACGGTGAAAATGACGTTACGCAATTTTGAACAAGCGACGAGAGACGATTGGCGTTACGCGCCGGGTAAAATTCTCAAAAATATATAATCAGAGGGAAATCACGACATTCTTTTTTCCGGCTATTGGGATATGAAGTGTGGCGATGCGCGAGAGCAAGATGAGTGAGAAAACAAGCGGGCGCGCACGAGAATTTTACGAATTGAAGTGGCGGCTAAAACGACAGAGACAGAGAGGAAGAGAGTGAAAGGGGCGTCATGAACGGTGACTCAAACACAAGGGGGATGAAAGAGAGAGAGAGAGAGAGATAGTGATGGTACACTTGATATTCGTATGTGTGAATATATAGTAAAACTCGCGAACGCGAAGAGCCGAATGGTGCAGCGTAGGAGTGTAGGAGAGAGGAGAGAGAGGTATGGCCATAAAACAACGGGCGCAGTCTGCTTGTTACCCAGACGCCGTAAACTCCGGGTATGAATCTGAATTATGGAATTATATGGCGCAGTAACTCATATCCTTGGCGCATGTAGGGTGGGCTCTGAGACCCCCTTAAATCATACGCTACACTCGTTTGCCCGATCTCGTTCGCGCACTCACCCCACCCCACCATCCTCCTGCTCCTTTCTACCTCTTTTACTCTTTCGTTCATTCTCATCCCTCTCTTTCTCTCCCAAACATTCGGGTACTCTTTCCTCGTTCCGTTGATTCGTTTCATCTCGAAATTCGTACCCCTATCTCCGTTCTTGCTTTCTCGTTCGCGATTTTACCATCTCCTTTTCTCGCTGTTACTTCGAAAACTATGTAAATAGTTTAAGTGTTTTAACAAGTATAGCCATTCACGAATGAAATATTCAAAGTAATTTCCCGGCAAAATGATTATCAACAATCGCTTATTACCATTACTACCGTTAATTTCACACAAAACGAAAAAAAAGCTGCAAGTTGAAACTTGCAGGGTCGCTTCCTTGGTATTTCACCTCAATGCTCAAAGTCCCCTCTGTGAGAAACAAAATCGTTTTCAATGTTGTCTTCGTCACAGAGTGCGCTTTCAGGATTGTGTGAAATTTCGAAGAAGCAACTTACAGGTTTCAACGTTTCTTTCCTGCCTCCTTCCCTTAAATTCCAAATTTCCCGAATAATTACAGGAGTTTCATAAAATTGCAACCGTCTAACATTCCATCTCTATAGAAAATTTTACCCCGAAATCTTGAAGTTCGTTACAAATTGTACGATTCAGCACAATAGCTCGAAAATTCCACCAGTTATTACGCTCTTGGCTAAGATTTTTGAAAATCTTGAAAATCTCATAACGGCCAAATGAAAAATGTCGATTTTCAGAAAAATCATAGTGAACAAAGTGTCGTTACTGACTTACTTGTGTACAAAATTTCAGCGCGAAAGCTCAAGTCGATTCGAAGTTAGAACGGTTTCTATTTTGCACCCCTATCACATAGCCACACTCCCCATAAATAGACACACGCACAATCATCCGGACATTTTTTCTAAATGTGATTTTCCGATCTTTTGTAACATTTTGGACGTAATGTTATAAACCCTTAACTGGTAACGTCTTTTTCGACATCTTTAACTGGTAACGTCGGGTCACTCGTGTCCGGCGCTTAAAAAAGTACTTTAAAGTCCTCTTAAAAATCTGAAAAAAATCATGTAAATTCGTTAACTATCGTAGTTTAAGAACCAATTGCTATACTGCCGATTTTTTTATTTGTTTAAACAATATAATTGTTTAAACAAGTGAAAACGTGAAAAAAAGATCATTATTTTCAAAAAATCATTACTTTGACAAAAATTAACATTTTTTTTTAAAATCCAACGGGAAATTGAAGATGAAGAATAGTACTTTTAAGAAAAAAATATAAAAAGTTTGTATGAATTAATAGGATACTTAAGTTTTGAGCATCAACATCACGTTTTTTTACTCGTGTCCGGCGCTTAAAAAAGTACTTTAAAGTGCTCTTAAAAATCTGAAAAAAATCATGTAAATTCGTTAACTATCGTAGTTTAAGAACCAATTGCTATACTGCCGATTTTTTCATTTGTTTAAACAATATAATTGTTTAAACAAATGAAAACGTGAAAAAAAGATAATTATTTTCAAAAAACCATTACTTTGACAAAAATTAACATTTTTCAAAAAATCCAACGGGAAATTGAAGATGAAGAATAGTACTTTTAAGAAAAAAATATAAAAAGTTTGTATGAATTAATAGGATACTTAACCCTCAACTGGTAACGTCGGGTCACTCGTGCACTTTTCAAATTTCAACTAGCTCTCACAACGCCTGTTTACGCACTGAACCGTCGGTACTTTGTGTGCTAGTAGTCTACTAGTATACAATTTTTTCCAAAATAGTTTGGCCCCGCCCATCACCCAACCCTTCGAGCTACAGGACACAGTCAATTTCGTCAGGGCACGAGTGACCCGACGTTACCAGTTAAGGGTTAAAAATATGGTTTTTCATAAAAACAAAGCTTCCTCTATGAGGAAACGAAATAGAAAACAGTTTAAAAATATTCGAAACAATTTCATTTTTTCGCAACAATTATTTATAATTATTACGAGTTATAATCATTGTGAACGGGCATTATTTTATTCGAATTATGCTTATCCGTGAATGTATGTAGGCATGTATCGCTATATATCGTTGTCATAGTCAAATAACTCAAAAGAGTGAGGAGAAAATCGCGTAACACGCAGCGCCCTTTATCCTGTAATTTCCTTGTTGAAAACAGGACCCCGGCTGCCTGTCGTATTACAGCAGCTCGGAAGATAAAAGGGAGATCTGACAGAGAGACGCGAGAGGGAGAAAGAAGAGAGACAGCGTTGACGCATCGTGGACCTCATAAAGGCGGCGCTATGACCATCACGATGTTCCTCGGTGGAGAGCTTGCACCGGACATTAATGGCCGTCATAAAGATGCGGTTCGTGCGCTCTGATGCCGCTACGAGAACACTGTCCTCGGCGTATCTGGAGCGTAATTTACGCGGAAGATACTCTCTCGTAGATGTCGACTTTTAGCTTGGTCAACCCTCTCCCTGCATACAGCGAAAAATCACTATTTCCTCGTTCGTCACAAAAACTCTACCTGTTACTCTAGAATAACCCCTCCTATACCTTATTCTATTCTTCGCAGTTTAATGTGCACCAAGAAATAGAGATCTCCGAGAACCCGACGTGCTCCGGTGATGCGGAACATATCGCGCGCGAAATCACTACACGCTCACGTCACAAAAGCTCCTCTCGCTCTCGTGCTATTTCGTAAATGGTAACTTTAAGCATCAGTGCCAATTCGGGTAAATAAATTATCCGCTTTTCATCGGCAAAAATTTCATCGGTCTACGACGAGAAAATTGATAAAAAGCGTGATTGGTGGCGTAGGGTTATGACAAAAAAAAGACGAGAAGCTTTTGCTCGGTTGGATTTTAAGAATTAAACATTATTTTTAATACAGTTATTTTTGTATTTTTTCTGTAGTTTGCACTGTTCTTTTATTATGTGTGCTAATAGCGGCATTATTGATGCAAAAGATGGAATGTTAAAAAAAAAAATAGAATGTTTGGTCAAAAATAAATAAACTTTGGAAACGGATCGAAATTATGAAGAAAAGAGTGGCTATTTTAAATGAAAAATTGAAGCTTTGGTGGAAAAAAAGAAGGGCAAGTGTCAGGACCATTTATAATTCGTCGTCTGAGAAATGTAACAGCTGCGCGTTTGAGAGCGCTTTAGCAGACCGAAAGACCGCCCTGATGACAACGACTTATGAGAGAAGTTTTCGTATGCTCACAAATTAGCTTCTTCGCTTTATTTCTCATCCAACACCGATCTTTCTCTCCCAGGCGCGGTCTCGATGGTATAGAAGTACCATGAGTCTTGGACATGTGCGGGTTGATCTCTGGCATAGCACATCCGCGACATGCCCGTTCCGTGAAAGCCTTCGGATTTTCCGGCACATAAACCGTCCTCCCGGAATTCGTTTCACGCCTTTATCATGCTTTACGCTCGACGCTCTCGGTATATTGCTCCCGCCCGCTGCGATGTTACTGCGCACTTCAACCGCTCGCATCGGCCAAGAAACGTAACGAAGAAACATTGCCCTATTCACAGTTCCTGAACCACCCAACACCCGTGCGAAATAATAATAGAAAGAAATAGGGAAAAATGTACGTAATCGAGAAAATGATTAAATTTATGTGACTTAAAAAAAAACCCGCGGATACATAAACTGTCATTTGCAGTTAGAGAACACGTTATTTATTTTAGATGATAAAACGTAGTTCGATTTAGATCCATGATAACATAAATGCTTTGTTTACGTTAAAAAAAAATGTAAAAATCTTAATACCAATGTGATTAAAATGTGCGACAGACGGCGAACAATCAATGTGGGTTCGAGATTTTACGGGATTTTGAAATTTTCGAAAAATGCCCGTGATCGGTCTATCTTTTGTAAATTTTTGTCTATATCGAGTAAAAATCTTGAAATGAATTGGTAAAGCGCTCCAAGGTTGTAAAAAATCTTGAAAGTTTCATCTTTTTTAGATTTCGAACAATTAGTAAGATCGCTCTAACTTTAATAAATTTTGCAGAATGTTTAAGGTAGTAGTTTAGTAACTTAAGCCGATTTTCATATCTTTTTTGGAGGGCGTTTTTTTGTAGGAAAATAAAAATGAATTGTTTTGGATATTTAGGATGTTTTTATTTACATATTAAAGATGCAAAAAAAAAATTTGTTTGAAAAAATTTAATAGTTTATTATTATTATTATTATTATTATTGATCGTAGTTGGTACCTCGAAAAAAAAACGCGTGGGTGGCCCCGGTGATTTTGGCTCTTGATGTTATCTGAAATAAAAAATTCTTGATAATTCTTAATCTATAGACATGTCATTCTGGTCGGAACTACTGAAGTTAAATTTCATGGATAAATAACAAAATGGCGGACTTTGGAAAAAAGTTTTTTTTTTCGAAAGTCCGCCAAATCCAAAAGTTTCCAAATCAAAAATTCTTGATAATTCTTAATCTATACCATAGACATGTCATTCTGGTTGGAACTACTGAAGTTAAATTTCATGGATAAATAACAAAATGGCGGACTTTGGAAAAAAGTTTTTTATTCCAAAGTCCGCCAAATCCAAAAGTTTCCAAATAAAAAATTCTTGATAATTCTTAATCTATAGACATGTCATTCTGGTCGGATAACAAAATGGCGGAATTTGCAAAAAAAAACTTTTTTCCAAAGTCCGCCATTTTGTTATTTATCCATGAAATGTAACTTCAGTAGTTCCGACCAGAATGACATGTCTATAGATTAAGAATTATCAAGAATTTTTGATTTCAGATAACATCAAGAGCCAAAATCATCGGGGCCACCAACGCGCTTTTTTCCGAGATGTCAACTTCGATCAATAATAATAATAATAATAATAATAATAATAATAATAATAATAATAATAATAATAATAATAATAATAATAATAATGATAATAAACTATTACATTTTTTCAACAAATTTTTTTTTTGTATCTTTAATATGTAAATAAAAACATCCTAAATATCCAAAACGATTCATTTTTACTTTCCTACAAAAAAACGCCCTCCAAAAAAGACATGGAAATCGGCTTAAGTTACCAGACTACTACCTTAATGAAGGAATCGCAAAATATTACAAACCGTAGTACCTTGGAATCGTTCAGATTGAAATCAGTAAAAAAAAAGTGGAAATTTGAAACTTGGATATTGCTTCCTCATTGTTTTAACTCGCTCTCAAAGCTTCCTGTAGCAGGAAGCGAAAAGTGACTAACGTATCCACGGATGGACATTTATGAGCGAGGTAAAATAACGAGGAAGCAATGTAGACATTTTTTATGTTCCGATCTGAATATTTGATTACATGATCGTAGAAACATTTCCAACAATCGGCCGGGTGGGATTATCGATAAGATATTTTTTTTACATTAAAGGACCTTGAAAATCGCCTTTAATTGAATTAATTTGAATTAAATAAAATTAATTCGCGTTAGAGCAGAATTTGCAACTTGCCCAAATGGTGAATGTGATTTTGCTACATTTCAATAAATTGTGTCTACATGCGGAAAAAAAAGGAATAATAATAAAAAAAAAAAAAGCACAGCTCTTTCCACGAGGAAGCAAAAACATTGTATTTTTCCTGGACGCGTGTGTACCACGGTATCACTTTTTACGACACAACGAATGTAATTATGGGTATGTACGAGAGATAGCCTCTGTGCCTGTTTCATATCCTCCGGTACATTTCTCGATCCCGGGGATAATACCATCTCATCCGTATTGTAGATAATGACGTTTTATCGTGGGTCTATTAAAGTCCATCGTCGGTATATGTACGGTAGTTCTTCGGCGTTGCATGCCCGTACCATAAAAGAGGGTCAGTCCTCGTTAATCCGGCAGACATATATCTTCTCCGGCCGTCGCCCCAGAGCCCCCAGTAATTACACCGGCGTTAATAAATAATTTTCAACGTTCCGGGAACGACGCGCGTGTTTCACGAGAGAGCGTGCGTACGATCTTTGCGCTAGTGGCAAAACCGTGTATATATACTATTATAAGGAACGATATCTGTGAGACCATCGGTGCAATGCTTGTTCGTTTATTATTCTTCTTCTATTTTTTATTTATTTTATTTTTTTTTCCTACCCGTGCGGTTGCATCAACGCCAGGCTTCTATATATCGCTGCGAAAGAACAACTTCTTCATATACATATATACGAGCGCGGACGCTCCGGTCGTTAAGATTTTATAGGCGTTCTTAATCAGCTCATATTCCGGGACCAATTTAACTATAACGATAGGGCAATTGCGCGACAAGCTCATCGAGCCATGCGACAGCTCTATACGAGCAATTTCTATATACATACGTATGCAATTCCCGCGGTGGATTACCTCTCCGTGATTCCGCTCTGACGTGCGTTTTTTTTTCTTCTGTATTCTCAGATAGCCGGACTTTAAAGCCCCGGGTGCTATAATCGCGCGATCGTGAACGAATATTCAGTAAATTGACTCATTGAGGGAGAATCATTTAGTCATTAACGTGTTTACATTTCCGTCCATAAAAGGTTTCTTTTTGAATTATAAATTGAAGATATTTGTCTTGCTCCTATTTTTTTTTCGTTCGTTCAATTACCAACAAAGTTTATAGTCAAGATGGGTACATTGTACCTCAGCACCTATCATGCAGAATTATGCGTTTGTGTATACCGATATATTTATTTGCGATGTCGTTTTATCGTGAGCTCGTTTTATTTTATTTTTTTAAGTTTCCAACTTTTCAGATTACGTCAGGAAGCTTGTTCTCACCGCAATCACTTTAATTTCAATATAATTAATCTCGTCTGGTTTTGGACTATTTTAAAAATAACATTGTTATTCAACAATGTGGATTTGAAAAGCACAAAACTTTACACGATGGTAATATATTTAAATCGTTAATTTCATTTATTGTTCTCTTTTAAGGCGGTAGTCTGGTCTAGAAATTTGAAAAAATCGATTTTTTTTTTCATTTTCTTATTCCTTAGACCTTTCTTCATATGCGCCTGAAAACCGTTTAATGATATTTCAAAAATTAGCCGAGAAATAAAAATTCTAAGCAAGCGGCTCAGGTAGCGCGGTCGGGAAGCAGCTAACGCAGAGGCTACTGAGTCGCTCATTTAACAGTGTCAAAACTTTGAACGCGTTTATCTCGGAACTATGTTTTTCAAATCGGCGCCCACGATATCTCGATAGCTAATGGACCGATCGAGCTCAAATTTTGCACGTACCTTAGGTAGCCTGTTTCTGAGGACTGGTAGCAGAATTGAGTCGAACAATAATTTTGCCGATATTTTATAACTCGTCGAATACCCGAAAATCTATGAAATATCATTAATGAAAGTTCAACAGGCCGCCATTTTGTCAAGATTTTTTTTAAGTACCAATTCTGCTACCAGTGCTCAGAATACTCATACAGATTGAGAATATATATATATTTTTTTTTTCAGATGCATACAACATCGTCCAGAGTGGGCGCCGATTAAGGCGGCTTTCGGCGCACCATGTTGCAACAAGGTAAAAAACTACATGAAAATATTTAAAATAATTTTTTTTTTAATGTACAAGTATTCTCTAAGGGTCAATAAATGCACGTGAAAATTTTCATCAAGACAACTTCAACGGTTTAAAAATGATTGCACATTAGAAATGACGAGAAAAATCTCGCTCTAGACCAGACTACCGCGTTAACAACGAATATCCGTTCGTCTAAAGTTAAAAATTAATATACGAAGGAACGGTAAAAAAAGCAACAGTCGTAAAAATGGCACGGATAGTTCGTCGAACGAATGAAAAAACAAATCGTCTTAGATGACTCTCAAAAATAATTTCCATTGAATATCACGGTTTTTAAACTAAATTTGGCGGTCTACAATGATCATAAAGCCGTGCACATGATACTCAAATGGTGTTGTCTTTAGAAATACCCAACATCAAAGTCGATAACCAGTGTTCAGCCAACTGTTAACTTTCCATTATGCTATACCCAGGTTTCATAACGTTTTGAAATTCCGCAATTCCTCCACCCTCCCGTTTTACGCGTATACATTCTCGGAGCAAATATATTTCGAAATTCCTGGACCAGCCCGGCAATGTACGGTTTGTCGAAAGATATAATCAAAAGCCTCGAAGCTGAATTAATTTCATCCGGATGGTTACACGTCGCGTGTGTGTATATATATGTAATTACGAAAATGCACAGAAGCGCGTGTAGCGAACGGATGAACGATCAAAGGAAAGACATTGAATCGTCGATGTGAATATATATAGTACGTGACACATCGTATTATTCGCAGTGGGATCAAGATGAGAAACAAGAATTTACATAGGCCATCGACACAAAATTCTTACGGACGTATATGCGCACGTGACTGAAACGCGTAACAGACATGCACGAGACGAGAATAATGGTGTAATCAAATTTTAGAGAAATTTATCGCAATGAAAATCTAAAGAAATTTTGAAGAAGTAAAATAAAATTTGTGACAATTTATAAAACTCTATTATACTTTTCAATCGAATGATTGATTACTTTGCTACTTAGGGAAGACGTTTTACATTTCTAATTTCGTTGAGAAAAAGTTTGAGACCAATTGATCGTTAATAAAAGTGACGACTTGGAATTACTTCGCTGGGCAATCTTTTTTTTTTCTTCGCTCAACCCGCTGTCCTCTTTATAAACAATAATCTTGAAAAAATTAATGTTATTTTCATCGATCATAAACTTTTTTTTATCATTTCATTGAATGCACGTTTACGATTTTTTATCATCAAGTAAACCATTCAAAATGTACTCTGACATTTCATTATAATAAGTGCTTACATCGTATACCATTTCAGAAATTTGTACGTCTCTTCCCCCTTGTTCCCGTTTCCATATCATTTCCCGAAAGCCCTCCCCCCAGCAGAGATTTGTTCGCGGCTAATCTTTTCTAACGCACTACCGTGTCGAATTGCAGGAGGGCACGGGAAAACTGCGGAAAACCTGATCGATACAGTCGGCTAAATTTTACTGTATTTTCAGTCGTATTACCATCAGGAATTCGAAGAAAAAAACTGCCTCCCACTCAGTAGTAGGCGTGCAAACCGATGCACGGTTAACCGGTGACGCATCTCGGTATTGACCACGGTTAATACTGTTCAACCATATCTGCAGAATTGTGCAGTAAAAATACTGAAAACTGTTGTGGCAATAAAAACGAGTAACCTTCATACTATAGCCTTTCGTGTTCAATTAACGCGAAAAGTTTGCTCCAAACATTGCACGACATTCAATAAGCCATAAGTATAAAAATAATCATCCGAACCATTTCCAAAAGCAATCGCAAAGACCCAAAATCAAAAGCCACACAGTCCGCTGCGTCTTTTCACTTACTATTCCACGCCGTAACTCGCTACAAACTTGGAGTATTTTCCAAATTAGCACACGAACGCGGACCCACAGCCCTTTGTACTGTAAATAGTTGTATAGTAGGGGTATCCGCAAAAGGGTCCGCGCCGTTAAGGGTCTGAAACGTAATAATTAATTGTGACAGGAGGGGTCGGAGGCCGTGCGAGTCGAGTTGGCTCTCTCGTGTCCATTTGGTCGAGGGTGTTCTCCATCTCTCTCTCTCTCTCTCTCTCTCCTCGGTCTGGCCAGCAAAATGAGGGGCTAGTTAAGGGTATATACATTGTGCAGCAGCGTCGAGTTTCTCTGCGGGATAGTGCGCGAGAGTTTGCTCGAAAAGGATCGGTGTGTTGCGTGCTGGCAATGCTCGGCTACCACCAGTTGCTGAACAGAGGTTTCTGGGTCGTTGAAGAGAGCTAAGCGAAACTCGCGAGGATCACGTTGAAAGCGCCGAAAGGTTTTACACGGGCACACACGAACGCATGCACACACACATACACAGAATGCACTTAGGGGTCGTGAGGGTGGAATGCGCTGAGGAAACGCAAGAGGGGGAATTGCTAGTGTAACTACTCCTCTATAAGGGCACACAGAATTTCTCTCTCTTACTCCACGTTCTTAGCTTTTGTGTGAGTATTACTCGAAGCGAAAGAGGGAGAACTGGTGCGACTGAAGCGGAGCAGCAACCCTCTCTGATTGAGAAACGACTTGCCGGTGACGGACGACTTTCTTGCACGAGGGATCCGCACGGTCGCATTATAAATCGAGCGCGAAATCATTAATCCAACTGTCGCGAGCTCTCAGTGCCGGAAAAGGAAGTGGTGTACGAGTTCGCACGAGCCACCATCTATATAGATCGTCTCTCGTATAATTTGTACTTGTGTATGTGTGTGTGCGCTTGTTCATATATATACAAAAGAGTTGAGTATAAATTTGGACCACTTTTTTTTTTCGTTGCGTTACTCAAGAGAATGGATCACAAGTAGAGAAACCCGTCCGTTCCATTCATACTGAAGGTGTCGAAGTTTTTTTTTCTTCTTTCGCTCAATGTCAACGCGTTTCACATTTTTTCGGCCAGTCAATTCGTTGGCGTGAAAAAGGAAAGTGGCAAAAGAGGGTAGATGCAAATTTTTACGACAGGTAAAGATCAACCGATGCGAAGTACTCAGCGATGAGTACCTAATTTAAGGTAGTAGTCTGGTAACTTAAGCCGATTTTCATGTCTTTTTTGGAGGGCTTTTTTTTGTAGGAAAATAAAAATGAATCGTTTTGGATATTTAGGATGTTTTTATTTACATATTAAAGATACAAAAAAAAAATTGTTTGAAAAAATTGAATAGTTTATTAATATTATTATTATTGATCGAAGTTGGCATCGCGAAAAAAAGCGCGTGGGTGGCCCCGGTGATTTTGGCTCTTGATGTTATCTGAAATAAAAAATTCTTGATAATTCTTAATCTATAGACATGTCATTCTGGTCGGAACTACTGGAGTTAAATTTCATGGATAAATAACAAAATGGAAAAGGACGTTTTTTTTTCCAAAGTCCGCCATTTTGTTATTTATCCATGAAATTTAACTTCAGTAGTTCCGACCAGAATGACATGTCTATAGATAAAGAATTATCAAGAATTTTTGATTTCAGATAACATCAAGAGCCAAAATCACCGGGGCCACCCACGCGCTTTTTTTTCGAGGTGCCAACTTCGATCAATAATAATAAGGATAATAAACTATTACATTTTTTCAAAAAAATTTTTTTTTGCATCTTTAATATGTAAATAAAAACATCCTAAATATCCAAAACGATTCATTTTTATTTTCCTACAAAAAAACGCCCTCCAAAAAAGACATGAAAATCGGCTTAAGTTACCAGACTACTAACTTAAAGACGGTTATTTCATTTGAATGGAAATGTGTCGAGAAAAAGTATCAACGGTGATTTCCGAATGAAGAATCAATGGAGATTCGTTCGTAAATTTGTCGTCGCAGCTAATTGCAAATTCGCCATTTAGATAGACATTGTTTTTCTACTTGGCAAGTCGATCTGCGATTGAGATATACAAAACGTGCTGTAGATTAAATTGTGGATATTTTGGACACGCTGTACTAAATTGCCACGAACAAAAGTTATCACTGATTAAATTTCCATGGACGAAAAGTTGCAAAACTAAATTTATCGCGCTCCTGTTACAAATGTATACAGGCTACACATTCATGTTCGTTTTCTATTACAGCGAACCGCAGACATTCGAGTAACAGAGTGTAACAGACGCGATTGCTCGATCGTTGTTTCCTTTCATTTTTCTTTTTCACGACTTTTCGCTCGCACGCCGTACACACGGGAGGAGTTTTACACCCCTTGTTGAGCGCGCGGTTATCCGGAATTCATTTCCCGTATACCACGGAGAGTCGAGGGGTATAAGTGAGAGCTTTTTTTTGTCAGTTCGGAGCGCATGAAAACTGTCGAGTTTCTCCGATTCCGCGTGGTTAAAACGTCTACAACAATAACGGCCCTTCTGCACATTCATTTGTCATTATGTCGCTGGGTGAGGAGAGTGTGAAAACGTAGAGTGGAAGTTTCGATATTGGAAGCTGTCAGCGTTGTAAACACGAGGGTAACGGTATATAATCGTTGGAACTGCGATTATTACAATGTGCGTTAGGTATATTGCGTTTTAAATGATTTAGTTACCCTTTCAGCGTCTGCGTCCCATATTCGATCGAAATTTGTGTTTTATAGAAGACGATTCGTTGTTTTTTTTTTTACATTAGGCGTTTCTAAACGGGAATTTGAAAATTAAATCCTACGCAAATTAAAAATACCGCGTCATCCGGCCCCGATTTGCAAATGACAATGTATTAATGGAACAACTTTAATTATTTTGTGAAATCTCTGTTTTCGTTATAGCAGCTATATTTTTCTCGATATATATTTTAAAAATGTCGCGATATACTTGAAATCGATTGTGACATCGATTTAGTTCTTGGCAGTTAATTTTCTTTCATGTCTAAAGATAGACAACACGCAAGGAGATTCGTTAGTTATTTATCGCGTGTACTTAGTTGAATCGTTTATATTATTATTGTTATTATTAGCGTATTATTTCCGTAGTATACCTTTTCGTCCCTTAAGTACGTGAAATAGGTTTTTACGTCCCTTCCCGTTTGTTCCCATTTCCATTCCATTCCTCGAGATCGACTCACAGTGTTACCCACAATCACTCTTTCTACATGCACTACTGTATCGAAATTTGCCCGAGGGCACGGAGAAAGTGGGGAAAACCTGACCGATATAGGCGGCTGCATTTTACTCCGTTTCACGGAACTTAGAAAAACTGCTTTCCATTCCAGTGGACGACTAAGCGGTCACCCTTTCCAGTATTGACAGCGGCCAATATTGCTTAAGATGGGAGACCGCCTCGGAAAAGAAAAGCCACAAATTCAAAAACAAGGGGGACCAACGAAAGTGATACAAAAAAAAAATACAAATATTTCAACATCGGTTTCTCCTTTATGTAGATTTTACGACGTTCGCGCCCTGTAACATCGTCTCTCTTTCTTTCGACGCGCAGACACGAGAATTACTTGGAAATGCTCATAAGTATACAACGCGTGACGATAATATTTTTTTACCACAGAGATGATGTTCAAAGAATTTTTGGATCCGGAACTCAACGACCGAGAGCCAAGGAAAGAAAACACCGATTCAAAGGAAATTCATGACGAGGCTGCGTGTTTCTCGGATAATTAAAATATACAACTGTTTACTCAACAAATGGCCCGAGGTGTAAATCTGTCGAGGGGGCCCCTCGCAGACGGAACGACGTAAGGATATATAAATACGTGTGTGCACGATGTAAAAGATTCTCGGTCGTTCGAGAGATTAAGGAGAAGAGATGCTTCGAGAGAAAGAGAGAGAGACCTCTCTCTGGCACGCATCTCGGTATATTAAAGTATATATGCCGGGCATTAGCAAGAGTGAAGAATCTGTGTTGGCTCTCGCAGCTGCCGGATTTCGATCATTCGTTTCGCCTCTTTCATATACGAGTAGATATCTCTTCTCGTCTTAATCGTGTCTTAATCGTCAAGCCTCTTCGGCTTTTCATATACTACGACAGTAAAGCCTCGATTAACCGGCGCCGGATTATCCGCACTGAGTTTGTTTCTTTTTTTCTATTTACATGAATTTTTTTTGAACCCGATTGATTATAGGTTGCGCAATATGAGAAAAAATAGTATATCGAGAAATAGGAAAAGCAATGGAAAAAATATTACAAGAAAATGTTAAGCATTATTGGGCAATGAAATTTTTTTTTAATTACGAGAATTTACAATTTTTTTCGAATAATCGCTGTAGAGAATTTAGAGAAAATCGATAATGACATTCTATATTAACGGTATTTTCAATTTTTCAAAAAATCTATCAAAAATCAAAGCTAATCTCAAACTATAAACTTAAGGGTGAGAAAAACATTGTAAATTGAATATATTTCGTATTTTTTTATCATTATTTTTGCCCATATACAAAGTTCCCTCTATGGGGAAGTCAAAATTGAAAAAAGTTTATGGTTATACAAACGAATTTGCAAATGTGCAAAAATGATGAGGAAGCAAAATATGCCAGTATCAATTTTTTAATTTCAATTTTCACCACTTTTATTGAGTGGCAAAATATAAAATGTACATTGTGCTTTTTAATTATTTGGTACGCTCTCAGATTCCCCTTGAACCGGATATAATCGAGGCTTCGTTTATAAAAAAGCTATTAAGGTAGTAGTCTGGTAACTTAAGCCGATTTTCATGACTTTTTTGGAGGGCGTTTTTTTGTAGGAAAATAAAGATGAATCGTTTTGGATATTTAGGATGTTTTTATTTACATATTAAAGATACAAAAAAAATGTTATTGAAAAAATTTAATAGTTTATTATTATTATTATTATTATTGATCGAAGTTGGCACCTCGAAAAAAAAGCGCGTGGGTGGCCCCGGTGATTTTGGCTCTTGATGTTATCTGAAATCAAAAATTCTTGATAATTCTTAATCTGTAGACATGTCATTCTGGTCGGAACTACTGAAGTTAAATTTCATGGATAAATAACAAAATGGCGGGCTTTGGAAAAAAAAGTCCTTTTATTTTGCCCGCCATTCTGTTATTTACCCATGAAATTTAACTTCAGTAGTTCCGACCAGAATGACATGTCTATAGATTAAGAATTATCAAGAATTTTTGATTTCAGATAACATCAAGAGCCAAAATCACCGGGGCCACCCATGCGCTCTTTTTTTTCGAGGTGCCAACTTCGATCAATAATAATAATAATAATAAACTATTAAATTTTTTCAAAAAATTTTTTTTTTGTATCTTTAATATGTAAATAAAAACATCCTAAATATCCAAAACGATTCATTTTTATTTTCCTACAAAAAAACGCCCTCCAAAAAAAACATGAAAATCGGCTTAAGTTACCAGACTACAACCTTAATAGGTTTTTTATAAACGAAGCCTCGATTATATCCGGTTCAAGGTAGGAAAACTAACTATCATTCCTTCCTTTTCCATCTCCGGACGAAAATGACCATAAATGCTTTTCAGAAAAGAGCGAGTTACAAATTATGAGCTTTTCCAGAAAGATCCTCGAAAGATCTCGATGAAGGACACAAAAAAATCGGAAAATCTTGTTGGCAATCGAATTTTGGGAGAGTTGAGAGGGCGTGTTACTCAAGACGATTGGCTCACCGACACACGCGCCCACAAGATCGATATCTCTTGTCTTGTAACGTCTCACGCTGTACTAATTTTATCCGTGAAAAACTCGTGTTGCTTATATATACGCAACTTCCATGGAAAAAAAAAAAAAAACTTTTCTTTTTCGTCAGAGTCTTCTATATGGGGAGGGATCAGCTTCGACACTTATTCCATCTTTATAAAAATCTTTGGAGCGGAAAAAACCGGGAAAAAGAGTGCTGGGATTTCTATCGGCTCTAGATGAGCTATAGATAAAGAAAGCAAAAAGTAAGAGATGAAAAAAAAACGCAGAAGAAAAGAGAGTGAAATGTACGAAGATGAAGGGACGAGAGAAGAATCGTTGTAATACGAGACTCTGGCGGACGGGGATTTTGTCGTCCAGGTGACAGTGTGACACGGGCCAATGCACTATGCAATGCGTATGCACATGCTGGTACCAAGAGTCGTTTTGTCATGAGAAAGCTCGTACCTCGTTGAAATCTTAATGCGCCCCTCGGGCGAACTAGTTTCGGAGATACTAGCAGCAGTGTGTCGATGTGCGAAAAAAAGTTTATCGCGTGGTGTTGGTATATGTAGTACACCGGAGAAATGGCCCAATGGCCCTTCTATCGGACCACGCAACAACACTGAAACGAATGACCGAAACGTTCAAATAAAAATACCATTATTGGTGATTTTGTCACGAAAAATCTAGCTACATTAATTTCATCCCATATTCCCCTGATACTCTTGCGCACAAAGATTCGTGTTTCGCTTGACACAAAACTTAACGGAGTCACTGAATATGTGTGCTTAACCATAAGCTAATTCATCGACAACGGCTGCCACAGAGTGTCGAGTGACAGTTTCTTTATGGCTTCCTCTCTGCGCCAACGAGGTCGCTAGCCAACGTTTAAGCTCGTGTAACTTAGTTGATACTCTTACACGTCTTTATATATAGATACTTGCGACTCTCGCTCGTTCGACCATCCTTTCGACCGGAAAGTTTACGATCGATAGATTTACGTTCATTGCACTTTCTTGCGATCTTTCTCTCTCTCTCTCTCCCTTTCTCTCTCGTCGTTGTTAGGGAACAAAGTACGGATCTTTAACGTCCTACACACGACATATACGCCCACATTGACTCCCGAAGCGACCTTTTCAACCGCGTGCATTTGACGTCAACGAGAGATCCATCGATCGCTGTATGCCCAGGCGTGTGTACCGTTGTACCGACCGTATAACTTCCGGTGACGTATAAATAAAACATTACACTGAACACGTGAGGTCAGTATTCAGCAGTAAAACGCATTTCACGCGCTGAAAGTTCGAAATTTTTCATTTTTTATAAATCCTAGTGCCCTAGTCAAAAATACAAAAGTTTTCGGCTATATATGTTATTTTCCATGCAAAAAAATCTCCAGGACAACGATTGTAACAGCGAATTGACATTTTTTATCACACGCACGTTGGAGATTGTTCAATAATTTGTTACGAGAATATAATAAAATAATAATCAAAAGACTTACCGAACATCGATCGCAGCATAAAATATGAAGCGGTTCCGCAATAACCGCACCGCGTGTCGCTTGTTTCGATCAATGTTCACGATATATTCCCGTCACTCTGGAATGATACAATAAAAGCGGAAACCACGTAATTAACATTAGCCGTAACGTCACGCGTGACATTACATTTTCCATCATTCGTTCACTGGATCGTTCTCTCGTTGCGAGATGGAAGAGACACTGTTACGAGCAAATTGGATCGAAGTGGCAATCGACTTGAGAAGGGTGGATGTTAGATTCGAGGGGTGATCGCGAGACGGGGGGTAGAAACAGAGCGACCGTAGGAGAGAGAGAGGGAGAGAGATAGATAGAGAGGAAGGGGTAACGACCCGTCGTTGAGGGCAGACAGGCAGGACAAACGTCCCAGAGAAACACGAGTGGCGCTTTACGCCGATGCTCCGTGTATACGACGATGAGTTTACACATATACATCTCAGTACGGCGCAATATATGTACAGATAATGCGCACATGTATACGTGATATTGATACGTGCGAATGGAAGTGTATAAGTGAAGCGAGCGAGGGAGGAAGTGAGCGATGTCCTTCACCCTGCCCCCTCGAGTCTGCCTGCAGCTTGGCCAACTTCTTAGCCTTCCGAGGAAGGGTAGCTAAAGGAGCGAGACAGAGAAAGAGGGAGAGAGAGAGAGAGAGGGTGAGTAGTGCACGAAGAGGAGCAGAGTGATGTATGAGGCAGCGATTGCACGCAGACTTTGACTATAAATCCCCGCAGCCTAGCCTTGCTCGCGTTACAAGACCCTACTGTGAGAGCTTGTCCACCCCGAGACACCCTCTTTCAATCCCCTCGCCGGACCCAAGAGAAAGCGAGAAAGAGACAGATTTACCAACCAAACATTCAGTAGCGGGAACGGCGAGGACGTAACTTCGCCCCCCCCGCCGTCGTTCGGGAGATGGTCCGGCCAAGCAGCAGCACCCCACAAGATCCCTCGTAGTTTTATGTGTTCATATAGCCAAGGGACCGTGTCGAGGGGTTGCGCGTGTCCAACCCGTAAAGAAATATGCGAACTTTCCAGGCGGATTCTTCGGAAAAGTGGAAAATATGCTGTCGCTTCTCTACCATGCACGAAACCCACCCCTCGTGTGTAACGCCCATAGGCAAGAGGAAACGAGTGGCTTTGATGGGTGTGTGGAACTTTCGTGTAATGGCACCGCGAGCAGTCAGAAAATATCGTACGAACGACGGGTTTCGTCGACTAGCATCGAAATAAATAAATTCGTTTTCAACGGGGGGCCTGAAATGGTTTCCAGGGAGTCGAACAGTTTGGTTATTAATAACGCGTTACGCCAGTTATCCTTTCAAGCCAACTGTGAAATGATCTTACATCAATTTTCCATTTGTTCCGAAACGCCTATCGCGGGATACTTTTATTTTTTTGCATGTTGAAAATAATTTTTTCCCATCCGCATACGAGGGCGACCCAAAAAAAACGGGAATTGCGCTGCGGCGGGGAGGGAGAGTGGGGGAACCCATTGTTCGACTAGGTGTCCGTTGGGGACACGTCTCCTGAGTTAGTGTGCGAAGTTCTGTCGCCGTGAGTGCATCGGTTCGCCCGTGGGAATTTTTGTAGTGAAACAACTTTTTCCATTTCGGCGAAAACGTGATGGCCGATTGTCGAGAGCAACGCGCGGCTGTGAAATTTTGTTGCCTGTTCGGGGAAATCGGCCGCGGAAACTACTGTAACGCTTGAGACTGCTTATGGAGATGCTGCCCTAAGTAAAACCAGAGTCTACGAGTGTTTTACACGTTTTAAAAATGAAGAAACGTCAATTGAAGACCAACCCCGTTCAGGACGCCCCTCAACGTCAAGAAGTGGCGAAAACGTCGACAAAATCAATGCTCTCATTCGTGAAGACCGTCGCCGAACCATTGATCAACTCTGTGAGATGTCTGGGATATCATGGAGTTCAATTCAGAGGATTTTATCCAAAGATTTGCACAAGAGCAGAGTTGCAGCCAAATTTGTCCCTCGCCTTCTCACAGACGAGCAAAGGGAGCGTCGACTTCAGGCATGTTTTGAACTTCAAAATCAGCTCGAAGAGGACCCTGAACTTTTTTCCAAGGTGATTACCGGTGATGAATCGTGGTGCTATTGATACGACCCCGAAACAAAGCAGCAATCAAGCGCTTTGCCACTGTGGAGGAGGCAAAACAAAAATCGCTGGAAGGCCTAAAGAACATCCCGATAAGTGAATTTGAAAAAAGTTTTGAACATTGGAAGGATCGTTTGCAGAGGTGCGTTGTGGCCAAAGGAGAATACTTTAAAGGTGATCAAAATTTGGTGTAAAAATATTAAAAAATAAAGAAATTATGACGGAATTCCCGTTTTTTTTGGGTCCCCCCTCGTATACACCCCAGAAGAGATCGCGCGCGCGGCAATGTGCGTCGAGAATGACCGGAGAATCGGCGTTAAATCTCTGGACCCCATCGATTTTCGTGCGAAGTTTACGAAGCGTCGATAGCTTTGGAAAAAATATAGCCTTAGCCGATGGGGGAACGTTGCACCGGTTCGGTGCACTCTCTCTCTCGCTCTCTTTCGACGTCGTAGAGGTTACGAGGCTACAGGGAGGTGCCCGGACCAAGAGCCAGCAGCACACCGCTAAAAGCTGGCATAAATCTCTCGTCGCAGCTCTCTTTCTCCGCGCTCTCTTCCTCTCCGGGAATACCGCACTCAGAGGGTGCGGTGGATGCAGCTGCACATGGCTGATATCGCGGTTCGCCAATCCGCCCGCGCTCGCGTGTGGCGAAACCGATATCGACTCGATCAGAGAGTCTAGGCGAGGCCCGCGAAGGCGGTCTCAAGTTTCAACGAGCCTATTAAATCTTCCGCAATGGTTTCTATATGCGGGTCCACAGGGCAGAGAATCTCTAGAATTACGTCGGTGATATATGACTGAATTGAAGGATTTGGAATGGAAGGATAATGGCCGATTCGACGGTGTCAATCGTGAAAAAAGGCTGGAAGATAGAGGACAGAGATATGGAATTCTACAACTCCAAGACATTGATTTATGGGAATTTTGTTCCTCGTTACTTTAACGTTACGAAATTGATATCAAAGGGTCCTGTAAATCAACCGAACTCGGGCAAATGTATCTTTTGATTTTCAATATTACAGATTTCAACACGTACGGGTCGCACTGCACGTTGATTTCTTTGAAACGAGAAATGAAAAATGACGATATAAATTGAGATGTAAACTTTCAAAATAACGAGATGTTGTCTATGGTGGTGCAACAATTGTCACTATGAGATACTGAGGAAAAAAAAAACGACACTGTGTGTCGCGAATCAAGATATAATTGCCAGATCCAAGAGGTGCTCCTGTCAACACCTATCGACCTTCGTCTTTTTCCCCTTGGGCATGGTGCCGCCGCATGAGAATCAAACCATTACTTCTCTCGGTCGGTTGGTTACGGGAGTGAGAACCATACCGGCGAGAGGAAGGCGGGGGAGGGGGGGGGGGGGGGTAAAGAGGAATGAGAAACGTCGACCTCTGCCGGATCTTTCCGAACCACACGGATTTCCGTAACTTGGTGGCGTTAGAGGGTGTGGGGTCCAAGGAGAGTAGAGCAAACGGCCGAGAGCGAAACGGGATGATGAAGGTGGCCGGTCTCGGGTGATGGATGGTCGACCTCCGCCCTCCGACAGCCGCCCATTAGTTCCCATCCGACGTTCTACTGGCACCTACGCCCCCCCATCCACTCCTCGCGCTATTCTCCTAACACACTCTCGCTCACTGTCTTCCTTCCTTTATGGTATAGCTCAGACGCTATTCAACCAACAACGAACTCGCCATGGGCTGACGATTGTTTGTCCTTACCGGAGCCTTTGTGTAAAGCCACGTACTCACTGCGTCGTTCTCGTGTCATCGTTATGTCATTATTGTAGCGACAGTGTTGGATAAGTAATTGATCGTTTTTATCTTTTCTGCTAAAGCCTCTTTCCTCATATCACACACACACGCACACGAAGGATGTGTTTATGTTACAACAGCAAAAACAAAAACAAAAACAATCGCTCACTTTATGTACCGATGATTCCGTACCGTTTCCTGATGTCATTTACCGATGTCACTATTCCTAATAAGTGCTAAGTATTTTTTATTAAATTTCATATATTGGAAAAACCACTGACACTTTTGACATCGCTATAGCCTCAACTTCCCCCCATGCATTCATATTTCAGTATCTTCAATGCACTAGTTTCGAAATTAAACGTTGTCCGAGATCTGTTAGCGGAAATGTGTCGCCCCCTTCAACTTTACGATCTCTGATAAAATATTTAAAGAATCCTACGAACGAGAAGATAAATTTATCGATAATTTATATCATTCATCCGCAGTGTTCCTCAACGCCAATTCAACGAAGTAATAACGATCGGTCGCAGAAATTTCCAACATCTCTTACCAATGGAAAATATCACCGGGATATTTTCTTAATTATTAATTGCTTTAATTATAAGCCGGACAAACAGAAGGAAAAACGTGCGGAGACAGATATATCGCGCTTACCTGTTAACGAACATTCCCCTACTATCCCCTGCCGCCACCCTACTTTTGGAAACTCTCGGTGCACCCAATGTGGCATCTAGCATTGTCGAAAGAGGCAGACGGATGGGCAGTTTCATTGTCCGCCATTGTGTATGACCAAGCCTGAGCAAGTCCGTGTTTTCTCTCTCTTCCTCTCTCACTCTCTCTCTCTCTCACTGCCGTTCTGCATCCGGAGAGCCTGTCCGACAAACGAGCAGACGGCTGTCACGAGATAAACTTCAACGTCAATCGTATATAGTATCGCGCCCTGTGTGCACTGTATACGACAGACGCGAAGCATAGCATTTCAGAACCAACGCCGCTACTGCCGCAGTCGCGCGCGTGCTGCTATTCAATTTTCAATATATTTCACCACCCGATAGTCGCGCAATTTCTCTCTCTCTCTCTCTTTGCGTGAAATCGCGGCGGTGAGCAGCGCAACAGCGACGTTTCGGTGAGTGATTGACGTACGCGGAGGTTATCGACTCGCTTTTCTCACTCCAGTCGAGTTTTCCTCTTGACATCGTCACGAATATATATATGTCTATCGCTATATTTATATATATTTGACACAACGTTCTTTGTAATATCATCGTCTTTATTGACAAATTTATTTTATTAATATTATTTGTAATGAATCTTTTTTTTTATTTAAAATTCGTTACTTATTTATTGTATCAATTTGAAAGGTTGTATATTATTTTATGGTCATAAGGGAATGAAATAATTCGTTAAACAAAAATGATATGAAATTATACTCGAGGATCTTCAGATCGCGATTCAATAAAAATTGATATTTCGAATACAATATATTGTTGTGTATATGTGACAAAGAGCGTCGTAATTATCATCGATATCGTAGTTGGAATTATTATGTATTCACCCACAAAGTTTTCCCGGGTATGAACAATGCACAAGATAGTTATTATAATTACAATGATATCTGGTAGAATGATATAAAATTGGTCAAACATTATGTACAGGAAGACGTGTTTGCCATTCTCATTTCAGAAATTAAATTTGATATAAACTGTGTATTTAAAGAAATATATCCACCGCAGCTTGATGATCGCAATCCCGCATGAACGCGTACAATTGAACAAATGTTCGGACTTAGCTTTTTCTATGGAAATCGATGTCAATCCGCAGAACCGATGATGTTGAACCAGATCTGGGTTTTTTCTCTGGCGGTTGACGCTTTATCCTTTTAAGGCTCGAAAGGAGCAACGCTTAACCGACGATAATATGATCGATGTCAGTTATTCAGCGTTGGATGAAAATACGTATATAAATATATGACTGGCAATCGCGTCTTGCCTGAGCTTGCGATCGCTACGGCGGATCGATGATAACTCTCTTGTGGTGTCCCGAGATACTACTAAACGTGAGACCGCGAATCCACGAAAATCGTCGAGGAGAAACGATGGCGATTTTCGGTGACTCTCGTGGCTTTTCGTACCTCGTCATCACCTGTACAATCATAAATTAAGTTCTTCAGCACATATTATTTTTTCAAACTATTATTAGTTTTTTCATCGTCTACCGTTTCCAGGTTTTTACGTCTCTTCCCCTTTGTTTCCCATTTACATTCAATCCCTTGAGACTCCTCGCCGACTATTGACCTCAGCCTCGTATGTCTAATGCACTACCATATAGCATTTGCAAGAGGGCACCGGGAAAGTGCAAAAAACCTCCCCGTTATACAGGTGGTTATATTTCATTGAGTTCCAGTTCTATTGCCATCATAAATTCGGAAAAAATCTGTCCACCGTTTGATGGTCGACGTGCAAGACAGTGCGAGACTAAACGGTCACCCAATCCCAATATTGACGGTCAATCGACCAATTAAATAGTCTTTATTCGATGAAATGTTTTCTTCAATCAATCCAAACATTCGTTCAAATGCAACAACGACTAAACGACTTTAAACAATTAATTAAGTATTAATCAATGACACTGACGAGTGATTAATTTCGATGTTAGGCAATTGTGTAGTTTGTGTCCGAATGAAAAAATATTTTATTTCCGTAACGGGACTCTCGTGAGGTTCACATAAATTCGTTTCGAACAAATTCATTGCTCGGCACTGTACATATATAGAGAAAAATATGTTTGATTATTCATACACGGCGTTAAGGCCTCTCGATATACAAATAACTGTTCGTCAGGGTGATTAAATTGATAGTCGATCGTAAAAACTGACGCGCAGTCGTTGTCGGATCGAATTCCTCGTTTAAATATCTCAGAGCGGCAATAAGGAAAATAACGATGTAACGCACACGGCGAGTAGGTTCTACGTTTATAACTGTATATACTTATCGCTATACTTGAAACAAATTACCATAATCCAGATAGGATTTCCATCTGTGCCGCGGTTTAAGACACTCGCTCGCGCGATCGTTTGACAAGTGTATAACGAACGGTGCGTTAATATATTTGTTATAAGCACACCGGCGCATTCGCACACCTCGCGATAATATTACCCCTCGGTTGTTTACAATCTTAAACGTATTTTGCTCGCGACGCAGATATAGATACTTAATTTCCGTATTTCTCATTCTTTCATTATCCTGGCAGACGCGATGCACGATTGCGGGCAATAAAACTTAGCGAGTCGTCGGTCTCATCGTTTCGGTCGTACCCACTAATCGTACACACCCCCGCCCCCCATCCTATATAACATGCTTTATTACTGTTATATATTGTGATACAACGCATCGCGTACAACGACAACTGGAGAGAGAGAGGAAGAGAATTGGTCGAATCCGTGAATAAACATTATTCACGTTTGTTAATAATACAGCATCGCGAGACGGCAATGCAAATAATTATTAACCTGTCGACGAGTATGAATTATGACGCATGAACTAACGCCAAGTATTCGAAAAACATGACACACACACACGAGCAAACACACGCGTATGTACTCAAAGTGATATAATGATCATAATAATGATTATTACTATGCCTCCCTCGTCACGTAGAAACAAAAATCATCAATCATTCAAGTCCCACTCGAATCATTTTCCAAGAACCATAATATCTCGCGCATTTACAATACGATTACGATTTTATGTATGCACAGACAAAAAGACACATCTATACACATCTATATATGTTAAATATTATATATATATAAATATATATATTTAACAATCGTCATTCCACGTAATCGAAGGCAATCATATTTCAACGGGACGCCTCCGCACCCACTTTTCTCGTTCAACGGTGTTACGGCTCTCTCACAGTGTGCACACGTGAAAACCCCCTATAATACGATACGAGAGCTATAAAAATCCTATTTCGTCTCTGAAACTTAATAATTCGATATTTTTAAGTCTCTTATCGCTGGCTCGTAAAGTTTCTCTCGGATTCTCCGTCTCTCTTCTCTCTCTCTCTCTCTCGCTCCTACATTCTCTATCTCTCGATGCAGTTTTCGACATAAAAGAATTCCACGGGGGAACGTAGCGGAACGCGGGTAAAATGGAGCGAGCGATTCCAAACGTTATATACAAGGATCGTCGGAGAGGCAATCTTCTCTTCTTTTTTTTTTTCCCTGGGCTTCGCGTTATCACGAACGCTGTAGCCGCGATAAGGTGCGTGCGTGTAGAGAAAATTCTCGCGAACGGCGCCAAAGAAATAAAATTGTAGTATCTCCTTTTCGCTTGTTCGTTAACAATGATTATTTTGTTATAAATGTTGTATTTCTCTAATTCGAAAACAACATTCCTAAACTACAACGTGAATGTACTAGAAAAAAAAAAAAAAAAAAACAAAACAAAACATACCGATCGATAGATTTGGCGTGGAATAGTCTCATGGGTGTAATAAATATTTTAAGTATACGCGCGTACTCGGTGCTCGATGTAAATCGAAGGGGCATGTCTCGCCTTTACAAAAGAAGCTGTTGCAACCGATTAAATGCGAAGATAGAAATCCCAAGCGAGTGATGAGGATAGCAGGACGTGGGGTGGTGAGGAGGAGAAGCACAACGGGGCATTATGCAGCTTGTCCTCGTTTTCGCGCCGCGGGCTTTTGAGAGAGAATCGCCCGGTGTACCGTTTTGTGTGTTTGCGCTGTACAGTGTTGTGGCTCAAGCTCGCATCTCTCTCTCTCTCTCTCTCGGGTCGTTGAGATAAAGCCGATCATAAAAGATGTCAACCCATTCGCGAGAGCTTGGGAAAATACACTGGCCGTTTCGCGGCATCTGATTCGCTTAATGGCGCTTGCTATCTCCTCGTAAATAGCCTCCGGTGTGTATGCATGTGAATGTGCCTGTGCTATGCGAAAGAGGTGTCCTCATCTTGTTCTTTTTTTAGCTTTTTCCTCTCTCTCTCTCTCTCCCACTTTTTTCCCTCTTTTCGTCGAGGCTTATCGAGTGCAACCATCTATATAGATATATTTGTATAAATATACGATATATCGTATATAGTGTGCACCCGGATCAAGCGAGTACACCATAGGGAGAGGGGGGCGCGCGTTTATGTGCAGGAACAGCTCTAACGGACGGATTAAAAGTGCAAGCGTCCGGTGAATATAGTGTGTGTATGTGTGTGTGCGTGCGTGTGTGGAGTCACTACCAGATCTATACGAAAGGGCAAGCACATCGGCGACCCGAGAAAACTACTTCCGCGATCGTTCACGTTCGCACACGAGAGAGAGAGAGGTCGAGAGACCCGTCTAGCGACGTATACACATAAAAACATCCTACAGTGATATATTGAACACATCGATACTACAGTTTGCTGTCTCTTAAAGCGATTTACAGCCGCAATCTTTACCGGCCATCCCAAAAATGCGATCGGTTTACTTTTCATCGAAATGTGACAATCGACCGATCCAGGGCACGAAATTTTAGTTAAGGTAGTAGTCTGGTAACTTGAGCCGATGTTCAGGTCTTTTTTGGAGGGCGCTTTTTTGTAGGAAAATAAAAATGAATCGTTTTGGATATTTAGGATGTTTTTATTTACATATTAAAGAAAAAAAAGAAAATTTTTTTTTTTTAATTTAATAGTTTATTGTTATTATTATTATTGATCGAAGTTGGCACCTCGAAAAAAAACATCAAGAGCCAAAATCACCGGCGCCACCCACGCGCTTTTTTTTCGAGGTGCCAACTTCGATCGATAATAATAATAATAATAAACTATTCAATTTTTTCAACAAAATTTTTTTTTGTATCTTTAATATGTAAATAAAAACATCCTAAATATCCAAAACGATTCATTTTTATTTTCCTACAAAAAAACGCCCTCCAAAAAAGACATGAAAATCGGCTTAAGTTACCAGACTACTACCTTGACAAACGCGGAATTGTGGCGAAAAAGAGAATTAACTACTACGTTTTTTTGTGAAATCATTGATCGTTTTGGGGAAAGTACGAATTTGCGGCTGTATGATTCTCGGCACTTCTGCCAAATTGTCGCGTGTAACATGGCGTTTTGGGACGATTTTTTTAAAACAGATCGTTCTCAGAGCTCGATTAACATTCTGGATAAAAGAGAATCATTTAGGTTCCGAAGAATTAACCGAGGGATAACCCGAACTTTTGATTTTTCTGCGAATGTTAAGAAAACGTTGATTTCTCGATCCCGAAGAATCATTTGGTCAAACATTTGTGAGGTTATGTTGACCTCTCGCGTATTCAAGTACGCGTCTTATAAGTGATGGTTTCAACGTAAAAGCGTTTTACGAAGAATCATGAGAAACCGCGAGGGAATTAAAGAAGAATAAAATGTTAACTATGACAAGGGCGGTTGAAAAAAAACACAGCCGTAGACAGCCGTTTAAGGCCGTAGTCTGGTCTAGAGCGAGATTTTTGACGTCATTTCTAATGTGCAATAACGTTTAAGGGCGGGGTAAGGGTTTTCACTTTCGAAAAATCGAATTTTTTTTTTTTGTTTTATCTTATTGTTTAACATTTCAAGAATATGTCCTTAAAATTTTAAACCGATCTAAGCAATATTCTTGAAGTTATTGTCTTATTAATCTCCTGGCCTTTAACGCTATACCTCTAACAGCTGCGGGCGGTCGGTCTAGCAGTGCAGCTGTCGAACAGGTATACAGTTTATTCATTGCTATTGTGTATATAGTATTGTGTTGTGTGTATAGTATTGTAGTGTATACTATACACTACAATATTTTAAAAGAAGAAACGAGCGAAGAAAGGAGCTGAAATCGATGATTCTGTGAAAGTTGGAAAAAAAAATGTTTTTCTTCACTTTTTTACTTCATAAACTTTAGACGCGTTTTTCTCAAAACTACTTTTTCAAAGTCCGTGTTCACTGCCATTTAAAAATTACTTTACCGATTCATTTCAAACTTTGTACACATTTTCTACATATAAAATACCTCCCCCCAACGTTTAGTTAATTTTTTTTTTTTACCTTAAGGGTGTTTCCCACCCACAAAATGGCGGAATTTTTCGTGGAAAATAAAAGTTCACACTTTAGATGGACGCCAAACATTTTTAAATGGAAAAAAAAATTATCAGAGAACGTTGGGGGGAAGATTTGATTATAATTTGACTAAATTTTCATGGTTTTTCATTTTCAGATAATTTCCGGCCGAGTTATAGTGAACACCGCAAATTGTTTTTTTTCCAAGACGTTCTGGGGGAAGCTCTGTTACGGACTTATGCTTCAATATTTCTGCATGAAAAAATTACACAACATTGTTAAAAGTATGCTCAATAATGTACAAAAGCTTCGAATAAAATTGCTCAATCCATATTTGAGAAAAAAAATCGCAAAAAAAGATTTTTTTTTTTACGCTGAAACCCTTACCCCTCCCTTAAACCGTTGAAGTTGTCTTGATGAAAATTTACACGTGCATTCATTGATCCTTGGAGAATGCTTGTACATTAAAAAAAAATTATTTTAAATATTTTCATGTAGTTTTTTGCCTTGTTGCAACGTGGTGCGCCGAAATCGGCGCCCACTCTGGACGATGTTGTATGCATCTGAAAAAATAATAGTATATATATTCTCAATCTGTATGAGTATTCTGAGCACTGGTAGCAGAATTGGTACTTAAACATTTTTTTTATTGAGTCGAACAATAATTTTGCCGACATTTTATAACTCGTCGAATACCCGAAAATGTATGAAATATCATTAATGAAAGTTCAACAGGCCGCCATTTTGTCAAAAAAAATTTTTAAGTACCAATTCTGCTACCAGTGCTCAGAATACTCATACAGATTGAGAATATATATATATATATTTTTTTTCAGATGCATTCAACATCGTCCAGAGTGGGCGCCGATTTCGGCGCACCATGTTGCAACAAGGCAAAAAACTACATGAAAATATTTAAAATAATTTTTTTTTTTAATGTACAAGTATTCTCTAAGGATCAATAAATGCACGTGTAAATTTTCATCAAGACAACTTCAACGGTTTAAACGTTATTGCACATTAGAAATGACGTCAAAAATCTCGCTAGACCAGACTACAGCCTTAAATAAGAGAAATTAAATAAAGAGAATTTGCACTGTAGGTGTATGATATGTTACATTCGTGAACGATTGATTGAGAGAGTCCGGACACACGTGAGCTTTCATCTTTCTCTCAAATCATCGTTCTTTATGTCTGAATTTTTAACGTCTTTCTTCGACTATAACATAACGCGTCATATAACGCTTGTGTCGGCGGAGATATATTTTTGTGGGACATTTGCCAGGAAGAAACGTAAATCGCTTCGCGAAAGAGCCTACTTTGCCTCTCTATACAACGACGATATGTTTATGGAGTTCCCAAGCAGCGCCATAACGCGGCTGTCGAGCGAAACAACTCTGCGCAGTAGATCCTCTAACTCCCTCTCTCTCTCTGACCCATCTTGCCATCTTTTAGATATATTTTCTTCAATGCGTGTGCGCGCGCGTGTGTATGTGTGTGTTGCTACCTCCGGTTCTCTCGCACTTTGTAACTTTATTATAAAAGCCATATATTACAAGGCTACTACTACTATTACTATTAGATAGATATACAGGTATATAAAGGTTAAGCGTGTGAAGTGGATGTAAATTCATCGAGGAAAGAGTGCGAGAGAGGCCGATGAGAAATCGGGATTTTAAAACGATCGACGATGTCCGGTGAACGGTGTCACAACCGTCGTTAATGTCGTCGGCCCCGACGCCGTAGGAAGTCGACATATATATATATATATATTTTTTTTTTTCCTTTTTACTTTTTTATTCCTGGCCACCGTGCGGCTCCGAACGCTCTCTTGCCCCGAAACCACACGTAGCGCGAACCGAGTTAATTTATCGTCGGTGAGTTTGAATCACGATCGTCGGAAGGCGGTAATATATTTCGACGGAGCGCAGTGAGCCGAAGAAATAAAAGACTGAGGCGAGGAGAAAAAGAGAAAGAAAACGGAGAAGCGTCATGCAAATTGGCAACGGCGTGTTCAATAAAACGAGAGAAAATATACCGAGGATCGCACCTATTGCAAGTAATAATTAAATATCGTTAGTTGGCAAACATTGCTGGTGTGAAATTTATTATAAATATGTAAATCGAAATCAGGTTGACCCGACATTAATTCCCTCTTGTGTTGTTTAATTCTTCATACAATAATTCTTTTTGCTTACTCACAGGGGAAGCTTTATTTTCTCGAAAAAAATAAAAATCAAATGAATATCGAAAAATCACATTCAGATAAAAATAACCATGTGTCCATTTGCAAAATTATAATAATATATATATCGCGGTGTCGTAACAATTTGTGATTATTTCCTGGTTGTCAGATCTGAGGTTGCACGGATAATACGTATTTCCGGCCGAGTGCTTGCCGAAATGCAAAAAAAGATTTCTCACTCCACGCCGTATATTCGTTCTCGTGGCTGCACAAGTGGCTTGTGCGTGGAGCGCGTCAATTCTTCCCAGGACGACTCAATTCGAAATTACGTCATTATCGAACAATTCGCCGGTATCGGAGGGAGGCGCGCGCATTACTCACGCAACCTGCCCCCGATTTATCATAATCGTAATGATAATAAATCTCGTAAACATATTATTTACGCCACATTCATTATTTATACGAGTTTCTGTATATACGCGGCACAGTTTCTCAATCGTGAGATATTATAACAGTTATGAACATTATATATATAGATGCCCAACTGTGGATCTATACCATTCTCATTAAAACGAGACGGTGATTTACCAAGACGATAAATGGTTGAGCAGTGGACGTAACCACGAAGCTTAAGAGGTTCATGTGAAAGTACTAACTACGACGTTGGGTACACCATATATTATGTATATACAGGATGTCCCAAAACTAGCACGTCAGAGTGACACGGGGGTTAGATTCGCTCCGGACCTATCAAAATAAACAAATATTACCTCAGTGAAAGTCTCATGGTTTTCGAGAAAAATCGTCTTTGTTATTTTTCGAAAAATCGCTACCTAGTACTTGTTATTCCGCTACCATTGCTAAGAAAATCTAAATCGTGAGCAAATCAAAGTTGAAATTCACACCAAATCACTAAAGTGGTTAGAAACACAAATGAAAACAGCGCGATAACAAGAATAGCGATTTTTCAGAAAAATCGTCTTCTTTGAGGTAGTAGTCTGGTAACTTAAGCCGATTTTCATGTCTTTTTTGAGGGGCGTTTTTTTGTAGGAAAATAAAAATGAATCGTTTTGGATATTTAGGATGTTTTTATTTACATATTAAAGATACAAAAAAAAAATTTTTTGAAAAAATTTAATAGTTTATTATTATTATTATTATTGATCGAAGTTGGCACCTCGAAAAAAAAGAGCGCATGGGTGGCCCCGGTGATTTTGGCTCTTGATGTTATCTGAAATAAAAAATTCTTGATAATTCTTAATCTATAGACATGTCATTCTGGTCGGAACTGCTGAAGTTTAATTTCATGGATAAATAACAAAATGGCGGACTTTGGAAAAAAAAAGTTTTTTTTTTTCCAGTAGATCAGTAGGAAAAAGAAGTTTTTTTTTCCAAAGTCCGCCATTTTGTTATTTATTCATGAAATTTTACTTCAGTAGTTCCGACCAGAATGACATGTCTATAGATTAAGAATTATCAAGAATTTTTGATTTCAGATAACATCAAGAGCCAAAATCACCGGGGCCACCCACGCGCTTTTTTTTCGAGGTGCCAACTTCAATCAATAATAATAATAATAATAAACTATTAAATTTTTTCATACAAATTTTTTTTTGTATCTGTAATATGTAAATAAATACATCCTGAATATCCAAAACGATTCATTTTTATTTTCCTACAAAAAAACGCCCTCCAAAAAAGGGATGAAAATCGGCTTAAGTTACCAGACTACTACCTTAATTTTTCGGTCAATCGCTATCCTTGTTTTCTCTCTGTTTTATTTTGTGTTTCTGACCACTTTGGGATTTCGTCTGAATTTGAACTTTGATTTCCTTACGATTTGGACTTTCATAGCATTGATAGCAGAATAACAAGTACTGGGTAGTGATTTAACGAGAAATAAAAAAAGACGATTTTTCTCGAAAACCATGAGAGTTTTACTGAGGTCATATTTGTTTATTCTGACAGAACCGGAGCCAATTTAACCGCCGTGTCACTCTGACGTGCTAGTTTTGGGACACCCTATATATATATATATATATTTATTTTACAAGTCTGCTCGGCATGCCCGACGAAATGCATAAAGTGTGCAATACCGAGCCTCGGAAAACTATAATAAAAACATTATGAGTAATCTTTTAAGGCAGGGGAGCGGGAACTGTACAATTTTTTAATTAAAGAATAAAATATATATGTATCTCGTCGTTCCGGAGACAGGGACATTCGAATTTTGGAAAACTCGGACATACATACAAACGGTCATTGTTCCTAAATGTGGTATTTCGACGTTCTGCCAAATTCTGAACATATCCACACTGAAAAGCCAAAAATTTTTTTTCTCCCGAAAGCAAAGCTTCCGACACTGAGAAAAAAAAGTGTTTGAATTGACTAAATCGGCGTTCGTCCTCGTTCAAATGAATTTTCCGTTGGTACTATAAATATTTTGTTTGCCGTAAAAAATATCTTTAGTCAACTGACGCTAATAATTGTTCAAGAATCTAATAATTTATTTCTACTAAGTAAAAAAAAATTCGTCTGAACGAGGGTGAACGCTGATTTAGTCAATCCAAACAATGTTTATTTTCTCAGTGCACATGAAAAAGCAAAATTGATTTCTCTTTGTCAATTATTTCAACATTCGTTCCCCAACATTGACTCTTGGATCGAAAATCATTAACCACATTTCTAAATTGAAAAGAAACTTCCGGCTGTAAAGATTGTCTCGCGTTTCGCGCGCAAACGACAGGGAGAGAGTGAAGATCGAACATCGCCAAGTTTCCATCGTAATCGACTTGCTGAAGAAGAGTCCTGCGGGAGGATCGATCGTCGAATTCCTCTCATTCCGTGTCTCCGTTCCTGTAGTATGTACTCTGTGTGTGTGCGTGCGTGTGTGTGTGTGTGTGCGTGTATGCGTTTGTGCAGAAGCAAAACACAAGAGACCGAGAAAACAGAAAAACGAGAGGGACGATGAACGAGATGCGATAAAGAGAGCTCGAACTAACGGCCGATCTCGATCCTACGTACGCACACACATGCACACACAAAACGTATTCAACGATAGAGACAGGGTGTGCAATGCCAACCGGTCCCGGAGTCGTTCGAAACTGTCGTTCGGATTCAGCCTCGTGACTTATCACGCCGCGTCGCAAGATTGAGCGACGTTTACGCGCAACGACGTCTCGCCTCGTTCTTCTTTTTTTTTCACTTTTGTAACTCTGGGGCGGGGGGGGGGGGGGGGGGGGGGGGGTGCGCGCGTTCTCTTTTGTCCTCGGTTAATGGCAACGATTTTTCTACCCGCGTTGCCTCTCACATAATGTTGCGAATGAAATATGCCAAAGATTTCTGTTCTCCGGTGCACCGAGACCAGAGCAATAAAAGAGAAGGTGCAACGAAAATAAGAAGTGTTCTTGTGTTCACGTGTGCGCAAATAAGAAACGTCCTGAGAGTCCCGGTGTCTCCTCCTCCGCGTCGTAATTAAAGGATGGCGTTTGTCAGAGAGGCGACGAGAAGAGTTAAGAAGAACAGTGTACCCTTGTGTATATATATATATATATATATATATACACGATCACAACTATATATATGTATATGTCTTTAATACTGAAGCTATAGTATATATATATATATATATATATATATATATATATATATATGTATATATCTGGTGGATCGTCGCAAAGTCCCGAGGCTTGGGCAACAAATGATTAACAAGCGAGATAAAAACCGAGACACGATGTTAATGCGGCGTAACGAGCCAGGAGAGAGGCCCCGTCGTGTCAGACAGAGGATTCTGCGATGCTCCATCGAGTTACAAAAATATGTATATATATATACGTGTGTGTGTGTGTGTGTGTGTGTAAATTGTGTAGTAAATATTTATACACAAGGAAAAGACAAGAATTTCTATCGAATAATTGTGCGATCGATATCGGACAAACTTGCCACACGTTGATCTCTCCCTGTTTTACCAACGAATGGTAAAAATACACATCCGTTATTTTTATTCATTTATTGCTACCCTATGGAGGAAACTTTGTGTTTGCGAAAAATTCGTTGAAAATGTGTCAAAACGTCGAAAAACACACATTCACAAAAAAATGTCCGCATCTCCCTCTGCGTGTGTATGTGTGTGTGAAGGTTGAAAAAAAATCTATATCTCTGGAATCGCTTAATTTATCAGTTCGAAATTTTGCACATAGCTGAAGCTGCTGAGCTTTTTGCGAAAAATCGCCATAGATGTTGAGGCTTTGCTCGTGTAATTTTTGGTCTATCTGGTCAAAATTTTGTACATGAATCGAGTACTATCAGAAGGATATTTGTTATTGAATCTAGAGAAAATATAATCGTTGCATATTGTTGATATTTTCAATTTTTCGCGCAATGAATTGAAAATCAAGGAAACCTCACACTCTCAAGTCAAGGGAAACAAAAATGGTACAAATTGAAACTTGCATATCGCTTCGTGATCCTCTATGAGGAAGCGAAAGTTGAAAAAGCCTCCTGCTCAATGACGACCATTTTTGAATGTGCAAAAATAATGTGGAAGCAATATGCAAATTTCAATTTTCATATTGCTCATTTCCATTCTATTCCCAGAAACACCCGTAGAGCGTTGTTCGCACTATTTCCTAATGCAAGGGCACAGAAAAACCTGGCTAATGCAGTCGGCTATATTTCACTATATGTTCAATTCGATTGCCATAAAAAACTCAAACTGTCTTACGTTCAACACTCGGCGTACAAGCCAGTGCACGGTTGAGCGGTCGCCCATCTTAGTATTACCAACGTTGAATATTGCTTAATTGGTGAGACCGTCAAAGCCGCTCAGTGACTGCGCGTGCCCTGCTGTCGGTTACCTGTTACTTCACGTTCACGTTTCTAACCGTACGAGCAATGGAAACTCTCGTTGTGTGTCTCGAGTTGCGAATGAAAATTTATAGGAGTTACGCGTTATCGAGAATATATTATTGTGCAAAATATAAATGACAGAATCGTAGTGGAAAAACATAAAATTTAATAAACACTGGTTACAGCGATTAGAGAAATATTGAAATTACACAATATATCTCTTTCGCTCGCTAGTTTGTCATTTTTTTAATCCCCGTAATCCTATACGGCAAGTATATCAATGTCGGCGATCGGACACGTCGAATATGCAAATCATTGAATTTTATACGAATCATAAATAGCGTCGATCGATTTTTAATGCCAGAGGCGAATGTCTTTGACGCGCTTTACTTGGTGAGATAACGAGCAATCTATAGACCATTCATGATTCGTGCATGTGTGTGTGTGCCCTAGTTACCAGATTGTTGGTCCTCGGTCTCCCTGAAACGGATTGAGTCGTTTGCCTCTCCGATGAACTCGATTTTGGGGATACACCCTAATTGAAGGTTTACTACGTGATTCGCTTCGACGCATATTCACGATTATATGCGCGGCCGTGGGGTTCTCATCACGGATCGAGGCTCCTAAACGTTATTTTCAACGAGACTACACCGAGAGATATAAAATTTCTTTGGGCTCGAGTAAAATTTATTTGAACCAAACAAAAATGTGAAGCTATATAATCAAATTAATGAAATGTTTTGAAAACAGTTTTTGTGGATGAATTAAAATTTTATGAAGCGTAATTATCATCGGAATATAGTCGGGGAAACAAATCAGTACTTAAATTTGAAAAATCATTTGCACAACCCAAAACGAGTGTAGTGAAAAATTGATTTTGAAAAAATTCAATGCCGCAGCCCCCGTTAAATCGATTACTCCGAAACTTGAAAAATTGCTAGCCGTAGTTTTGAAAATTAAATCTCTGTGCTGTAATTCATAGAGTATCTTCCAACGATCAAAATCGTCTGTCAAACGTAAAAATCGAACAAATGATCACCGATTTGACATTTGGAAAAAGAAACTTGAAAATATTGCTTTGTTACGCATTAGCACAATTTGAATTGTTTTTCTGTAAACTGGTGCCTATAGATTTTTTTTTTTTTTTACTATCGTGTAAACATTCTATAATGAAGCTTTACGTGAACATCAGAGTCTTTGAGAGCTGAAACGATTGACTCGACTGTCCGTTGAAACTTGCATGAATGGAAAAAAAAAAAAAATCTATGTTCCGCTAAATTTATTCGCCCTACTGGTGACTTTTCAAATTAAGTGTGGAACAAATTCAATAAGTTGTTTTATTTTTTCATAAATATTAATGCCACTCATAAATACGTAGCGTCATCGCGTTTGTTCTCGTCGCTCATCAGTGCGACACTGTAGACATCAGACTTTCCAGTCACGCCAAAAATACTCTCGTATGGGCGAGAGAAAAAGAATGAGAGAGAGGGCGAGATAAAGAGAAAGAGCCGAACCAAGTCGCCGCGTTGTTATCGCGATGTCACTCCAGTTAGCGGCGTGCTACAGCGACGACGACGAGCCGAAGTGACAGTGATGTATCGCTGCACTTTGTCTCTCTGTCGCGCATGGACGCTAATCAATGTTAAAGCACGTGACAAGAGAACTAACTTATTTCGAAATGGCGCGCACTACATGTATTAAACGCGAGTTATATATACAAATATACACTCGAGGTATATAGTCCAAGCATGGAGAATCCAGCGACATTTTAGTAGTACAAGACTTTCTAACGACGCACGCACAGAACGAAACAACTTCTCAACCCTTTCGTCGGAGAAACGTACAGCAGCAATGTGATACTGGGACTTTAACGTCGTTTCACAACGTTCACGGACATCTGCGTTCGCGATACATCATAATTATTATCAAGCGGAATTTCCAGTTTCAATAATACATCTAAACATATGATACTTGTTTAATTTTGTCAAACGTCCTGTATACCATTATCTTTTATCAATCCACCACCCCCGATGAAGTGACGAGAACGACGTTCACCTAACATGTATTTCCTTCACTTTCGCCAACGTGCTTTTGTTCTCACACTGGAAGAAATAATTGTTAATTTACACGGTAAATTAACACGGTAAATTAACTGTCAAACTTATTGCCACAAGAGCAATATTAAACTTATCGCACTTATTTTTTTGTCCACGTACAATACAGTCAGGTACCGGCAATCGCGTTTAAATTTTCTTACAACTCCACAGCCAAAATGGAGATATTGCAGATCGTTTTCTTTTTTCTCCATCGATCAAAGAACAGCCTCACAGTGTAAAAAAGTCGATATAATCAAGAAACTTCGAAACGTACGGGATAAAATAAAAAATAAAGCCCATAAATGCAAAAAAATGTCGACTTTACACTTTTGTTGTTGTTAATAGACCATACTTCCGTTCCGTTGCAGTAATATTATCAACAAACTACACTGCACCATCGCGGACTCGATGTTTATTCTCGCGCCGACGACTAAATCTATCGACGGAACGCCAAACTTTTTTACCTCGAGTCCGAAACCCCTACACTTACAATTTAGAAAATGGCAATTCGGAAAAGTGGCGCTGGCGTCCTGGCGACCCTGATCCAGCGAACGAGGTTAAATAACGTCACTGATTACCGATTTTCTTTGCATCATGCACTAAAAGTCACTTACTTTTCCATTAAGGTAGTAGTCTGGTAACTTAAGCCGATTTTCATGTCTTTTTTGGAGGCAGTTTTTTTGTAGGAAAATAAAAATGAATCGTTTTGGATATTTAGGTTGTTTTTATTTACATATTACAGATACAAAAAAAAATTTGTTGAAAAAATTTAATAGTTTATTATTATTATTATTATTGATCGAAGTTGGCACCTCGAAGTTGGCAGCCCGGGTCCTAACTTTTTTTCTACCGAACCGATTGCTTTCAATTTTTAACAGGCTACTCTACACACTTATAGTTCTCGTCGGAACCACCGAGAAATTTTTTCACCCCTCACTTTTTATTTTACAACCCCTTCTTTGCTAAAATAAAAGGACTTTAGCAAAGAAGGGGTTGTAAAATAAAAAGTTAGGGGTGAAAAAATTTCTCGGTGGTTCCGACGAGAACTATAAGTGTGTAGAGTAGCCTGTTAAAATTTGAAAGCAATCGGTTAGATAGAAAAAAAGTTAGGACCCGGGCTGCCAACTTCGAGGTGCCAACTTCGATCAATAATAATAATAATAATAAACTATTAAATTTTTTCAAAAAAATTTTTTTTTGTATCTTTAATATGTAAATAAAAACATCCTAAATATCCAAAACGATTCATTTCTATTATCCTACAAAAAAACGCCCTCCAAAAAAGACATGAAAATCGGCTTAAGTTACCAGACGACTACCTTAAACAATATTCTCCTCCATCGTTTCTTAGAAATTCCATCCGAAACCCCGAACTAATCGAACAATTATGAATTAATATCTCTAATCAACTTTAAGAACGACATTTCGTCGAATAACCACTGGCATAGCTGTGAGTAAAGTCGATATATCACAAAGGTTGTCGTCGCTCGTTCGTGTCTCTGTGGGTTCGTGATTAGCGATGCGAGATGTTCGATTCGAGGTACTGTCGAGAGTCTTCGTTGGGGTGAGAGAGCGACAAGGGTTTGGGGCGTGGAGGAAGGCTTGATTAATTCGACAAGTTTGTCAACAAGCCACCTCTAGGTGCACGTACCATTGATCCATGTTGACTGTGCAATACCACCCTCTCTCTCTCTCTCTTTCTCTCTCTCTGCCCGTTAACGTGCATACGCTTCAAGCCATTCGCGTTGGTTGCTCGCGGTTGGGGTATAGATGGAGATTATATATAGCATACATGGAAGGGAGATGTTGGTAGCTAGATAGGTAACGTTAAACTACCCCCTTCCCACCCCGAGACCCCGTGAGCACGGTATAATTTACAGAGTGTCGCTGGTACGGTGTGTTAATCGCGTAACACGCCGCTAACGAGGCGAGTATGTTTAGTCTGGGAGCTTGGAGGCTCTCCCACACCCAACGAGACGTTCTCTCTCGGTTTACTCTCTCCTTGTTCGCCATCATACAACCCCCTCCCTTACCCTTCTCTCTTCCCTTGTCACACGAAGCACCGTGTAAACCCAGTGAGCCAAACCCCGGCGAGTAACCACTCTCCTCATATTTCCCGCTAATTGCCGGCATCTAATCTCCAACTACCCTCTCTCTGTCTCGCTGTGTCTCTCTCTCTCTCTCTCTCTCACGCACACACTTTCTACACCCTAAACCTCGGGCCGCAGAGCCACCAAGGAGTCTACACCCAACTCTCGCATCCGTTAACGGGGTTAAACTTGTCGCGTACAGAGTCGTCTCTCCTTTCTCACTTGACTCCTATCTTCTTCTTCACTTCTCTCCTATTGCCTTTCTTATATACCTATCATGACGTATATTCATACAGTTTCGTCTCTCTTTCGTTCTAATTGAATCACCGTGGGGGTTGGTGGATGGTTCGCCTTCTCGCGCCTCTCGTTAACGCGGTGTGATAGCCCCCCCTCCCATCTAGGTCCTACACTTAAATCTTGGATGCAAGTTTTTTCAAAGGTTCTTCGGTTCTTTTGAGGGAAAAGGAAACAAAATCTTACGATACGTAAAATTGATGAATGCAGTTCGTGAGATTCGACTCCATCGTAGAAACTCAAGGAAATTTCGAAAAAAACAAAATTGATCATAGTACCTGTTACCGTCAATCAATTTCAATCGCGTTCCTAACGAGATTATTTAATATAATGTTTAATTTTAATTAGAATGGAAAAGATATTTGGTAAATTCGTGCTGTTCGTTTGATGAACTAGATATTTTTGTGCAATTTATTTTATCAAATCATCTCTTATCCCATCGAATTACTTGAACAAAAATCGAATTCGGGATACCTTGATCAAATTGTTGTTTGAATTTTTTCCATTCAGAAATTGACTGCCAAAATCCTATTCCTCATGGTATTAAGAATCGGCTTCAAAGGACCAAGTATAAATAAAAGTTCTAAAAATGTACTCGGATATATATATATATATATATATATATATATATATATATATATATATATATATATATATATATATATATATATATATATGTTGCCTACGAAATCCTGAAATTCTATTAACGGTCGTGAACGATCGTAGTTCTAGCACGATTTTAAATGTCACACGATACTCGGGTACCCCAAACATCCCCATCATCACTTTACCACGCTTCAAAAACTGATCACGTATTATTTCCAGGATTAACGAGAAAAAAACTAAAAATAAAATAAACAAAATTGTATGAATATTTGAGCCATGAAAAATCTCAGCGGGAGCATATAGAAATTTTCGAGGGAATCCTCTCCCGCACTCTCGTCGCATTATCAGCTTTTCTTGTGTAAGAGAGCGAGAGATCGGGGTCCGGGCGTCCGGATCTCTGGTGAGCATTGCACACACACATATATATATATATATATATATAGCAACCAACGGTCTTAAGAAATGACAAACGCGTGAAGCGTGTGCATGGCGGGCGAAAAACGGATGCTAGCATTTCACTCATACGCTCGCACACACAGGCATAAACGCGAGCATATACACACATACACTCGCGAGTGTCAGAGAGAAGCGAAAAGTGAGACTCTGTCGTGAATAGACGTAATAATACTACCGGTGAAGGATACCAAGAGTGGAACATCGCGCATAGAAGCGCGATGGGTGGAGAAGAAGAAAAAAGCGGGGAAGAGAGAAAAATTCTCGCGAGAAGTATAACCTCCCTCTCGCGAGAGATAAGAATATCGTTGATTTAGGTGGCAGACTCTCCCGCTGAGCTGCCATGACGAATCGAGAGTCTTGGGGTAGCGGCAGTAGCTAGCACCGCCACCAAAACCGAGAATGATTAGTTACGTACCATTTACCAAGCTCGCGCAATCCCGTAAGGGACTTCCTCAAGCGCATTTCTCTCTCGGGCCATAAGAGATATGTAGAAAGAACCCGAAGAACAGAGAAGAAGAGAGAAAAAGCGTTGATTCACAGATTCGTCCGCGAGGGACTTAACCTCTCTCGCACTCTCCGAGAATCTCCCCGTAAATTTTCATCTTTTCGCACGTGTCAAACAACATGTGGAAAAAAATGATCTTTCATTTAAATACATTTTATTAAGAACTATAATATTTTTATAAAACAATATTGATTAACTTAAAAAGTTTGTGCAGTAGGAAACTTATCGGAGACTTTTTTTCCTTATTTTCGTAATAGATTTTCTTCGTTTCGTACAAGTTTGATTTAATTTTCATAATATTTTTCAGCACTCATTTTCTCTTTTCGTGTACATTAATATGCACGTCTACATAATATTATTATTTATTCATCGTTAATTGTTATTAGGAAAAAGTAAGGGACCAGTGTCTCGAGAATTATTTAGAAAAATCAGTAATTTAATTCACATACAAATCATATCTTCGTAAAATTGCAACATTCAGGAGAAATATAAATTCCAACAATATAACAATTTTCATGTATATTATTGATGAAAGCTCAATTTCAATATCGAAGTTTTTTCAATTACACGAACATTCTTCGAGGATAAACATTGTACAGTGAAGAAAAATAAATATAATACTTTTTTTCTCAATAAAAAAAAAACGAACGAATGCGAGACAGAAAATGGCTCTTATCGGAATGTCAATTAAATCGTTAATTAATTCAAACGTCAAAGACCACGCAATGAAAATTCAATCATAACTCATCAATCACACTCTTGAGATTATCTCTCCCTCTATCTCTCTTTCATTCTCGCTATTAACGTTATAGTCTTGAATCTCATATCGTCTGTAGTCTAGGCTTTTACGATTCATCGGTACGACGACGCGCTGTGAGATAAATCAACGTCAGCTCGCGCGGGTAAATACGGCTCAACGGTATAATTACTCGATTGTATTTTCGCAACGAGTGTCGAGAGACGTTGGGAGGTGTCTGGGGGAGTCCTCGTGTGTTCATAAACAAGAGAAAATGGGCGTTCTGTGGGAAATAGACGATAGAGTTTCGCCGTTGTTTCTCATCTCGGGTCGAACATATGACGTGGGCGAGAATGAGCGAGACGCCAACGGTGCGGATCAACGTCGAGGAAGTAAAGGAGACTCTTGCGATGGGGAGAATGAAAGGGCGGGGTGGGGTAGGGGAATTAAAGATAGAGTGTCGAGTGTTGGGATGTAGCGACGAGAAACTCGCAAGCGTCGACCCCCGTAGTTGCGTTGCGGAAATTAATGAGCCGTGTCGTAAAGACAATTGCCGGTCGTTAGTCACGCGCCGGGCTATATCTAACGTGTGTTAGGTACATTACGACGTATTAATCCTTGGGAAAAATGATGAAAACTGAGCAAATTAACCCGTGAAAAATTTCACCCAGCGGAAAATTAACCCGTTAAATCGTTGTCTAAAATTGTTTTAGCGCTCTTTCGAAAAACTACCAAATACGAAAAATATTCACGCTAATTATACGGGGTGTCGCAATAACTATTAGCACCTTAGATATCTTCGAAACTATAAGGTTCACAGAAATATTTGCTGAATCAAAATTGCACAGTACGAAGGGGGCAATCCAATGATACGAAAGTACTCAACCCCACCACCAACCCCTGGACTGGGGGTGGGGCAACTTTGAAATCTTAAATGGGAACCCCCATTTTTTATTGTAGATTCGGATTCCCCATTAAAAAAATACGTAACTTTTGGTCAAAATTTTTTTTCCGATTCGTGATAGATGGCGCTGTAATCGCAAAAAATTCCCGAAAGTACAGAAAGGCGATAATACTTACAGTTTCGGTAGTAAATAAAATTACTACGTTTATAGTAAGTGTTCGAAATGACGACCATCAGTATCAATGCAATATTGGATTCTTTTTTCGATTGATTGACTTGCAAGTTTTACAGCGTCAGAACTTATTGATGGACGGGCTGTAATAATTCTTTGTTGCAGGTCGTCAAGTGTAGTTGGTACTTCTTTGTACACTTTATCTTTCAATGTACCCCATAGAAAGAAGTCTAAAGGTGTTAGGTCTGGGGAACGAGCTGGCCACGATATTGGACCGCCACGTCCAATCCAACGATTTCAAAATTTTTCGTCGAGTTGCCTTAGTGCAATCAATGAATAATGTGCTGGACATCCGTCATGTTGATACCGCATGGTTTGTCGTGTAAGTAAAGGCAACTCTTCTAGCAAAAGTCCCAATGTATCTTTGTGATGTGGATATCGTTCACCATACAAGGTTTTTGCCCTTACAGAATTTTGTTGGCATTCGCCATAAATGAGAAGCATATCGACTTGCTCTTTAAACGGATACATTGCACTCGATTGACTGATTTATCGATACTAATCGTCTCATGTTTATCTTATCCTGCAAACTTATTAAAGTGCACTTGAAGCAGTCTTTATTTTCAGTGAAGTGAGTAAAAGTGTTATACGTAAGTATTAAAAGTAAGTATTATCGCCTTTCTGTACTTTCGGGGATTTTTGGCGATTACAGCACCATCTATCACGAATCGAAAAAAAAATTTTTAACAAAAGTTACGTACTTTTTTATGGGGAATCCGAATCTACAATGAAAAATGGGAGTTCCGATTTAAGATTTCAAAATTGCCCCACCCCCAGCCCAGGGGGTGGGGGTGGGTGTGAGTACTTTGATATCATTGGATGGCCCCTTTCGTACTGTGCAATTTTGATTCAGCAAATATTTCTGTGAACCTTATAGTTTCGAAGATATCTAAGGTGCTAATAGTTATTGGGACACCCTGTATAAATCCATTGAGTTTAATCGTCGACGATTTATTTTCCACCAAAAACCGCACAAACGCCATTAATTTTCGACAACAATTTTCCATGAAGCCAATTTCCCCCGTTACTTATCAATAACCACACTAATAACCTTTTCTTAATGTTTACGTTAACCGAAATAACAAAATAATATTAAGAACAGTTCTTATGATATGAAAAGTCTCGTTCGTTAATAAACAATTTAGTGTATGAATTCCAAAAGAATGAAAAACGTTAGGCAATATTAAAAGAAAAATGAAAAAAATCTCTTAAGTGAGCTTTCTCCGATAATATGGAACGTGCGATCTGAACCCTTTTTTTAAAACTCAGAATCGCGATTGGGCCACTTTCGCGTGAAACAGCCCTTATATATATATATATGCAGACAAAGTGTACACGAGCTATACAGTATATACGCCATTAGTCTTAAAGTCACAACCGTCTCTCCGCGAGCTTCGTGTGCGTTAGTTGTGTTTACGTTGCCCGAGGGCGAGTATGCGGAGATAGGCACGAGAAGGAGAGACTCACGGCGCGCGGCAATATGCCCGAACGAGTTGTCGGTGTCCGCCCGAGCAAATCTATAAATTCTCCCCGGTGGATATAATTATCCTACATATATAATTACGGCGTCGTAGCGCTCGTTAATCTGCGCACCGGGGCCGCGGTTATTAATTGCCTCCTCACGGTTATATAGCCGATGCGGGGAGAGAAAGAGAGACGCGAGCTTTCACGGCTGTATGTAAGAAGAAGATGGGTGTTTGTAATACACACGCGTCCAGATACAATATATGTATATATGTATATGATATGACCGTATCCATACGGTCGACGAGTCGCGTCAGAGGCCATACGCGATATAATGAGACACACGAATGTGCGAGAAGGCGTACCACGTGAGCGTAGTACGCGCCGATAGCGTACAAGGTGTATGGAGAATTCTGTGCAGATAGCAAAAACAAACAAAAAAACCAATGGTGATACTAAATATACTCGGGATTGATCGATTATTTTTTTGTTTCACCGTTGTTCATCACTAAAGTGGAGTTGATTTATTTTCATTTTTATTTTTTTTTGTTTTTTTGTTACAGCCAACCGTTATTTTATTACGAAAAAGAGCGAACCATATCCGGGAGTAGAAGTACAATTTGGCTTTGAATAAATGTCGGGAATTGTTTTGAATATTTTTCTTCAGAAAAGTGTAATAATTGTGAAGTTTAGACGAGTGTGAGATTAACATTTTGAAGCGATCGACCTATCGATTTTTTCGTGAAGCTCGTTTCTCGACTTATCGCGAATTTTCTGTGCAATTTCCGAAGCCTTGTGTTTTCATATTTTCACGGGACGTTTGGTTTACGAGGGAGAGAAATTGAAAAAAATCGGCTACGCCCTGCTTCCGGAGTTATTTAGCTAGGAGCGGCTGAGAGCCTACGAACGAACCCCTTAAGGGGGCAAATAGGGTTAGGACAACGTTTTTTCAATGATTTTCATGAATTTTTTTATAGTATAAAAAATGAATATAATTTATTGAAACTTTGAGAATATTTTATACATATATTTAAGTATATACTATAAAATTTTTGAAGAATTTTCTTGAAAAATACCGGGCATATTAGCGACCCCATATTGCAGGTCACAATGAGACTCAGCATTTTGCGTACATTCTGGAAGCCGCAATTTTCATCTGAAATCAAACAAAGTTGAAATTTATTTTAATTATATATGTCTCTCTTCTATATGAACCCAAATGCTATCAAAAAAATAGAAAATTGAATTTTTTACAGGGCTCAAAACAAAAAAGCATGATTTTTTGCCATTTTTTACAACTTTATTTGCGGAAAAAAAATTATTTTAAATACTGATAATATTCCGATTTTAGGTTCATATAGAGCGCAATACTATGAAGAAAGTAACCGCCAATTTTCAAAACGATTGGTTGAAAACTTTTCAAACTAGCGTGTACGCAAGTTTAAAAAAAGTCGTTTTCAGAAAAAACGCGTTTGAAAAAATAGCAAAATGCTGAGTCTGATTGTGACCTGCAATATGGGGTCGCTAATATCTGCGGTGTTTTTCAAGGAAATTCTTCAAAAATTTTATAGTATATACTTAAATGTATGTATAAAATATTCTCAAAGTTTCAATAAATTATATTCATTTTTTCTACTATAAAAAAATTCATGAAAATCATTGAGAAAACGCTGTCCTAACCCTATTTCCCCCCTTAATGGCTTATATTAATAGAACTAGTCGGAATTTTCATTTAAAATTTTGGGAACATATTTTTCAATAGTTTTACTAACAATTTATGAAATTTAAAAAAAATCGATTTTTTGAACCGACTAACCCTATTTCCCCCCTTTAACTACGAATCTTGATATCACTTTCGCGAGATATGTGTGCCTATAAACTTTATGTCATATCTGTGGTATCGAATGTTAGAGAAATTTGTTGAAAAACTCGCTTTTCCATTGTAAGAGGAAAAAACTCAAAATGATGAGAAAAAAGTTCTCGAATAAAATAATGATGTTGAAGTTTGCATCGTTGGAATGCAACGAGAATATATATTTTTTCATACCAGTCATCCACCTTGACGTTGACTTTTCGAAGACAACAGTCGTTAAAACGTTCCTTTGGGGTTTTCTTTAAAGACCTGAATCTAAAGGGGTAAGTGAAGCGAGAGCAATACCGAAAATGAAAATTCGAAAAACCTATTTTCGTTGCGTTCCAACGATGCAAACTTCGACACCATATAAAATGCACTTGATAGAAACTATTACGAGGTTGCTATGAAAAAGTAGGATTTCCAATGAAAATCAATGAATGAATGAGAAAAAATAAATAACATTCGTCAAATTGCTTTTTTGTTCGCTTGTATCGATAGTTTCTTTGGCGATAAATGTTTGGGATTATAAAATTCGTTGGAGAATAGTTGGCACGAAATGTCCCGTATATAGTAGGCCATTTGTACCGTTACAATGACTCGCGCGAGTCCACACACTTGCGAACAGGATCGACTAAGCTCTTTTTATCTTATGCACTCGCTGTATGAGCGTGCGTGTGTGGGTGGATCGACGCGATCTTTCGCAACGATCGACCGGTGAGCTGGGTGCGATTATATACCTCTCCATCGTGCGAGTTTTGCCGAGATTCATCTGTATACATACGTAAGATCTCTTCTTACTGCCTGGTGTGATGCTGCTGGCCAATCGATAAACGCGTCGATCGTAGAGACGAGATAAAATTGTATACACTATGTGGTGATTATATATAAGCATATATATGTACATATATATATGTATATATATGGGAAGAGACTTAATAAGCGACGAGAGGAACATCAGAAATAAACGATCGGACGAGACTCTCTTGAGAGCTCGTGATAGATGATTCGTATAAAATTACTGCAGCGCTACGTGAATTTGTGTGCGTGTCACAGCTTGCAAATTGATCGATGTATCAATTACAATTTAATAATTAATTCACCATGCTGAGAGGAATAATTTTATTTTATTTTATTTATTTTTTTTCCATCAAGATCCTTGATTGCAGATCTTATCGTCGACCTTTCCCTCTCACTGAACAGTTCACGATTACGTTATACGGTTCATTGACCATACCAAGATGTCGATGCGGAGTTGTCGCGAAAGAAAAAAAAATCTTTCGAACAAAAGAACGCAAGATGTACGGTGACTCGAAACAAAATCGAACGCGCAAGCGCATATTCTAACGAAAGATTCTACGTTACGCCGCCATATTGCCATCCGGGACTATCTGTTTCTTTCAAACTTTCCCAATACGGAATTTTTGCTTTCGGCTCTGTCTCTCTCGCTCTTTGTGTGTCACTGTGTGTATGTAGAGTTTGACGTGAATTTTTTAGTCGCTGGTTAACGTGTGCAATTTATACGGGTTTCGAGCAACATATCTAACGATACTCTTCACGTTGCTTGGTGTGCTGTATCCGACAGCCGTCCAAGTTTCTGATAACGTCATTGTCGCACGGTGAGACGTCGTCGATGCGCTTGACTTGTTTACGCAACCATTAGCGCGCGGACCAAACGCTGCAAATGTTTGGCCTGGATGAGAGAATTTCGCGCGAAAGTTTACGTTTAACTGATGCCGAGATCGAAGCAGTAAGAATCTTGAATAGACAGAGAGCGAAAGAGAGAGACGTGATGCATCGTATTTAAATCACTCTAATCGCAACACCGTATTGCACACTATACACGCGGACGAGCACCGATTAAGATGGACCCGATGTGCACTTATACCTCTCTCGCCCGAACACCAAACGATCCCACGATCTACCTCGACGATATCGGTACTCTCGGGAGCGCGAAGTAAAATTTAAACGCGAGAGGGCATTGCACCAATGCATCGCGAGTGCATCCATTCATTTTTTTTTTTTTTTTTATATATTTTAACATCTCTAACGAAACCGGAGGCACACTTTCAAATCGCAATAATCAGACTCGACAGAGCGGTTATCCATGAGATTTTGAAACACGTGTCTGCTATGCATTGAGAAAAATTCTCAGGTATTTCGGTACTCGGAGGATGCGTCATGTCGCTTGGGGTAATAAATTTACATATTATTCAGCCTTACGGTTTGCGGCCTCGCGAGAAATAATAATTATGCAGTTCCCACCGATTCGTGTGAATTCAGCGGATTATCAAAGCAGTCATTCTTGTTCTTTCGCGAAGTCAGAGATGAGCAAGGACTCGAAAGAATAAAAAATATTCAAAATCATTTTTCAAACAATTGTGAATGGCGATTAAAAAAAAATTAATATTCTTTAAAAGAAACAATCAGTTTTAAAATTATTGAGTTAATTATGCAATTTTTTGTTTTTTTTTTTTTCATTTTAAAAAACGTTATCATTTCATTATGTTTGGTCAACATTTTTTTAAATTATGAATCGATTTTGCATCGATTAAGAACAAAGCTTAATTCTTGCAGGTAGCAAACGCATGGAAAGCTCCGATTTATTTGTCGTTTCGACGATTTCAAATAAATTATCAGGCACATCTGTTTCCGACAGTTTGAGGAAAAGATTCATCCGTAATTCGAGGGGGCTAAAAGCCAGTGAAATAGTGTAGCAGGATAAAAGATCGCCCGGAGTAAATCGTTTATCAACCCTTGCAAAACCTTTGCGGTTTTCACGAATTATTGCTCGCAAAGTCATCCCTTAGGATTTACGACGCTAGTGGTCGCATCTACAAGATTTTCGACAGATGTTCGCCATCGCAATATCTAATGTAAAAGGAACGGATACGCGATAAATCACAACACATTCAATATTATACTCTCCTATTTGTACAGAAGTGTGTTGCTTCTGTTAGGAGAGTGTATTAAAGTGGCAAACCCTAAACTTCCCGATGGGATTAAGCTCGTTCGTCAAGTTGTTTCCAGTCGTGTGTCACGATGTTTTTCCAGTTTTTATTTATATACTCGATTTATGTTTAAATAAAACCAACTCTTTTCGACCAAGTTGCGAATTTACGGAGATCGGAGTTGTCTTGACCGATTGGCATTTCGAAAATGTTTGTTGAACATTCAAATGACAAATCATAAAATGCACTGACGTATGGAGTGCCCCAGCATCATTGTACAGCATCGTACATTGAAAATAAGTGACGAAATTTCCGATGCAAGTAGAAAAGATTCCCTGTACCCGAACATTCATTCTTTCCTGTCGAATATTCGCTCTCATCCGAAAAAAAGCTACGAGTGTTTGAAACCGGGGCCTTGATATGTTGCAAGGTATGGGGGGGGGGGGGGGGGGGCTGTATAGTGGCGTGGATTTGTCACGGCAACGTTATTTTCTCTCACTCTTCCTTTGTATCGAGCTAAACGAATCCCAGTGGATCCTTCCGAAGATAGAAGAAGTGATTCATTGCTGGCGCTGTGCGAAGTCGAGAGGATTTTCTCTCTCTCTCTCTGAGTATTTCACTCGCCGGAGAAAGAAGGAAAACGATAAAGTGAGAAAGAGGAAGGAGGAAGGGAGAAGTAAGAGAGCTATAGGGAAACGTGTAAGTTCCTATATATATCTGGTTTGCCGCCTCGCGCCAAGTAGGAAGTAAGGGCCAAGAGTCAAGAAGATGAACAGAGAGGATAACGCGGGGTTAACGGTAGACGCGCGAGAAGAGATTAGGGAGGCGGTGGCCCGGGGGCGACTGGGGATAAATCACCCTCCGGGTCCTGAGCCCGGGTGCTACTTTACCCGTGAACGCTCGGGTCGGGGTGAGGGAGGCAAAGGGACATGCTGCTGCCGCTTTTGCTGTTCGGGCGGCCACACCAGCGCTCGCCCCCAACCCCCTCAGCTTGTCTCTGGCCGCGAACGAGCCAGAATGAGAAAAGGCAAGATCGAAAATACGCTCTATACGGGCAAAAGACAGAGGTGAAAGCTAAACTGGCGAACGACCGAACGAACCACGGGCTTCTCGCGCTCCTCTCGTCGCCGATTAATGGCCGAACAAATGTGCCCCGACGCATAAGTCTTCCGGTCCCATCAATACCGAAATCCGGCCGCGTTTGCTGCAGTTTCCACACTGACTGCCGATGGGATGACGCACACGGAGCGAGGGGTTTCCACGATACTCATTTCGATAACAATTCGTTTTGGAAAATGGCCTTTTGTTCTCTGTACTGTAACGTGTTCACGTTATTTACCGAATTATTTACTGATTTACTGAATTTAATACGAACGCTCGGTACTCGACTTCGCCGATCTCCCATGCAGTATTGACCACGGGCGCAATTACTCGGATGGGTGAATGCTTGGCCGTGTGCACCGTCTTCCACGTTTGGCTCATTTTATGCTTTGTAAACCGAAAGTTGTATTCGCATTACCAATAATGATTACTGTGTTCATCAGGTAACAGTTACTTTGTATATCGACACTAACGACGACGTATGCGAGTAATAATTACGTTATGCAGTGATCCGATAAACATTGTTACTTCTTCATGAGAAAATTGCGTACATGAACATTTTTTCGTTATTCACTCTGTCAGGAGGTGTACAATTATGGAGAATTCGATGATTTTTTTTTATTTCTTCAATTCTGCAGAAAGTGATTAATAGGGTTTTTCTTTTTTAAGGATTACATTCGAAAAATGTAATTGGTCCGGCACACATCAATCTGCGCGCTGATCGTCTCGTTATTTTCCACGACTCGGTTTCTCTCTATACATATATACGGAGTACGAAAACCAGGCGTGCATTTACAGCGTACATATAAACCGGGCGCGCGCGCCACGAATTCTCGATAACTCAGAGAGGATGCTGAGGGTTTAGCCCGGGGGATGAGCCATCTCGACTGCTCGCACTAGCGAATGCAAATCGCGGGGACGTTAAATTAATTCAAGTACTCCTCCTCCACTCTCCTATACGATTCAGGACTCGACTTGATTCGAGTCTCTCTCTCTCTCTCTCTTCATCCCTCTAGCACGACCTCTCGTTCCTAATTGCGCTTTGCCCATACAGGCGAGAGTCCGGATTGCATCACCGCAGAATGAGACGCGAGGGAGAGATGGAGAGAGGGAGAGAGTATGTACATAGAGCCCAGATTAAAGGAGTAATATGTACATGTATGTGTGTGTGTGTGTGTGTGTATGCGTGTGTGTATATATAGATATATGTTGCAGAACGAGTGAACTAGGGTTTGATTATCGACACACCAAACACGTACTGATGGAGACGTCGTCGGCAGACGGAGCGTGAAAATGTTTGGCTCGCCTGATAGCTCGAAGCCGCGCGGAGATACGTCGAACCGTTGCGAAACCACAAACGCGTACGACCAACGTTAGAGATGAATTATATTCCGAATGAATAATCATACGAAATAGAATTGTAACAAAACAATTGGGAATAATTATTAATTGAAGCAATATTAATACGTGTATATATATATTTAAAAACTTCTTTTTAATACTTGGCGTCAAGACGCTGCCGCGTCTCTTGATATATATATTGTAACAGTGTAACCTGACGCTCAGCACTAGACTGAACAATGTACGTCAGTAAGCATCTGGAAACATCGAACCGATACAACAAGAAAGTATAGGACGTTCTAGAAATATCGAAATGACGAATTAAGAGAGTATATAAGAACCGCTAATGAGCAATCGACAGACATTCGCTCTCAAGACACTCGTTCTCAAGTCATCAGACATTTGCTCTCAAGACATTCATCCGTAATCCAGTCATTCAATTTCAATCTCCGTTAAATCCGAAGGAGAAAGATCTTGTAACGTTGTAATATTAAGTTGGTGAATAAAATCCTTTTTTAAAAAATATATGTTCGCACGGAGCGGCGTAACAATATATATATATATATATATATATCCCTAGTATATGTAATATATATACTAGGACGATCATATATATATATATATATATATATACTAGGGGGGATAAGTCACCTTACGCAATTTTGCAATGTTTCGATACCCTAATCGATCGGAAATTTCCCGCTGCTTACGAATAACACCGAGTTTTAGTCGAAATCTCAAGATATCAATGTGAAAAAGGCGAAAAACGAAAAAAAATCACTTTTTGGACGGTTTTCAATGAAATTTCGCTGATTACGAATAACGCCGCTTTTAATCGAAATCTCAATATTTCAATGAGAAAAAGGCAAAAAACGAAAAAAATCACTTTTTGGACGATTTTCAATGAAATTTCGAGTTTCTCAAGTAAACGGGTACTGAATTAGTAATCAGCGAGTCAAAATACATCGATATAGCGTCCTAAAAGAAAATGTAAAAATTCAAAATTTTTTTGCATTTCGGCGAAAAAGAAGTGGCTTCACTAAAATCGCTGTAACGTTGCTTCTCGATGGAGTTGGAACCCCACACTTTGTGCTCATTCTTTTCGTGATCGAAAACCCTTCAAAATGGCGCTTGAATCATTGTCCTATCATTATTTTTCGATTTTTCACAAATTTTTAAAGTCGGACCATCGATTTTTGCGAATTTCTCCATACCCCTTCTCATTTTTTTCGCCGATTTTCAACCTGCTCTCACGGCTACAATAATTGAGATATCGGGATGATCCAAAATGCATTCTCTAAGTCTACTCGAGACGTTTTGAAAACGCTCTTCAAAACCCGAAATCGATGAAACGACAGCCAAGTTATGACCATTTGAAATTTCGAAATTTTTAGGTTTTCGAAAAGGTGGGCAAAAAATGAAAAAAATAATAATTATTATTTTTTCAATGTTTCGATACCCTAATCGATCGGAACTTTTCCGCTGATTACGAATCACACCCAGTTTTTATCGAAAACTCAAGAAATCATTGAAAAAAACGCAAATTCCAGTTTTGTGATCCAAAATGTAACCAGGTACAGATGTGCATTCTTGGATAGAAATTAGTATTTTTCAACTTCGACTAGGACTCAAGTTAGAGCTCAAGCTCGTGCTTAATCCCATGCTTAATTTTTTCCTTAAGCTTGATTTCTGTTCGAAAATTTGAGCCTTAGATAATAAACAATGTTACGAGGGAACAATGTAGTGAAAGAAAAATTATTGAAACTCGTAAAAGTTACAAGAGTAACCGATTGAGGTATAAGAGTATGAACAATAATGTATCCAAATATTTTATAAAAACTATCGAATAAATTGTTTCTTGATATTGACTGTATATTTTTTGAAAATCGAGTGATCGCCACTGATCGCTGTTCGCCATTACCTCTCCTTCGCTCTTATTTCTAACAAATGCTTATCGTAATGATGCCAAGATTATTTTGCCCGAGATTTTCACAGTGACAACCAGGGGCAACATGATCGGCGATTCTCGTAATTTTTTCATTTCTCATCATAACTCACCACCGACATTGACCGGTAAAATAACGAATCTCCTCTTCCCTCTTATCACCCACCTCGTTCTCAATTCTATTGCATACTCGCGCGTGCACCCTATTCAGAGAGCCCCTTGCATTCGTGTTAGCACCGGGTATAAACCTCATTCGTTCGCCCGAGAACAAGAGGATGGAGCCAAGGGGAAAAGATAGAGCTCAAGCGAAGACTCTTCGCTGTAATCTTCACCGGCGTTTAATTGCCAGGCAGAGATTTAGGGGCCAAGAAGGTTTCTTCTCGCAACGACGAGAGAAGTATATACATGTATGTGTGTTAGTGCGCGCGCGTGTATACATATAGCCGTCTAGTAAATGTGCCCGCGCGGTAGAACGAATATATATCGCGTCTCCCGTGAGGAGGGAAAGAGAGGAAGAACTTTTCCTCCGGGTCTCAAACACCCTCGCGCGTGATACGGTCTTGGAATAGCTCCTTTTCACCCTCTCTGCCGTCCCTCTTCCTCTCGTTCCCTTAGCAATTTAACAGCCAAGCTTCCGGCGGTCTCTCGCTCGACAGAAATTACATTTTCGCTCGAGCAATAAACAATTAAGTGCGAGATGAGGGAGTTCCCGTGTGGCCCGGAGCCACACGCCACGAACATACCACGATATCCCTTATTATATATGTGTATACACACAGCATCTATAAAAGTCTCTTTTCTCTCTTATCTGCTCTTTTCGTTGTCCCTCGATTTTAAAACCGTAGCGAGATTTATAAAATTTGAAACGTTGTAGAACCGCTGTAGAATCGTTCAACTTTTGCCATAAATTCATTTTTTTTATCGAACCACCGTCGTTAGGTTGAGGCAATAAGTTTTGGGATGATCGTAAAATTTCTCGATGATCTAATTGACGTGGGGATTAAATGATTTCGGGGAAGATCAAAGTTGTTCACAACATATGGGATATTTCACGCCAGCTCAACCGTCATCACATCTGTTTTCCCAACTGTATTACGGTGTGGCACGAAATAGAATGAGCCACTGCGAACATTTTTAGATATGGAACATTTTTTTTTTCGAGAAGAAAAATGTTTCATCTCAAAAACTGTATTTCCCACAACTTTGTCGTATTTTTTGTTTATTCCCGAAAAGAGCAGAAATAAACCATTCACTATTCGATGGCAAAACATCGCCGAAATCTGCAGGCAAACCTGTCAAATAAATACTGTCCTTCTAATCATCACGATGTATACATATAAATAGAGATGTAGACCCATGACCGAATTTGTATATGCCTGGATACCCCGAAATATTATGTAATTATTATTGTTTGTCATGCTGACACGCGAAGTCCGATATAAGAGGTTTTTTTTTTTCACTAAAGCTTCCACAGCTGTTTATTAATCTGTCAAAGTCGAATATTCGATAAAAAAAAAGGCTATTCATTATCGAACGTGGACCACCGTAGAATTAACTCGTGTTTGTGTGTGCTGTAACTGGACTTTCGAATATATCCTCGTTCCCAGATCGCTTTCTCTCCCTCTCTCGTAATATACGCGCTGACACGCACACATACACACAAAAAACAGGCATTTCATCGAAATTCAATGAATCTCTACGTAGCCGTTAATAAATCCTTCGTTACGGCTTAATTAAAAAATAATAAAGCGTTTTAATGAGTATGGGTAGCGCGATGACGGAGAAAGAGAGGGGAAATCCGCTTTATTCATGCTGTCCCTCTGCTAGATCGGGTTTCTACGCCGCTAACCGAGCCACGTGTTCCATCGTTCGCCGAGCAAGCGGAATATAACAAGCGAATGGATTTAAATCTTTGTTCGGCGGGAACGATCGTCAACAATTTCCAAACCGAGAACAATACTTTTGCGTTTTCGTAGCGATTAATCAAGGTTACGTAGCCACACATCTATCCGTGATTGCGGGACAAAGAGTAAGGGAGAAACGTTCGCGACAGGTTATTACGCAATGTGACCAGTGAAACTCGCAGAAATTCCTCCCCGTGGCTCCGACGAGAGATCTCAATTTTCTCAAGTTTGTTTTATCCACACTTGGGAGAAGCTTCTGTGATATTTATTTTATGACGCAAACAGCCAATTTTAGAGATTTATTATATTCAATTCGATGTATCGCGCAAACTACTGATTACGCAAAAAATCTTTAAATAAACAAAAATTTCCATTGCAAATTTACTTCTCAACGAGATTTTAATCACAATTTAATCGTCGATGGAAATTCAATTAAAAGACAATATAAGATTGTGCAAAAGGAAATGGGACAATTTTGCATTTTGAATTTTTTTACGTGCAGTTTCAACCCACCCCATTTTTGTATAAAAAAAAAAACAAACCAAAAAATATCAGTTAAATGACACAGAAGGCGTTTTTTTGCATAAAAAATAATTTATCGACTATTATTGTCATTGAATTGAATTTCGGTAACATTATTTTGAGAAACAGCGGTTTACTGTAAAAAATGCTGCTCCCGAATGTTCGACGTGATTTAAAACGAATAATCACAAAAGCTTTTCGCAAGTATCACTTAAAAAAAAACTGGCCAATTGTGAGAAAAAAAAATGGCCGAGTTGATACGGAATGTCCGCTGTATATACAGGGTGATAGTCGTGATACAATTTTGTAATATGTATCGTGCCGGGACGTAGCTCGGCTATATTGGCTTGTAACTCTGGGCACTAAAAACTTCTCGTATGCCAAAGCTCGCTGTATATATACTTTCGCCATCCTGATTTTTATTATCCGATTTATACGATTCATAAAATCATCCGTGAATTATAGGAACGATACGGCGAAAGGAGCACAGAATCACCCCTGCGCCGGCTCCGCTCGTGCAACAACTATTATTTTCGCGAGCAAACCGTAAATTCGAGAAATTTTCTAGCCGTTGTTTTTGCGTTTGTGTGTGTTTGTGTGCGGAAAAAAAATGGATGAGATACCGTCGAGATTGAAATGCTCGTAAAGCGTATAGAATTAAATAATAATATATATCTCGACGAGGATGTTTCCCCGCTCTCTCGCGCCTGTCTCATCTCTTCATCTATACTATAAAATCTCGCGCTCCCGCTCGTGCAGTTATTCTTCGCGTCGAACGAAATCTTTATTAAGGGGTACGGCCACGGTAGCGGGTATAAAATCATGTGCACATTTAACAATTTTTTTTTTTTTAATGAAAAAGTGATTTATTTATGAAAGTAATTACACATCTATTTAGTATAAATATCAAGCTAATTAAAAAAATCTTTTTTGTTATACAAAATGGCCGACTACTGCTATTTGCTTTTGGTATCTTTTTCTTTGAGGCGCTCCGCGGCGTAACATTTGGCAGCTACAATTTTTCACTTAGAAGAAAAAAAAATTCTCGTTTATCTACATCAGAATACCTAAAGAAGTACGTACGGAATTTCTGATTAATTAAGGTAGTAGTCTGGTAACTTAAGCCGATTTTCATGTCTTTTTTGGAGGGCGTTTTTTTCGTAGGAAAATAAAAATGAATCGTTTTGGATATTTAGGATGTTTTTATTTACATATTAAAGATACAAACATTTTTTTTTTTAAATTTAATAGTTTATTATTATTATTATTATTATTGATCGAAGTTGGCACCTCGGAAAAAAGCGCGTGGGTGGCCCCGGTGATTTTGGCTCTTGATGTTATCTGAAATAATCAATTCTTGATAATTCTTGATCTATAGACATGTCATTCTGGTCGGAACTACTGAAGTTAAATTTCATGGATAAATAACAAAATAGCGGACTTTGGAAAAAAAAGTTTTTAGAATTTTTGATTTCAGATAACATCAAGAGCAAAAATCAGCGAGGCTACCCACGCGCTTTTTTCCGAGGTGCCAACTTCGATTAATAATAATAATAATAAACTATTAAATTAAAAAAAAATTTTTTTTTTGTATCTTTATTTCTATAAATAAAAACATCCTAAATATCCAAAACGATTCATTTTTATTTTCCTACATAAAAACGCCCTCCAAAAAAGACATGAAAATCGGCTTAAGTTACCAGACTACTACCTTAAAAACTTTCCACTTCCAAACAAAAATATTGTTTTATTCGAAGATTGTAGGCATTTGAACTTAAAAGGTGAATTTCCAAATTCACCTTTTAAGTTCAAATGCCTACAATCTTCGAATAAAACAATATTTTTTTAATTCCGTACGTACTTCTGGAGGTATTCTGATATAGATTAACGAGAATTTTTTTTTTTGTTGTAGGTCAAAAATTGTGGATTCCAAATGTCACGTCGCGGAGCGCCTCAAAAAGAAAAAAAAGATACCAAAAGCAAATAGCAGTAGTCGGCCATTTTGTATAAAAAAAAAAAACAAAAAAAAAAAATTCTATTAGCTTGATATTTATATTGAATAGAGGTGTAATTAGTTTTATAAGTAAATCACTTTTTCATGAAAAAAAAATTGTCAATTGAGCACACGATTTCATACCCGCTATCGTGACGGTACCCCTTACCACTTGTTCAAATCATCGCTCATATTTTTTTAATCTTGTTGAAAAATTACTATTATTATTATTATTATTATTTGATCGAAGAATAAAATCAATTGAATCATTCAATGTTGGTTAGTATAGGGATACATTATTATTTGTGTTATTTCAACGTATGTGGCCTTTCGGATTCTTACGACCTATCCCTTTTTCGCTAATCTCGTCAACTTCAACGAGAACAAAAAATTTGATTGGATGTGCGACACCTGCGTACACGGACGTTCGAATGAACTTTCGGTTGGTGCAAATAAAAAATGAGTTTATTCAACGATTATTCGTTTCGCTCGTTCAAAACATGTTCGCTCGTTCAAAAGAGAACTTAATCTTTGGTTATACCAATGAAAAAATTCGTTTGAACGCCCACAGACCGCAGATATTGTTTCTATTGTTCTATTCTATTGTTTTGTATGAACAAAGGATGTCTACACATAAACAAAGCTTTGTCCACGAGTAAGCAAAGTCGAGAACAAAAAAAAATTTTATATCAGATTGTAAATCATAATTTTCGTTGAAAAAAAAAAATGTTTACCTGAAATAAATGCATGTACATTGCAATTTTATGGCGATACAAAAATAACTATTATTATAATAAGTTACTCACAGTTTACGACCTTCTGGTATATCAGCTGTCTTCGTACAATTGTTCCCCGAAGCGAAAAACTAGAATGCAACGAAGTGGCGACATCTGGGGCTACACCACTTTTTGCCGGATTCACAAATTCACCGACTCAATTTTCCCAACGAGTTATTCCCGAACGAAACGCGTATTTAAAAGTGCGCGACGTTACTCGATAATCCCGAACACTGTTTCACGCGTTTTTTTCTTCAATAACGTACGAGCCGGAGACGCAAAACGTCGTAAAACGTTAGCGGATACGCAATGATTTTCGTATAAAACTTTCGACACCGAGAACACGCACTCGCCGATATTTTGTTTCACGATTTTTTTTCTCCAAAACCGTACGAGCCGCAGAAAACGTCGTAAAACGTTGACACAGTGGCAATTATTTCCGCATGATACAATTTTCGACGACGACGGGCGCACCTGCGGTGTCACGTTAAACTAAAAACAAAGAGCAGCGTTCTCTCTCGCTCTTTGCCCGAACGAGCCTAAACGACCTCCCCTCCTACTCATACGCGACACCTATTGCTGTCTCTCTCGCGCCTGGGCCCTCGCTATTTTTGCGAAAGCAATAAAATATTCTAAATATTTCCGAAAATTATGATTCTCCGATAGGATTGAACGATCGAGACGAGAAAACGCGTAAAACGGGATATTTCGGCGAAAAAGAAAGGATTATCCATTTTGAGCCACAAATACCACGTCGTAGTAAAAAAAAATGTTTTTCTCAATTCTTTGGTATTTTATGTTTACTAACTGAATGCAATGGGACGAAAGATATCATAATACGAAAAAAAAAGAAAGGTTTTCGATAAATAACCTCCGAGAACGTACGGTCATGGCAAACTTCCCGTGCCACGAGTAAACGTCGCGAAACGTTTCATCGTTTTTGTCGTTCGCATCGACCAGATTAAAAGAATCGGATTGTAAGTAACGATGTGGCGAGAAAAAAAAATCGATGAAAGCGTCCCTTCGAACGATTCTAGCGGCTAATTCGGTATTTACAACCTCACAAAGACGATTGCCGTGTGACTTTTTTTGTTTCTACGTCGCGCTAGTGAAAAAAAAAACATCGGGAAATAAGTTTTTTTCTTCTATGTATTATTCACGGGCGGGACAGAGTCCTTTGACAGTCGACGATTTCGTGAAAGATTATGATAAATTGTTTTTTCGTTTCACTCACGTCTTGACGATCTTCTCCGTTTTCCGTTGTCTCGAGATCATTCTAAAACGGCACGACGCGTGGGAATAACGCGGTTTAATTCTTCGAGGGCCCTCAGAACAATGACAATGGCGGAACGTTCTCGATGGGGCGTGCGGGAGAAGAAGCAACTGTTGCCAACCCCGTGTCGCGAATACATGATTATTGTTTGTTTTTTTGATCGCGTGAGGTCACCACGGTAATTCGCGTCTCGGACGTTCGCAGTTTTTTCATCGATTCTAACGGCTAATTCGGTGTTTACAGCCTCACAAAAACGATTGTGTCGTGTGGCTTTTTTTCATTCATGTCGCGACAGTGAAAAAAAAACATACCGGCGAGACGAACAGTACCGCGAAAATTACAAACTTTTCTTTTTCTGTGCATTATTCACGCGCGGGACACGAGTCCTTTGACGGTCGACAGTTTCGTGAAAAATTATAATTGACTTTACTTGTTTCACTTACGTCTCGGCGTTTTTCTCCGTTTTCCGCTGTCTCGATAATTTTAGAACGACACAACGTGGGAGAATAATGCGACTTAATTCTTCGATCGACCTGAGACAATGACAATTGCCGACGGGGCGGTGGGGGATCGTTCTCGTTACGGGAGAAGAAGCAAGCTGCAAGTGTTGCCAACCCCGTGTCGCGACGATGCATGGTGGATGTTTTTTTCTTTATCGCGTTAAGTCACGTCGGTAATTCGCGGCTCGTACATACCGAGCGGAACATTTTATGAAGTTTCGGTATGTAAAGGCTGATGGCGCAGTCTTTAGTTTGTAGACGCGGGAGAAGAAAAAACGATACATCTCTTCTGACTTTGCCTTATTACATATGCTCCTTGTCGATGCGTTCGTGTGAAAACTTCGTTGGCGGTATTGTCGTCGTGAAGCGTGCGTCGTCGGTCGTTCTTTTGGGAATTCATCGCGTACGTATATATTACTAGGGCGTTTTTTTTTTTCGACTTGTTTTTTTTTAGTCCCCACCCGAAATTTTGTTGGATATGTCAAAAAAGAAATTCCCTGAAAGTTACAGCCCTTAATATTAATTCTAAGTACTTTCCCAAAGCGTGAGAAGATTTTCCATCTAAAATACACGTAAATCGATTTTTTTTTTTTTCAAATTTCTATAACTTTGCCGCATTTTATGCTATCATATTGCTCTTGGTTTCGATTTACTCAGAATAAAACAATCTAAAAAAGTGCCTTTTGCGGCGAAAGTGTAAATTGTACTGGTGAGTTGGTACGGGTCACTGAAGTTGATTTTTACCCAAAATTCTCGTTTTTTTGCTGTTATCTCCGAAACAATTCAGTTTACGAAAAAAATGTAAATGAAAAATTTGTTGGAAATTTAATTTCCTACAAAAAAGGTCCTATCGACCCAATTGCATAGATTAATATTTCTTGAGATATTGAACTTTAACTTATGAGTAGTATAAAATTTATAAAATATGAAATATTAAATAATAAAAAAAATAAAAAATAAAAAAAGTTCAATATCTCAAGAAATATTAATCTAAGCAATTGGGTCGATAGGACCTTTTTTATAGGAAATTAAATTTCCAATAAATTTTTCGTTTACATTTTTTTCATAAAGTTAATTGTTTCGGAGATAACAGCAAAAAAACGAGAATTTTGGGTAAAAATCAACTTCAGTGACCCGTACCAACTCACCAGTACAATTTACACTTTCGCCGCAAAAGGCACTTTTTTAGATTGTTTTATTCTGAGTAAATCGAAACCAAGAACAATATGATAGTATAAAATGCGGCTGAGTTATCGAAATTTGAAAAAAAAAAAAAATTCGATTTACGTGTATTTTAGATGGAAAATCTTGTCACGCTTTGGGAAAGTACTTAGAATTAATATTAAGGGCTGTAACTTTCAGGGAATTTCTTTTTCGACATATCCAACAAAACTTCAGGTGGGGAATGGAAAAAAAAAAAATAGTCGAAAAAAAAATCGCCCTAATATATTACAATATATATTGGCGATTCTCGTTTGTGTACTTGTAAATAATCCGGGAATAATTGGGCCCGTACGGTAGGAAAACAATTATTCATTGACTTAAAATAAATTTGTTTCACATTGTAACCGTGCTCCTCAAGGCATAAAAACTTTTTTTTTTTCATTTGGATATGTCTATATAAGTGCATTCCCGTATACAGTTACATATCTGCCTTGATAAAAAAAAATGTATGGGTCGTATGATAACATTCCGGTGCAACAAGTCGTCAAAGTCCCAACAGCCTTTAATAAATATTTTCATAACGGTTTTTATAAAAAATTGTACAGGACTGGCAAGCATCACTGTCACGGCGCGTGAGACGGGGATTGTTTGAATTCTGGCGGGAATATTGAGAAAAAAAGTCCGATCGGTATAGTAGTTTCCCGACGATAAAAAAATAACTGCGTCGCGTCGGGATGTAGTGCAAGAGTGGGGGTCAAAGCCTCGAAGCAGGTATCATCTAGCAAAAAAGAAAAAAAGTTTTAACGGTCAGTGGGTGAGTCCATTCGTGGTGTAAAGTCAGTGAGAAAAGAGTGAAAAGTATTTGGAAATGTAGAGTTCGCGACTTTTAATCGTTTATGTCGGTGAAATATCGTTGTGTCGAGGAAGCGAGTTTCGTGAATAGTGAATACAACGACGGACGAGAAGATGCGAATCACCGAGATGAGGATGGAAAAAAAAAACACCGTCAAAACGAAAACAGCGTGCCGAGGAACGTCGCATCCTCTTCCGAATTCGACGAGCGATCATCACAGGTATTCGATGACAACGCACAAAGTAGGTCATTTTTCTTTTACTACTTTCATTTATTTTCGATCGTCCATTTTTTTTGTTTGTTTTTTTCCCAAAATGTTCGCAGGAAATCGACGCGACAAACATAAACGTAAACAAAGACTGGGAATTATAACGTCGAGTGTGGCACGAGCAAACGTGTGTTTCTCGTACATAATCGTCGTACAAACGATACAAATCACTGAAATCATCGTACGGACGACACAATACTTGCATCAACCGTCTCGTCGTTTTGGTGGTCGTTGTACCCGCGCCAAATCATTGGCTACGAACAACACCTAAACATCGGAATTTGACGATTCGAGCCAGCTGCTCTACCAGGGGCAAATTTTCGTCATCAACATTTATCTTCTTTGTTCGTTGTCTCGTCGTTTTCTTGGAAAACTCGGAAATGAACGTTACAGCGATTTAAGAGACTTGTGTTTGACAAATTCTGACTGTGACACAAAAAATTCTACACAATTTATGAATTTGTTGATATTGAAATTTACTGGACGAAGTTACAAAGTTGAATTCCACGATTAGGATTTTAGATTGCGCTACGGTCTGCTTTGCAAAAAAAAAACTTTGTGTAATTGGATAAAGAGTCAATTTGTCAACTATTTTTGTGATTTTCATCTCAAGTACCGCACGCTATGTTCAACTTATCGTGTGCTACTTTTCTCGTTAAATTTTCCTTGCTGTTGGGCTATTTAAGAAAAAAATATTGCCATGTGAATATGCGTCTACAGTATGGGTTGCTATTAATCTCAGAAATATAAATCAATTGAAGATTTTTCAATTCTACAAATCCGAAATTTTTTTACAAATTACTTTTTCAATTCATACGTTAAGTAAAAATCTATGAATTTGCACATCTCTTTCTCATCTTTTTCCAGAATTCACGAAATCTTTGCGTGAAATTATCGAACGATTATGGATATCTCGCAAAGATGAGACTTCGTTAATGATGAGAATGAAAAATCAGGAAGGAATCTGCAAATACAATTTGGAGGCTCGTTTCCTTCTTTTTATTTTCTTTAATACAAAGCTCGGTTAAAGCAGAACGTTTTTATGACAAAAAAATGATGGAAAATTTTTTAATACTCATGTGACTCGTGTTGAGCTCAGTCAGTACTAGCTACTTTAAGGGGGGTCAATTTAAACTTTTCACAAAAAATCTCAAACGTAGCATCGTTGAAAATGCTTCTACGATCATTTAAACAAAAATCCTGACCTAAATCCAAAAAATTGTAGGTGTTGCATTTATTTCGATATAAAGCAAATATTGAAAAAAAAAATTAAACTTGCAATTATTTCTACACTGATCTGAATATTTTTTTACGTGATTGGAAAAGAATTTCGAACAATCTTACGTTTGGGATTTTTGATTAGAATATTTTTCGAAAATAAAAATATTAAACACGTTTTTCCAAAATGTAAGCGAACAGCATTTCAACTTGGGAAAAAAAAATCTCAAATTGCGCCATTGTCGAAAATGCTTCTACGATCATATCAATATTCAGATTCGAATCTTAAAAAATTGTATGATGATTTTTTTTCAAAATGAATTAAATATTTTAAAAAAAACAAACTTACAATTTTCTGTGCACTGATCTGAATATTTTTTTACATGATCGGAAAAGGATTTCGAACAATCTGTCGTTTAGGATTTTTCATTAGAATATTTTTCGAAAAGTAAAACTATCAAATACGTTTTTCTGGCCCTTAAACATCGCCCCTTTGAAACGCGATTGTTTAATCGTGAATCGTAATATATGTAATATTGAGCTCGCAGATAGAAAGCACAGAGGCGTTATGAATCAATGCACTGACTGTGCAATCATATGGAAAACTATGGTCTCGATCGAACGGATAAATTTCAATTGCAACCGATACCTATCCTCTAATGCTTTCATTATACCGTAACAACGGCATAATTGATTCAATATTAACCCCCTCCTGCCCCTCCGGGCGGGGAGGAAGAGGAGCCACAGAATTAATTATCCGATGAAAATAGCCTCGAGGCTCTCGTTGTATTCATCGACAGGTCACCGCATATAATTGCTCTGTATGAATTTCCATTCGTAAATTCATCGTGCATACATCTGACGCACTGGAGGGGAACGACGAAATATTTATTTAAATTTTCACCCGTTAATTACACCCACTTGTACATATTTTTTCATAAAAATTATCGCATTAGCGTTACAACATGTTTTCTTAATTCTCGGTGTTGAATTAAATTTCGTTATTTTGAACTAGCTGACCCGACAGACGTTGTCCTGTCTGAGCTATAAATATTCAATTCGAACTGGAATAAATAATTTAAAACAAAATTATTTCAAAAACATAGTGTTTATTGTAACTGAAAATAAAAAATTGACTCCTTTAGTGTTTCTGTATAAACATGTATACCACGTTTTAGTCTATCAAAACTTACGAAAAATCGATATTAGATTAAACTTTTAATATAAGCCGTGATTGCGGTGAACTAATTGCGATGAACAAACACTTCTCAAAAAGCTCACTCAACAAATTCAAAACTGGATAAACGTTCAGATCGAATGGACTGTGCACTAAGAAATGAATAAATGAATTTTTTTATCGATAGATGCCGACCGATGCATCTATTAAATCACATTTGCTTCGCGGGAACTGTCAAACCCGCGAAGGTTAAATAGTCGTTAAGTTTTCTGAAATTTTCCAATTTTCTGCGCAATTTTCTTAATTTTTCTTCCCGTAAGAACCTTCTACACAGCATTAGAAAACTTGAAAAAAAAAGATGAGTGAAATCGGTAAAGTCGTTCTCAAGTTATGGCGTGACCAAGGGAAATAGGGATTCATTTATATATATATATAGATTAGGGCGATTTTTTTTTTTCATCTATTTTTTTCCAGTCCCCACCCGAAATTTTGTTGGATATGTCGAGAAAGAAATTCCCTGAAGGTTACAGCCCTTAATATTAATTGTAAGTACTTTCTCAAAGCGTGAGAAGATTTTCCATCTAAAATACACGTAAATCGATTTTTTTTTTTTTTTCAAATTTCTATAACTCAGCCGCATTTTATGCTATCATATTGTTCTCGGTTTCGATTTACTGAGAATAAAACAATCTAAAAAAGTGCCTTTTGCGACGAAAGTGTAAATTGTACTGATGAGTTGGAACGGGTCACTGAAGTTAATTTTTACCCAAAATCCTCGTTTTTTGCTGTTATCTCCGAAACAATTGACTTTACGAAAAAATTGTAAACGAAAAATTTGTTGGAAATTTAATTTCCTATAAAAAAGGACCTATCGACCCAATTGCTTAGATTAATATTTCTCGAGATATTGAACTTTTTTTATTTTTTATTTCTTTTATTATCTAATATTTCATCTATATAAATAAAAATCAATTGCCGCATGTATGACGGATCATCACTTCCGCATTGGACGTCCGACTGGTGGCATTTTTTTCAAAGAAATAAACCACGAAATGACATATCGCTTTCAATTAAATTCTTTTTCGCAAAATATCAACATTCAATGCGGAATTTGTTGTTGTTATGAAAACAGAACTTTCAAACTGAACGTCACATTTTTTTTATTGAAATTTTCATATATTACTTCCATATTTTTCATATTTTCATATTTTTCAAATTTCCGACTTTTCAGGTGGATTTTCCAAAAAATTTCTTTCGTACAAACCTTGTTCTGAATATTACGAAACAACAAAAAAAAATCAGCCAAATCGGTCGAGCCGTTCTCAAGTGATGATCCGTCATACATGCGGCAATTGATTTTTATTTATATAGATAATGCTCACACAGCAAGTATTTAACGTGAATTTCTAAATCTACAGAAAATCGTGAATTTTTCAGTTAGACTTTCCTCGTAGACATTACAATAGTAAAATTTCAAATTTCTTGACTAACTTGTTTCGTGGATTGTATCTTGTTGAATCTCGAGAAACGTCTTTGTTCTTCGGTTAATTGATTTTCATACGCGGTTGTAACGTAAAATTAAAAAATTTCATGATAAAATCTTTAAGATGATTCTTTTTTTTCCGGCATAAACAAAAATGCCTTTGTCGATTTATCAAGAAGAATTGGCATTTCTGTTTTCATCGATTAACATATAAATAAAATAGAAACGAATTGAAGAACAAAATTGTTTGTATTTGAGAAGATTAGTGATTGTAATTCGTGGAAAAAAAAGATCAATTTTTCAGAATATATTAATATAATCAGCTTTGGCGGCTGTCACTACTTGGATGGGTGACCGCTTAGCCGTGTTCTGGCTGGCGCACCGACCGTTGAGAGGGAGGCAATTTTATTGAGTTTCTGTTGTAGTAAACAACGGAAACTCATTCAAAACAAATCCATCTGTATCGGCACAGGTTTTCCGCAGTTTCCCTATGACCATGACAAAAGCGATACACTGCAGCTAAGACGTCTGCGGGCTCAATGAAAGTTAGGCTAGCTTAGTGAAGTGCGGGTGAGGAGTGGTAGTTGGGAAAAAATGGCAAAAATGGAATTGGGAAAGAGTCATACGTAAAAACCGGAAAGGGTATACGTTGGAACAAAGGAAAAATAAATGAAAAGAATTAAAACTACAGAAGGTGATAAAAAAAAATCGCGCAATTATTTCACGTCGTAGAGGTGTAAGATCGCGATGCGTGATAATCGAGTCGACTTGTGGCGCAGCTCTCGCGCTCTTTTGCATTGGATAGAGTCAGACCGGCCGCTACACAGCACCAGGTGATTTATTATAGCGGGCATCGTGAACGGACTCACGTGTGCCCATTAATTATTTGATTATATGATTACGATAATTCTAGGCTTTCGCATCAGCGAATCGGAGAAAAAAAAAATTCCTAATAGGCGGTACAGGACCTTCCACGACCAATGAATCGGGTTGCGAAACTCACAATTTTTTAAAATCATCTTTCCAATTACGTTATAATTCCATTGCGTCGCAAAAATAATACTTTATATTATTTTTTAATTTATTTGTTAATCATTTGACAGTTATGAACAAGAGGATTAAATTACAATTTTCAACTTTCGTCGAACTTTTTCGCAGTCTGAACGGGCATTTTTTGAAAAATAAATTTTAAACGAAAATATAATCAAACATTCAATTCAACGAAATATGTGAATTATTTTTTTCTTGGCGCCATGCTTAATTGGGAGAAATTGACGAAAAAAATAATTTTTCGAATAGCAATTCTTTGTTTGGTATCGAATACCCCATATATTGTTCATATATGTGTAATTAACGTCCGGGCAAAAGAGTATAACTTGTAGGGGAGCCTGATGAATAACACGTGACAGTTCCTTATGGTCAGTGACTTTCTAGTAATTAATGTATCATTATCTACCATAAACCACGACGTTAACGAATGCTCAGTAAAGTTAGAAGGAAAATAGACGGTCGTAACATGACTGTGTTACGACGTTAGACACGACGACGAAATAGATAGCTTGTCTCGAAGCAACGAAACCCGTACACACGATTTTATCGAAATCTTTCGGCTATGTGTGATTTGAAAAAAAATTCCCGATAAAACGGCAGCCGAGTAATTGAGAGTGGCTGTCAAGTCGTCCAAAGAGCATCGGATATGAGATTTAATTAAAAGTGACTGGGTCTAATAAATTTTTAACTATAACGAGATACACGATAACACGATCGACTATTATGCGCAATAATCGAGAAGAGCGAAAAAAATTGATACGACAAAAAAAAATTCTTTATATGTAGTCTTATTTTTCATGGAAGCAAAATGAACAGCACGCGAAAAGTCGACGGGCGAATACATATGGGTCATTCTACGTGAACTCGATCTGGCTGTGACCCCTTACTTATTTTTCGATCAAGATTTCCAGATTTCGTTCGAAAATTAATGTAATCTAAATTGTTCATTTTTTTATATATTTAAAAAAATATTTCCATGTTACAAGGAGTGAAGACTTAATAGACGAAAAGAAACTTTGATTTATACATTAATTTAATTGTACAAAAATTATAATGAAAAATGAAAAAAATAATATATTTCAACTCGGGGACTAATTTTTATTATTCACGCTTTCTTCTCATCACCTAGAAATATTTGTTTATTATAAAATAAGTAGAAGAATTTTAACATTTGTCGAAGCGAAAGTTGCATCTGTTCATTTGTTTTTGTTACCGAAAATAGAACTTCGAGCATAACCGAATTAGTGACAAAAATGTTGTTTTCTATTAATGAATATACGAGGTCTGTTCAAAAAGTATCGCGAATTTTGAATTTCCGTGGGCTACGTATTTTCGATTTTTTTGTGGCGTTAGGTTGGTACTCATGTAACTCACTTATGCTGAAAAAATCGGCCATTTTGAATGTTTTGTTAATTGTTGATTGTTGAGCTGTTTTGGTTAGACGTGTTTTGGCTTGTCTTCGATTTTTGCCTATGCCAAAAAATGGATCGAAGAATCTGTATCAAATTTTGTGTGAAAAACAAAATTAAGTGCGCGGACGCATTTCGAATGTTGACTGTGGCATATGGCGAAGCTACCTTGGACCAAAGCAACGTTTATCGGCGGTACAAAATGTTCTCAGAGGGCCGAGAAGATGCGAACAACGAAATGCGTTCCGGACGCCCGAGCACATCAACAACAGACGAAAACATTGATGAAGTGAAGAAAATAATATTGGCCAATCGTCGAATCACCGTTAGAGAAGTTGCTGAGGAACTAAACATACCGATTGGCTCGTGCTATTCGATTTTTATCAATGATTTGGGTATGAGACGGGTCGCCGCGAAATTCGTGCCAAAATTGCTCAATTTCGAAGAAAAACAGTGTCGCGTTAACATTGCTAAGGAGCTGTTGGACTCGGTCCGCGACGACCCAAATTTGCTCCAGAGGGTCATAACCGGTGACGTATCATGAGCTTATGGTTATGACGTGGACCGATGCTCAATCATCGCAATGGAAGCTGCTTTTTTGGAATAGGCAAAGATCGAAGACAAGCCAAAACACGTCTAACCAAAACAGCTGTCAACATTTAACTAAACATTCAAAATGGCCGATTTTTTCAGCATAAGTGAGGGACATGAGTATCAACCTAACGCCACAAAAAATTCGAAAATCGAATATACGTAGCCCGCGGAAATTCAAATTTCGCGATACTTTTTTAACAGACCTCGTACTGTGTAAATTCGAAGAAAATCACTAACGATCAAGTTGGAATTATAGATTTTCGAAAAAATCTCAAAATTGGTGTACATCGTTTTTTTTTCAATTACTATATAACATACTTGCAGGAAGAATAAATAAGTAATATTGAACGGTCACAGACTGGTCGAGTGACGTGGAATGCCCCATATACAGATATATCTATAATCATATATCGGTCGTGGAATCGCGAGAGCTCTCTCTCGCGTCCGTATGTGTAATTAACGCTACATACTAGTGTGGTAATATTATATGAAAATTTGTAATGTCCGCGGGCTTCTATTGCACGCAGACACGACCTATTAAGGCGATGCAAGTTGCAAATTTCATTTTAATTCACTCGGGGCTACTCGCCTCGGCATCGTGTAACGTATAATTAACGCCGGAATTAAGTAAGTCAAATAATCAACCGTTGTAATACCATCTATAAATGTGATTTTGTTTCGTACACCGTAATGTACATATTGAATTTTTATTACGCAAAGCTGTGATTAGTAAATGCAATAATATGCAAAATAGTTGATCGATTTGTCGGTGAATTAATTTTGTAAAAATGTCGAATTCCTCTCCAATAGCACGGTAATGTGACATATTAGTTTTCTCGTATAAGTATATAGTTGCCCAAGAATTATCACTCGGATGAAAAACAAAGTAACAAAGTGTGGATATTTATTTATAATGTGTACACGATACGGTATTTAAACTACTGTACTTTCTGTTACGCTCGGATAAAGACGGTGCAGGGAAAATTATAATGAAGTCGATAGCCATTCTCTTGAACGGACCGGGCGTGAACTGACGCGTGCATTTGTCAATTCCAAGCTGATCTAAATCTTTTATACAATTTTTTTTTCTATCCAAATGGCTAATACAAATTTACCACATAAATTATACCGGGATCTTGATCTCGCAATGACGATTAATGGCATGTATTAAAAAATGTTGTTTATGTGCGCGGAACTGGAGCGATATAACGAATAATTAAAATTGTACCTCGCAATCTTTATACTTGGTTAAATATAATCCGAATTAATCCCACCAACACAAAAATATTTTTTTACAAAATGTCGGCATGGTTCCCGAAAATGCCACAATTCTTTCGGATAACAAAGAAAATAGATTTCCGGTTTTCTTCATCTTTGTCCCATTTTTTTGAGGTGTAAGATTTTAACAGTGGGTCTCATTCATAAGAGTGCATTTTTCGTACATGCGATGCACTGTCGACAATTTTTTTTCCTCCGATTAATGTCCATAGTACGCGAGGTTCGAGATACCAGAAATGGTATTCTCGAGTTAATTTAAAGTTGAGATATTTTTTACCGAATCGAATAAAATTTTAGTCAAGGACAAATCCATTTTGTTCAACTATCATTTTGCCTCAAATTAATTTTATTCGCACATAAAAATGATTTATTCAATATGCTAATTACCCAATTACTCAAGTGTAGGCGATTTGAAAAATATTTTACGGGTAGAAATGAAGTCGATTTAAATCAAATAAATCTTTTTTGCGTTTTGCGTAGATGAAAATTGTTTTTTTTTTCATATCGTGTCTCCGAACACGTTTGTATCTTTTGTTTCGGGTAGATCGACGAATCCTCACGAATTATTGGGGCATTGAGAGCAAGAAACATCTTTGAACATAATTTATCGTTGTCAGTAGACAAAGGGTGTCCTCGGTGTTTCCATACGATTCCCACAAAGAGAGGAAGAGAGAGAAGGAGAGCGACGAAGATGTATGAACGTTGTCGGTGCGTCGACAGGTAGATAGATTTCCGGAGGAAAGGACAGCCGCAATCGTTTCACCAGACGGTTGATGCTTGTTAGCAGCGAGAGAGCCCATATAGTCCTATATACGCCGTCACGTAGAGCCCCAAAGAGACAGACACACACACACACACACATACACGTGAGTCGAGAATAAAGAGAAGGGGAATAAACAGACAGACAGACCGACATTTGTCATGAAATCTCTCGTGTTATACCAAACTCAGATATTCGTCTCATAACTCGTCAGCGCACACAAGATCTTTTGTTTGGTTTCGTTTTATTGGTTTTTAAACATCAGATTGACCGTCATTTATGAAATGGAAAAACTTTATTTCTCTTTATTAAAACGATCTTGAAGATAAATTCGATTTATCAATCGACGAGGTAGCCTCAAGTAATACCAAAAAAAAAAAGTTTTCAAGCAAGTCCTGCTGCACTTTGACTACAAATGGATCCACACCGGTTTTCCGCACTTTCCCCGTGCCGTAGTAGGACACGGGGAAACTACCAAAATGCAACGCAGCATTAAAATTTAAGACCGCTCCTGATGCGTATAAGATGGTGGGAAGTTGTCAAATGAAATGTTAGGAAAAAGTCAAACGTAGTGAGAGAAAGGATTGTAAAAAAAGATGAAAGGACATACGTTGAAAATTCACACATTGATAAAAACATATATGCATATAACCAATATGTGTGCGCATAAGATTCGCATTGTATCTTTTATAGGGGTATGCAATCAATTGAACAAATTATATCCTCAGTAGATGACTAAACTCCACAATTATCGTTGAATTATATGAAGACAGATGCTTCGGGTTTCGCTGTCATGCGATATCGTCGTACCATGCGAAATAAAGAAAAAGTTCTCTCGAGAATGCGAGAAAGAGAAATAGACAGGGGTTAATAATCCACAGCATTTTACCCATCGCGCTACAATGTTAGGTAAATTATCCCGGGGAAATCGTGTCGTGAACTCTCTTTGGATATTATCGCATCTGGGTGGCACTTGCATCCACGATTTATCGTCGTCTTGGGTGTCTTGGCCGAGGCGACTCTCGTGATGGCACCCCCCCGGGTAATTTGTATAGCTTTCCCTATACTACTACTCCCACTACTACCACTATTGCTACTAATATCAATACTATATGTGAGAGATCACGAAAAGGTTGCCGCGCGCGATACTCGCACGATTTTATTTATTTTCATTAATTTTTTTTATTCTATCAACTTGCGAAATGCCACGTAAATACGCGTGATTATATTCCTGGGATACGAAAGCGATAATGAGTTTATACAGTTACGAGATATTACGACTCTCGAAGTACTATCTCTACGCCGAGTATAGATTTTTATTTATGAAGTATTCGGGCGATACTGATTAGGCACTTGTCTCAGTTGGGAAAAGCAAAACTTTTTCAAGGTTTTTACGGGATAACGGAACACTGCAGAGTTTTTTTATTTTCAATTTATTTGGCAATTCGCAACTAAAGCGTTAAATTAATTTTCTTTTATTGTCTTGGATTTTTCACCAGTACAAACGGTACTTCGTGGATGCAAATTTTTTTTAATCTTCTTGGAACACAGAGACTAGTTTGTGTTACTTAGAAAATCGTGATGCATTTTTCTTTTGAAAACTGAAAATACCTACAATGGGATTGTACTGAAATAACGTTTAAAATAATTTTCTAACAAACTAATTACGGATAATTATTTGAAAAGTATATTGCCAACTAGGAAACAACGAAATTTGGAAAAAAAAGTGTGCCTAACACGTAAAAAAATTAATAATAAGAAATAGAAGGAAATTTGTAACTTTTACCATGTTATACAGAGTTTAACTTCGGTTAATCTCTTCAGTTATGGTTGTCAGGTTTTTTTTAATATATATCATGACGGCACGTTTCGTTTATTCAAAGACGATTTGTGAAATCGCCGATTAGATGTTCGATAATAATTTTGGATTGAAAGTCACGACGATTCGTTTTAACATTCTTAAAGTTTCAAAGAATTTAGAGAGTTGTATTTTTCTGGCAGTTGATCGATTGAACTGAAAATTTTATGCGGCAATTTCATGAAGAATATCTTCGAACGAAAAAAGAACATGTCATTTATGAAATCATTTATCAAATTTGGCAGTTTTTATGAATTTTCGATGGTAGTACAGCTGAAACTCAGTTAAATGTAGCTGCCCTTATCGATCTGGTTTTCCGCGGTTTCCCCGTGCCCTCGTGCGAACGACACGTGCATTAAGAAAGAGTAACTGCGGACAAACCTCTGACGAGGTGTTAACGAATGGAATGGAAATAGGAACGAAGGTGAAGGGACGTAAAAACTATTAAAACACTGATACAAGAAAAAAAAGAAGATTTTTTTTCCGAAATTTCAATAAAACTACGATAAAATGTAATTAGCACAATTCATACAGAGTGAAAGGGAGTTTGTTCGCTCGAACGAATGATTTCGCGAGGAAAATGGTATTATCATGGAACTCGGGTTGCAAATAAGAGTGTCAAATTAGCTACCAGTGAAGGAGAGAAGGAGCGCAATACGGTAATCGCTTTACCGTCTCGTGATGGTAATTATTAATTCCACATCTTGAAACGGCGATATTGCAGGTACCTATGCGCGTGGATATCAACAGCAAAAGATCGCACGTCGCACACGTAGAGACGTTGCAACTATATAGCGTTATTACGGTATGTAGTTGCAATCTTTTCTCGTGCAATGGCGCGCTCGCGCGATCCCAATGTCGTTAATCAGGGACGCAGGGTAAAGCTATGATCAGCACTCTAATTATCCCGCGCGACAGAAAAATAATGACTCCGCGGGATTTTATTAATCTGGTTCGTTTGGCCGCGAGCCCATAACCGCAACGCGAGGGCGCATTCTCTCTCTCTCTCTCTCTCTCGCTCTCTCTTGTGCGGCGTAAATAAGAGAAATTCATTAAGCATTTAGCATTTAGTATCTACAGTTACACACCTCGGTGTATATATACATTCCACAAGAACCCCTCGACAACCAGTTTGTGTCGGCGCGGCGATATAATATCTTAATCTGACGATCTTATCGTTTGGGGCATTAAGTTTAAAATATATGGAAGTGGTTTTAGTGTCACATAAATTAAGATTAGTCAGTCGGCACTTGACATTAACATTTGCCATTACGACTATTAACATTAATTATATATATATGTATATATATATATATATATATATATATATATATATATATATATATATATCGTGCGTGTGTGTGTGTGTGTAAGTTCCTCACTATAAGACTAATATCTTGTGCATTCTTTTATCTAGCGAGTGAAACGACTCGGTGTTTTTCTTTCTCGTCGATGCTATATTATATTGTACCTGGAGGTTTCTTAACCCCTAGTATATATGTATGAGTGCATATAAATCTGCGTGAGTATCTCGTTTCCGGATGTTATTTTTTCTCGACCACTCTGTCGTGGTACGTGGAAACCACCTACTGGGCTTTACACGTAAACATGTTGTACGACGGAAAGAGTAAAAAAAAACTGTCCAATTGCGTAATTCAGCCGAAACGAGTGACCATTTGCTACCGGCCACACAACTTGCTTAGTTTGAAATCAACAGCCGAGCTACAGTCGTGTGTCCCATAAATAAATAAATAAAAGAATTCGAGGGTGAACTGCCTCTCCCACTTGATAGTTTTTAGGCTACAGTCAGATCAATCGAGTAATGGGACTTTAAAAATTGTTTTTCTTCAAATATACGAAGAAATATCAAATATCGTAATCCGAACAAAAGCTCGAACACTTATCAAAGCTCGAACAATTTTGCGGGTTTCCTTTCTTAAAAAAGACATGGCACTCGATTCTCGAAACTCTCGAAATGCGAGATAAATATATCGAATTTTGAAGCCAGTTTATCGTCTATCTGATTGGTTGTCGTAAAGCGCGCGTAATTCAAACACGATTTAGTTCACTATGAAACAACATCTATGGTATACAAAGATTTAATGAGATTAAAGATTCAATAGATCATTGACTCTCGCCCAATGCAATGCTCAAAATTTAAAAACCCTATATAATAAAGAAATGCGAGATAAATATATCGAATTATGAAGCCCGTTTATCGTCAATCTGATTGGTTGTCGTAAAGCGCGCGTAATTCAAACACGATTTCGTTCACCATGAAACAACATCTATAGTATACAAAGATTCAATAAGATTAAAGATTCAATAGATTATTGACTCTCGCCTAATGCAATTCGCATAATTAAAAAACCATATAATAAATTATGTACTATTTAACGAAATGACAACCGATCGAGACGAAATAATCTTAGCGACTGCAGTATGGTGACAAAATCCGTTGTGCCGTTTGGGAAAAAGTATTTATAAGAATTTGCAGTTGATTCTTAATCTAAAGGACAAGTTCGAAATATGAAACATTCAAGCGCGAGCGAAGCGAGCGCGTTGTTGCTAGTATGTTTAAAAAGTGGTACGTTATGGAACGCCTTACTCCCTTCGAGATTTCGTCGGCATTTCGTCAAAAATCCGCTAGGTGGCTTCGGGCGGTGCGCTCTCGCGTAAGTGAGTGTCCCCATGGACTCCTATAAAGGCCTTTACTATCTACCTTGAGTTGAAGCTGACGCTCCTGCATAAGTTTATGCTCAATGTTTGTATTTCTTCTAAAATTCGGGCATAAAATCCTTTTAACCTAGAATATTAGATTTTCATAAAAGTAAGAACGGTTGAGAATTTTTCATCAGTTTTATCCATTATTCGAATAAAGTACGATTCCATGTATTCTGTTAGACAGGTCTCTTACTTTAGTATATGCTGCATCTAACAATAAGTAACGACAATCCCGTGCGGAGCGCGACCTTTAAATTCTACAAGCATCACGGCGCGCATATACGTATACTAAGTATACATTATACCTCAACGTATACCAAATAAATTAGATGGTTGCTATCGCGATAAAGCGACGTCACGTACAATCGTGTATCTAAGTTGTTATATCCCCGGAACGAGCGTGACATCAAACGAAACGTCTCTTCGGCGTCATGCATATATACCGCATATATATATTGTTGTTGTGACAATAAAACGCTAATGTCACGAGAAGGCCGTATATCCAGAGACGCGGCAACATCTTGACGCCAAGTAATTGAAAAAAAAAAAAAAAAAAAAGTTTTTAAGTATACGCGTGTACGAGATTGATTTGTTTATGGGAAGATAACAGCAAAGCTATATTCGTGCGTACATTTAGACGATTTTGTATATTTGTTGATATCCCCACAATTACGAGAACCCTTAGCGTACGAACATCTCGTAGTGGTCGTTATCACGAGAGAAAGATAATGTCTCGATATATAGTTAAAACGATGAATCCAAACGCACGATGCGCTCATTCCCACACAAACACGGCTCTTTAAGACTCTCTCTCTCTCGAGTCGATCTTACACCATATCGTATCAAGAGACTGTATAACTTTTATATTATCCAAATATAGTCGCACAGAAAGAGAGAGACAGAGCGAGAGAAAGAGAGAGACAGACAGAGAAAGATGTATAGAAAATTATGGTGCGGTCCGAGAATTTACGATCGCGTACCTTTTACTGTCATTAGCATATACTCGAAATATATCTTAATTTTACAATCGCGGCATTACCAGAGCTGGATAGTATAGCGGTGATATACGATCAGGTTGTTGTAATAAAATAAACACGAGCCACGACAACGCTTATATTACCCACGATAGCACCATGTGATTACCCAGAGACGTTTTTTTTTTTCTTCCCGTATATATCCCTGCGTAGACCGTTCTCATCGCGCGAGATATTCCGTGTCTTATTTTAAGTACACGCGTAAATACGCGCGGAAATATTTGAGACAAACTCGTAAAAAAGTACTTCGGCGAGAGACGTTTCTACCTTATCAACCGAGATTCTCAATCTCGCTCTCTCGCTCGTCTTGTCGGGATTTTAACAATCTTATTTGTCGGCTTACAATTAGGGGTCGCGAGTAATAAAAGGACGAGTGAAAAACACACAGAATTTGCCAACACTTTATTGGTAGTAACGAAAGGAATGAACTTTCTCGCTGGTGATTGAAAACCCGAAAGATCCGGTTCTCCAATTTGTTTATTGACTCGCATACGTATCTCGGATCATTGCCATTTTTTTTTAACGGCAAGGATGGTGGAAAAAATAGGTCATCGTTGTGTCGTAGCGTTTCTCTGACATATTATCTAGCACCAAGTATACAACGGTTTTTTTCTCAATTGCCATCTGCCACAGCCATGAGAGAAGAAAAAAAAACATCGAAGATTTATCGTATGTGATAAATAATTCATAAATCTTAATACTCAACGATTAATCTCACCTATCCAACTATGATAATATCGTTACTGAATCTCATTTTCGTATTTGCGTGTGATCACAGTGGAAGGAAATAAATCTTTTTGAAGCGTATAACAAACTTAAGAACTCTGACATTTTTTTTATGCGCATTTTATCGAGAAATAAGAATTTTGCTTGCCGATAGAATTAATCCGAAAATCTCTGTGCTCATTCTCTTCGTAATTATTGAAACTTTGAAATTTCGCTTCATTAGACATCTTCGATCTTCGCAAATGTTTGCACTTTCGTTCTTAGTTCAAATATAGACAAAGCAATATTGCGCAATTAATCTGAGAATAGACAATCTTTAGGAAATAAATATAAAATGCGATAAAGTTCTCTCGCTAGTGGACTATGTTAAATACGTTATTTCATCTTTTGTTCGACGCCCAACAGATTTGTCCTGACGAATAGGAAAATAAAGTCTCATTGACGTTACACACATGCACGCGATATAAATCGCGGGGCTTATGCTATTTCGGAGTGAAGCGTCAGAGTTATCCCCGTTGAATAATAATTAATATGCAAAACGAAATTGTCCTCGTTAACTATTTGCATGCTCATTAGTGTGTTGTTGCTTAAGGTATATTGCAGCATGATGTATATCATGCTATTTAGCGGGGAATTAAAAATTATCATTGGCATTTAATGTGTTTAACGGATGGCAGATGGAAACTTGGAAAATTATGGGCTTTATACATAGTGGCTTGCGCAATAATTGCTTCGAGTGACAGCCGACAGATTTCACGACAAGACATGTCGCAATGATCGCGCAACAAAATTGCAGTTTTTCGCAAGACAGGAGAGAGCCATAGCTGATTGATAGTCGTGACTCTTATCGATCTATACTTTAGAGATCTAATTAGACAGCACGTTCAGGGGAATGTGAGCTAAAAGTAACGACGATGCCCATTGGTCCTACTCACGATTTAACATATATTAACTATATATGTGTACGGGGCATTCAATGGCAACTCGATCTGACTGTGAACCTCACTATTTTTTACTTTCATTGCTCTCAAGTTATGGAGCGACAGAGAAAAAATGATGCACAGCAATTTTCAGATTTTTTTCAACAATTACTATTTGCGATAAACTAAACTGTTAGTTTAACGACGAGGTTTGCTATCGAATTTTGTTCAAATTTACACGGTAAATTACTTAAGGTAACTTAAGCCGATTTTTATGTCTTTTTTGGAGGGCGTTCTTTTGTAGGAAAATAAAAATGAATCGTTTTGGATATTTAGGATGTTTTTATTTACATATTAAAGATACAAAAAAAAATTTTGTTGAAAAAATTCAATAGTTTATTATTATTATTATTGACCGAAGTTGGCACCTGGAAAAAAAAGCGCGTGGGTGGCCCCGGTGATTTTGGCTCTTGATGTTATCTGAAATAAAAAATTCTTGATAATTCTTAATCTATAGACATGTCATTCTGGTCGGAACTACTGAAGTTAAATTTCATGAATAAATAACAAAATGGCGGACTTTGGAAAAAAAAAACTTTTTTTTCCTACTGAACTACTGGAAAAAAAAACTTTTTTTCCAAAGTCCGCCATTTCGTTATTTATCCATGAAATTTAACTTCAGTAGTTCCGACCAGAATGACATGTCTATAGATTAAGAATTATCAAGAATTTTTTATTTCAGATAACATCAAGAGCCAAAATCACCGGGGCCACCCACGCGCTTTTTTTCGAGGTGCCAACTTCGATCAATAATAATAATAATAATAATAAACTGTTAAATTTTTTTTTTTTAAATTGTTTTTTGTATTTTTAATATGTAAATAAAAACATCCTAAATATCCAAAACGATTCATTTTTATTTTCCTACAAAAAAACGCCCTCCAAAAAAGACATGAAAATCGGCTTAAGTTACCAGACTACTACCTTAACAGAAAACAATATATTCGAGACTATTTCGGTTATCCCCGTAGCTTTATTTTAGGCAACAAAACAAAACAACAACAACAAAACAACAAAACAACAAAACAACAAAAACAAAACAACAAAATTGAGATACAATATTTTTTTGTCATGAAATGCTACAATTTTTCTTTCATTATTTATTTTATGTTAAAATATATTTCTATGTGACGTGAGACTGAGTGAAAAAATTGTCTTCGAATTACAATATATTATTTATATGGCATTTTTCTATGAGATGAAAATTAGTGCAAAATCTAGAGTATAACGATCATATCAATTTTTGGAAAAACAAAAAAAGTGAGAATCACAGCCCGTTCGAATTGGCGTACAATGCCCCATATATATGTATAGCTCTATAATTAGTTGTGAAACTAAATCGTGATCCGTTGCTATGTTGCTGCTGTGTGGCCATTCGTGGAATTATATATATGTATATATATATATACATCGGTATACATTCAAACGTTACTCGCGCGCGAATAAATGTACAAATGTCGGATCCTGACGCGGACCATACATGTAGATGACGATGGAAGCCGAGAGCCGTGTATAGCAAAGTTGTAACCTGTCAAGCCAGTCACCTGTCCAAACGTCCGTTGAAGAGAGCTTTCACCATTCATATTACAAGGCTCTCGGTCCACGAGAGAACAATCGCGATCTCTCTGTCTCTCTCTCTGCACCGAATCCGACTCATGGAATATAGCTCGCACATATGCCAACTTGCATATCACGATAGCACAAATAGATTACATATCTGGCGTGAAATTCGTGAAATTTTCATTCACTGATTTGTTGAATGTAAGTTTATAATTCACCTTGATAGCATTTCTGTTGAAGGAATGAAGCAAAATGTGTTTTTACAACGAACGTGTTCGTTGGAGGAAAAAAAAGTGTTATCAATTGCGTTTATGTGTCAAATAACATTTTTTTTTAATCCACCATCTCGTTCTCTCTCTCGTACAATTCTTATCGCGTATTTCATTCTGTCATACGTCAAGGTCTCGTCGGTATGATTCCTTCGATAAAAAGTATATAGAATTCCCGTTGAAATAAATATAAATTGATCGCGGTCGTATGTTTTCACCGGGAGATGCGCGAAAAAGGAATGGATGTGCTATTATCGATAGCGTGGAGAGTCACGAAGACTCGATGGTAGATGGCACTGTATATAAGGGGTGTCCTTATAAGCACCGTTTTCAAGGGCTGTCCTTTTATCTTTACACGCGATTATCTCCATAATTATGAACGGAAACATTTCGGGTAATTGCTGAAAGGGTTTTGCGGGGGTGTATACGGGCCATATGTTTTATTTATCGAGGTGGAAATGTTGCTGAGATTTAACGGCTAAAGTAGAAGTTCAGGGAAGATCTAAGAAGTGACACAAAGTAGTCAGGATCAACGAATGAATGGAAAAGTATGGAATTCCATTTTTTTACCTTTAAACGAGAGTGAATTTGCGATTTTCGGAACTCCTTCGTACGTTCTTGCAAAAACCTCTCGTCAACAACCCCTAGAATTTTTTCCTTAAACTTATCTCATAATTTCGGATTTGCTGGAAAGATAAAAATTGAACACTCTGTATATTCGTTCTTCGCTTCTGCTCTCACTGTATGCGGCGGCAATGGAATATCTAATAATATTGGAGTGTCAGCTGTCGAGCCGTAAGGGGAACAACGTAAAACACGGGCGCGTAAACTCCTGGCGTTCGGCGAGGTAATAAAATACATTTGTGCCGAGGCGGCTAACCTGACAGCCAATGTGGCTCTCAGCTTTACGATGGATGGAACGGAACGTGTCTACATATACATATACACGTTAGTATATTTACGCGAATATACACGCCGAAGCGTTGAATTACGCCTCGACCATTCGCGCGGTTCTCTACAACCCGCCGTTTACATTTATATACGCACATCCTTCCTGACTGTCGGCAGGACGATTCTCTGTTCTCTCGTATAACGTGCTGCACGGCCATTATGACTATATTGATACTTATATATATTATTATGTTTATACTTCCATAAAGAAATGGCAATGGTGAATATTCCTGTTTTGCCCGTGACGCTATTTATCGGACAGTAATAAAAGTACTATTTGAATTGCGATGATGCATGAAATAATGGCGAAATATATAAGATCTCATCTTATTGAGGTTACGTAAAACACCGACTGATGATAACGAAAAGGGGCAAACAAATTTTTTCGCTGTTTTCTTGACTTTTCGGAAAAGCGCTAGATCTTATGCATCGCCCTTGTTGATTCTACGCTCTAAAAGATTTTACTTCATCCCGAAATATCAACGCAACTTTTAGTAAACTTCGGCCCCAAGATTTAGAGCGGACAGGGAGCTTATATGGAAATTGTTTCCTTAACATTCGAATTATTCAATTTATTTAAACTCCTCATTGAGATTAGTTAATTTTCTCTTTCTCGTAGAGGAGGCTTCAAAATCAAGCAAATCTCACGCTAACGAGTCAAATTGGAACTTCCCTATTGCTTCCACATAATTTTTGCACATACTCGAAGCTTTATGTATGAGGAAGACAAAATTGAAAAAGCCTCTTGCTCATAGAGGAAAATCTGTGAATACACAAAATGCTGAGGAAGCGATGTACAGGATTAAAAAAAAATCTATTCAACCAATTTTACTCCCTAATGTAGATATTTAGATTGAGAGGAACAAGTATATTTTTCCGCATGGGAGAGACCTTTTTTTTCTTTCCTGGACATACTCCCACCACAACGGTTAAAAAGCTTACTCACCTGTGTCGTCGGGCACAGTCGAAAAATTATTGCCACAAAGAAAATAAACTCGGTGCCTTTATGGCATCCGATAATTTTAAAAATACGCGCGAACGTTACACTACACCGTTGCGCACACACGACAGGTATATATATATATATACATATATTGTACGATTGTGCAACGGTGGGCTCCTCGCCACCAAAGAATTTATGCGCCAATATACTCCTCGCGTCGGACACACCGGGCTGAACAAGAGCCTCTAATGAAATCTACAACACGTTCGGCCGTGCACAGGTATGCGAAATAAATAATGTTAACAGAGTCCCGTTTGGCGTTGAATACAGGTCCGGAACGTCCCGTGCCGTGAACCGCATGGGCACCAGGGGATTAACCGCAAGCTGACCGTTTGACCACTTTGACATATACCGCGCTCGTAGCTTTTCGGAACACACGCGAGGTACCGGGTTAAACGGGCTAAGTAGATATAACGTTCCATTCCAGATCGGACAGGGAAAGCTCGGGACTATTTAATGTATTTATCGAGGCTTGATGGAAAATCTTATTTGTGCATTCTGTACATTCTGCACACCGTGGTGAAAAACGAATCACTTTTTGCAATTATTTTACAAATAAATAATAAAGTTAACCGATGTTTTTTGTTCCTCAGACAATTTTTTATCTGCAGTCTCCTGCAGTATACACAGATTGTCGTACATTTCGCAATTAACGTTTTTCAGCTATAGATCTTTGAAAACATGAGATAGCTTCAAATTGTCTTTTTCAAGAGATTCTATATGATAATAAATAATATATAATAATAATGATAAATAAAAAATATATAATAATAAATCATAAAAAGTGCTGGCATTTTTGCAACCTCGTCAAATACATAAAGACAATTTACCATGAAATTTTTCTTTATATCCTTTTTCGACTGCTTTGAGCAGTTAAGCTCTCATATTAATGCCTCAAACAATATATTTGTATGAAAACAAAGCTCCCTCTAATGAGAAAGAAAAGCATACATTTTTGTATTCAATAAAAAAAACTAAGAGTCTAGAGACTGGATAAACTGTTGGATCATAAAATATTACTCGAACATTCAAATCACGGATTCTAGACGTAATTAAAGTCTCGGCGAGGTCTTTTTTTCAGGGCCAATTTAAATTGCCATTTTAGCTTTGAACGACGGTGTGCCACTGTGGGTACCCCGTCTCTTCTTGTCCCCATAAACGTGGAATGCAACTGAAAGCGCGTATAAGATACGTAACGAGTGTGTTTGACGCGTACCGAACACCGCCAGGAACACGTTAAAGAGACACGAGCGCGCTTGTGCTCCGGCGCTCAACTCTCTCGGGTCTTTTTTACTTAGCGAGAGAATCCACATCGGTGATCGTACACCTGAACGCTCGTGGAAGTTCCGTTGGGCAAAGGTAGAAGAAAAAGAAAAACACGAGCGTCTAACATCGCCGTGATCTTTGACCAGAGACAGCACGATGAAGATAAGAAGAAAAATAAAATTATTTCTTCTTCATCATCGAACGAACAGTGCGCGCTTGTCTGGGGATGATTGTTTAAAAAAAAGTTGCATCATCTTGATCTTTACTCGAGTTAGACGGTTGGCCAACGTTCTGATTGTCAATCCTCGGTCCATCTACGCATCATTCTTAGTTCACGACCTATTTGAAAATTTTCAAGAAGTTGATATCTTACAAGGAAAGTACCCGAGGTGTCCCCCTCCGATTTTGTTGGAACTCACGTATGTTATAGAGCATTAAAAACTAAGCGGCACGTATTTTGTTTTTATCGGCGGAAAAACGGTTTCAAGGGGTGAAACCACCCCCTAAAGTTGCACAGGTCAAGGGGCGATTTTGCAGTTTCACATACAAGCAGTGCATCGATTTTGATGAAACAAAAATTAAAATGTTTCTTATGCGAAGGAATGAAGAACCCACCAGATAATGAAAAGGAAAAAATATTTTAAGGGGTCGAAACACCCTTGAACATGTACTTTTTGCAACCTACATTGAAAACTTGCGAATCGATAGGAATAAAAGTTATGCTATTTTATAGCGGAAATAAAATTGTTTTCTTTAATTATCTGGTGGGTTCTTCATTCCTTCGCATACGAAACATCTTAGTTTTTGTTCCATCAAAATCGAAGCACTGCTTATATGTGATACTGCAAAATCGCCCTTTGACCTGTGCAACTTTAGGGGGTGGTATCACCCCTTGAAACCGTTTTTCCGCCGATAAAAAAAAATGCGTGTCGCTTAGTTTTTAATGCTCTGTAACATACATGAGTTTCAACTAAATCGGAGGGGGACACCTCGGGTTATTTCCTTGTTAGAACCGATGGGTTTCTTTAAGGGAGAACACCACTGTGACCCCTTGTTTTTTTCCCATTTTTCAAGAATTTTTTTTTGTGGGAAAAAAAAGAGATATTCGAAAAAATTTTTTGGGTTTTGTTCCTTGTTTATTAATGTACCAAAAAACATTTTTTTCACATTTTTCACGCCGCATGGTGGCGCTGGGGAATCTCTCGCGTCAGGTGCTGTTATTTCCGCGGCACGCAGCAGAACTCTCTTCAACGTCGATCTGAAAAAAAATACCGAGAGTTTTCGTTAATAATATGATATTTTGAAGAGAAGTACACAGGGATTTGGAAAAATATTGTTTTTAAAAAAATAGGCACGCCTTTGAAATTAAAGTTAATTTCTTAGGCGTGCCTATTTTTTTTAAGACAATATTTTTGAATTGAAACGTGATCTATGTCGCTCATTCGTTGAACTTTCTCACCACTGTGCGAAAAAATACCTTGTCAGCAAATCCTACATAATGCGCGATCTAGATGTGCATTCAATCTCGACTTTCAAAGTACTACTGTGCCACTCGATTCGTGCAAAGAGTCTGGCGCATCTCTTGATATAATAAGGGTCGTATGTAGGACCGCTGATGCGAGTCAGTCGGTTGACGTGGCTTCTGGTCTCGCTGGTTCGCTTAGTTGGTATAGATTTCGGGGGGGTCGTGGCGGTTGAAGAAAGGACCCAAAGGGAAGAAAGGATTTTGCCGATTGGACCGAAGTATCGTGGTGAATCGCGATCGGCTCGACGGAGTCTCTCGCCGCGTGCGGAAGAACCTGACAGCGAAGAGCGTCGGGGAGAAGCTTTAGGTATATACGCGATGCCGCATGCGTATATACGAGAGCCGATCGAGCCGCTAATTCATTGCGCGATCGAAACTCAAAGGCGAACCCGCTCGCGGATATCTCGAGCGCATATAAGGGGGCGCTATCTCTCTCTGACTTTAACTCGCTCCCCACTCTCTTTCCTTTCGTCCTGCGTGGCACGGCTCTTCTCTTGTCTCTCCGACAAAGGAAGTTGTTTATCCTTACGCGACGCGCCTCAAGATGGCCGGTCGTCCATCAATCAACCTCCGCGGTTAGACAAGCCATCGGTAAAAAGAACCGCAATTACCTGTTCTGCAGCGCGCTCACGCGCGAGCTCGCAGGCTCGATACGAGCTCGCGATCGTTTGAGATACTCTGCGCGCAGACTCTTCTGTGGTGATTCGCTACCTTCGCTATAACACGACTCTAAGTATCAGGCGAATGCGTCATTGATATGCTGTCGTTGAGAGAAAGAGAGAGACCATTTCGAACCTCTGTACAGGCCTCTATTATATAGTCTTCCGGCCTCTCGCGGCGATTCTCTCAACCGGACCGCGACAGATCGCGGTACCGCCTCTCTCGTCAATGTACATATAAGATCGTACGGGATGAGAGAGGATAAAGAGGCTTCTTTATTTGGTAATTAAAGAGCACGTGCTAGTTTCCAATTACCGACAACGAACCTGCGATCTCTCTCTCGCGGAACAGGAAGGGACTGCTAATTTCGCGAACTGATTTGCTAACCATTATACACTCTTATATGGATCGAAGGCAAACGCACGATATGGTGCTGAGTATTATGGCACTGTAGGAACATCTCGTATTTGCCGTACTTTACTCGTCCCTTGCCCCTATTAGACAAGTGCTTATTTGGTATTAATTATTTGTTCCCGATTGTAATTATCCGTTGGCGGAGGTTTGTTCGCATTAGAGACGCGTGTAGAGTTCTAAATCGATATTTTACGGGAATTCTCGATCGTCAATGGGCATCGAACAGTTCGTGATATTATTAGTTATCCTTTAGCCTCCTGGTGTTTGTACGTAGAAGGAATCCTTGTAAATGTCGATTAGAACACATCGGAGAATAGATGGAACAAGAGAAAATAACATGTACTTCGAAATATCTCGTTTGTTTACATCTCGGCGGTTCAATTCACTGAGCACAGTCCGTTTGTTTCAAAATGTATACAAATGCTCCAGTTAATTCGCCCTTCTACCCTACCGTTACTCACAGCCTATTCGATGAGAAAGATTTTAGGAAATCGCGTGCTTCTCGGCGATAGTAGTTTGTCGTGTCACGATTTTCGTCACGAATTGTACATAACATCCTGAGGATAATATTATCCTTACAACGTATAAGCGTGTAACGACAGTTGCGTGAATTCGAACAATTTCGTTCCAGCTCATTTGAAATACAACATTACCCTGTTAATACGTACTTCTAATGAAAATACGTCGCACCGGAAACACATCTGAAATAAGTGTATTTGCGATAGTAGCTGTGTTTTCGGGGGCGGGAGAGGGTATGCCATCAATGTCTCAGACACCATTAATAACGCTTACTCTTGCATAAATTTAAACAAAACTATTTTTTCCGGACCTCCTCGTCGCTACGGACGATCAATATCGTCTGCCACCCGTTCGCAGTGATTGCCTCGATCACGCTACGCCATAAACCTTGATTCGAATTAACGATCGGTGATTTACGATTGTGCCATATGTACGAAGCTTAGAACGCGGTTGGCAAAAATGAAAGGTGAACGTCTTGGTGGCGGTATATAAAGTCGAACGAAGACCGCTACGGTCCCATATAGTTCGATATTATGATCATGATATATGCACATGTAGAAGCCAAGATCGCACTGCGTAGCAGACGGCAAGGGGCGAGAGGAGGCGGAGGAAATATCGGTAACAAATAGTGAGACAGGGGGCGACAGAGTGCCCGGTAGCAACGCGTAGCAACGAGTAGTCCGACCGGTACGGTAGCCATTCACTGTGGCACGCCGAACCGTGGTGTGTATATATATATACAAAACCCCTCTGACGACTGTATCGTGTGTGCATGCGCTGCCGTACTCGGCAACGTCGTCATAAATCAGCGTAATTAAAATGCCTGCCGGAGAATAAATGATCGCACACGACAATTCTGCGGCCACAGCACGACGCGCCGCGCAAATCGTCCAGAGTCCAGAGTTTCGTTAGTGGAAATGGGATGGAGGCTGTAGATCGTGCACACACACAAACGCAAACACACGTGCGCACGATCTGCAGCAGAGACCTCACGACGTGAGAGCGCGCGAGAGATCACTGAAGTTCTCGAAATGGCGAGGGCATGATGCATAGTACGAGATTTGCCGCTCGTGTATTGCAACGTACAATGAATACTGAAAGTTTTGAGACGATCGCAAGATTGGACGTAAGATACAACGATGACGGACGTTGAACTTATCTGATTTCGCGATAAGCTGACTTTACGAACGGATACTGATATTAGCGATTTAAAAAGAAGAGAGAAAAGGAAGATATGAAATTACTCAGCATGCGTTGATGTCAAGTACTGTTTTTTCTCCTTGAAATCCCTGCCGCTTATTGAGCGTCGATGGTCCGTGCGCCAAGAATACCTCGAATTTATCGTTCGCAACAAAAGTTCGATTGTCGCGATTGTGGAATGTTCAAAAAGTTCGAGTCTCGATTCCAACATGTCCCGGGAGGTCCGCATCGGAATGACCACATATCCATGCGCATTCCGTTGTTTTGTGTATCTCTCTCTCTGTCTCGATATTAGCATAACTTTGCCATGAATAAATACCGAAAGGGCGGCGGCGGCATTCCCGAAAAAAAAGCGCGCGACGTGTCGCGTGAGTTATAGAGACCGTGTGTGACGCTAAACCGGGAGCTTGAATCCACTGATCGGCGACTCAACGTATCTGCCACCCATTCATCGTGAAATTCCGGTTCCATGATTATAAATGCGTTCTTATTATATAATCGTATACGCTTTAAACGACAAAAAATCTTGTAAGATTGAAAACATAAAAATTTATCAAATTTGAAAAAAAAGTCATATTCGTAATTGACACTTTTTGCATCGATTAAAACTTCACAATTGTGCAATAAAAAAATAAAATAAAATACATAAAATATCATTTAGTCAGACATATCACAAAACAGCTTTTTATCATTCAAATTAATTACCATTTACTATACGGATTTATTTCGGTATGGATACTCGAGCGATGGCCATTTTGCTTGAGATCGCAGAAGACCCAACCTTACTTAACGTTCCCAGTTAAAAATTGAGGCTCAATGAAGAACGTCAATTTTTTTGGAGTGTCTAAATTCACATTCTTCGAATACATTCTGTTGACTCTTGTTAAATTACTAAATTACTAAATGTAGTCCCTCAGGAGGATGTATATTGCGTTGTCATACATTCGTACAAGCTTTTATCTTTATTTATGTCACATACAGTACTATACAAATAAATGTATATATATATATAGGGTGTCCCAAAACTAGCACCTCAGAGTGACACGGGGGTTAGATTGGCTTCAAACCGATCAAAATAAACAAATATGACCTCAGTAAAAGACTCATAGTTTTCGAGGAAAATTGTCTTTTGTTATTTTTCGAAAAATCGCTACCTCGTACTTGTTATTCTGCTACCATTACTATGAAAGTCCAAATGGTAAGCAAATGAAAGTCCAAATTCACACCAGATCCTAAAGTGGTCATAAATACAGAAAAAAATGGTAGCGGTCAGAAATACAGAAAAAAATGGTAGCAGAATAGCAAGTACTAGATAGCAATTTTCCGAGAAATAAAAAAAGGCAATTTTTCTCGAAAACCATGAGACTTTCACTGAGGTCATATTTGTTTATTTTGATAGGTCCGGAGCGAATCTAACCTCCGTGTCACTCTGACATGTTAGTTTTGGGACACCCTGTATATATATATAGTAAAGTATATTCCCCAAAGGAATATTCGACTCGATGAGGAGCATCCCAGCAGCATGTCCTGGGGGCATAAAGAGCTCTTTCTCTCTGTCCCTCCCGTTCTGAACGAGTGCGCTTCTCTCGCGAGACTGTGTGGTGTGCTCGCGTACACCAACGTTAGCGGTTTGAAGTGGTAGTCCACGTTTTTTTTCCCTTCAACCACAGCTCAACGAGAACTGAGCTCCGATGTTTTGCCATTGCCGAAGCCGAAGCTGATGCAGCGCAAAAGCTTTGACGGTGGCATGTATGTCCCGACGCACGCACGTTCTCGTGCTACCTGACCAAACAAGTGCTAATTACCGTTGGTGAGGTGAGCACAGGCACTGTACTATACGGATGCAATGTGCAATGTCGTAGTAACCTTTCGTATACTGGCCTGTGTGTGTGTACGCGCGTGACGAGTGACGGGCACGCAAGATACGTAATTCATGACTTTATTACGTGCAGAAGAGAACAGCGGGAGAGAGAAACCCCGCCAGGTCTTTCTCATTGTATGTATATATATATATATATATATATATATATATATGTATGTGTATAAATAATACTATAGGGCCTACCCCGTCGTGGTCGTCAAATGCACCGGCGGCGAAGCTGTGACGACGAGTTTTTGCACCATTCCCGCGATGTTGTGACCACTATGGTATCCCTCGTAGAACGCTGCTTCATGCTGAAAGGGTTTTCATATGTACAATCAATGTGAATGCAAATAGGAGCAACAACAAAAAATTTAGAATAAAACTACAATCTACCAGTCGTTTTTTACACTCCACTGTACATTGTTCGGTTTGACAAGGAAACAAAACAGAATGGCCGAATAGACATTGTGCAATTCGCAATTGTCCTTCATCTATCATATACAGCGGAAAAACCAATATTTATTTCGTTTTTATACGTCTTCTTTGCATTCTACGAAATTCATTTCAATCAAACACAAAACTCATTTGTATAAATAAACTTCGTTTCGAATTAAACGAATTATATCATAAAGAAAATTTATTCGGCAGCGAATGTGCAATTTCAATTTAGCCGAATGAGTTTTGTTTAAATGAAATAAATATTGCTTAACTCGAACGAGACATTATTATGATTGGCAGGGAAACGGAGATACGGGACTTTTGGAAAATCACAAAATGGCCGCGATATGTAATTTCCTATTTTGCTATAATTCGATCGACGAAATTTTGGCAACCACTCCCGCTATGATGCGACACATTGTTATAACGACGCACAATGCAGCTTTCATTTCCGCTCGTGTTAGGCCCAATTTCCCAAAACGTCGAGAAATTTATTGAATATTTTCTCGAGAATGTAAATCATATTAAGGGAGGAAATAGGGTTAGACGGTTCAAAAAATCGATTTTTTTTATTTCATGAATTGTTAGTAAAACTATTGAAAAATATGTTCCCAAAATTTTAAATAAAAATTCCGACTCGTTCTATTGTTATAAGCCATTAAGGAGGGAAATAGGGTTAGGACAGCGTTTTCTCAATGATTTTCATGAATTTTTTTATAGTATAAAAAATGAATATAATTTATTGAAACTTTGAGAATATTTTATACATATATTTAAGTATATACTATAAAATTTTTATACATATATTTAAGTATATACTATAAAATATTAGCGACCCCATGTTGCTTGTTTTTCTTAGTACTATTTTTCCAAACGCGTTTTTCTGAAAACGACTTTTTTTTAACTTGCGTACACGCTAGTCTGAAAAGTTTTCAACCAATCGTTTTGAAAATTGGCAGTTACATTCTTCATAGTATTCCGCTCTATATGAACCTAAAATCGGAATATTATCATTATTTAAAATAATTTTTTTTTTGCAAATAAAGTTGTAAAAAATGGCAAATAATCATGCTTTTTTGTTTTGACCGCTGTAAAAAATTCAATTTTCTATTTTTTTGATAGGATTTAGGTTCATATAGAAGAGAGACATATAATAAAAGTAAATTCCAACCTCGTTTGATTTCAGATGAAAATTGCGGCTTCTAGAATGTACGCAAAATGCTGAGTCTGGTTGTGACCTGCAATATGGGATCGCTAATATTTTATAGTTTATACTTAAATATATGTATAAAATATTCTCAAAGTTTCAATAAATTATATTCATTTTTTATACTATAAAAAAATTCATGGGGATCATTGAGAAAACGCTGTTCTAACCCTATTTCCCCCCTTAAACAGTAGCCGAAGCTTGTTGTTCAGTGTCTAATGTTAATATGCTACCCATCATCTCGCTGCACATTGAAGCGCATGCGCTGCGAGGAATTAAATGACGAAAAAATGTGCACGCGATTGCAACGTTCAAAGAGCTACGCAGCTGCGTTGCTTATCGGAGTCGCGCCATCGTAGGCAATTAATAGCCGCATTTAATGAAAAGAATTTGCGATTATGAAATGTGACTTTAATATACATATAATATTAGCAGGTTATTGCAGTTCGGCCGTTTTGCATCCTCTCATTTTTCTCGTAACGCAAAGATAGAAGGAAAACTTTTTCGATTTTTTGCGCTATTACTGCGATTTTTTGAGCCTTCGAGGAAAAAATCATTGTCATTGGTAATCAGCGACAAATTTCCGATCGATAGATGCTTAAAACGTAGGCAATGAAGAAAAAAATGTTTGAACTTTGCTTGGCCACTTTTTCGAACGTAATAATGTCGAAATTTCAAACAGCCATAACTTTGTTTCGGCGCCCAATTTTCACTTATGCCGGGATTTTTTGGAAACGGTGTGAGTTAGAGTTAGACAATGCCATTTGTTTCATCGCGATATAATCTTTTTTTTATTATACCGTAAAAATCAATTTGATGAAAATCGCGAAATGGAGTCCAAAGGAGTGTGTGGGATAAAAATTGACAAAAATTCATGATCCTACTGAAAAAAGAAATCGGTAATCCTGTTTACTTCGCGTTACAAAATCATTTTCCTAGATATACATTGTACATTTGACAATATTTTATCGCGAGATAAACGACTGGAACATTGACCTTTGCCATGTATTTCACGATGTAATAAATCACAGAAATATTGCATCCCCAAGCAATACATCAAGCATTTCCGAAAGCGGTAACGCGCGCCAGGACACGAGGCAATTTCACTCTCGTGTTCTCGTATAGGGCGGCATTGCGTGTGCTGGCTGTGAGCTTTTGATATATCGAAATTTTCCCGTCGACATGGGGGTGGACGGGAATATATATTCCATGAATAAAACGTTGCGCGCATAATGACACATTTGCTGGTAAAGCAAATGGACATTTTGGGCGGGGATGAAATACAACATATGCATAAGACTCCCGTTCTCGACCGAACCAAACCGATTCACGTTCGTTGTCACGCACCCTTTCTTATGCTCACCCTTTGCGCGAATTCAGTGACGCCTATGTATGTATATATATATATATATATATATATACATATATATCGTAGTACAATTTTCCATCGTGTCCTCCACCCTTCAGCCAAGTGGGGCGATGAAATATAATGGCCGTGCATCATCGATTCATATCCCTCTCTGTCTTCTTATTTTCTTCACTGAGCATCGTGAAGAAAAATCTAAAATTATCCAGTTTTTTTAACCACGACTGCGAAGTTCGATCGAAGAACTGACATAAAATCACTGATGATGATGGACATGCACCGCGTTTTTCCTAATTTACAGATCATTGCTGTTTTTCACGCATTCTCAGCTTAATACTTCGATGATATTTATGCAAACAAAAATTATTCACTCAATTTTGTTTATGCTCAACAATATTTAACGTTTTGTCCTTTACATTAGTACATCTCACGGAAAATGTATGTAACGATACTGATACCTTTACAAGCCATGTTTAGTGCACGTGTTGTACTTTGTTATGAACGACTTAATAATGTGAACTTCGTTCCTAAAACTCTAGAAAAATTATAACGATGTTGAAGTTTGCATCGTTGGAACGCAACGAAAATAGATTTTTCAAATTTTTATTTTCGATATTGCTCTCGCTTCTCTTGTCCATTTGGGTCCAGATCCTTAAAGGACACCCCAAAAGAACGTTTCAACGATATTTGTCTTAGAAAATTCAACCTTAAGGAGGCTGAATAGTATAAAAATATATATTTTTGTTGCATTCCAACGATGCAAACTTCAGTATTATAAATTATAACCGAACGACCCGATACTGAAAGCCCACATTCACCATCATTCTCGTAGGATTATGTTGTAAAAAAAAAATCAAAGATACTTGCTCAAAGCTAAATATATTTGCATCACTTTATCCGAATAACTTGCATCTTTAACTTATTCTCATGATCATAAAATTGCCACAGAATCTTTACAAAATATAAACCTGTTTATACAAACTCCTAGAAATAAAAATATTTTTGTTAATTAAAGAAAAATTACGATTAATACATTTCGCTTGATTCCTTAAGCCGCCAATTTTGTACGCATGCTCCACGAAATTGTTGTAAACAATTGGAAAATAATTCTTGGTTTCGACAAATATGGCTGTTGAAAAGCAATTACGCCCAAGTTCCCAAAAATAGTGACGAGCTTTGTTTTTTTCCATGCCAAAGCTCTTTGACTCTGTTTCACTGTTCGTGACCGGGTAAATATCCCTTTGCTTGTTTGTTGTGTTCTTTTTTTTTTCGGTAAAATGTCAGTCCTCGTTTTGGATAAGGGGAGAAAGAGAGACAATGAGAGCTTAACGACAAATAAATGACGTATAATGACGGAGCTTGAGGAGAAAAGTGAGGAAGCGAGTATATATAGAAAAGAGAATGAGCGGGTCACTCGTCGAGAGTTATGTCCCGTCCACGTCACCGTGGAAGCTCATTACCTTCGTGTCTACCGTGGCAAATGCCATTATCACGGCAGTGGCACGGCTCGCGCTTGTCATTCAACTCGATGTCATTCTCTCTGGGCTGTGCTCTGACTGAAAAGCCACGGTTCTCCCTTCGTTGTCGCTCTCATATCCTCTCTTTCTCTTTCTCTTTCTTTCTCTCTCTCTCTCTCTCTCTCTCTCTCTCTCTCGTGTCTGGTTAACGTGAATTCTGTACTGTCACACGAAGCACCGAGCACCAGTAATTCAGTCCACTCTCGTAATAGACGAGAGAGGCATGACGATTAAGAGAAAGATCGTGAACCGTTGAGAAATTTCACGTTTTCGTCGTTACATCCTATATATATATCATTTAAATTTTGACATATCCTCGAACGAGCGATTATTCGGAGATTAACACTTTCGTGACATGAAATATATCAAAATATATATTTTATCAGATTCCTAGGTATTAAAGTATAAATTTGTTTAAAGTTTAAATATGTCATATTTCACGTTGATATCATCGCAATGGCTGCTTAATTGAATATCTCAAGTTTCATGTCAATATTATGAAATTCATTCATTTATTTTTTAATATAAAATATCAATATTTCTAATTTCATCTCAATTACGTCAAAGTTACGTTTCGAAATCATTTTGATCTTATTTACTCTTATTTTAACTTTTTGATCCGTCGTTTGACGTCAATACGTTACCATGTTTCTCATCAATAAGTCCCGGTTGAAATTATCGAAAGTTTGGGAGTCAACATCTGATTTACAAAGATAAACGATAATTCTCTTGTATCTTAACCTGGCCCGAAGTAATGAGAAATTTGCGAGAACTACTTTCGCCAATGATACGCGGAGGGCCGCTTATCGTATTAAAAAAAAAAGGCCGTAATATCTCTATTAAAAATCTTTAGCTTTAAAAATTTTTTTTTAACATTTCAAACATCATCCCTTATTAATGATACGTTTATGCCTGTTCATTGAAGACATGCTGGCACTTCCTGGACAAGCATACAAATATCGCGATAATGTCTACTTAAAAAATCCGGTAATATTCATAAAGTCGTGAAGTTCTTGAGCAGAATAATAAAAAAAAAAGAGAGTGACGTTTCCCCTTTCTGTGGTCGGGCCTCGCACACGCGCGCGATCGAACTTACCGATAAAACTCTCCTTCCTCTCGAACTTAATAGTAACAGCGAGTGAGAGAGCGAGAATGATTGCGATAGAATCTCAGCGAAAGATTTCATCGCGGGTATAACGAGTCGCGAGTTATATTTCCCGGCTTTTGCCGACGTCTCGTTTCTCTACTCCCGTTGTGATTCATTATGGCCCCCACTCGAAACTCGTTTCTCCCCGTTCCCAGTAATAAACGCGAGGAAAAATTTTACTTCGCCGATAATCTCTCGCTCGTTTCGGATCCAGGCAGAGATGCCGACGACGTCGTCAGATGTTCACGCGATCTTATATTATAACGTGAAAACAATGCCTTTTGATATGCTAGTCATATATATACATTTATTATTTCTTAACATATGCGAATTGTATTATATTCCAAGATGGCTCTCTTCGAGATAAAGAGAACAGTTCTTAGAATCGCGAGCTCGTCCATTATAAACCATAAGTCCTTCGGGTCTCTACGCACAGAGCTCACGCCAGACGCTCAACAACCACGAAGAACGTTATTGTTACATTGTTCTCTGCAATATAGCTTGGCTTAGCTGAAATAAATCATAGATCACGATAAGACCGCACTTACACTTATATTAACCAAGAAACGCCAAACAGGTGTTATTTCCGTTAGTGGTATTTTTCACTTTTGCAATTATAATCACTAGGCACGCACGATAGTATAAATAGATTAGAGAGAAAACTTATTTTCGCGCCTCGACGCTAAGTATATGAGTGGCGGTGTAATTGAAAAAAAAAAATCGACGTTATAATTCATTTTCATGTCAATCATCTTTATTATCAGGTGAGACTGGTAAATCGCTCTTTTGTTACGAAAAATGTAACCATATTTTATTGAAATAACGGTCAATCCAGTTTCTGAATAATATGAACATTAACTTATTATGAATTTCATTTTATCTTCACTTGATCTTCCGATCGCCCTTCAATGTAAAGTTTTACACTCTACTTTTCGTCAAAATAACGCTACGAGTCCGCGAACGTCAAGATTTCGGAAAATTCGATATACGAGGTCTGTTCAAAAAGTATCGCGAATTTTGAATTTCCGCGGGCTACGTATATTCGATGTTTGATTTTTTTGTGGCATTAGGTTGGTACTCATGTCCCTCACTTATGCTGAAAAAATCGGCCATTTTGAATGTATAGTTAATTGTTGACAGCTGTTTTGGTTAGACGTGTTTTGGCTTGTCTTCGATTTTTGCCTATTCGAAAAAATGGATCAAAGAATCTGTATCAAATTTTGTGTGAAAAACAAAATCAAGTGCGCGGACGCATTCCGAATGTTGACTGTGGCATATGGTGAAGCTACCTTGGACCGAAGCAACGTTTATCGGTGGTGCAAAATGTTCTCACAGGGCCGAGAAGATGCGAACAACGAAATGCGTTCCGGATGCCCGAGCACATCAACAACAGACGAAAACATTGATGAAGTGAAGAAAATAATATTGGCCAATCGTCGAATCACCGTTAGAGAAGTTGCTGAGAAACTAAACATATCGATTGGCTCGTGCTATTCGATTGTTACCAATGATTTGGGCATGTGACGGGTCGTCGCGAAATTTGTGCCAAAATTGCTCAATTTCAAGCAAAAACAGTGTCGCATTAACATTGCTAAGGAGCCGTTGGACTCGGTCCGCGACGACCCAAATTTGCTCCAGAGGGTCATAACTGGTGACGAATCATGGGTTTATGGTTATGACATGGAAATCAAAGGTCAATCATCGCAATGGAAGCTGCTTTTTTGGAATAGGCAAAAATCGAAGACAAGCCAAAACACGTCTAACCAAAACAGCTGTGAACAATTAACTAAACATTCAAAATGGCCGATTTTTTCAGCATAAGTGAGGGACATGAGTAACAATCTAACGCCACAAGTAAATCGAAAATCGAATATACGTAGCCCGCGGAAATTCAGAATTCCCGATACTTATTGAACAGACCTCGTATTAGTTATCTCTAAAGAAACTTCTGGACCTTTCCTCTCATATAGAGCTTTACGATCGTGAGAAAAAAAAATTAATAACTTTTAAGTGTCCACGCGTTCTAACTCTTGATTCGATCGAGTGTCTCCATCAATTTGCCTGTCATTCGTTTGTCCGAAGATTTTCCTATACGAAAAAGCCAAGATATTAACAGTCATGGAGGAATTCTTAGGAATAAGCTAAAATATCAATGGGGAAGCATTGTCCAAATTTGTAATTTGCGGACATTAAATTTAAACGAATTCTCACACGACCCCACATTCATCAGTTTTTTCCTATTATTCTAACCTTCGAACGTAGGCACACTTTTCCGGGTTGTGTATTACGAACAAACGTAACCGTAATTTACATTGAATAATTTCGGCGATTAACGACCGTTTCAACGTATCCACCAGTCGATCACCACTCCGCCTCTGTCTTTTCGTTTCATATGGCTTATACGACCCTCCGAGAAACAGGGAGCGACTTTAATTCCATTCCGGCGCCATTGTACCGTCGAGAAGGTGTCTGCTTGGTTATTACCGACCAACCTGATAGATCTACTCCGCCAGGTGGAAGATGTAAATCAGAAACGTTCTTCGTGTCGTGGTTATACGAGGGACGTGATAACGCGATCTCTTTAATGTGCAATAAGCCAATGGAGAGGAGAGCGCACATTTTGTCTCCCGTTGTGTGCAATGCTCCACATGCATGCCACAGAAATACACACAGAGAGGCAAGCCACATTGCACGTCTCGCGTTTTGCGCGGCAGTTTCTGATGCTCATTACCCCGGCGTGCTCTGGCATAGCACAGTTCGCCCTGCCGTTTGATTTACGGGTTCTGCGAGCTGGGTTGAGGGGTGCGTGTAAACCAACGCCCGTGTTTACGTTTATAGCCTCCGCCACTCTCGTCTCTCGTACAGTAAACTATATGTTATGCGTACATGGTGTATATACATTTATATCGACTGATAAGTGTCAAAATGGCACAGCACATATTGTTTTACACGTTGCTCGGTTCCAAATACGTCCTTTTGACTTTTAGCATTCGATGTATACGAGAGAGGATGAAGGTTGCCCGTGAGGATCCCTTATACTGATACGTAGGATGTGTGGGCGGTTGCACCCAGCAGGGTGGATATGTGACCTTGTACGCGTATATATATATATATAGGATTTATATAAAGGGGGTTGTTGCGTCTCTCTTTCTCTCTCTTTCTCTCTCTGTGCTTCGCACGAGCGACCCGGCATCATTTCGTGTCGGAGGAAATGACGATCGTCAATCATAAACTGTCCCACACGCGAAACTTGTATGACACTGGTTACTGGCCCGAAGGTTTTCCTTCTCATCGGTACATGTATGGTAACAGAAACGTACCGTTCACCGCACACATACACACACACAGCACAGTCGATACTGCGATGAGAGTTACCCATTCTCGGTCACAACATCCCCTGGACATAACTTTTCACGGAATTCCGATATTCTTGCGTTTGGTATCGATGCGAAAAAACTTCTCTCATAATCCTCTTGCCTCTCCGATGTAACTGAATATGAATGAAAATTTACAAAAATCACGAAAGACGCACTAACAAGAGATACCGTTTCGTTACTTCGACGACATTTTATATTTTTCCTATAAATTTATTAGTATTAATTATTTCAGCGGGGGGATGTACCTGGTCGTCCTTCTCGTACCAGTTATTGTTGCAATTTGTCGTATTCCTTATTTTAGGATTATCGTTGCGCGACGAATGCTCATTTTCGTTTTACTCATTCGACTAATCTGCCGAAATCAATTTGCTTCTCTTGTGGCGGGATAAGAAGTACAACGTGATTTATATCTGTTGAATAATTTTTTTTTTTCAATTACCACAATTTTGATAATGATCGAGAATATCATCATCCAAGGATATATCATTTTCTCGTCATCAATATGCATAATCTTGTTGTAGCGATGATGATCTTTACGCGTGATAAACGGCGCGTTAACTAACACGTGATTCACGGGAACTCCCATTCCATTCGAATGTTGGTGTCTCTTTTTACTCCCTCGTCCACGGGAGCGTGAAACCCCACGCTCTGTACTCTGTCATAAATTCAAATTTTACGTGGCGTATACGATTTTTTCACGTAATGTATATATACACACACAATACGTGGATAAGGCACTCTGACTTGTTAATGCATATATATACATATATATAAGATACATGTCCGCCCACGTATATCGAACCGAGCTGACTTTACGATTTCATTTACGGCGCAAATTAGTGGGTATTACCTGGCGGAGCGAAACGAGAATACACCCCCTTCCATAAACTGCCACCGTTGGAAACGTCACCTCCCCCCGTCAACCCACACTTTTCTATACACTCTTTCAACTAAATGAATTTTTATTCGGCCATTAGCATAAATATTATTTAAGCGGTAAATAGGACATTCAGATGCAAAGCGTACTATTTACGATGGGGGCTGTTAATGCCTCGAGATCGGCCCCTAGGCACAAACAGGCGCGTTTCTATATAGACGTTTCTATGCACGTATATATATGTATATAAATGCACATTTAACTTCACGTTCTGGCCGTTGTTGCCGTCGTCGTTGTCGTCGAGATAACGGTGACCCGAGCTTTAACAGCGCTATGCATCAAAACCATTGCGGGAACCGTTAGCGAAGCACCTACTCTAAAGTCGCCTACGACGTTTAGTATTAAACGAGAAATATGCTTTGATTAAAAACGATTGTTCGAACATATATATGCCGAGAACGTTAATTCACGCATCAAGACACTGTGGGTTAAATGTTGAAATTTACACAGTGCGTTATTTTGATATTCCTGGGTTGGACGTTTCGAATTAAACTTCGAACATATAATGGGCGTTTTAAGTGCCCATGGAAAATCTATAAATGCCACAAGCCGTCCGAGAGAACATGGCCGGGTGCGAAGGAGAGAATTTTGCGAACGCCTGTACCGCGGATAGCGCGCTCTCTCGCGTTTTATACCGTAATACACACCCCCTGGGTTTAACGAGTTGCGGGAAGGTCTTGCGTTAATCACTGGCGCTTGGATCTACCACCACTACCACCAACGCGCCTCCGCCTTGTAGCGGCAGTTATCCTCGCACCATTTACGATCTGACGATAGCGCTGCCCGAAGCTCCTCTTACTCTCTCTCTCTCTCTTTCTCTCTTCATCCTCGATATTACGGTGCTGCGACCTCGTGGAAGACACTTGCACCAACGCTGGTTATAGTACAGCGGGAAAGAGCAGGTCACGATTCCCAGAGGGGGTTGCTTTCTCTAGTCTCAACCTCTCTCCTGTTCCCTCCTTGTATCTTTCACTCCCTCTCTCTCTTCCTTTCTCGCTCTGCCTATGCCCACATTTATACACCATCGTCCTCCGTACCTCCAGAGTTCATAACCATAATCATCCGAGATTACGGGGGCTGTCTGTGGCCCTGCGCGAGCTGTAACGACCCTTTAATACTCGCCATACCTTAGACACGCACACGCATACACACCACCCCTCGGAGAGAAGATATAATACTTTACCTAAACTCTCAAGATGACAGTACGATTTTATCAATGCTCAAGGAAAGCCAGCGTATATACACGAAACTATATCCTCGCGAATTAACATAACTGCGCGCCGGAAATAACGCGAAGCGGGATATATTTACGTCGTTGGTAAGGAAGTTGGCAAAATACGAACAGTAAAGAAAATTTTAATTGATGCTTTTTCATCATTCTTATATTATATATTGTTCGTTATTGAGTGAAAAATGTGGGAGCCGAGTCGGAGTTTCGAACCGTAAAAGCTTCGACGGTGCAAAACTCCGAATTTTAATAGTACGAATTACATGGTTCATTTCGACGACAGTTCGAATAATCGACTGTAAATAACATCGAACGGGTATGAATCGATACCAAAAATGAAACGAATTTAATATCGTCGAGTAAATATTTTTTCGAACGATTACGCAGACGACAGAGCAATTTATCGAACGGTCAGTAGTATTACTTGAAAAATTCCGAATTGGTGGTTTTTCGAGATCCGCAAAGTTCCGAAAGTTATATTATCGAACAAGAAACTATCGGAAAGGTGCGAACGTAATGAAATTGAAGAAAAGAATTCTCGGGTATACGAATTTTTCGGACTCCGAAAATTACGGCGTCGACGATGCGGTATTCCGAAAATAAAAGTTCCGAAGGGGCAAAATTTCGAAAATTTGCAATTCGAGCGTTCAGATGACAGCACCACTGGTGTTATGTCCTATGGACCTTTTTCACGAGCGAGCGTCATAGCCCACTAGCAGCGCTAGTTTTACTCTCTTTCGAAATTTTGCCCTGTCGGAATTTTGCCCCGTCGAATTAATCCACTGTCGTCTGTTTACCCTTTTCGGGACATACAAATTCTAATATATTTGGCTTCGAACTTTTTTTTTTCTGAACCTTTTCAGGTATAAAACTTGACCGTTCGGCAACTCGAGTTTCTAACACCACAATTTTTTTGGAACTCTACGCTTTTTAATCATTAAAATACGACTTTTTACGTAGTAGGATTTTTGATTTTCGATACTTTTTCAGGACGGTCCCGTAATTATTCTTGTCATTTAATCCTCGATGTATAACTATTCTTCGCAATGACATTTTTGTTTTAAAAAGGACAGATTTAAAAAATTTCGAAACGTTTTAAGATCGTCCCCACATAAATTCGGAGTTGTGAACCGTCGAAGCTTTTACGGTTCGAAACTTCGACCCCGCCTCAATATGTGATTTCCCTTGGGTACAATGAAACTTGAGAAGATTTCGCTTTCGAGCTGTTTTGGCCATGTTTTTTTTCCGTTGTACAGACATTCTGAATGATTCCGAGATTTTTAATTGCCGGTGTGAGACCTCCACCATCCTCTTCGGGTGAAGATCCTCGTGGGGACGGACATAATATTCGTGGTTGGCCATTTATGAAATTAGGATTAAACATTTTGTTATGGCCTCGATATTTGCTAGTGAATCTCATAATGACGTCAGTAAAGTGTGGAAGTTACCGAATTGACAAGTTGGTGTGGAAGTGACGTTAGTTATACTCTTGTGATTGCACTGTAGTATCTGTGACGTTCGCAATACGTAAAATACGTCAGTAACGCTGAAGACGCTGCTGCTGGAGCAAAAAAGATCGAGGCATCTTTCTCTGCAGTGTGCATGATCCCGTTCAGCGCGCTGTGCTATCGCAGATGCGTTCATATTTACATGATACGATATAGGACTGAACTGCATCGGCATCGCGCGGTTCTTCCCCGGATTCACAGAACGCACTTCCAACGCGACACGAGCGGTAATTCCCCTCAGCTTCCCATGTTTCTCGAACTCGTGTGCGCTACTGTCGCTGATTATTCTCGAACCGAATATAAGAGGAATCTCGCAGCATCTTTCACCACATTCAGTTCGCAGTTCTCTACTACTCAAAGTGTAAACTTCGATTGAAGGGTAAGTAAATTTGTATCATACATTTTGGTATCATCACTGTATATCCATTGATTTACAGATTGACGCGAAAAAAACTGCCTCGTGTGACAGTTTCTTCATTGTTATTTATCATTTTTGTTGTTGTTATTTACGATATTTTTACAGACCGTTAAAACAAAATGAAGATCACAGCGACAGTCATACTTTTGGCAGCGATGCTCGTAGCAGCTTGCGCCCTTCCGGAACCTGCGCCTGAGCAAGGTGCCAAGCGTCTTCCGTTCAATCGAAAGCCGATCCCGGTTTTGCCGATGCCTGGTCCTCGTCCGCCCGTACGGCGTCCGATATACCCAAATGAACCGAGGATTGGTCCAGGTGCACGCCGATATGTAAGTTCCTCCAATTGTTTGTACATCGACATTTGTTGAGATGGATATTAAGAAAAAACAAGTGATGGGAAAATTATTTTATTTTCTCTCTTTTCTCGTAGCGTTCTATCGATGATTCCGTAATTCTCGATTCACACTATTAATCGGCCAGCATATTCGTGTCGGCCAACATCGATCTCGAAGTGTACACCAAGAAGATTAGCGTTAAGATTGACGGCAATGGAAATATGTGTGCAAGAAGAGGTCAGGGTGGAGGTTTCCCCGCACTTTGAATGACGGTTGCGAAATTAACGCCGATGACGGTCAAGATGTCACAAGTGCCACATCATTGTAACTGTTTTAACTGATATGAAGCGACGAACGATGATTCTTTATTGTAAATAAAAATATTTTACAACCAATTATCCACTTTCTAGACTTTCTTACCACCCAGATCATTCGTCAAAAAAAATGTTGGTGCTCTTGACTTTTTTTATCGGCATTCTGGTACAAAAATTGATTTCCCAGCCGGTGTCATTTTTTTTTATTTCCTCAAAAGTTACACCACACAGTCCGTAATAATTTTTGATGATTTTTTTCAAAAAATGGACACGACAGAATAATATCATATTATATTATTAAAGCTTAATTACTACTTTGTAAAATATGATCTTGTGCTTCTATTACATTCTGCGAATTTACGAAATGAATAGATCGAAATGAAAAATATTCGATTCTGTATTTCTTTGCTGAAAATAAGAATTACGCTAATCGAAGTAGTGACCGGGACCAAACGGCCTCCCTTCAAATTTTATCCGTTTCTCTAATATCGACGGTGCTTACGCTAGTGACGTCACCCGTTAGAATATGAATACGCGGTAGGATCGACAAACGTTTGAACATTGTTTCGACTCATTGAGAATATCCCCAAAGAGCAGGGTTAACCGTGTTCCGAACTTCTTTCTTCGGTGACTTGAAATTTTCGAACAAGCAAAGTTTTAATGACTGTAGATTTGTCGTTAGGACTCTGTATATTTCCGTCCAATATAGTTATAATTTTTTAATTTTACAATTTTATCATTTTTTTTTGATAAACCGAAGTCGTCCGTTTCGCCCCGGCCTCCCCTCTATAGATTTCGGATAAATAAGAGCAGATGAAACGAAGTAGAAATGATATTTGTTATCCTTCGTAATTTCTCTACAGTATCTGTAGCATTGTGGCTATTTAAAGTGTCACAATGACGATTGCTATATTATTTCTGGCGCAACAAAAATCAGAGCATCTTTTCCGCCATGTCTACATCAGGTCAGTGTGGCATGACTGCAAACGCGTATACGCGCTTATAATGCGATAAGACTCGATTACATCAGCGTGGCCGTTCTTATCCGAGCGCACAATATGCACGTACTTTCCTCAATATGCACTGTAGACGCGTTACTTCCGCGGAAATTCCAATGATTCAATGATCCTTGAACTCGTGTGTCCTCTCTCGCTGTTATTCTCGAATCGTATATAAGATCGATCGCGTAAATCTTTCAATGCATTCAGTTCACGGTTTCAACTCACAGAGAAAATTGCCATTTAACAGGTTAAGTACATTTTTATCATATTTTTTGGCATCTTCTTATTGTCCATTTATTTACATCTTATCACGAAAGAAACTGTCACGTGACAGTTTTTGCATCGTTCAATTACAATTAATCGGTGATTTATCGACATTTTTACAGATTAAAAAGGAATAATGAATTTCTCAACAATATTCGTACTTTTGGCAGCGATGCTCGTAGTGACTTGTGCCCTACCTTACGGTCCGCCTCCGATACAGCTCAAACGGTCGCCACCCAGTCCCAAATCTTTTCCGACATTACTGTTACCTTGTCCAAATCGTCCCGTACAGCGACCGAAGGACCCGAATAATTCAAAACCCGAGCCGAGTCCACAGAGTTTTATGAGGTATGTCCGATTTTGCTTATACATACAAATTTATAACAACTTGTCTAAAGAAACAAAGCAATGGGAGAGTTTCACTCATTCTTCTTCTCTTTTTGTTTCATCTCTCATAGCGCTCTTTTCTCGACGATACGAACATTTGGTTAACCAATCTGCGAACAATCATATCCGTGTCGATGGGATATATGATACTACGAAGAATAGCTTCAGGATTTATCGCAATGGAAGTACGCAAGAAGATCAACGTAGAATTCGTGGTGAATTCCAATGAGGTGACGGAAGTAACACCGGCGGCGATGAAATTGACAAGACTGATGCCGAGAGATTGACATCTATGGCAAGAAAATGAAAGTTCAAATGAGATTTTATTCGACGGATATACAATGCTAGTCATGTACACCATCTCTACATGTCACATCATTGTAGTTGTATTAAGCAATATAAAACCATGAATGTAGATTATTTACATAGTGTCGTCAAATAAACGACTGGTGATAGATCTGCGTGAAATTGTGAAAAAAGGTTGATATATTTATTTAATCAAAAGTCATGCAGTATACATATATAATAATAATCATATATATTCTCGATCACAACGATTATTCTCCAGACATTTGTTAATTTCAACCAAATTTTGCGATGTCGTTCCGATCCATAATTGTAGATTTTTATCTGAATGTTATGATTTCCTTTTAAGGGACGGGTAAGGGTTTCAGCGTAAAAAAAAACACTTTTTTTGCGATTTTTTTTCTCAAATATGGATTGAGCAACTTTATTCGAACCTTTTGTACATTATTGAGCATACTTCTGACAATGTTGTGTAATTTTTTCATGCAGAAATATTGAAGCATAAGCCCGTAACAGAGCTTCCCCCAGAACGTCTTGGAAAAAAAACAATTTGCGGTGTTCACTATAACTCGGCCGGAAATTATCTGAAATTGAAAAACCATGAAAATTTAGTCAAATTATAATCAAATCTTCCCCCCAACGTTTTCTGATAATTTTTTTTTTCATTTGAACATTTTTGGCGGCCATCTAAAGTGTGAACTGTTATTTTCCACGAAAAATTCCGCCATTTTGTGGGTGGGAAACACCCTTAATGTAAAAAAAAAAAATTTACCTAAACGTTGGGGGGAGGTATTTTATATGTAGAAAATGTGTACAAAGTTTGAAATGAATCGGTCGAGTAGTTTTTAAATGGCAGTGAACACGGACTTTAAAAAAGTAGTTTTGAGAAAAACACGTCTAAAGTTTATGAAGTAAAAAAGTGAAGAAACATTTTTTTTTTCCAACTTACACAGAATCATCGATTCCAGCTCGTTTCTTCTTTTAAAATATTGTAGTGTATAGTATACACTATATACTATATACACAATAGCAATGAATAAACTGTATACCTGTTCGACAGCTGCACTGCTAGCCCGACCGCCCGCAACTGTTAGAGGTATAGCGTTAAAGGCCAGGAGATTAATAAGACAATAACTTCAAGAATATTGCTTACATCGGTTTAAAAATTTTAAGACATATTCTTGAAATGTTAAACAATAAGATAAGACAAAAAAAATTCGATTTTTCGAAAGTGAAAACCCTTACCCCGCCCTTAATAATTCTGAAAAAGTTGATGCTTACAATTTCAATTGGCCATATTTTCGTACCAGTGATATATACCTAAATAATCCAGGATGGCTACCCTTTTTATCTTAAATTGCACTCAACAAACTAAACATAGAAACATGTTGGAAAAATAATTAAGGGGGGAAATAGGGTTAGACGGTTCAAAAAATCGATTTTTTTTTAATTTCATAAATTGTTAGTAAAACTATTGAAAAATATGTTCCCAAAATTTAAAATGAAAATTCCGATTCGTTCTATTGTTATAAGCCATTAAGGGGGGAAATAGGGTTAGGACAGCGTTTTCTCAATAATTTTCATGAATTTTTTTATAGTATAAAAAATGAATATAATTTATTGAAACTTTGAGAATATTTTATACATATACTTAAGTATATACTATACAATTTTTATACATATATTTAAGTATATACTATAAAATATTAGCGACCCCATATTGCTTGTTTTTCTTGGTACTATTTTTCCAAACGCGTTTTTCTGAAAACGACGTTTTTTGAACTTGCGTACACGCTAGTTTGAAAAGTTTTCGACCAATCGTTTTGAAAATTGGCAGTTACTTTCTTCATAGTATTGCGCTCTATATGAACCTAAAATCGGAATATTATCATTATTTAAAATAATTTTTTTTTGCAAATAAAGTTGTAAAAAATGGCAAATAATCATGCTTGTTTGTTTTGACCCCTGTAAAAAATTCAATTTTCTATTTTTTTCATAGGATTTAGGTTCATATAGAAGAGAGACATATAATAAATGTAAATTCCAACCTCGTTTGATTTCAGATGAAAATTGTGGCTTCCAGAATGTACGCAAAATGCTAAGTCTGGTTGTGACCTGCAATATGGGATCGCTAATATTTTATAGTATATACTTAAATATATGTATAAAATATTCTCAAAGTTTCAATAAATTATATTCATTTTTTATACTATAAAAAAATTCATGAAAATCATTGAGAAAACGCTGTCTTAACCCTATTTCCCCCCTTAAAGTGACCGACAGCAGTTGACGGGCTGCGACTCGTGAGTAGGAAGCCGTTTTTCTGAGTTTCTGATTGTAATACTACTGATACTCGATAAAACTCTAGCCACCTGTCTTGTCCAGGTTTTCCCCAGTTTCCCTGTGCCTTCGTGTCAATACGATACAATAGCATTAGAAGAGGGGCTGGCTGACGATACTCTGCGGGGCTGTCGAGGAATGGTATGAAACTGAAAATAAAGAAGAAGAGACGTAAAAACCTGCAGAGGTATATGTTGGAACCACTGATATGATCATTTCCAAAAAATTGAGGTGTTATTCATTTCTACAGCCTAATTTATGAACTGAAACAGAATGTAGAATAATGTGTGGGTACGAGGAAAAATAACAAGTATCTCAATACTACCCCCACTATCACGATACTATCACCACCCCTCAGTTACCCCAGTTAACCCTACGTACACGATGCTGTAAGACTGGGTCGCGTTGGCATCGCGGTTATTCCCCGCGGGCGCGAAATATGCATGTACGTATCTTCTACACAAAGCCACATGCGGTTCTTCCCGGGAACTTCAAAAGTTGTTCGAACCCCTCTCCGTCTCTTTCGCTGGTCTCTCGAATCGTATATAAGACGCATCGGAAAAATTTCACTACATTCAGTTCACGATTTCTACTCACAGTGTCAATTCCGTTTTAAGAGTAAGTGCATTTTTATCATAAATTGTTTGCATCTTTTTTCTGCATTGATTTACAATTTCATCGCGGAACAAATGTTTCGACGTGACAGTTTTTTCTTCACTCGCATTGTTTCGTTGCCATTGATCCTCTGATTATCGAAATTTTTACAGATTGTTTAAAAGAAAAAATGAAGATCTCAGCAGTATTTGTACTTCTGGCAACGATACTCGTAGCAGCTGGTGCTCTACCTTATGCCGCACCTCAGATAGGGCCCGTACCAAATCCGTCATTCCCGTCACCAGGTCCGGGCTATCCTAGACCGGGTCCGACATTCCCACAACCTGGTCCAGGCTTTCCCAGTCCGGGTCCGACATTCCCACTGCCTGGTCCGGGCTTTCCCAGACCGGGTCCGGGCTTTCCCAGACCGGGTCCGTTTTATCCGGGAATCCCGAATTGCCCTTTTCCGAGGGGACCTGGTCCTTGGAATCCAAATCCATCAATGGGTCCATGCCGTTTTGTGAGTTGCCCTGATTGTTACATTCGAATGTGTTTATCGATAAGGCCCAAAGCAATGGGAAAATGATTTTTTTCCGTTTTTTTTTCTCGTAGCGCCGTTCTCTCGATGATTGGGTAATTCTGGAATAAGATATTCCCCCCCACACAGAAATCCGTGTCGGTGTAATATCGATTACAAATTGTGGTTGAGATCAATGGCGTTAGGATTTATGGCAATATGCAACAAGGTCAGCAATCTGAATGGGATGGAATTCGCGGCGAGTATCAATGTGGAGTTACGGCAGCAACTTCCAGAGTTGCTGCCGATGTGCCGATGTGCTGCGACTGTGCCAATGTGGAGTTTGGTTGCAAGTGCAAGAAAATGAAACTTTCCATCAACATTGTATTCATCGAATACAACACAAATCATGTACAATCATCGTCAACCTACCACATCTATGTAAACGTACGAAACGATATGAAGTCACTGATGGAGATTATTTAATAAAAGTTTTAATTTCATAAACCAGTTATTCACTGTCAAGACTCCCTACCCTCAAATAATTCATCAAAAAATTGGAATGATGATGGTTTTATTCTGATGTTAATGGCCATTTTATATACCATTTATATTTAGACAAATTTTTGTCCTTCGTGAGCATTTGTCAGATAGGTAACCGTTACTATATTTTAAAAAATTGTACAGTAACCAGCCCTTTTTGTCATCGTCGAACCAGATATGGTCGAGAATCACTTTCCGTCTTGTGGTGTAACATTTCATTGGGACGTGTATCGTAACACGTGTACGACATGAGCACATAGAAATATTACTTTTACCTCACGTTTTGGTCATCATTCAACGACAGCCGCGTTTGCAATTCTCGTTCCAACAGTTCGCGCGGGTACGAGAGAGAGAGAGATGAGAGAGAAACATCTCCTTTCTCGCCCAACTCTCAAGCTCCCTCGTCCTTTCTCTTTCTCTGTCTCTTTTGCTGAAAATGGATCGGTGAACTCGCAAGCTACAACTTCACCATCCCCATCACCGCTACACATATACCTATGGAGCACTCTATGCCAAATTAACCTGATTTCTATCTTCAACATTCATTTATTTGTTTACTCATTTCGTTTTTAATATATTTTTATTGCGACGCAAAGAAGATCCTACAAACACATGTACATTTTTCGAAAATTTATTTTCAACAGAACTGTTAAATAACCAACGTCAGCTTGCATTGATTTTCTTGAAAGTTAAATAGTACAATATATAAGGGCGATGCAGGACCTTAAGGGTGAACACCACTGTGACCCCCTGTTTTTTTTCACATTTTTAAAGAATTTTTTTTTGTGGGAAAAAAGAGATATTCGAAAAATTTTTTTGGGTTTTTTTCCTTGTTTATTAATGTATCAAAAAACATTTTTTTCCACATTTTTCACGCCGCATGGTGGCGCTGGGGAAGCTCTCGCGTCAGGTGCTGTCATCTCCGCGGCACGCAGCAGAACTCTCTTCAACGTCGATCTGAAAAATTTTATAAATTTTAAAAATACAATAAAAAAAATTTTATTGTATTTTTTTTCAGATCGACGTTGAAGAGAGTTCTGCTGCGTGCCGCGGAGATGACAGCACCTGACGAGAGAGCTTCCCCAACGCCACCATGCGGCGTGAAAAATGTGAAAAAAATGTTTTTTGATACATTAATAAACAAGGAACAAAACCCAAAAAATTTTTTCGAATATCTCTTTTTTTTCCCACAAAAAAAAATTCTTGAAATATGTGAAAAAAAACAGGGGGTCACAGTGGTGTTCACCCTTAATTAATTTTTTTCGAAGGTTTTGTTATTTTTTAATAATATCATTCCAGTTAGGATTCACCTGACTTCACCATTTCTCTCTGTACAGAGAATTGTAGACGACTTTTGTATTGTCACTTTTGGAAATATCTCGAAAAAATGTTATTATTCAACAAAGTAGAAATATAAATTGCTGAAAAATCGATACGAGCTACCGGAATTAATTTAATTCGTTTGTAGATGAACGACACATACATTTTTATTTTAATGTATTTACATTTTGAATACTGTTCTTTAATGATGTCATGTAACATTGGAGAAACATAAAAAATGACGAGTGTTCTCCGGTTGATTTCGCGTAGAGTGTTCCATATGTAGCTTCTGGCTGCTTTCGAGCTCGAATGCGGGACAACTCTGATTCACGTTGGAGGGCAAGCGATGTCGTGGCTCGGAAATTATGGGGTTGGCGTGCAGCAGCCAGTAGCCACCACCACTACCACCACGATCAGGACGATCTCTCGCTTGCTTGGTCTCGTCGTCGTCGTTGTCGTGACGTGAGAGAGAGAGCCGTGGTGGCGCGCGAGCGCTCATTACCCGCATAGCTTCACGTCCCCCGTGCCTTGATTGATGTCCTACTTGGCCTGCAAAGTACTTGGGCGAACCTCGTTCACTCAGGGTTGCTCTCTCCATTTCTCCTTCTCTCTCTCTCTCTCTCTCTCTCTCTCTCTCTCTCTCTCTCTTTCTCTTTCTTTCTCTATCCCTCGCCTTATGTGCATCAGCAACCTCACGCCGGTGAAACGCTGTTGATCGCTCACAAATATTACATCGCCGCGTTTATACATGATAGATCGTCTCTACGACGATACCTCTAGCTTTTCGCCGATTAATCATTGTCTCGACGGTGAAGAAAATGAATATAGGAACGTCATGAACGAGCACTGTAACGATGGTCGCAAAAGTTAATTTACATACATTTTACTTTGAGTATTGAACATCATTCATTTTCCGAATATCAAATTTATTTCCAGAAAATCAAATTTACGAGTATATCAATCATGCAATTTGCAATATGATTCTGTCAAAATTTATCGTACCGATCATTGTTAAATTGACAGAAAAAAAAACGTTCACACTTCAACTGATGCCAACTTAATAAACGTAAAAAACGGTAGAAATTGGGGATTCGAATATTGTTTTCTCATAATTGTTCACAAATTTTTCTCTCGTGAGGAGGACAAGATATTGTGAGACTTGCTTGTAGAGCAAACTATGTTAAAATGCAAAAACTCCGAGGAAGTAATGTGCAAATTTTTATTAAATGCTTTTTCCATATATGGTCTTGATAAAACATCAAGTAATATCATGATGAGATTGGAAAAAATGTCGCAATTAGATCATGAGCAAGAGCTCAGCTAGGGTCAGCTGGATCAAAATATAACTCTCTTTTTCTTTCTTTCCTATCTATATTCCCCGGAAGCGGTGATTAGTCTGCTCACCGAATATACTCGGGAGCCTCGCCAATTCATTTCGAGCTCTCGAAATTTCATGGTTGAACACCACATAACCCTTCGGCGGGTCATAAGAAAAATGAATCGTCATACGAGCCGGACTGTCTAAAATGTTTCAAAGTGTGAAAAAAATTGCATTTTAACGTTCTTTGGATTCACACAGGTATATTCTTGTATTAAGGTAGTAGTCTGGTAACTTAAGCCGATTTTCATGTCTTTTTTGGAGGGCGTTTTTTTGTAGGAAAATAAAAATGAATCGTATTGGATATTTAGGATGTTTTTATTTACATATTAAAGATACAAAAAAAAATTATTTTGAAAAAATTTAATATTTTATTATTATTATTATTATTGATCGAAGTTGGCACCTCGAAAAAAAAGCGCGTGGGTGGCCCCGGTGATTTTGGCTCTTGATGTTATCTGAAATCAGAAATTCTCGATAATTCTTAATCTATAGACATGTCATTCTGGTCGGAACTACTGAAGTTAAATTTCATGGATAAATAACAAAATGGCGAACTTCGGAAAAAAAAACGTCCTTTTCCATTTTGTTATTTATCCATGAAATTTAACTTCAGTAGTTCCGACCAGAATGACATGTCTATAGATTAAGAATTATCAAGAATTTTTGATTTCACATAACATCAAGAGCCAAAATCACCGGGGCCACCCACGCGCTTTTTTTTCGAGGCGCCAACTTCGATCAATAATAATAATAATAATAAACTATTACATTTTTCAAAAAAATTTTTTTTTTGTATCTTTAATATGTAAATAAAAACATCCTAAATATCCAAAACGATTCATTTTTATTTTCCTACAAAAAACGCCCTCCAAAAAAGACATGAAAATCGGCTTAAGTTACCAGACTACTACCTTAATGTTTTCAAATCCGAACAAAATTAACGATCGAACTAAAACTTTTCACATCAATAAATAAATAGTCGAAACTGAGCTGATTGTACGTTTGCAATTTTCGGCGTTGTCACTCTTTTGTTGTAGTTGCTTAAAAGTCTTCGTCTATAAGATGAACAATATGTTTTCTCATAAAGGGAACTTCAAGGGGAGATCTAAAAGTTATAAACATACACAATTGTTCTTTCGTAATATGATTATTATTATTTTTAATTATAATTATTTTTAATTATTATTATTTTTTTCATACAAATGGTGCTCATTCCGTGATCACTGAAAGTTGTTAATATTTTATAAACTGCTACTAGATGCATTTCAGTTCGGAGTACTATTCGAGAATACTAATATACGCTAGAGATCGTAAAACCAATATTAATAATTCATTTTTACCGGTTTCACGGTGCATCAGTCCATTAGATACTGTTTCTCGTTTATCCTCTTTCAACTCTGAACGCGTTTATATATACGTAATATGGAGCTTGAAATCTCGGAAAGTCCCCTCGACACTCGTCCAAATATAAGAGTGTGTCTGCGGGTTGGAGCTTTACGTTTATATCTACGTCGAGAGATTTGTCGTTTGGCTGTTATACAGGATTGGAGAGGGATGAAATATATGTTGCACGAGAGCGAGCTCGGTCTAGTGTATGGGTGTGTGGCAACGGAGCGGCGCGGCAAAAGGTGACGTATGGCATCGCGACACCGTGACAGCACGTCGTCGAGAGAACCGAGGCGTATACTCACTCTGACAGACGTTTTCTCATTTTCTCTATTTACGTTGCGACGACGTGAGCGGATAATGTCGCTTCACCCCTTTTCGTAGTGTAGAATTTTCCCTTCTACATTTACAACTCAAACACATACTCACACACATATATGTGCATATGTGCGCACGCACACTTGGGAATGCGAATGCGAAGACACATAGACACATTTCTGGTTCATCCAGAGCCAACGTAACCATCTCGCGATCTCTCGCGTCGTTGTGCAAAAGGGATTTACCTTGTGTGCACGTCGGTGTACACCGAAGCTCGCGCCAACCCCCAGAGAAGAGCCGACACAGCCTCCACCCCGTGTACGTCAGTCCACGTCCGCTCTCGTTTGTTGGCCTCAGGGCGCTACAACCTGACATCCACCACGTTCTCCCGGCACCCAACAAGCGTATCTCGCATATATACACCCTTATTCGTACATGCACCGCGTCCTCCCTCGCCACCCCCTTCGCCGATCAAGCCACGAAGACCGAAGAACACGCATGGTCGACCCCTCGCCAAACTCTTAATCCGTTTTTACGCAACCCCATTACGTATATGTTGATGCTCCCGCCTCGTGAAACATACCCTTGCGTGTGGCGGCCGATATATGTATATGGGCTTTTCCATATGTCGAGAAATGATTTTTGCCTGAGGGTATTATTTCGGGAGTCGCTTAATTGACCAATTGATGTACTGCACAGATTGTTTAAAAATATTGCAAGCATAGTGCTTCACCAATTTCGGTTTAAAGATGTAAGCATTCAGCTTTACTCGTGGCCATCGTTGACACATTAAGGCAGTAGTCTGGTAACTTAAGCCGATTTTCATGTCTTTTTTGGAGGGCGTTTTTTTGTAGGAAAATAAAAATGAATCGTTTTGGATATTTAGGATGTTTTTATTTACATATTAAAGATACAAAAAAAAATTTTTTTGAGAAAATTTAATAGTTTATTGTTATCATTATTATTGATCGAAGTTGGCACCTCGAAGTTGGCAGCCCGGGTCCTAACTTTTTTTCTACCGAACCGATTGCTTTCAAATTTTAACAGGCTACTCTACACACTTATAGTTCTCGTCGGAACCACCGAGAAATTTTTTCACCCCTAACTTTTTATTTTACAACCCCTTCTTTGCTAAAGTCCTTTTATTTTAGCAACGAAGGGGTTGTAAAATAAAAAGTTAGGGGTGAAAAAATTCCTCGGTGGTTCCGACGAGAACTATAAGTGTGTAGAGTAGCCTGTTAAAATTTGAAAGCAATCGGTTCGGTAGAAAAAAAGTTAGGACCCGGGCTGCCAACTTCGAGGTGCCAACTTCGATCAATAATAATGATAACAATAAACTATTAAATTTTTAAAAAAAAAATTTTTCTTGTTTCTTTAATATGTAAATAAAAACATCCTAAATATCCAAAACGATTCATTTTTATTTTCCTACAAAAAAAACGCCCTCCAAAAAAGACATGAAAATCGGCTTAAGTTACCAGACTACTACCTTAAGGGATTACCGACAATTCTCCCGGCAAAAGGATCGTTCGACTTTCGATGGAATACCCCGTACACATATATGTATAATATTCGACGATCGTCTCTAACACGTGAATGAGAAACTTCGTGCGTGTCGCAGTACATTATAACTGCTGTTGAGTCTACCCTTCGTCGAGGGCGCTGTCGTTCGGCAAACTCTCGTTGATTCTCTCGACAAGTGACGAAACCACGACGGACGCGATTGGATCGTGATAGCATAATTGCGCTTAGATGAGATAGAATATATAGAAGAATTTATGATATTTTAATTATACGCAATAATAAAAATAATAAATGCATGTTTCGAGATTTTCCGAGATGGCATTTTATTTTTTATTACAAATGATTAAATTCAATTGATTAAACACTCATTGGCTCGTTAGAAGTCGCTTTTTTAAATTATGAAACATTGTTTCGTATTTCAACCCTTTGCACTCGAGATGTGATTTTTAGTCAAGCTAAATGGTGACTGAGAGTCACCTCTTGAGTGCAAAGGGTTAATAGTCCTGTGGTTGTGCGTCATAGGTCGAACTGATGAATAACTTATTAATTTTCAATTAAATTCATTACAGATGCTGATAATTGGGAATTTTTGACAGAGGTATTATTTCACTCCTATTTTTAAACTTTCCCAGTAAATATTGTAGAAAGTTCAACCGATGTATCAATACACACTACTCAGTATATGTGCCTCCTCTCGAGGCACACAAGCAAAGCAACGACCCATCACAATTTTTGTCACCGAGTGGGATAAAAAAAATCACAATACCGCTCACGAGTTATTCATAGCATGTTGCGGACATCTTAAATGCAAATAACGCTTGCGACATCATTACTGTACTGTCAAAGCGATCGCGTAAAATCTACATCATTATGCTTAATGACGATGACGCTTCTGCTCGTAATGCGATAACATTGACACCGACCGGCCTGCAAGTGCTTTCCCGCGCCGCGAGTGCATTATATGGCACATGTGTGTATCCCCGGTGTATCCCCGCTGCGCGGTTATCCCCGGGAATTCCTAATGTTTCTACGACTCTTTTGTCTACTCTTGCTAGTATTTTCGATGCGTATATAAGACGTTTCGCAAATCTTTGACAACATTCAGTTCGCAGTTTTCACTCGCAGTGTATAGGAAACACAGAGCCGAAAGTAGGTCAAGTTTCGTGCATACTTTTTGGACATTGCTTCATGATTAATCACATATATAATTTGCAGAATCTTTATTGGAATACCAGGGGTGTTAGTTGAAATTTGCCGGTTTTTTCGATAAAGAAAACACTTAATTTTCAGAGGAATCTCAAAATTTTTTTATTCAAAGTATTGACCATTGGTTTCTACACATTTCGGACATCTATCAGGCAAATTATGGATACCATCCCAAAAAAACTTTTTCTCTTTCGAGGTAAACCATTCGATGAGCCATTTTTCGACTTCTTCAAAATTAGCGAAGCACTGCTCTGCAAGGGAGTGTCCCATCGATGCGAAAAGGTGATAATCGGACGGGGCGAGGTCTGGAGAGTACGGCGGGTGTGATAATATTTCCCAATTAAGTGTTTTTAATGTGTCTTTCACCAGTTTAGCGGTATGAGACGGCGCGTTGTCATGTTGCAAGATAACTTTGCCATGTCTTCGGGCCCATTCCGGCCGTTTTTCGATCAACGCATAATTCAAATTGATCATTTATTTTCGGTAGCGATCCTTGTTCACCGTTTCACCAGGTTTTAACAACTCGTAGTACACCACACCACACTGGTCCCACCAAACACAGAGCATTGTCTTGCGGCCAAAGCGATTTGGCCTTGCAGTCGATGGGCCGGCTTCACCAGGTGAAAGCCATGATTTTTTTCGCTCCGGGTTCTCAAAATAAATCCACTTTTCGTCCCCCGTGACAATTCGATGCAGAAAAGATTTCCTTTCGAATCGTTGAAGCAGCATTTCACAAACGGTTTTTCGATTTTCCATTTGTCTATCGTTCAGCTGGTGTGGCACCCATTTTCCATACTTTTGGATCTTTCCCATGGCTTTTAAACGTTGGCAAATTGCTCCTCGAGTCACATTTAGTGTTTCTGCCAATTTTTGTTGCGATTGGGTTGGATCAACATCCAATAACGCCGGCAATTCCTCGTCTTCGAACTTTTTCGCTGCACCAGGATGTTCATTGTCTGTCAAATCGAAATCTCCACTTTTAAATTGACGAAACCATGTCTCACATGTTCTAATCACTGGAGCATGTTCATCATAAGTTTCTACCAGCAACCGGTGAGCTTCAGCTGCTTTTTTCTTTTGATGAAATAAGAAAAGCAACGAATGCCACAAATGCGATTTACTTGGAACGAAACTCGACATATTCACTGAGGTAAACAAATATGACGCTATTATTTTGGCGGAATGTGACTTGCGTATTTTTGTAGGTTAATGTCAATAGAAAAAAATGACATACATGCCAAATCATAGAAATGTATACATATTGCTAGCGACATCAACTGGTAAAACCGGCAAACTTCAACTAACACCCCTGGTATATAAGACTCTTTTGTCATTCAAAATGAAGTTGATCATAGTCTGTGCCGTGAGATTTTTCCATTATCATGTATTTGTGATTATCGAAATGTTTACAGAATATTAATAGAATAATGAAGATCTCCGCAATATTCGTACTTCTGGCAGTGATGCTTATGGCAGTTTGCGCCTCGCCTTGGCAGCGCCAAAGGCCGCCGACACTACCTAGACCGCATCCGGCGACTCCGCAATTTTTTATTTCCCCGAACGAAGTTCCATTCAATTCTAGACCGTGGGGCCGTCATGTAAGTTTTATTAATTGTTGATAAATAAAATATTTTATCGAGCAACATTAAGAACAAAATAATGGATAACATTGACAACAATGGTGAATATTTAAAAAAATATCATTTTTCTTCTATTTAGCGCCGTTCTCCCGATGTAGACAAGGAACTTGGTGACCCACGACCCCCTACCATTTCGGGTGGTACAAACCCAAATCAGTATGGAGGTTACGGTAACGGCAACGTGTACGGTGGTGGATCCATGCAGCACGGTGGAAGCCCTCAGAATCAGGCCGGCAGTATTCCTTCGGGTGGTGATAGTTTTGGCGGTTCCGGTGATTGGGCCCGTATGGCAGAAATCGACAGAATACGCAAAGAACTGAAAATCGACTGAGATTCTTCGCGTTCATCGAACACTCAACTGTACGAGACGACCTTTCATTATGTACAGAATTGCATTTCGCAATATTAAGCCATACATGAACTCCGTTTTATAAATAAAGAGACTATTAAAAATCAATTGATTATTTTATTTTCCATACTGCATGGTACTGTAAGTCTGATTAGACAATGTGATCCATTGAATCAAGTTCGATGAGAAACAAAAAGGAAATATGCTGAACAAATTACATTTCGCTTTCCATACTTCGCTGTTACTTAAATATGCGGAGAAATTTTTTTAATTCATGAAAAAAATGGTTTTTGAGCCATTAGAGTGGATCAGGGCACTATAATTGCGCTTGGATCAGCCAAGTTTGGGATAAATCAGAGAATTGATGAGATTGTAATCTCATAGTTTTTAATGCATATTTCAAATTTGTCTGCGATCGCAAATGGTGCTCAATGTTTTTATTATAAGTGTAAGAGCAGCATTATTTTCGTTCAATAATATAATTCATTGAACACTTCGCTCGTTAGGAACGATTCTGTTTGTTAGAATTTCGTTATTAAATATTTGGTCAGTTCAAGCTGTCTGCGACAGATTGAGCGTAATATATTTATTTTTAATAGTACTCGTAACAGATGCTAATAATAATTAACAAGCCTATCATTTATCTTACGAGATTTACTACATCAGTCATTTATAAATGTATCTACTGTAGTTGATACACCTATATTTGTTGTAGATGAATTTCTATAATAACGATTCGATTCGATCTGCAATGTTCAAGCTAATTACGTAAATCCATGTCAAGTATGTTTTTTAAAACATCACGCAATCTATCACATTATGCAATAATTCTTCGCAGGTCTCCGGTTCAGGTATAATACCTCTACAAGTCTATACAAATACTGCAAAAAAGATGCTTTCTTGTTACGTGGATAAGGTTATTCTTCATTCAATTTTCCCATTACGGTGTTTAGGTAGTCTGGTTGTATAAATTAATAAACAACAGATATATTGGGCTAAAAACAAATAATTACTGAAATATAATGACATTTTATTTCGATAAAGTTACCACGTATTTTAATAGTCACCATACTATATAAGAGTTTCCATCGTTTATATTTTTTCAGATCTTCACGTTCTTTCCTGTTTGTTCCCAGTGCATCACATTTCTTGCGACACCCCTAGAGTATTGTGAGCAGCCACCCTGTCCTAATGCACTACTATGATACACGACTAACGAACGAGTTAATCGCGACACATTTCAAATAAAACCAATTTTCTAAAAGCTACGAAAAATATCATATTGATTGTGAGAAAAAAACATTTGTTATGATCAGAACAAAATAAAATAATCTGCTCCGCTTACTCCGTAGGGGAGTTTATAACAAAGAGTTTAACCCCTCATTGATTTGTGCAGCAATTTATTCCCAATCGTGCACAGAGGAAGGACCGCGGTTCTACAGACCCCAACTGTACACCTACGGTGTAAACTGACACGAAGCGTACGAATATTTGGGTAGGTGTACTTGACAAAGATGCAAACAAATTTAAACTGCGCTTGTAAAACAAATATAGGAGCTACAAGATTCTGCCAGAAAGCAGAAAGTTTTTTTTTCTGTCGCAAATAAAATACCTTATCAGTTATTCGGTCAAACTTTGTGACAACGAAATTATAGCGGTTTTAATTTTTGACATTTTTCGGTGACTCGACCACCTTTACGGTGGGAGATTGCTGAAACTGCGCACCGATTGTGGGTCTACCGCTCTCGGTTATTCGTCATACTACATTTTTAGCAATGATAATAAAGGCAATTGAATGAAAAACGAAGTTGATTGTGTGTATCAGATCGATATTGGCTTTTCGAAAATTACACGTTTATAAAATATTGTTTGCTGATTCACAACCGCATGAAACGCGATACTACATTTTTAGCAATGATAATAAAGTCAATTGAATGAAAAACGAAGCTGATTGTGTGTATCAGATCGATATTGGCTTTTCGAAAATTGCACGTTTATAAAATATTGTTTGCTGATTCACAACCGCATGATAATGATTTAAACAAAACCTTGATTTTAAATGAAAATAATTAGTGCAACTATTTTGGTGCTGAATCATGATAGAAATATGATTTTTTACAATGACAAATTGATTACTCATCGACATCGCCAACGAGTTATTCGTAGTATCTGTAGCGTTGCAAATATGTTAAATGCCAATAATGGTTTAGATACTATTTTTCACCAATATGCCGATGATTGGTTGCACTTTCGCGAATAATGCGATAACTTTTTGACGCCGACCGACCGGCACATGCGGTGCTTCCCCCGCCGCGAATTTATTATTGTACATGTGCGTTTCGCTGCAGGGTTATCCCCGGGAAGTTTAAATGTTTCTACAACATTTGTGTCTACTCTCGCTAGTATTTTCGATTCGTATATAAGACGAATCGCAAATCTTTCACGACATTCACTTCGCAGTTTTCACTCACAGAGTACAGGAAACACAGAGCCAAAGGTAAGTCAAGTTTCGTGCATACTTTTTGGACATTGTTTCACGATCAATCACATATAGAATTTGCAGAATCTTTATCGGAATATTAAACTCTTTTCTTCATTCAAAATTGAGTTCTTCGTAGTTGGTTCCGTCACATTGTTTGATTTTAATTTACTAGCTGTGGCCCGCGGTTTCACCCGCATTCAATTTGGATTATATATCTGTTTCATAAGCATTATGAGTACATAACCAAGTGCATCTCATATAAATACCATCGGAAATTATATGGAAAAATAAAAGGACCAACCACTAAAAAATAAACCGATGCCGCCGCCGCTCCTTAGGGTCATACCATGAAGTTGTATGGCCTAGAGCCTTCCCGAATTAGCGCGCTATCAAATGGAAAAAGAATTTTTCAAATGGGATTAGTATTCCTGAGATTAGCGCGTGCGAACAAACATTCGAACTCTACAGCTTTAATATAGTAGTAAGATTTATGACTATGGAAATTTTTACAGGCTATTAATAAAAAATGAAGATCGCTGCAATTTTCGTACTCCTGGCAGTGATGCTTGTGGCAGTTTGCGCCTCGCCTTTCCGCGAACGGCCGTGGCCGGGAACGAATCCGGGTAATACGGGATTCCCTAATTTCCCGGGTCAAGGTCCGTTCAATCCTACCATTCCACCATGGCACCGTCATGTAAGTTTTACTAATCGTTCATAAATAAACATTTACATCGACCAACATTAAGAACAAAGTAATGGATAACATTGACTAGAATGATGAATATTTTTAACAATATATCATATTTTTCTTCCATTCAGCGCCGTTCTCCCGGTGTTGACGTCGTAGTAGATCAACCTATCGACGGTCGTCCCGGGTCCGCTTCGGTAGATATGAACCACGAGCTGTACAGCGGAGACCACGGTAGGGTCAGCGTGTACGGTGGTGGAAACGTGCAAGACGGTGGGTCGCCTCGGGGTCAGGCCGGTGTTCGTGCCGAGTTTCACTGGGGTGATGGCGGCGGCTCTTCCATGAGTGATGCTGCTCGTATGGCAGAAATTGACAGAATACGCAAAGAAATGAAAATCGACTGAGACGCGCTTCGTGTTCATCAAATTCTCACCTGTACAAGACAATGTCTTCCTATTTACAATACTAGATTTATTGTATATGATTGTACTTCGCGATAATAAACCATAAATTAACTGGTACTGTAATTTAAAAATTCAAAATTTTTTTGCATTTCGGCCAAAAAGAAGTGGTTTCACTAAAATCGCTGTAACGTTGCTACCCGATGGAGTTGGAACCCCACTCTGTGCTCATTCTTTTCGTGGTCGAAAACCCTTTAAAATGGCGCTTGAATCATTGTGCTATCATTATTTTTCGATTTTTCACAGATTTTGAAAGTCGGACCATTGATTTTTGCGAATTTCTCCATACATACCCCTTCTCATTTTTTTCGCCGATTTTCAACCTGCTCCTCACGGCTACAATAATTGAGATATTGGGATGATCCGAAATGCATTCTATAAGTCTACTCGGAACGTTTGGAAAACGCTCGTCAAAACCCAAAATCAATGAAATGGGAGCGAAGTTATGACCATTTGAAATTTTGATATTTTCAGGTTTCCGAAAAGGTCGATAAAATATTACAAACATTTTTTTATATTTTTTTTCAATGTTTCGATACCCTATTCGATCGGAAATTTTCCGCTGATTACGAATAACACCGAATTTTAGTCGAAATCTGAAAATATCAATGAGAAAAAGGCGAAAAACGGAAAAAATCACTTTTTGGACGATTTTCGATGAAATTTCGAGTTTTTCAAAGAAATGGCTACTGAATTCGTAATCAGCGAGTCAAAATACATCGATATATCGTCCTAAATGAAAATTAAAAAATTCAAAATTTTTTTGCGTTTCGGCCAAAAAGAAGTGGCTTCACTAAAATCGCTGTACCGTTGCTACCCGATGGAGTTGGAACCCCACCCCGTACTCATTCGTTTCGTGATCGAACACTCTTTAAAATGGCGCTTGAATCATTGTGCTATCATTATTTTTCAATTTTTCACAGATTTTTAAAGTCGGACCATTGATTTTTGCGAATTTCTCCATACATACCCCTTCTCATTTTTTTCGCCGATTTTCAACCTGCTCTCACGGCTACAATAATTGAGATATCGGGATGATCCAAAATGCATTCTCTAAGTCTACTCGAAACGTTTTGAAAACGCTCGACAAAACCTAAAATCGATGAAATGGGAGCCAAGTGATGACCATTTGAAATTTCGATATTTTTAGGTTTCCGAAAAGGTCGGTAAAAAATTACAAAATTGTTTTTTTCTTTTTTTTCAATGTTTCGATACCATATTCGATCGGAAATTTTCCGCTGATTACGAATAACACTGAGTTTTAGTCGGAATCTCAAAATATCATTGTGAACAAGGCGAAAAACGAAAAAAATCACTTTTTGGACGATTTTTAATGGAATTTCGAGTTTCTCAAGGAAATAGCATTTGAATTCGTGATCAGCGAGTCAAAATACCTCGATATAGCGTCCTAGAAGAAAATTTAAAAATCCAAAATTTTTTTGCATTTCGGCCAAAAAGTAGTGGCCGCACTAAAATCGCTGTAACGTTTCTTCCTAATGGGGTTGGAACCCCACAAAGTGGTTCCGCCCATCGGGAAGCAACGTTATTCGTAGCATAAGTTATTCGTAGCATCTGTTCGCATTGCAAATATGTTAAATGCCAATAACGCTTCATATACTATTCTTCACAACTATTGCACTTACGGGGATAATGCGATAACTTTTTGACGTCGACCGACCGGCACATGCGGTGCTTCCCCTGCCACGCTTCATTATCGTACATGTGTGTTTCGGTGCGCCGTTATCCCCCGGAATTTCCAATGTTTCTACAACATTTGTGTCTACTCTCGCTAGTAAGTTCGATTCGTATATAAGACGGATCGCAAATCTTTCACGACATTCAGTTCGCAGTTTTTACTCACAGTGTATAGGAAACACAGAGCCGAAGGTAAGTCAAGTTTCGTACATACTTTTTGGACATTGTTTCATGATCAGTCACATATATAATTTGTAGAATCTTTGCTGGAATATTGAACTCTTTTCTTCATTCAAAATTGAGTTCTTTGTAGTTTGTTCAGTCGCATTATTCGATTATAATTTACTAGCTGTGCCTCGCGGTTTCACCCGCATTAAATTCGAAATATATATCTCTTTCATACGCATTATGAGTACATAACCAAGTGCATCTCATATAAATACCATCCGGAAAATATACGGAAAAATGAAAAGAACAAATCACTAAAAAATAAATATTGGAATATTAAACTCTTTTCTTCATTTGAAATTACGTTCTTCGTAGTTTCATTCCGTCGCATTGTTCGATTATAATTTATTTATGACTATCGAAATTTTTACAGGCTATTAATAAAAAATGAACATCTCCGCAATATTCGTGCTTCTCGCAGTGATGCTTGTGGCAGTTTGCGCATCGCCTTTCCGCGAACGTCCGTCGCTACCCAGACCGAATCCGGGTAATCCGGGATTCCCTAATTTCCCGGGCCAAGGTCCGTTCAATCCTAGACCATGGGGCCGTCACGTAAGTTTGTCTAATTTTTGATAAATAAAATTTGCATATCGACCAACATTAAGAACAAAATAATGAATTAAATTAACAGCAATGGTGAATATCTAAAAGAATATTGTATTTTTCATTCATTTAGCGTCGCTCTCCCGGTGGTAACGTCATAGTCGATCAACCTATCGACGGTCGTCCCGCGTCCGTTTCGGCAGATCTGGACCACGAGCTGTATAGAGGAGACCACGGTCGAGTCACCATATACGGTGGTGGAAAGATGGAACAGGATGGGAGACCTGAGGCACAGGCTGGTATTCGTGGCGAATTTCACTGGGGTGATAGCGGCCGAGTTTCCGCGAGTGATCTTGCCCGTTACGCAGAAATCGACAGAATTCGCAAGGAAATGAAAATCGACTGATATGCGCGCTCCGTGTTCATCAATTTCTCAACTGTACAAGAACGATGGTTTCCTGTTTGCTAAATTATTGTACATAATTCTATTTCGCGATACTAGACCATAAATCAGCTGCGTTTTACAAATAAAAATACTTACAAATGAATTGTTCAATTTATTTTCAAAATCGGTACTGCATATCGTTTCGAAAATCGGTGTGGTCGTAACGGTCCAAACTGTTAATTTCCCCGTATGGCTACCAATTTACCCAGAAAGATTCTCGCGGATTTTTACAAAAATCTGCATCAAGCATTGAGAGATGCGACAGCGTCTTGACGTCAAGTGATTTAAAAAAGTTTTTAAGTCTCCTTTTGACACATGCTGCAACTTGTAAAATTATGCAATCATTTTTCTCAATCATCTAGTTCATGGATCGCCAAAGAAAAACGAGATATGAATTACGAGTCATTCGTAATATCTGTAACATCGTAAACATTTTTAATGCCAATAACGCGTACACATATTATTCTTCACTGATGTGCCAGTGAGTAGTTGCTCTTTTGCGCGTAACATTGAAACTGACTATTCAGCATTAACGGTGCTTCCCCACGGGCGCGAATATACATAACATACATGTCTATATACGTTTCGATTTATCACTCGCTGCGCTGATATCATCGGCAATTTTCAACGTTTCTACAATACGCGTGTCCCCTCTTCCGTTGGTATTTTTCGATTTCCATATAAGACGGATAGGAAATCTTGCACGGCCTTCAGTTAGCGGTTTCTGCTCGAAGTGTGTTTTAGATACAGTAACGAATGTTAGTTAAATTACGTTCACTAGTTTTTCACATCGTTTAATTATCATTCACCTATTTATTTTGCATAATATTTCGGGTTTATCGAAATATTAAGTTCATCGTAGTTTCTGCCGTCGCATTCTCTTAGTATCATACGATCTGTGATTATCGGAACGTTTATAGATTATTTAAAAAGAAAAAAAAACATGAAGATTTCGGCAATTTTTGTACTTTTGGTCGTAATGCTCGTAACGGTTTGGGCCTCGCCGATCTACGATCATCTATCACTACTCAAAACGAACCCGAGTACTTCGGAATTACTGAAATTTCCGGGATACGTTGCGTCCAATCCTAAGCCATCGGATAATCGTTATGTAAGTTTAACTAATTGTTTATAGGTAAGAGAAATGTAATATCGACGGATATTAGGAATAAAATAGTGTAAATTGTCAACAATGGAGAATATAGATTTAAAACTCATTTTTTTTCTCTGAAGTAACGCCGTTTTCCTGATGGCCACGTCACCATTGATCAACCTGTCGCCGAACGTGTATAAGTTTCGGCCGATATGGAGCACGAAGTGTACGAGGGGAAACACGATATTGTTGCGGTATACGGCGGTGAAAACGCGGAACAAGTTAGTAAGCCTCAGGGTGAGGCTGGTATTCGCGTCGAGTTTCACTGGGGTGGTGATGATGTCCGCGCTGCCACCAAGGACGCTGCCCGAATGACGGAACTCGACAAAATTCGCAAAGAGCAGAAACTTGATTGAGACGCTCCCTGTGTTCATCGAAATCTCGACTCTGCCGGACGATGTCTTCTTACCTACCAAATAATTGTACATAACAGTTTTTTATAACGCTAATCCGTTAATTAACTCCGTTTTATAAATAAAAATATTTATTTAATGATGAATTGTTCATTTTATTTTAAGAAATCTTTGCGACTCCTTGTATTAAAATAACACCCAATGAATAAAGTTCGCCGGAGAAATGAAAGTATTTTTCGTAGCAAATCTGCTCTGTGCAACAAAAATATTTGCGTTTAATCATTTATGTTGTAAATCGTATAATATTTTCAAAGAAACAATAGGAATTCAATTTCGCTTTCTTCACATGGCTGTGATCAAGTGATTGTAGCGCGAATTTTTTATAAATTTACGAAAAATATTGTTATTGAGTATTGGGTATGGAATTTTCCGTATGATGGAGAATGCTTTTTCGCGAGATAATTTTTTTCGAGTCGTTAAATTTACCGAATTGATGGCCTGTTCCGATAAGAACAAAAAATTAACGTCTCGAATATTGCTTTTCAACTGTATATTCTCCGTTTTATCGTGTGGACGCTGTTGGCACATTAAACGACTCCTGATAATTCCCTCGGTAAAAAGTATATGTACTCGTGTTACGTATAATTCAACGATTATTTCTCAGACATGGTTGGATAAATTGATACGTGCATGTTGCAATATATATTGTAAGTGGAGGACTCCACTTACAATATATTCCGCTGACGATTCTCGATCGATCGGAGAAATCCGGTTAATTCTCTCGATAAATAACGTACCGGGCTCGGACAATTGCATCGGGGCGGCATAATTGCGGTTAGATGAGACAGGATAAATCGACGAATCGATGAGATTATAATCTTGTGTATAGTAATAAATGTATGTTTCAAATTATTCTGAGATGATGAATTGAATTTTTGTTTTTAATTAAAACATGTCATAACAGTTTTATGAGCGACAATAATATAATTCATTACAGACTCGTTCGCTCATTAAAAGTGAATTTTGTTAGGATTCATAAGAAAAAATTTCGTTAGTTCAAGTTTTGTCTATGAGGACCTAATACTGGACCAAAACCCAAGTTTAGTCACGAGTCTAAGCTCCAACGTAAGCGCAAGTTTAATCTCGACCTTGAGCTCTGACTTACAAAATCCTGATGTATAAACTAGAAAAACAGGACTTTGTAAGTTGAGCTTTTTCTCGTGCTTAAGTTAAAGCCCAAGCTCGTCCTTAAAGGGGGAAATAGGGTTAGACGGTTCAAAAAATCGATTTTTTTTTATTTCATAAATTGTTAGTAAAACTATTGAAAAATATGTTCCCAAAATTTTTAATGAAAATTCCGACTCGTTCTATTGTTATAAGCCATTAAAGTGAGTAGCTCTCCTTCAGGCCTCGAGCGCGCCACGTGTTTCAAACGCGTTTTTCTGAAAACGACTTTTTTTGAACTTGCGTACACGCTAGTTTGAAAAGTTTTCAATCAATCGTTTTGAAAATTGGCAGTTACTTTCTTCATAGTATTGCGCTCTATATGAACCTAAAATTGGAATATTATCATTATTTAAAATGATTTTTTTTTGCAAATAAAGTTGTAAAAAATGGCAAAAAATCATGCTTTTTTGTTTTAACCCCTATAAAAAAATCAATTTTCTATTTTTTTGGTAGCAATTAGGTTCATATAGAAGAGAGACATATAATAAAAGTAAATTCCAACCCCGTTTGATTTCAGATGAAAATTGCGGCTTCCAGAATGTACGCAAAATGCTGAGTCTTTTGTATTTTATAGTATATACTTAAGTTTTATAGTATACAGTATATAGTATATACCAATTTTATAGTATATACTTAAATATATGTATAAAATATTCTCAAAGTTTCAATAAATTATATTCATTTTTTATACTATAAAAAAAATCATGAAAATCATTGAGAAAACGCTGTCCTAACCCTATTTCCGCCCTCAAATTGATGCTCAAGATCATGCATAAACTCATGCTTAAGTTCATGCGTAAGTTCGTCTTAAGGGTGAACACCACTGTGACCCCCTGTTTTTTTTCACATTTTTCAAGAACTTTTTTTGTGGGAAAAAAAAGAGATATTCGAAAATTTTTTTTGGGTTTTGTTCCTTGTTTATTAATGTATCAAAAAACATTTTGTTCACACTTTTCACGCCGCATGGTGGCGCTGAGGAAGCTCTCGCGTCAGATGCTGTCATGTCCGCGGCACGCAGCAGAACTCTCTTCAACGTCGATCTGAAAAAAAAATACCGAGTGTTTTCGTTAATAATATGATATTTTGAAGAGAAGTACATAGAGATTTGAAAAAATATTGTTTTAAAAAAAATAGGCACGCCTTTGAAATTAACTTTAACTTCAAAGGCGTGCCTATTTTTTTTTAAACAATATTTTCCTAAATCCCTATGTATTTCTCTTCAAAATATCATATTATTAACGAAAACACTCGGTATTTTTTCCAGATCGACGTTGAAGAGAGTTCTGCTGCGTGCCGCGGAGATGACAGCACCTGACGCGAAAGCTTCCCCAGCGCCATCATGCGGCATGAAAAATGTGAAAAAAATGTTTTTTGATACATTAATAAACAAGGAACAAAACCCAAAAAAAATGTTCGAATATCTCTTTTTTTCCCACAAAAAAAAATTCTTGAAAAATGTGAAAAAAAAACAGGGGGTCACAGTGGTGTTCACCCTTAATCTTAGGTTTTGTTATAAAATTCGGGCGATATTGAGCCGCTGAGCGACGTTCTATAAATTGTAAATACTACTCGTAACGGATGCTAATAATTATTATCAAAATTATTTATATTATGAAATGTATTATACCTCTCATTTATCGATATATCTATTGTGAGGTTAAATGCATTCGCGATAGATGTACTTCTATAATTACGAATCTGTTTCGTCAAGTTGATTAAGAAAATCCGTGCCAACTATGCTTTTTACACGTCACATATACCCTGCCAATATATGAAATAATTCTTCAGAAAAAAATTACTGAAATCGGTGATATGTTATTTTTATAAAGATTCCACTCAATTCAATAGTCAATAACAATAAAGCCAATTGGCTGAATGACAAAGTTAATTGTGTTTAAGAGATTGATATTGGTTTTTGAAAAATTATATAAATTGATAAATTATTGTTTCCTATATGTAACGTTCCTGTGAACACTCCGATGGTAATTCCGACGAGGAATTACCATCGGTTAACAAAGAAAATACGAATAACAAGTGATTACTGTATATCTGTAGGATTGTGAACATTTTAAATGCCGGTTGCAACAACAATGCTTCACCGAAAGTGTCATCGTCGATGAGTGGTGACGCTTTCGCGTATAATACAAATAACATTGAAAACGCGACTGTGCGGGATTTCGCACGGTTCTTCCCCGCGAGCGCAATATGCATATATGTACGTGACGGTGCATCGCTCGCTGCCGCGGTTATCCCCGGGAATTTTCAACGTTTCTACCAGCATGTGCGTTCGCTCTCACGCTGTTCTCCTCGATTCGTATATAAGACTGGTCGCGAAACATTCACGACATTCAGTTCGCAGCTTTTCACTCGCAGTGTGTAGCAAAAGCAGATTCAAGGGTGAGTTAGATTTTGTCCATACTTTTTCACATCGTTTCAATATCATTCACGTATAATTTTCCGAATCTTTGGAAATTATTGAAAAATGAAAAGCTTCAAATTTTTTTACAGACTATTAAAAAACAAAATGAAGGTCTCCGCAATATTCGTACTTCTGGCAGCGATGCTCGTGGCGGTTTGTGCCTCGCCATTCAACGGTCGTCCGTCATTACCAAGACCAAGTCCTGGCAATCCCGGATTCCCCAATTTTCCGGGACATGCTGCATTTAATCCCAGACCATGGGGTCGTCATGTAAGTTTTACTAAATTTTTATCAATCCAGAAAGATGTGTATTAACCGATATTGAGAACAAAATTGACAGTAATGGTGGATTAAAAACAATCATGTTTTTCATTTATGTAGCGCCGTTCTCCCGGTGGTCGGGTCGTCGTTGATCAACCTGTCGACGGACGTGGTTCCGTTTCCGTAGATATGGACCATAAAATATATGAGGGAGAACACGGTAGCGTGAGGGTATACGGTGGTGGACACGTGGAAGACGGTGGTCAGCCTCAGGGTCGGGCCGGTGTTCGTGGTGAATTTCACTGGGATTAAAAATACCACGGTTCTGCCATAAGACACCAAAATTCATTGAAATCCTTCGTGTCCATCGAAATCTCAACTGTACAACACGAAGTCTTCCTATACCTGCCACATAATTTTAAATAATTATATATCACAATACTAATGCAATAAATCAATTTTGTTTTATAAATAAAAATAATTAATTAAAAATGAATCGATCCACTTATTTAAAAAACTAGCACATGGTCCAGTAAAAATGGTAAAAAAACGGTACTTCATGTCTACAACATGTTCCAGTGAATCAAGATCGTTGGAAAAAAAGTATTTTCAGCATCAAAAGTGGTCTTTACAACAGAAACATTAGGTTTTATGTTTATGTTTATGTTGCGGGTGTTTTCAAAACGTCGCGAGTAGACTTAAAATGCATTTTGGGTCATCCCGATATCTCAATTATTGTAGCCGTTCGAGCAGGTTAAAAATCGGGGGAAAAAATAGGAAGGGGTGGGTATTGGGAAATTCTATGCAAAAAAATTTTGAATTTTTAAATTTTATTTTAGGACGCTATATCGATGTATTTTGATTCGCTGATTACTAATTCAGTAGCTATTTCTTTGAGAAATTTGATTAGGGTATCGAAACATTGAAAAAAAAATAATAAGTTTTTTCATTTTTTGCCCACTTTATCAGAAACCTAAATATGTCGAAATTTCAAATGGTCATAACTTGGCTCCCGTTTCATCGATTTTGGGTTTTAACGGGTGTTCTCAAAACGTCGCGAGTAGACTTAGAGAATGCATTTTGGATCATCCCGATATCTCAATTAATATAGCCGTGAGAGAAGGTTGAAAATCGGCGAAAAAAAATAAGAAGGGGTGCGATATTTGTACTTAAAAAATTGCAGAAAATGTAATTTCTCCGCTTTTCAAAGCGATTTTTCAAATCTCACGAAATAAAATGGCTGCTGAGCGTCTGGAGTGAATAAAAAAAAAGAACGTTAACAAGATTTATGAAATAAAATTGACAAGACATTAAAATCATATTATATGATTCAATGATTCGTCATTGTGTGCCAGTGTTGACAAATCTTTAATTGGAATCTCACAAGGTCTGTGCTCGAATGAATTTAAAAAAATTGACACACTGATACTATCATTGTTGGGTGGCGTTTGCGGTTGCTTTGAGAAATTTGATTATCGTGTGATTATATATGTACATATGAGTATCGACGGTGCCGAAAAGAAAGTTAGTGACGCTGAATAGTGGGTTGAAGGACTGAAATACGTGATATCAACGACAGATATGAAAAGAAGCACACGGTACGTCAGTTCGAATGACGCGTCCAGCGCGTCGTTCGCCGGAAAGGTGGAAAGGTGGGCATTGACGAGGGGACTTTTCGTGATTTCTGGTTTATCGCATACACCGTTATCGATTGTGTGTGCTAACGTCAGTGATTCTGGTCCCAGTCCCCAAAATACTCACTTATAAACACACACACGCACACACACGCGTGCGGAGAGGGGTACGCATTGACATATTTTTTGGATTCAAGAGCTCTCGAATTCTCCGCAGAGCTCTGTTAACTCTCATACGAACCGAGAACCATCGAACGCTCAAAGTTCGTATATTGTTTTTAGGCGTTAATGTGGCCAGACGGCTGTCAGGAGGGAAATACACCGTTAAAAATGTGAAACTCGTTCTCTTCGCGTAAAATAGACACACACACACGCACACACATTCGCACACATCGATCTGAAGTCCGTCTCGCGGGCTCAACGCTGACGCGAACCGACTGGGCTTTCCTGTACGCGACCTCTAACGAGGATATATCGCGGCTGTCGGGTCGCTCGCTGAGGTTGTCCATCCCCGAGTAATTTTAATTCTAACCGGCGTCGCGTGAGCATACAGGCACACACACGAGAGCATGCGAGCATTTGACTCCGCAACTCTTTCCGTCGTTATCTCGTTGATGGAGATCCGCATCGTCATCATATCGTGCTGTATAAATGTGCTGATAAAATACTTTAAGGTAGTAGTCTGGTAACTTATGCCGATTTTCATGTCTTTTTTGGAGGGCGTTTTTTTGTAGGAAAATAAAAATGTATCGTTTTGGATATTTAGGATGTTTTTATTTACATATTAAAGATACAAAAAAAATTTTGTTTGAAAAAATTTAATAGTTTATCATTATTATTGATCGAAGTTGGCACCTCGAAAAAAAAGCGCGTGGGTGGCCCCGGTGATTTTGGCTCTCGATGTTATCTGAAATAAAAAATTCTTGATAATTCTTAATCTATAGACATGTCATTCTGGTCGGAACTACTGAAGTCAAATTTCATGGATAAATTACAAAATGGCGGACTTTGGAAAAAAGTTTTTTTTTCCAAAGTTGTTATTTATCTATGAAATTTAACTTCGGTAGTTCCGACCAAAATGACATGTCTCTAGATTAAGAATTATCAAGAATTGTTGATTTCAGATAACATCAAGAGGCAAAATCACCGGGGCCACCCACGCGCTTTTTTTTCGAGGTGCCAACTTCGATCAATAATAATAATAATAATAAACTATTAAATTTTTTCAAACAAATTTTTTTTTGTATCTTTAATATGTAAATAAAAACATCCTAAATATCCAAAACGATTCATTTTTATTTTCCTACAAAAAAACGCCCTCCAAAAAAGACATAAAAATCGGCTTAAGTTACCAGACTACTACCTTAATATAATATATTAAGGATACGGTTGATAGATAACGTACACCAATAACTAACGTCAAAATGGCGGAAAATCCCACCCGCCGGTTAAACGTGGTTAAACGAATGACGCTGAACGAGAATTCAATACTTGGATCATCAATCTTATGACAGTATGTCGTAAATGACGTTTTGACGTTACATTATTTTTGACGAAATTTCACGATAAAGTTTCGTAATGTTGCGGCCAAATTTTGAAAGGGATGCGAAGATTTATTGTGTACATTTGAAGGAACAATGGGAAGATATCTGTTTGGTGCGTAAACGCATCTTAAACCCAAACAAAAACACGAGTTTCGACTCCAACATAAGCACGAGATTAAGCATAAGGTTAAAGGCGTTATTGAAAACGAGTTCAAGCACCAGATTACTCAGAGAAAAAAAGCTTAGAGAACCAACGAATTTTGTTTGGCGCAGCGAAATTTTGATTAATAATAAATTAATGATTGAGGTACGAACGAGAAATGGAACAAATATGAAGTTTAATTAATTAATCAATTATGCGGTGGATCTGATGGGGCAGCATATAGTGAACCACATCGCCATGTACGCGAATGAAAATACGGGAGAAAAACAAGAGCCACGAAAACACATGATTTGGGGGCTGCAGGCCGGTGGATCGTTTCCAATTTTTCTACCTCTCGATGTATACTTTGGCGTTTTTCACGATCGAAACGCAGCAGAGAGATGATGGACCCATATACGTATATACAGGCTAGATGGGTTGGTGTACGAGAGTAGTAGAAGCCAGGAGGAACGGTACCGCCACACACATCGACCGGGGCTGGTTTTTTTTTTTTTTTTTTAATTTTCAGTCGATCGTGCAGTTTCTCATTCCGGACCTGTCAATAGCACATTGTCAGAAATGACGAGCACCTGCCTGCCTCAGGGTGAAAGCGCGCATGGAACGAGCAATTCGAACGATGCAACGCGAGGGCGGGACGGTCGGTTTAGCGGCAAGGGGGTTGAAGAGGTGCTTCGAGGATGCACGTGTATGATAAGCGACTACTGGCCAACAAATGGGCATAAATCTAAACGATTTAACGAGTAAAGTGACGTTGATTACGCCCTTTTGTTACCTGCAAGTCGTTATATATACATGTATATATATATATGTGTGTGTGTGTGTGTGTGTATGTGTGTGTGTGTGATGCGTTTGTAAGTATGTGTTTGAGGGTGAGAAACACACATTAAAAGCATCGACGGCGCTGAAAAATGACGTGAATATGGAGAGACAGCGTAGCTCACCTCTCTAACGCTCCGTACCGCAAAGATACGATCTCTCATAGACATATAATATAAATTGTACACATATATGCGAATCTCCCTTGCCTGGGCATATACGAATAACGTTTTATTCACGACTTATTCCATATTCGCAGACCGCACCCCTTTGCCTCTTTATCGTCCCTGTTTCTCTCTCTCGCTGTTGTCGAGATATTTTTTTTTTAACAACATCGGTGTTAACGAGAATCCTCGGCAAGAATAGACAGACGGTTTTTCCATTATGGACTTGATAACCCCTTCTATAGACTGGAAAAATCTATAGTGCGAATGGTAATTAATTTTCCGGGTAAACAACCGTTCATTGTATGTTCGATTATATTTTTGGCAACGCCGAACAGAAATGTGGGATCGATCTACTGACTTCGGAGTTTTATCCAATTGTCGTAATGTACTGGAAAATTTTATTTAATGTATTTAGAGCTACTGCAGCTGTTTTTAATACACTAGAAATGTTTAGTTGTTCTCACTAAAACTTCATAGTTGATTTAACTCAACTTTGAATTCACTGACAAACTATTCTATATTTCTCTTAGAATTATAGTCTAGTTTTACCGTGGCATTACATTTTTTTCCAATAACACATCTTTCTAGTAATGCGCGTTCAATTATATTACTTTGTTAAAACATTTATTCGAGATAGTGGATCAAATGAAAAGAATAGATAATTTGATTAGGTGATCAATTAAACCACAACTTTTCTCAACTCGTGTTTATCACTTCAAATAAAGTTGATGGACACCTTGCATTTGTAGTTACAGTCAACATGAAGATTGATTAAATGGACTGTCAATTTTTTATTCATAAAATCTGCGTTGTTCACTGAATGATTTTTACTACAAAATTTAGTGTTCCTTCAAGAATCATCAAGTGCACTAGAAATTATCTCACGGCCAATCAAATTTTTTCGGTTGGAAAGGATCCTTTGATGAAAATTAATTAAACCTTGGATAACAAGATATACTTATCTTAAAAAATGTTACACTTTTCATCATCACATTCCTTTATGTTATATTATTCCAATGTAATGTTTAAATCCGAGAATTTTTAACAAATATACTTTTGGGTTCACGGAACCTGATTTATCATTTACCAAATTAGAGAGTTTCAAAGTTTAATTTTTGGGAGATAAAAGTCTATTTGTACGTGCCAATATCTTACGATGAAATCATGAGATTATTGGGAAAAAATTATTCGTGCAAGCGGTATGATAAAACACACAAAAAAACATGTTTTTTTAACGATTACGATCGGAAATACCGTTTTCGAGATACAGTGTTTTGAAGTTGAACATTTGCAAGTGGAATTGCAAAAAAAAAAACAGGCAATTTCATTGTTCGTATCGTGCTTTTACATTCGAAAACAGAATGCATCGTGTAATCCTCGTGGAAATGCCTCAAATCCACATAATCGAGCCGTATTACATGAGTTTGTGCCTCGGACCATTTTGTCCAAGCTTCCCCAATGTAAATGTAGCACAGCGGGTAGTACGTTATATATCACCTAATACACACGTCGTGTGACAGTGACACGAGGCAAGTGATGAGGAGACAAGGGTGGCCCAGCAGCGCGCAAACGGTAGTTGCACGACCCGATTGTCACGGAGTGACGGATATTGATGACGGAGGATAAGACCTTGTGGAAATCCCATGAGGTCACCGCGTATGCGGCTCGCGCGAGAGACATCCCTTTGCCTGGGTAAAGTTCATGGATCAGAGAGGGAGAGAGAGAGAGAGAACCCTCTCGTGAATCCAACTCCTCTGTCGTTCGTAAAATTGTAATCGACGTGACACATTATAGGCTTTACCAACGTACGAACGAGATCAAATAAAGACACTTGTATAAGGGAAACGTTGATTCGACTCTCCGCGCGATTTCCCTATATCTCCTCATTTGACCGGAATAAATTCGTTCGCGAGTTTGACCCGAAGTTCTTTATTATTTCAGAGTTCGAACCCAAACTAATATAGCACACATTAACAATTTTAATTACTTTTCGATCGTTCGAACGTCATTTCGCCGAATTTATAGTGGGAAACTTTTATAAATCCTGAATCAATTATGTTTAGTCAAATTTTAATTACGATAATGGCACTTGTGTAGTCAGAAATAGCCGCAGTGAATTTTGTTATTAAATTTAGATATTTCTGATGTCAATGCTGTTCTAAGTTATTAGAAGATCGTGATTCTCGAGTGATAGAAACGCGTTTATATATAGCAGTTCTCTTGTCAATTATCTCGGGCATAACATATTACAAAATCGAGACAGCCAATGTCCGGGCTATGAAAATCGATAAATCATTTATCGAGTAATTTTCGACTAAGATACAGTCGATAATTTCGTCCTCTTTATATCCCGCGGAACGATGGCAACATCGACAAAATTTCATTGGCGGTTCTTTTCCTTTCTCCTCACGAGCGAAACGGCGAGGGATGTTTTATTATTGAAACTTAATCGATCACGGCTGGTCTCGCGGTATCAAATAACATCATATAAAATTATGTCGTCTTCTCTGTTTCACTAGCGAATTTAGAATCTGCCAATAATATCTCTCGTGTCGGGGACACAACGCTGTGTAATCAACACACTGTCTAGTCTTGCTTGACGTCAGTTTTCTCTCATTTACCGCACAATCTCGCAAAAATATATCTCTTATCGTCTCTACTTTTGGAATATTAAGCGTGGCAATATTTCACCGATATAAAACGAGCGGGTAAGTTCGTTTTTCCGAGATTAACACGACGACGAGACATCGCAACAACTATCTACTAATTATTAAACTAATTATAAACTCCAACGTTCGGCACATTTAGCTAGGGGAAATATTTTATTGACCAATATTCATGAGACTATATATGGAGGAATTATGAGAATTGTCTCGCCGGTGTTTCTGCGTCCGATTTAAAGACGTCGCGAAATTAAACTACCCCTCCCGAAACAAAAGTAAACACAGTTGAGTCTCAAAGTTTTTCAATTGAAACACATATCTGCCGCGATTCGAATGGAAAATTATTAATGATTTGACGTTCGAATGAAAAATCATTAAATAATCATTTTACGACCAAATAATCATGAATATTTTTCGTACAAATGTTGTAAAAGTGAAAATTCAAACTGGCCCATTGCTCCCTGAAAAATGTCTGTATTCATCTATTTGGGAATATGAGAAAAGTACGTGAAAGTAATTGACAAAATTTGTTTGCACTCCGGTATAACAGTTCGGGGTTGGTTCAAGTTTAAACGACACATTTGAAAATTTAATACGATATCATTGTCATCGATGATATATTAATAATCGAAATGTCAATTTTTCTCCTAACAAAGTTTATCGTAAATAATTAAAAACAATAATCCAATTCGGACAAATATTCAACTTTTCTTTTAGCACAATAATATAAAATTATTCCATTAAAAAGTTCCGTATCAATATTTATTTTTCATCCGTAGAGTGTCCGTCTCCGCGCGTATAAGCCGATGATTTATGTAGCGCAAAAATAATCCCGTCCAAAACTTTTCCGATCACATTGAAAAAAAAAGAAAAGGAGAGAAAAAAAATGAAAAATTGAATCGAGTATAAGAAGGTGATGGCGCGCGGTCTTTCCCCTGGAAATCCCGGAGAATTCCCGTTTCGTGGGTCCAGACAAATGGATGGACCAACGCACACTCGAGCGTAATAATTGTCAGTGACGAATGAAAGGACGTGGGGCATCAGCGTGAGCTTGCCGAATCTCTTGTTGATCCTCCTCGCATATATAGCATGTATATAAACGCTCTCGCCAAACGCTGGTTTACGATATTTATGAGTTTTTGGACGTTGAGAAGCGATGCCCATAAAGGAGAAACGATATTTGCACCCGAAACGAGCCAAGAAACTTTGCACAAAAGATTCTTACACCCAAAAGAATGTGTATATAGGTAATATTGGATAGTGGAGAGAAAGAGAGAGAGAGAAAATGTGAAAAGCAACGAAACTTTGAGGATACATTTGTGTATCTATAACTATAACGTATACCATTAATGGAACACGCCATGGTCGACAGAGAGGATTTGGGGACATCCCGCGCACGAACCGCATGACATTTATACCCTAAGCCCACGTACATTTGTCACCCGTCTCACCAAAGCTCCCGGATTGCATTCAATTCTCATTTTTAAGCTCCCCGAAAAACCTGGGGAATCCTCGATTGCTTGTATCGTGTTTTTTTTTCCTCTTCATTCCCTTATTTAACCGTTCTCTCCTCACGATCGCGCCTGAATATACAATACATATATACATGCGACGAGAAACGTTCGCAAATAGCATTGAGGAGTTTCTCCTGATTTTTCGAGATCAACGAGCCACGATAAATCGAACACAAGGGAAAAAAATCGGTTTCAACCATTAAATCACCATTGTCCACCGATAGACACTTATTGGCATGTGTACGCGTATATATACTCTTTGGGTGATCGTTGTAGCGTTAAAAAACTGATGAATATATCCACTTTTATGGATTAAATTTATGACAATCCGTGTCCAGCTGTTTTGCTGCGAAACCTCGTCTCACTTTGAAATGGGTACTCGGTTGCTATATTACCCTCAATTTTATCCATCATCCGTTTCATCTTATTTAACGACTTTAGCTCACGCTCACGTGCTAATTCTCTTTCGGCCATAATTCACATTTTTAGCTAGATATACTCAGAGACAAGAACGAAAATTATTCATGGAGTAAAAATTAGTCACAATACGTGATGAAGACAGTTTGCAAATGGCAACTTGAGTTATTCAATACTAAAGCTTGCACGAACGAATTTGAGATTATTTTGTTCTTCTTTCTCATTCTAAATTAATGAACGGCACATCATAAATGTTTTTTTTTTTTTTTTTTTTAAGAAGAAAAGAAAATCATCAATATCGGTTGGAATAATAAGTTTAACGTGTGATTGAAAACGACAGAAGATTGTTATTTTTTATTACAAGTAAATCAATTTTCATCCCTCGATCGGATTAAAACTTTATTCGCCCCGGGTGAAAAATGATGACGTCACATCAAGTCGTTACAGCAGATCTCATGTTGCGGCCCACCCACCAATAAATCGATGTCCCGCAAAAATGACTTGTATCCATTCGAAGAATATAATGGAGTGCGTAGGAGAGAGCGAACGGTGTACAAAGCGAGAACGTGCGGGCAACACACAAAGGCCTCTCTGTTTGCCTGTGTGTGTGTGTGTGTGCGCGCTGATGGTGTACACAATGTATGTATATATAGACGCGGAGAATGGTCGACCGGGACGATGAGAGATGAAAACGCGCAGCTGCCCCGACTTGCTATATTCCCCAGAGTCATTTATTCTCCATGAGTCTCCTAACAATTAGGTATAAATTACACTTCTGACGGATCGACTTATCATCGTGCCTATTATTCATCCTTTCACGTCCGGCTTTCATTCTTCGTTTCAATGACTGTGACTGTGTCATGGAATTCACCACAGCCGCCTCGTACTCTTTTACCAAAAACTCGAGGTCGCTGGTTTTTGTACGCTGAACTTTCTACAATAATGTTGTAAGATGTATCGTAGCTAACCACCCTCTTGGTGTCGCCTTAAAATTTCAAAATCTCTTTGCACGCACGTTCGGCAGCGATCCCCCCCTTGTTTGTTGCAAATTTCGTTGAAAATACTCGAGGGTGGGAGATTTTACGTGTCCATCATCGCTCTAATTTTTGTAAGTTTTCATCTAGCCAGTCAATTTTTTTCAGGCAAATGGGTTAGGAGACATGGACGTTTGGTATTTTATTTAGCGAGAGTCGCCTTAGGGGTTAAGGTTTTATAAAATATTGAACTTTTCGAAAAATGTTTGTGATTAATATAACTTTGAGAAATGTTTAGATCTTGGATTAATTTTTCTTTTATGAATAGATCTATACAGAAAGCTTCAACTTTCGGACACTCGATGCCGAATTACCTCAATGAGAAAAAAAAACACACACGCACACGAGCAACAAAGTTACGACCACGAAATTTAGGTTTATGATTTGTTTTCTTCTTCCTGAAAAATCAATGAAAATGATTGATCAATGTGGAAATTTCAGCCGACCGATAAAGTTGAATCAATCATTCGACTCTCTCAGCGAAAACTTTTCTTCCCCAAACTTGAACGAATATCCACGAAATCTGTGATCTGTCATCGATAAATCGATAGTCGTTCCATCAGGCGTGTGCGTCTCATCGGACGAGAGCGAAACTTTCGTTATTCGTTCGTTGAATCCCAAACGAAGAACCGTATATATATATATATAATAACCACGGAGAGCGTGATATCCGGTCAATATTCGAGGTAGATGGTGATGTAGAAGCGTGACTAATGGCACCTAAATTGGACGGTCAGGAGTGACGTGTACTCAAGCAGATTTCATACACGGCAGTATGAGCCACGAGAAGGGTGACGCTGGGTGTGATTATATAACAGCCAGGGAACATACCCTGTATATATAGATTAATAGGAAACTATAGGGGAGGTTTTGGAACACGATACTGCGGAGAACATAACGTAGCTTGGCCGCAATATGGCGACTCATTTCGTGATTGAGCGTCGAGTGATAAATCAAGGAATGTCCATAGGATATATCCACTACCTCCTTCTCCACTCTTGATATCTAACTTGGTGGATTATCGTGTTCATACGAGAGAGCAAATCGGGTGGTAAAGGGCGTAGTCCGTTAGCGTAGGGGCAGCTCAGGATAATACGAGTCGGTCAAGACCGGGGGTAACCCTCGTTACAAAAAAAAAAAAAAAATGGGAATGCTATTTTCCCCGCAATTTTCATCTGAAATCAAACGAGGTTGGAATTTACTTTTATTATATGTCTCTCTTCTATATGAACCTAAATGCTATAATAAAAAATAGAAAATTGAATTTTTTACAGAGGTCAAAACAAAAAAGCATGATTTTTTGCCACTTTTTACAACTTTATTTGCAAAAAAAAATATTTAAAATAATGATAATATTCCGATTTTAGGTTCATATAGAGCGCAATACTATGAAGAAAGTAACTGCCAATTTTCAAAAGGATTGGTGGAAAACTTTTCAAACTAGCGTGTACGCAAGTCGCTAATATTTTATAGTATATACTTAAATATATGTATAAAAAATTTATAGCATATACTTAAATATATGTATAAAATATTCTCAAAGTTTCAATAAATTATATTCATTTTTTATACTATAAAAAAATTCATGAAAATTATTGAGAAAACGCTGTCCTAACCCTATTTCCCCCCTTAACAGCTTATAACAATAGAACGAGTCGGAATTTTCATTTAAAATGTTGGGAACATATTTTTCAATAGTTTTACTAACAATTTATGGAATAAAAAAAAAATCGATTTTTTGAACCGTCCAACCCTATTTCCCCCCTTAAAATAGCTTTTCGTCTAAAGAACGCTACATTTTGAGGATCGTTGATGCACAATGTTTATCCGTGAAAAATAAATAAATAATAAGCTCAATTGCAGGAACTCCAAATCCAATAGATTGATAAAGTGTACTTGGAAACTTTGATGACTGAGAAAAATTTGTTTATGATTGAAATGTACGAATTATCGTTTGGGTGACTATAATTTACCTTTTTTTTTCCCTATTACTGTTCCACATATATACCTAGATAGACGAGGGGAATTGGACGGCACGAGTATAAGCAAGGGTAGAGAAAGATCACGGCCAGGATCCTATATTTTCTTAATGTACGTTCGTAATACCCCAGTGCTCTTTTCGCCGAAGGAGCATACACGATAGGAGAGAAAGAGAGAATATTTTGTTTGCCCGGTGCGTTACGAAGGAGAGCACGGAACATCAGTCTCTGTCAGAGAGATAACCTTCTCTATCTCTCTCATTTTGGTGGCGGCTGCACCTCACGAAGATGGATGTCGATGAAAATAACGCCGCGCCCGGTTTGCCTTGGCCTTCTCTTCTCTCGTCGAGTCGGGACATTGCTTGCTGTTGCTGATGTTTCTCAGGCCATTATGACTGTTATGGCCCCTTGAAAGACCTCCGCGCTCCCTCATCTTCGTCTCGCACAACAGACATGACGGAAGTCGTTCTTTCTCGATTTGACTCTCCCTGTCTTTATCTCACTCTGTCTCTCTCTTTGTCTCTCGAGCTTTTCGATGAATTCCTTAAGCGTGTTACCGCTTCGCTGTACACACCTTGTCAAAGTATCAATGGGGCGTGAATAACCTCATCAACAATTCGCTCCGTTTATAGCGAGACTGAAAATCATTAGAATGAGAATCACTCTGTGACAATATAATTTACGATGATTGTTGTTGAAAAATTACCAAGAAAGAAAAACGTTTTTCCCGAATTACGAATAACGGATTACCCGGATTTCCCGGATTACGGTCATTTCTGCATCAATAATCATATAGTTAGTTTTACATGGTTCTTCGTTCAGAGCGTGCTTATCTCTGATTGACTCTGAGAAATCCCAAGAGTGAACGGGGATGGTGCCGTCTATTAGTGGAGGGATAAAAAAGAATCGTGAAAATTCAATTGTCTCTAAATGAAATTAAAAGCTGAGAGAGAGAAAGTACGAGAGATATGCAAATTTTTCTGTTTGTTCGGTCTTACATTTCAAGCGAGAAGCATCGCTGGGAATATACGAAAGCAGGAAGATATCAGAGAGCTCCGTCGAGGAGGAGACCACAAGCTTTTAACGTCGTTGCAGTGCTCGAATGAAATAATAAATAAAAAAACTTTCGAGGCACGTGACGGCGCACCATTACCAGGGATCAGCGTCAGAGCACTCTTCTTCTCTTCTCACTTCTCTCTATTTTTTTAGTCGCCACCCCCCCCCCCCGTCCCTCTTTTTAAATACGTCAACGACGTTTTTGTCGTTGTTTCCTTCAACCAACGACATCCGAGTTCTACTTTTGTCGTCGGCACTGATAAATATAGATCGGACGTGATTGCAGCTGTAAAATAATGCAAAATACAGTCATATATTGGTAAAACATTGCTCTATCGTACGAAGCTTCGTAATTTGGCATAAAAATAGCAGTCAGCCGATGAAATTATCGACGAAAGTACCGGTGGATTTATTTAAAGTTGATAACCTTACATTAATTGAAATCGATTAGTATTTAATGCTATTTGCAAATTGGCTCAATCGCTTGAAATTACAATTTATTTCAAGCGAATAAATTTCGTTCGATCCAGAAATACAATGTAATTAAATCATTTTTATTTAAATCCATTTTGCTCGGTACATGGTGCCAAAATTAATCACATAATTTCTACCTATATTATAATTTCTATCTCATTAAATTTGTAATGGAGCATTCTCTTCTTTTCTTCTAATTGATTTTCAGAGTTTCGAGCACGTTGTAACCCAGCCAAAGTGTGTTTCTTGGCTCCACAGTGTGAGATCTCCCAACCGGAGACGACGGAAACGAAAAAAAAACGACCTCAACGACGTGTCGTCATTATTTATGTGGTAACGTTTATTCGTCGACGGACGGACTCAACTCTTTCTCTTTCCGATCGTTGTACCGATCACCACGCATCGCTGAATAAAGGAGGACTTGACGTTTGTATAATCTGCCAGGATTGACAAATTTTCAACTTTTACCAGGTGCGTAATCGTTTTCTTTTTTTATTTATTTTTTTTCAACGGTTCCCCGTCACTCGATTACATGCATATTTAATTTTCTTTTTCTCGTCGCTCTCGCGTATAATCCGAGATCGCAGCTGTACGTCTCTTCGTAACAACCTGATCGGAGAAAATCAGTGTAGCTCGTTTTGCGAGCGAGACAGTATTTTAATGATATCATTAAATCATTACATGTTGTCTTTTATATATATATAAAAAAAAGACAGCCACCAGTGGTTTGTCCCGCTTTTGCAATACCGTAAAAATGTAATCTTGATCCTGTAGATCAGATACGAATTAATAAATATCGTGTGCTACAGAGCCTGGTTATTTAACGGAGCCTCGTAAATTTTACAACGAAAAACCTTTCGCAAAACACGCGACGTTCTCGTACACGTATATACGTACGAGCAAATAAAAATTCGACGCCCCGTTAATGATACATCCGGTTTCGTTGTATCGCGGACAGTATCCAAGAGACACCGAGTTTGAAGGAGGGGAATGATCGGACGGTATTCGTAGAGCCCTCAGGATCTCGTCGAAGATCATCAATTATTAGTGTTGTGGAGCGCCGAGAGCGGATTATTAGGTGCTATTGCCATGTGAATTCCTCTCTCTCTCTCCCTCTCTCTCACTCGCTCTCGCTAAGCTTTCGTGTAAAATCCGATTTGAAGCTCGCGCCCCCGAGCTCATGTACGCGTTCACGTGTGGATTTCTCGTTTCCGTAGAACATATCGTGCATGTACTTTACGCTCTCGTGTGTATGACACGGTAGCGTAAATACACTATTAACGACGGTTGATTAAACACAATACGAGAGGGCTGAGCTCCCAAGGGAATATCCATTCTCTCTCCCGCACTAGAGATACGTTGAATACCTTGATTGTTGCAAAGTGTTTTGTATTCGTGAGGTACTTCTGCCGTAATGTTCCAACCGTAAACTTTACAATGGCCAGTCGTGGTAATTAATCATTGAAGTCATTGTAGCGGTTAGATTTGTTGTAATTGTCGTAATTATTATACCGATTGAGTAACGATTAGCTGGTTATCGTAGCTCGGACTAAATTTTCTCGATCTATTGGAGCTTTCGAATTTAAATTATATGTGTCATTCGATCGATGACTTTGGTCTAGCGTTCTTGCATCCGTCCGTTGTATTGTTCACTTTTGTAGAAAGCTAACAATATCGAAATTTCAATTGGCCATAATTTTCCCACCGCTCTGTTGATTAAGGGCCAATTGGAGTATTTTAAGAACGTCGTGAGTAGATTAATGCCGTTCGATGGATGTAGGAAATGCCCGAATTATGTACTCGCAGGGGAAAATTGGCAAAAATCGATGCGTCAACATTAAAAGCCGGTAAAAATATTTAAAAAAACATCGTAGTTCGATGAATCGAGCGATATTTTAATCGTATTTTTTCTTACTTTCCCGTAAAATCTTTAGATAGGATACCTCTGGAATGGCTGTCGTCATACGATACATTTTACTTGCACGACTTCATGTTTTTCTTTTCGACGCTTCAAAAAATTATATTTTTGCTAACAACGTCGTCCCACATTGTCAAATAATATTCATTTTTCCGTTAAATCGCGAGTTGAATTGAAAGAAAAAGCTTCAGTAACGCCATCACTCTGATGTGCCACTGAGGTTAAATATCCGACAATAGGAACATTTGCCAAGTACGGCAATTTTCATATACAGTGGGTCAAAAAAGTATTCATACACCTTGTTTTTCTGCGATAACTTTATAGACATAAGCGATACGCAAAGAAAGCCAATTTTATTTAATAGTACATCAGGTACAGAGATAAACTCCAAATGGAGAATTTTTTCCCAGGAATAATAGAAGAATTATGCAAAAAAAACGAACATTTTCGGGCCAAAAAAGTGTTCGTACACTTACCATTGAGCTGCTAAACCTCGATATTCACTCACGGACGGTCTGACCTCTGCGTACAATGTAAACAAGTCTTCGTTTACACAATGGTTTTGACCTATTCCATGCGATAGTCGATCTTCAAGCTCTGAACAGACATGATGGCAAAGAAAAGCGAAATATCAATATCCACGCGAGATAGAGTGATTTTTCTTCGGATACGCGGTGAAAGTTATCGAAAAATTTGTAAATAACTAAATGTAAGTTTCGCAACAGTGCAATATATAATAAAAAAAATACGAAAGAACAAACAGCACAGAAAATAAGCCACGAACCGGTCGACCGAGAATACTAACGGTACGAGAGCGTCGGAGTATCGTTACAGAGGCTACAAAAAAACCGTTCACAAGTGCTCGCAGTTTAGCGAATGATGTCGCGTCAACATCGGGGAAGAGCGTGTGTCCCTAGACTATTCGAAACCTTTTGCATTCTGCCCAAATATACGGCAGAACTGCCCGCAAAAAACCATTAATTAATAATATAAATCGAGAAAAACGTTTAGGTTTTGCAAAAACCTACGTAAAAAAATCTATAGACTTTTGGAAACGTGTCGTATTCTCGGATGAATCGAAGTATAACATCTTCGGGTCCGATGGAAAAAAATTCGTCTGGCGGAAACCAAATACCGAGCTCCAGCAGAAAAATTTAATACCGACTGTAAAGCACGGCGGAGGAAGCGTCATGGTTTGGGGTTGTATGGGATATTATGGCGTTGGTAATATGGCTTTTATAGATGGTACAATGAATGACCAGAAGTATATCGACGTGTTGCGCAGCAATTTGAAAGCAAGTGTAGATAAAATGGGCCTGGATGGAAATTTGTACTTCCAACAAGATAACGACCCGAAACATACTGCCATGAAAACGAGGAAATGGTTACTCTATAATGTCCGCAAACAATTGATTACACCATCACAATCTCCGGACATCAATCCTATTGAAAATTTATGGCACTCGGTGGATGTAGAAATTAGAAAAAGAAAATTAACAAACAAATCCGATCTCCAAAGAGTGCTTTTAGAAGAATGGACGAAAATAGCAAAAGAAACAACGCAAAAGCTAGTAGAATCCATGCCTAAGAGACTCGAGACGATAATTGAAGCAAAAGGGATGCACACCAAATATTAGTTATAATTAACAACTATGATCATGTAGGTTTTCACTATAATCGTAAGTGTATGAATACTTTTTTTGCCCGAAAATGTTCGTTTTTTTGGCATAATTCTTCTATTATTCCTGGGAACAAATTCTTCATTTGCAGTTTATCTCTGCACCTGATGTACTATTAAATAAAATTGGCTTTCTTTGCGTATCGCTTATGTCTATAAAGTTATCGCAAAAAAAAGGTGTATGAATACTTTTTCAACCCACTGTCGCTTGATTACTTCCATATGCATACGCGTCGTTAGTTGTGTTAACGAGATATAAACCGCTCGTAAGAAAGGAATGGTCATTGTCGATGCACGATTCCATGTTACGATGCCCATGAATCCGGCGTGTCTCTAACTGCAGAAAAGAGCTTTCGTATATAGTCACGACAGCATCCTAGTTAAAAACGTGTTGCATTTTCCTGTTGGCCATTACGCGCGTAGAGAAACGCGTCAGGAATGGGATCAACACGCAAAATTCGAATCCGCTGTTAGCGATACACGTGCGGGTACGCGTATTTACTCTCTAGCTCTTGGTCTTATTCTCGTTTCTCGCGTGATCATCCACTTTCCTCGCGTATCGCGTCAATTCAAGTTCTCTCGGTCTCTCTCTGTCGTTATCTCTCTGTATAGTCCGCGTTTCATCGTGGAATTGCAGACGGGAACGCGCTGCCGACGCGCCGAGACGTGATCAAAGAGAAAAACTGTCGGCCGCGCCGCATGCGTTCCGTCACCTGTCAGCAAATGTCGAAGCGCTAGATAGCTCCCAGACCACATTTTACAATCGGTGATGGTACAAAAGCACACGAGCGTACGTTAGTTTGTGAGTTTGCATGTGGATCAGAACGAGTCAGAGACGCTTCATCGTCGTCGTTAGAAGCTTCAACTTGCAACTCTAATCTCTCGTCGGTTCCGACGCGTCGAGGAATTTGCGCGAGTGTGTCTCATCCCGCGTGCCAGTCAACGGGAGCAGCCGTGCTCCACAATCGTTCGCACCAAATGCATTCAGATTTTTAAGCTCGTACGATCGTCGTCGTTGTCGTCGACACGGTTTATTTTCAGATGACCCTTTCATCGTCAATTCCCCTCGTCTAGCTATCGTGTCGCGGTATATACGTGGAAAATAGTCGCCAATTGTACGTGTAAATGGGTTATGCTCATTCGGCACGTCTGTCGTCGTTTCTTAGACTGCAGGATGATTCACGATGATGGAATCAGTCGGGTAGCATCGTAGACACGGGGGTAAACTTTCTCAGGGTGGTAGGATGTTTTTTGTGCTCTTGGGGATCTGATGACCTAAGTTTTACTGTCTGATGACTAAACAATAGTTTATTTTGGTTATCTTGAAATCAATTTAATCGATACCATTCAATTATCAGACACGCATAGTCTCAAAAAAGTTCTCCTTTTATAAAATAGAATCCAATTCATCAGAAGGCTTACTCTCTGATGAATTCCGGAATTGACGATCCCGAGAAAAATGAGTCAACGATAAAAAGATTTCTTTTTCGGCAAATGGATTTGTTTCAAGTGGAATAGTCTTTCAGTGTGAACAGATGTTTTGGCAGTGTGTTGGATGATTCAAAGAAAATTTCTTTAGATTTGATACATCCCCCTTTTGTCGGTGCACATTATCATTTAATTGCTTCATCAGAAATGCTTATTCGTGTTTATACGACATTCCCTGAGGACTCTGTGCTCTTGATGTCTACGACCATAAACCTCCGTGCGCTATTCAAAACATGCGAGATATTAACGACTCGTGACTTAAAGCTCGTCCCACGAATAGACCAAAAGATCGTCGAGTTGTAAAAGGCAAAACACATTTACTCCTAATCCACGAAAGTCACATTCTCAGCAAACACCGAGAGCTTTTAGACGACTTACATCTAAATTCTAAACGCCATCTTCAAATGGCTTCTTCTCGCTCGCGCTGCAAGCTTCCCCTTTCCCTTAAGACGAAGGGCTCTTCTTTCAAGCATCTCTTCCGCTGCGTATTATAATTTACGAGGCGCCATTCCTCGCGATCCGGGAGGTCACGGGCCTCGGTTTCTGGTATCATAGTAGAATACAAACGCTACTCGTCGACACGAATTTTGTAAGCGCGGCTTGTGTCGCTCGTAAAGAAGCCAGAGCAACAGCCGTACTATAACACTGGGAGTTAACGCTCACTGTGAATCCTATATTTTCCTACGAGTATAGCTATATTCGTATATAATATAAACGATCAGTGCGTCTGCTACTGTCGCGGAAAATGGCTTTGTGTCACTGAAAGTGGCTTCGCTCGCGAAATATCTCCACGGCATCAAGAGTTGATTTTGTCAGAGAGACTCTGACCGCAAATACACACCCCAGCGACCATTTACGATCCATTTTATAATCATCTAACGCTTCATAAAGTGCTGGAGACTATATATATTCAAAGTGTAGAACTACGACTCCTGCCAGTGCATCAACGAACTACTGGCATAAGGAAAAGATTTTTTAACGATCAACCACTAGGCACTCGTAAAGATAACCGGTAGACTCCTTTGTTTTTTTTCTAGACGACAACAGCACACGTAAAAGTAATACTTTTTTATGCAAACCTACACTATAAAAGTACCACCAAACGACTGTAAAAGTTCTCATATGAAAATATGAGAACTTGAATAATTGAAATGAATAATTACAGTTAAATTTTCATATATTTCTTCCTGATAATTTTGTTCGATATCCAGGACACATGAATTCTTAAGAATATAATTGCATTAATGTCGGTTATCCAGTAAGAATTTGTAAAATAATTGTCCATGTTATTTCTGAATTTATTGATCAATCGGCCAATTGTCGTTGAATAAAATTTGTCGTTGCATAAGATTGTATTTAAATTTTGTACAATTTTGTTGCGGTCGGGTGAATTTCAATTGCTGCAAGTTCAAATGAATGTAAAGTAAAAATTAACTCGATTACGATCGAATAAATATGATTCGGTGTCACCAAAGGATTTTACAAAATTTTGAGGATTTCACAATGTTTTGTAAATACTAGTGAAAGTACGATAACCGATAGTCCAAGAATGGATGACATGTGTTGCAACAACACGGAAAAGCTGATCAAGTTTTTCATCAAAGGCTCATCTGCCACGGCGATGCCAACGTTACACCGCCACGTATATACATCCGGGGGACACTGATCTTCCGAACGCAATTCGATCGTGTGCTCTCCGAGCGATTCGTTCGGTGGCATCCTCCTCGTTCGGAAATTGTTCCCGTGGGATCACCGAGGCTCGTAAAGGTAAATCCCGGCTGAGCCGTTAAGACCGTGGTATATAGTGAAACGGTCGTCTCAACGTCGTCGTCGTTGTCGTCGTCGTCGTCGTCGTCGTTCTCGAATATCGAGGGAGCTTGGTTTTAAATGGGACGAAGTATTTCGGCAATATTGCTCGGGCTGTATAGGGGCTCTCGTGTAACGATGTAAAAGGACCGTGGTCGGAAACGATCCGAAGGGAACACACAATAATACTTTTACGAATATCGCGAATCATTGAGTGTACGAAATGCAATTGACTGCTTGGACAGCTGACATACAATGTAGGTATAACAAATGATGTCAAAACGTTGTCGTAAAAAATATAAAAGGACTTATCCGGAGAACGAAAATAGGAACGAGCATGACAGCGACAAAAGATAGCAATTTGTTGAACCTTTTCAAGTAAAAACTCAAAATCAAACAATACTTTCTCTCTCTAGATGCATCCACACTGGTGAAATCAGTACTAAATTTTTAACATTGCTTATACAAAGTCTAAATAAATTGACTATGGTGAATTGGGATTTAGACAAATGTTTTTCGAATTTTCGAAAAAGCTAAATATTCGTTCAGTTTATTCAAAAAAATATCCGTATTTTTTTCTCGATTTTGATGTTGCACGACTCATTCTGTTTCTTGAAAGATTCTCTACGAACTCACCATTCGGATATATCATAGTCTTCTCCGTTGAAAAACTACAGCCGTTTGTTTATGAACGTAATATCGTCGATGCATAAACAAAATGCTGTCAAATTTCGACGGAGCATGCTGTGTAATATTTGGATGGTGAGTTCGTGCAGCTTCTTTCAGGTAGTAGTCTGGTAACTTAAGCCGATTTTCATGTCTTTTTTGGAGGGCGTTTTTTTGTATGAAAATAAAAATGAATCGTTTTGGATATTCAAGATGTTTTTATTTACATATTAAAGATACAAAAAAAATTTTGTTTGAAAAAATCTAATAGTTTATTATTATTATTATTATTATTAATCGAAATTGGCACCTCGAAAAAAAAGCGCGTGGGTGGCCCCGGTGATTTTGGCTCTAGATGTTATCTGAAATAAAAAATTCTTGATAATTCTTAATCTATAGACATGTCATTCTGGTCGGAACTACTGAAGTTAAATTTCATGGATAAATAACAAAATGGCGGACTTTGGAAAAAAGTTTTTTTTTCCAAAGTTGTTATTTATCCATGAAATTTAACTTCAGTAGTTCCGACCAGAATGACATGTCTATAGATTAAGAATTATCAAGAATTTTTGATTTCAGATAACATCAAGAGCCAAAATCACCGGGGCCACCCACGCGCTTTTTTTTCGAGGTGCCAACTTCGATCAATAATAATAATAATAATAAACTATTAAATTTGTTCAAAAAATTTTTTTTTTGTATCTTTAATATGTAAATAAAAACATCCTAAATATCCAAAACGATTCATTTTTATTTTCCTACAAAAAAACGCCCTCCAAAAAAGACATGAAAATCGGCTTAAGTTACCAGACTACTACCTTCAATGAAGAGAATGACATCAAAATCGATGACAAAATACGGATTTTTCTTTGAAAAAAGTGAAAGGATACTTACCTTTTTGAAAATTGGCACGAACCTATTAATATTTTTGGAAATACATTGCTTATCAATGTTTTTCGTGATTAAGAGCATATGCTGTATTAAAAATCACAAGGTTAATTTATGCACGAGACTTTGTACAAACGATATTAAAAATTTAGCACCTATTTGAGTACTGTGGAAGATCCGCTCCTTAAAGCACGTTCGTAAGGAAAAAAATAATTGTTCCCTCATCATTTTCCGAACCGACATTTCCACTTCAACATTGATTCTTCATTATCACATTGATGTTCGACAGTCATTTTCGATTATTTCAATCTCATCATACCGACCACTACGTACAGTATTTCAGGAAACTGTTAATAAGGTTGTTCCCCGTTCGAATTAAAAGTTTTTGACGTCTCAGCAATTAGGATGGAAAATTAGCCTTTTAAATCTGATATCTGCCATTGCTTGTCCACACCACGTAAACAGTAAAGCATATCCCCGTACCGTAGACACGTATATCTAAATGTCATACGGTAGAACATGGAGAGTCAGAAATGTTGAACAGGCCTTGAATGGAGGTGGATGACAAGCTGGGGCCCCAGAGGGTCTGTTTGGAGCACCTCGTGCGACCGCTTAACACTCGAATGGTGTAGTTGTCTCTTCGTCGCTCTACCTACAACCCCATAGATTTTATATATATATATATATATATATATATATATATATATATATATATACTATGATACTCCGGTATTATATAGTACACTATAGTACTCGACTCGATCGAGTCTTGCTCACACTCTCGCACTTCAGGTCTTCGAAAGCAGCATCCTGCATGCCAACAGAGCACTCACCGTTTTGCTCTTTCCTCCCGCCATTGCTCGGTGTACTCGACTTCCTGTGCTACCCCCCTCTGTGGTTTCGGCTTCTCTATGCCGTCATTGCGGCATAACACGACGCGACATACATGCATACATGCACGTCATATCCACATATATATATGCAGATACCATCCCGTACAATTGAGCAACGGCGAGTGCGCCCGCGTAAATTGCAGTTGCATTGTGCCAGAGAATGATGGAGCTCTGATGGCGGAAGAGCGACGTTTACTCTGCCACGTTTCATCGAAAGTGCAATCGTGTCGAGGAGATTTCACGATGCTCTCTCTATCACACGACTCACCGTTATATATACACATCCCTGTATAAATAGTGTTACAGATAAATGTGACGGTTATTAGCATTACAATGATAGCTGAAAACTTCACGTGCTTAAATTTATATGTCGAAACGTGTGGTCAATGTTGGTTAGACTCATAAAGGATGTGCTGTTGAGATAAGAGAATTCGTATTCGCCCGAAAAATGTCCTCTTTTGCCACAGATCATCAGCAAATTCCCGGGTGCATGTTAAAATCCGTTTAAAAATACGTTTTGTAATAAGTATTGTCGGGGTTTTTACTGTCGGAATTTTGACACGCGATATTTACGGAATCGTCAACTTACGGAAAAATCATAAAAGGAAAAAACAAAAGAATTGAGGTATTTTTAATAAAAAAAAAATGTCCAAAGAAGTTTCCCATCTAACGAGATGTCAAGATTTTCGTTATCTCGGAGAAATGTTTTTGGCCGATTCGAAATTTTGTCACTAATACTTCTTTGGATAAATTTTTGGAGTATTTTAAAAATTTCTTCGCAGCTACGAGAATGAAGATATCGGACTGAACCAAAAGGCATTTTTTAAGTCTATCAACGACTTTTTCAAAATAAAAATAAAACATATCAGAATGGACAAGGTGAACACAAAATTATGGCCATTTAAAAATACTGTTTTGAATTTTTGAGAGAACTGAAAAATTGAATCACTTACCAAATTTGAGTGTCACATGCCCTCAGAGCGACATTAAGGTTGTTATTGAATTTTTTATTTTTGCGAAACAGCGAGTACGCAAAGTGTTCGAACTGAAACATCTAGCGAATATATATACGTACGTACGTAATATGCCTATGCGACTGAAACAGGATTCTCAGTCGCATAAATAACAAAAGTGCAAAACGCGCCGCTGCCGTACTCGCTTTTGCGCTCTCCGACTACGTCGTAGATTTTCTGCAGAGACCGCACCGTATACACACGCGGGGCTGCTGCTGGGAAGCTCGTAAATTTCTTCGGGTTTTTTCATTCTGGCGTCCTACGCGAGAGCACCAAACGTGCGGAGCGCGTAATTACGTGCGTGCCGGTTAAATAACGCCGCGCCACTATCCCATCCCTAAGAGAGAATTATGATTTCATTTGGTGGCTCCCCGAGCTTGAAGCACACGGTGTGGAACGCGAGAGACTATACGAGGAGGAGAGCATCTAGGTGACACACGACAACGACGTGGCCATTGCACGCGGGGGGTTGTCTTTCTCAACGTTCTTTCACATTTTTTTTCTCTCCTCTGGTTCTCGTTCAGTTTTCTTCATCACTCACACGTTCGGTAGTGGATTTTGCATTATCATTTTAAGGGGGGAAATAGGGTTAGGACAGCGTTTTCTCAATGATTTTCATGATTTTTTTTATAGTATAAAAAATGAATATAATTTATTAAAACTTTGATAATATTTTATACATATATTTAAGTATATACTATACAATTTTTATACATATATTTAAGTATATACTATAAAATATTAACGACCCTATATTGCAGGTCACAATCAGACTCAGCATTTTGCGTACATTGCGGAAGCCGCAACTTTCATCTCAAATCTAACGAGGTTGGAATTTACTATTATTATATGTCTCTCTTCTATATGAACCTAAATGCTATCAAAAAAATAGAAAATTGTATTTTTTGGAGGGGTCAAAACAAAAAAGCATGATTTTTTGCCATTTTTTACAACTTTATTTGCAAAAAAAAATTATTTTAAATAATGATAATATTCCGATTTTAGGTTCATATAGAGCGCAATACTATGAAGAAAGTAACTGCCAATTTTCAAAACGATTGGTTGAAAACTTTTCAAACTAGCGTGTACGCAAGTTAAAAAAAAAGTCGGTTTCAGAAAAACGCGTTTGAAAAAATAGTACCAAGAAAAACAAGCAATATGGGGTCGCTAATATTTTATAGTTTATACTTAAATATATGTATAAAAATTTTATAGTATATACTTAAATATATGTATAAAATATTCTCAAAGTTTCAATAAGTTATATTCATTTTTTATGCTATAAAAAAATTCATGAAAATTATTGAGAAAACGCTATCCTAACCCTCATTTCCCCCGTTAATAGCTTATAACAATAGAACGAGTCGGAATTTTCATTTTAAATTTTCGGAACATATTTTACTAACAATAGTTTTACTAACATTAAAACAATAGTTTTACTAACAATTTATCAAATAAAAAAAAAATCGGTTTTTTGAACCGTCTAACCCTATTTCCTCCTTAAGGCTCGACGATTAACAGTCGGAAAAAATCGTGTTTTATTTTTCGTTCAGCGAACGAAAGATCGTATCGAAAATTCCAAAAGGGAGATTATTCGAAATGTTTTTGTGATGACGCAATGAAATATTCAGATCGGTATATAAAAAAATGTAAGAGGAAATATGGTTTTTTAAACATCTGTTTTTATTTGAAACAAAAATGAATATCCTGCTACAATCTTTTCGACACGAACATGAATATTAGTTTACGTAATTTTACAAACATTTCCAACAGTCGCTCCATCGGGGATTTCGATTCTTTTTTCGGCACGTTAAAAGGATCGTGCAGCCACCCTAATATTGGTCTCCCCAATTTAAATGAGCTAGATGTGGGGCAAAGGGGAGGTTTTGTATACTCCTGGAATATACAAAGTCTTTCTTTATTGTCACAGCAAACTTATTTTCTACGATACTTCATTGATCCTTTTATAATAGTTATAACAATCCGTTATCATTATAACTAGACGATTTTCCAAAAACTCATTCCGAGTACGTCGTCCAACGATTTAACGGGCAATAAAAATACCTCAAAATAATCGGTCGTAAAAGTAGTCGACATCTCACGTGCGGAAAAGTGTCGGGTATGCCAAGATGAAGAAAAAAAAAACGAACAAGATCAATAATAGGGACATTACACCACTGCGAGGGTGATAGAGGAAGGATATATACTTATATGATTTATTTTTCGTTCCCCTTCGAAGATCGAAAGCCTTCAATGATTATTCCACTATACGGAATGGAAAAGAGAAACGTCCCGATGTTACGACCTCTCGACGGACTTGGAACATTGTTCGGTTGGGTAGAAAGGATATCGAACGTCACACACGAGAAGTGCTCTTCTCGTTTCTATATGGTCGTAACAGTACTTTACCGTCGATCGGTCTCCGTAGACGAATAACGAGAAAAGGACCGAACGAGAGTGTTCATTGTAGTGTACGAACAAAAACGAACGCGAGACTCATGGCGTTAGGGGTGTAGTAGATGAAAAAGATCGTAGTCGTAAATATGCAAATCGTTGAACGAGTTGGCCCGAGCGTAGGAAAGAAAATGGCGACGACACTCTGAAAGAGAACGGGAGAAACAAACAGGAAGCTCGATGCTGCCTGGGGGTACATATATGTGTGTGTGTGTGCTTGCATGTGTATACAAAATTGGGCGATAGACGATGCTGAGAGTGTACACCAGGAAGCGAGGAAGTCCTTTAACGCGAGTTTGGGCAGCGTTCTCTTTGTAATGATCATCGTAACTACACGGGCAAGTGATCTCTTTTCTTTTCTCCTTTCTCTCGTTCTCTAAGCTACATGTACCCAACTCCCATGCTCCTAAAGCCTCTGTAATGGGCTCTGCGAGCACGGGAAACAATTCACTTTAACTTTAGGTCGGAAGAGGGAGAAAATATAAAAGGATGGAGGACAGGGGCTTTTTTACGCGAAGAACAAAGAGGCCGAAACGCCGATTGGTGTATATAATCGCGGGGAAAAAACGTGCCAAATGGACTTTAACGCTGCGTATTAAATAAACCGTTATTACAGGTTGTAAAAGATATACCTTAAAAGATTATAAAACGTCTTACGTAATGTCAAAACATCTTCCAAGCTCGAGCCTCAATTGATGAGCTCTCTCTCTCTCTTTTTTCTCTCTCTGTTTCCCTCGTGCTCGTCGTATCTTTCATAATTTTTCCCGTCGTTACAAAAATTAGGTATTCCAGGATGCAAGCTTGAAGCCAAAAAAAAAAAGACTATTTAATAAGGAAATATGACGTTTTATCGCATATGCAACATCGACGCGGCGTAACCATCAAAATGACTCTGGCGACGATGCACAACGTGCGTACATCACGTATACAACGCGTTATACATATTCAGTACGTGAATCGCATCGCCGCGATATCCGCGAATATGTGCGCGCACACAGTACACAATTATAAACGTATATCTATGTATACATGGGGCATTTTATATGTACTTGACCAATGTTTGATCCAGACGATATTTAGCCAAATATTAATTCAACCTCTTTAAAAATGATTTTCTTTCCGGTGAGCTATTTAATTAGCCTTTTTATAGGAGCAAAAGTTCTACGATCTATCGGTAACTCTTTCGATCCGTTCCTGTTTCAGATTTTTTTATTTATAAATCCATCAAATTTAATATTTCGATTTATCTTACTTATTAGTTTTGTTTTAATTGCGAAATTTAATTTTATCAGGATATCGAACTGCAGTGACTGGATCGAAATACATTTCCATTGGCACGGATACAATTTTTAGCAACGAATTTTTCGCGCTTTGCGTGACTCATGTAAGAAACTTTTGAACTCACAAAAATATTCAATTGCCTTTCGATCAGAGAATTAACGAAGTAAGCACTCTTTTTTTAAATTTATCCGATAGTGTAGATAAGTGTAAAAAATAATTTATCATTTTTACACTTTTCAGAATGAATACATTGTTGAAATTGCGATGGAATGTCCCGTGCATGGGTATATACATGTACCTATATAATTTTCGTATAGTAACACAGATGATATGTAAATGCGAATAATCGGCGCTCATATATGACGCGAGAGGATTATAAATATTTATGTGCCTTGATGTATACGTGCTGGACCGATAAAATATGCAAGCCGAGCGGGGTAGCATGATCGCGATAGTAATTACGACGTCTCGTTGGATAATTCACGTGCGAACGTTTCGTGAATGTCTCTCTGGCATGTTATATAGGATAATAGTTACGTATATACGTTACCAGTTGAATATCGCAATACAGGCACGAGAACACGAGATGTATGAGAATTTTTATAGCGTAAAGGCTGATGAAATCGAATGGTTCTCGCACGGCGACACGTGTGACGCGTTAAAATACGAATTGTAACGTTAAATCTTGTGCTTGACAGTCGGTGGGATACGAATGTCGATCGATAATGGGACATCGGTGGCGTGAAATATTCAAATGATTTTCATTATAAAAACACAACGTCGATTTGTTAATATTGAAGTAAAATTATGTACGGAATTTCGTTAGACACTGCCGAAGGAAAAAGGAATTTATGTCTATATTATAGTCCAAATTTATCTCCAGATAAACATAGTTCTGCGATAGATCGTAAATTTTGACAAATTTACCAATATCACATCGAATTTCCATCCAATCATTTCGCTAAAGCGAATTACATCATTTCTGTTATTTTATATACAGAAAGAACCATAATCAGGAAACAATTTCATACTTATCCTCACTGATTCCAATAACTATTGTAACCTCTGTCATCAATCTAACTCTTGTCTGCACGTTCGTAATTCGATCTGTACATATATATATATATATATATATATATTACATGATATATAGTAGGAGAAAACACATGTCGACCGCAGCACGAATGACCCAACCCATCATTTGGCCACCCTCTATCGTCATCCCCGCAATCCGAGAGTGCTTGAGTCCAGGGGGTGTTCGCACCCTCAAGTTGCCACATATATACAGCTGATTCAGGTTCGATGGCGGCACTCTCCCTCTCGCTCTCTATCTCTCTCTCTCTCTTTTACTCTATCGCCCTCATTTTTCGTCGAGAGGTCGAGAAATAAAATTGGACCTCTGACGTGAGGTATGTCCACCAGGTCGTCGTGAAACTCCCAGTGCAATCAGAATCTACGCTAGAGCATCCTGATATGTATACTATATATATATATATATCCCCAACAATAACAAAAAAGTGTCTTCGTTCGTTTGTATCGTTGTGTATGTGAGAGTGTGAAAGTATTACAGAGCCCGCGAAAGTTAGAACACGGAGGGTAAAGAGGGGCAGGGGGAAGTGGACAGAAGAAAAAGAATAGATACAACGCAACTAGGTGCCAGGGTTGAAATAGAAGGAAAGGGGTGAAAAAGAGAACTGGCCGATATTGCACGATCGTTCGACTCGACTTGGATCGAGACTATCCGGTGTGCGCGCCACCAACGACGAGAGACAAACGGTCAGCAATATCCCGAGCCCCGAGTCTCTTTCACCTATATACCTATCCTCCCCCACGGCTCTTTTCTACGGGAGAAAATGCGATGTTAGAGGCCACTCTATACTGAAACAAACGACGTACCCACCCCCGTCTTCATGGGGGCGTCTTTTCGTTTCGTTCGCGAGAGCATGCTCGCTGACTACCCGACGGACACTATCACTTGAAACGTACGGTACGTCGACAAGCCGACGGTGTAATTGGCCGGGTGAAAACACGAAAGAAAAAAAAACAGTGATTGGCATACTCGCTCTCTGGTACAAAGACCATTTCGACGCTGCTTACGAAGAGTAGCACGATTCAAATTTCTTACGAAAACTAACACGTTTCGAATTTCACCACGAAAATCAACACGTTTCGATATTCGACGCGAAAACTAGCATGATTCGGCTTCTGCCGCGAAAAGTGGCATGTTTCGGCTTCCGTCGCGAAAACTAGCATATTTCGATTTGCACTGGAAAAAGTAGTATATTTGCCGAACTAAATCGAATAAGACTCAGAACTTTCACAAATGTTTTAATAATTTTTTCGGGAGCGCTATAAGGAATAAATGAAAAACATTAAGGGTGTATCGCCCGTACACCCTTAAACATTTATATTCGTTTTCTATTAACGGGGGGGTAAGGTTAATTCGTACAAAAAAAGGCATGTTTCTGTGATTTTTTTGTGACGACGCAGTTAAAATCTCTTTATTAAAACTAATGGTACAGTAAAATATGACATTCGAAGAATATTATATAAAATTTTCACGAAGAAATATTAAAAAATACGGGAATGGCAGCAATTATTCGGACGTGTCTCGGAAAAAAGTAGAATTGCGGTGTCCCTCATAACTTGGTGCTGGATCATCTGAAATGAAAAAATGAAAGTTCATTTGTTAGATAATAGTTTTCCCCAGGTAACGCTGGGAGGGTTTTTCGAAATTTCAATCTTTCAATTTTTTGGAACATTTTGAAGGGAAAAACGCGATTTTTACGAAAAAAATCGGTTAATTTGTTATTGTAAAATAAAAATTATTAACAAATTTGAAAAAAACTCTCTAGCGTTACCTCGTAAATTATGTACAGAATTAGTGTTCAAAATTTCAAAGGGATCGGTGCTGTAGTTTTCAAGTTATGAGGGACACCGACCTTGAAAACGTGAGTTGTGAGGAAAACGCTTTAAGTTTTGAACACTAAAAAATCTGGTATAAAACGTTCATAAGCGAATTTTATCGGCTTACCTCACACTGAATCGTCAATGCCAGGTCCATAAAGGATGTTGCTATCATCAAAGATGTCTAAAGCACCTTTTTGCTCCTGTCTACGACGAATCCTGCCTTCTTTAGTTTTTTTCAGCTTCCTGCTCTGCTCGGCTTACACGTATGGAGTCAGTTGATCGCGCCCAGTCATGAGCGCCGGTCTGGAGCAACGGACGCTCAAGTGCTCATAACTCCGTTAATTTTGCTTCGATCAATTTGAAATTTGACACAATATTCTTGAGATGTTATACATTCATTTTAAAAAATTTAAAAAAAATGCAAAAAAAAAAAGTTTATATACCTTACCCCGCCCTTAAAAAAATAATAACATTATTGAAAATACGATTCGCAAATACGATACGCAATATTCCACCACTCAAAAACTAAAATTGTTCATCAATGATATTTTTCATGACTTCAAGTTTCGGAGTCAGCGATGGAATTGAACAAAATTATTGTTTATAAAAAGTATATTCTACTTAAAGTCTGAAGATCGTTCATTGTGTTTTTATTCCATAAAAAAAAACACAATCTTGGAGTGATCAACGACTAAAGTATAAAGTACAGTATAAGTATAAAGTACAGTTGACAAAGTCTTCAAAACAATCGATTGAGATATCTCGAGAAATGTCAGGTCTTGGACGAATTAGCAAGAGGGAAAAAAACTGACATTGTTAACTTTGCATACACTGCAATTGTTTTCGATTTTCTTTTCTCTAATTTTTTTTAATATGGTTTTTTTACTCCAAAATGACGAGGCATTTGCCGTTTGCCATCTTATGATAAGCCTAGCAGACCAAAATTCAAACAGTAAAATATGTATGAAATAAATTCAAACAAAAAATAATACAGTTTAAAATGACGAGCAAAAATATTTCGTCAATTTGGAGTAAAAAAGGATGTTCAAAAAACGTGGAGTAAAAAATGAGAAACACTTCCAGTGATACTCAAACGTGCTAACTTTCGCGGTGAAAGCCGAAACCTGCTAGTTTTCGTGGCAAAAGCCGAAACATGCTAGTTTTCGCGCAGATATCAAGCGTGCTTGTTTACATAAGAAATCTGAAACATGCTAGTTTTCGTAAGCAGCGTCGATTTGTTCTAGAGTCTGTCAATCACTGGGAGTCCCGGATGGAAAAATTGTAGAGCTTTATCCGCACCTCGTAGCAAAATACGGATCGAACGAGTTCTATCCGAACGATCTTGCTGATCTTGCACATGCAAACGAAATAAATAGAAACCATTCACCGACTCTACATTACGTTTTTTATATCCTCTTCAAAGCAATCTCGATAAATTCGGAAGAAATAAAAATAGCAACAAAGTTCACCGTTAGAAGTGCAGGGTAAAAAATTCTTGAAATAAATCAAAATTTGTTTGAGATTAATGCTTGTTTCGTATAAATAAATCTATATTCAATTTCACAATGAAATTAGTCGTTATTAGAATTTTTAATTACAAACATATCTCCGATGAAACAATTTTCTTTCCTATAATCTCAATATTGAAATCTGTCGAAACTCATTACTGCTCCGTAATTTAGTTTTGTTAAAATAAAATCCATATTTTTGCCTATTAATCAATAGATTGAATAAACTGTAGGAAATTATATATTTGACGCAAGATCATTTATTTCAATTGAAAAAAATGTTTTTAAATATGGGGCTACGGAATCATTGCGTTAGTCTTCGTACAAATATAGCAAATTTATGTAAATGAAATCAGTCGTTTCTCTGGGTGTGCCCGTACCGCCAATAGACTAATTTACAGGTATTATTATCTCATTTATATTGAGCAATAAAAACTCGTGATTATCGACAAACACACGCAAACTCTAGATTGTACGAATATATAGTTATATGTACAAACGAATGATACAAACGTTCATTTGTCAAGTACATTATTAATAGGGCGATGGTCGTTAGATAGATAAGACGATATGTGAGACAGAGAAACGGCGAGAGAGAGAGATAGAGAGAGAGCGACAAGCTTGCTAGTGAGTAATGAGATTGCCCTGGATTGGATATGCCGTTCAGTTGCTACGGAGCTCTGTGTATAGCACCGTTTGGTTATCCCTCGAGCTTCCCTCATCGGCGGCACACAACAGATAAATAATGCTCCACTCGCGCGTGATTAATTAACTGACGAGTTGCTCATCGTATGTTACATACTCTCGGCTCTTTGTCATGCGAATGTATATGTTAGGAGGAATGTGGAAATTATGATAAAGCAGTAATGATGATCAACCCTTATTGTAAAAAAAATCAATAAGTGAAAGCAATGTAAAATTTATTCTCGTTTTTCTACATCAACATTAGTACTAATGAAGGACAACATTACTATTCATTTTTGTCCATTATTTTTTGACAAAAAATGAAAAATCGTTACATTTTTCCCTGTAATTATTCGTACACTTGACTTCAGTTGCGTAAAGTACTCGACTCAATAAACATTTATCAATATTTCAACATTCACTTGGAATTTGTTGAAAGCAATAATACGAATAATTATCATACCCGTGCATATAATGCTAATTTGTGTTCACGGGTAATATCGATCAGGCATTATTTTTTTTATACCATTCGACGAATCAATGAATAATCATTAGAGCAACGCCAATTCCAGATTCGGAACAACAGTTATTGAACCCGGCAAAATGTGTTTGGGTTCTTTACGACATATTGCGGTGAACGTTCGTAGAAGCGAATTGGCAAGTATGTAAAACGGAAAATCGTGGGATACTTTGCCAGTGACGAGTATAATGTGAGATCGAGGGGCAGTAGGAAAAGGAACGGGTAATTCGACGATGGTAAGATGGTGTGTGGTACACAGGGGCCATTTCCCTTTGTTGGTGGGAAGCTTTGGAGGGGGAGAGAGACAGGGTAGGTTGTTACAAATGCGACACACCAGACACACGAGTAATTGATGTACTTTGTTCGAGACAACGCCGACGATCATAGATCATAATCGCCAGTACCGTGGCACCACTTCGCCATAGTACATATCAGTGAATACGGGACTGAGAGAGAGAGAGAGAGAGAGCGACAGAAAGAGAGAGAAATGATGCGAGTAAGGGTACCTGGCAAATGTGAGAACGCGTTATTCGGGGAGTTCAGTATATAGCTCACAAATAAATGGTTTTACACATACCATTTAACGCGTAATGTAATGGGAATCACGCCATTTTGTTTCGTATACTTCGGCAGGTGATTGAATCACCCGCACCGGCGCGTTCTCGCATCACCAACTGATTCCGAAATACTAAATGTCGTACTATCCGATCGTCGAAGCTCGTTAATCATTGCCCACTTAATAACTCTTCAAGCGCAGACTTTTCGAGTAGTTTTGTTATAGATGCCCACCAACATTTTCAGATCGGTCAACAGGGTCTTTAATGAAGCGCCCAATCACGAAATCGGTCCGCACACATACATACAATCTCACCTATCAAGAGACGCCGCAGCGTCTTGACACCAAAGTAATTAAAAAACATTTTTTAAGTATCTACGTATAGTCGATATTTTATTCCGCGGTATTTCTTGGTTCGTCTTGAACTCTTTTTGTTAAATGATAATTCTCGAAGCTTGACGAAATTTCAAATTTCTCTTAAGACTCGTCATTCGGTAACTACTCAGGACAGTAACGGTTTCAGTCACTGCAGAATGATGACTTTTTCGTTGCTTATAAAATTCTGTGAATCAACGCGGAAATACTAATACTCCGCAACCAAAAACACCGATAACCATTTGCTTGATTCAAATGAAACGATTTCTTTACTTTAACAAAATCTTTTGTTTCATTGAGAATAGTTCGAAAGGATGTTTCTTTGAGGTAGTAAGTCTGGTAACTCAAGCCGATTTTCATGGCTTTTTTGGAGGGCGTTTCTTTGTAGGAAAATAAAAATGAATCATTTTGGATATTTAGGATGTTTTTATTCACATATTAAATATACAAAAAAAATTTTTTTTGAAAAAATTTAATAGTTTATTATTATTATTATTGATCCGAAGTTGGCACCTCGAAAAAAAAGCGCGTGGGTGGCCCCGGTGATTTTGGCTCTTGATGTTATCTGAAATCAAAAATTCTTGATAATTCTTAATTTATAGACATGTCATTCTGGTCGGAACTACTGAAGTTAAATTTCATGGATAAATAACAAAACTGCTACCAGTGCTCAGAATACTCATACAGATTGAAAATATATATATATTTGTTTTTTTTTCAGATGCATACAACATCGTTCAGAGTGGGCGCCGATTTCGGCGCACCATGTTGCAACAAGGCAAAAAACTACATGAAAATATTTAAAATATATTTTTTTTTAATGTACAAGTATTCTCTAAGGATCAATAAATGCACGTGTACAGTTTCATCAAGACAACTTCAACGGTTTAAACGTTATTGCACATTAGAAATGACGTCAAAAATCTCGCTCTAGACCAGATGACTGCCTTAAGTTACCAGACTACTACCTTAAATCTAACAAATATTTCAGTTGACGTTAATAAACGTTGTGTAGATTCAATGAAACATGATTTATGTTTTTTCTGCGTGCGGAGAAATCGAAATAAAATCCATCAGATGCTAGAGAGGTAAAAAATTCGTCTATATAACATATAAAGTATTGAATCTCCCACAATTTTTATCTTCGTCCGTTTCTTCGCGCAATGCTGTCTGTGAATTTCGTTGAATCGATCTCCAGTCGCCCACGAAGTGAAATTCACTTATACGTGATGATGGAGTTGATTATTTTTTCCTTAAAACACATTTCACCTCTTATCTCATTCACCGACTTTCACGAATCGAATCGAGTCGTGGAAAAAACATTTTACGATTTGTTTTCTCCATCCGTTATAAACTTCCTGTTACCCTACTTGAATACAATTTTTTTCCCGGAGCGCTTGGGGTTGTGCAAGAACGCGATCTCGTCGTCCTTTACTCGGCCCCCGTGGTTGCTGCCGAAAGGTTCACCTAGAAGCGGTTGAGCGTTGACATCGAGTCCACGACACGCTTCTTCCTCGCGCACAACCGTCTCCGCATAAGTAATCGTGTCAACAAATTAGCGGCGTCTCGAAAACGCTATCTCCAACTCACCCTTGTGGGCGCACCACCGGATCGGCAAACTTTTATTCCCTGCCTCTCTCGTGCACAGATTTTCTCTTTTATCTTCTCGTTTTTTCTCAGCACCGCCATACCGCTCTCACCCTCCGTTGAGTTTTGCCGGGCAAGCACTAAAAACGAAGTATCCGTGTATATTTGCACGTGTATGTACACGACGAAAGTGTTGGCTATACATCGAACACGCGCAATGAAGCTGACAGGGTTGCTGGACCACTTTAGCTGGACTTCCCCAAGCAGCTGGTCATTTTCACTGTACCGTGTATATTTCATCACGAATACGCAGCTGTATACTTACGTAACGCATATACAATTATACATACACCTAACCACTCAAAGAATTAGCAGATTTTTGTCTCCTATTACCATGCCCGTGCTAACAACGATACTGCTGCTTTAATAGGGGATCCTGCGTCTCTCTCTCTTTCTCTTCCTCCTCTGCTTTATATCCACCAAACTTCGTTATATTCTCTCTCTGTGTGTACACTTTTATTACAAGCGGCGATAACAGCGTGGAATCTCCGAGTTAACGGAATTGCACACGGTTTTACCGCGACGAGGCGAAACTCTCATTCTCTCTATACACCCCGGAACTTTATCGCTCAAGTGAGGAGAAAAAAAAAAGTGCTACCGACGCGAGAATCATCGAAACCTTTTTTTCATCCTCTTACTCGAGATAAAAATGTACCTCTTCTTTTTCCTCTTCTCTTATTTCTCTCTTTAGTCTATATCGTTTCCGGTTTAACGATACGATATCCATTTAATACGAGCGCTGTATATTATACACGCGCTTGTGTCACAAGATTTCCGGAGTTTCTCAAATTGATATAAAAAAATCATTGAACGGAGACCTGTTCGTGCGACATCCGGTGAAATCGCGAATAATTCGAAAGATCCATTAATTTTAAGACCCTTGGGTAATAATAATAATGATGATAATAATTGACCGGTGGCGTGTTCATTCGTTCGCGGAGATTCACGAAATCACGTGAGAGAGTCCGGTCCGGGCATCTCCAATCACCGCACTCGGTGCACCTGCGTACACGAGTATTTATAACTTTTTACGGTCGGAACGCATTAAATACCATGTGACCAGAAACTCGCTTGCACCGGTACGGCCGAAATTTCTTTTTTTTTTTATTTCTTTTTTAAGATCTTAACGATTCACCGGTCTACATGTGTATCGTGTATTCCACGTCAAATTGATCGGGCTGTAGAATCTCATCCCTCTGACATTTAGTCAACAATTTTCTAACAACAAGATTTTTGTAACGTCAAGATTGTAACAACAGTATGATATTGCTGTTACAATCTTAAAACAGCACTCAAAAATAATTATTTTAAATCAAACAAGAGGTTAGTCAAATTTAAAAAATCGTGAATAGATTGTGAAAAATTCTCTTTGTAATATGAACATTTTTAAGCCATGAACCAGAATGGACCAGCGTCGTCCTACTCCTGGGTGTCATTTAAAAAATTTGATATTTGATAGTGGATTTTTGAGAATTATTTCAGACTTCATTCTTTCATTTTGAAAAATCCAACTTCAGAAGTGATTAGCGAAAAGTGTTGATTAAAAAATCGTAAAAAAAAATCGCAAAAATCCTCTGTACGAAATGAAAAAAGAATGGAATTCACGGTATCTGATATGTTCACGCAGATGCACGTATAGTGTAAATTCTTTTTTCGCGAAATGTACATATTTTTCTTTTGGTCCTTTCGCTCTTGTCCGCGAATCGCGAATGCGAGTGCACGCAAATGCGAAATGAATATGAATTACGCGTGCGCGTCGCGCTCGCTAACGCCGCATACCTCTGTATATTGTAGAAGTTGATATTTATATATGTTGTATATATATGTGTGTGTGTATATATAAATATATATATAGAGAGTACGTAAAACGAAGCGGACACGTATACGCGAGCTAGATGGTGGGCCACTTAATTATCCCCGAGGCCAATTAGGCGGCCACTAATGGAGTCCTGCGGTGAGATATGGCGGAGTGGGAGAGAGAGTGAGAAGGAGAGAGAAAGTGCGCGAGGGTGTACCAGAGGAACGGGTGGCCCTCATCGTGCCTCATTAACTATCCATCAGCGCCACGCGCTTCTCTCTCTCTCTCTCTCTCTCTCTCTATGTCTGTCTCTCTATATATTCAATCTCTTCCTCTCTCGCGCTCTCTGACGGTTCGCAACTGTTCATCCAACCCCGCAACCCTGTCAGCGTTAATTTATTAGACCCACGACATTAAATATAATTTTATCATATACCCCTGAACGGGGTAGGTATATAAATGATTCGGGCTGGTAATTGTTTTGCCGAAGAATTTCGTTCGTCCGTACCCTATATATAGAATGTAAACGTTCGACGGTGGTAAAATCGTGAATCGCATTATAGAATGTCTACTAAAAGTTCAAAGACCATTTCGAAAAATTATAAAATTTCTATTGGCATTGAAGAAATTAAGCGAATTTTACGAAATAATATTAATTGATCTAAAAAACGTTTTGCTCGTCATAATTTTGTGGAATGTATAAATTTACTTTAGAAAAAAAAAAACCTCCTGAAAAATGAGACTGATGTTTAGAAAAAAAGGTTTAATAGCTAAAGAGTTATTAGACCTTGATTGAATTTATGAAACAATTTTTGGTCACGTTCGTTGATCAAAGCCTCAAAGGGACGGTAACGAAGTTTTTTTTAACCTAACGATATTGCCATCAACCGGACGACGAATATTTTACAATTTTTTCCCTTCCCCCGGTTCATCAGCCTTTGATGGACGTTTCACGAGGGCGCTGTAATTGAATTAAAAGTCATTTGTGCATCGTAAGGATCTTATTAAATTCATACTATAATCAATAAACTGGACACCATTCTCTGTCCTTTGTAATAACATTAAGGAATATTTTTTATCCAGTCAAAAGTGAAACTCGCGATGCCTGGTATAGAGTACGTGCGTCAGTATTTTACTCTCCCCCCCCGAAATAATGCACGTTTGCGCTTGTTATATAACTTCAATTACCATAGAGTGAAATCGTCGCTGTGCGAGGGATGCTTCGAGCTTCTATAGCGCATGTTCACATTTACACGAAAACCAACTATGTATGAGCCGTTCCAACTGAAATCGACTTCAAAAACTCTTACCATTTTAAAAACTCCAGTAACTTTGGGAATGCGAAGAATCAGTTGCTAGAAATGCTGTAATTCTTTGGGTTCCTTTTTTTTTTATCAAGCTGTTTTCAAGATTTGCCGCTTTGAAAATCAGCGATGCCCTCTGTAACTTCGACTCTATACATTTAGGAAATCAAAACAACAACAACGAAAATTCAATGTATAAAAATTCCGGTTATTAATCAATTTTAGAGAGGAAATATTTTCAACATTTTCGCAATAAAAAAATTCTAGTGTTCAAATTGTTTCAGACGTCACGTTATTTACGTTACGTTAATTATTTCGAAAACTCCGCGTTGTAGATTAAAATAATTAATACAAAAGTTGTTTAGCATAAAGTGTTGGTTACTCGGATTATTTGTCGTAATTTTTTAAGATCACTCAAGGGGATTTTTTGGATATCTAACAAAATTTTCTTGCTCGTCTCATATCGTTCAAGGCTTTTTAAATCAGCAAATCTTGAAAATGGTATACTAACAAAAATCTAAAAAAAAGTAGCGACAATTCTACTGACTAGTTCTTTATACGCTTGGCATTATTCAAATTAAAAAACTATGCGATTTTTTTAATCCTGTCCTAAAACAGCTGGAATGCCTCTCACACGTACAGGGGTTGGGAAAACTAATGGTGCGTTACATTTCAACGACGGTCCCCGCGAGCAACCGTCCGCTGGGCAATGTATTTACCGTGTTTGTCAATGCCGTTGTGTGTCACACTAGTTTCGTTTAGCGGGCAAATTCGATGGAATTAATTAATGTATGCGTTACAGACGCAACACGCTCGGAGCGCGAAATTTTCGCGATAAACTTTCGTGTTAACTGGTAGAAACGGACAGAAGTGTACATAATGGCGCTATAGTCACGTATATACCCAGTGACATTACTGACGAGGTTCGCGTTTTAATTATTGCACCATGAAACCCAGTCGTTATTTACAATTACGACGATTCCCGGAGCGGTGAATATCGTGACGAATTTTCTGCACGACAAAATGGTGGCAGAAAGGCAGACACGAAAGTACAATAATACAATCACTTAGGGTTTGGATGAAAGTGAAAATGAAATGTTGTACATTACTTATGGATATTAAAAAATATTCTGTAGGTTTTCTACAGTCTCATTCCACTTTGTTGATATTTTCTTTTTCCAGAAATTGTGCGAAAGGAAAATTTCAAATCTTGCTACTGTTCCACTGAAGCCTGTTTAAACGGTACCTTGTTTTTTCTCTCAGGTTCATAATTTTCGAGATTTTCGAGTCTCTTCTTAAATAGTTTCCTCTCCCTTCACCACTGACTATCCCAAAAATAGCGGAGAACGTTTATTGTTACAAACGATGATTTGCGGTCGAAAAATGGTAACGAAGTCTTTTCAGTTCTCGAATCTTTTGTGAAACAGTTTCCTCTCCCTTCACCATTAACTATCCCAACAATAAAGGAGAACATTTATCATTACGAACGATGATTTGTGGTCGAAAAATGGTGACGAAGGTGTCAAATGCTCCAGGACTCATGTCCCATCGAAATTGGAAATTCAAATCGCTTATCATAACTAGTATCGAGTCTGTTTGTGTATAGACTTCAGTCTATTTTCGGTAAGGCCAGCTTCACCAAACGGGTTAGAATGGCCCCGTTTGATGAAGCTGGCCGTTTTCTCTTTATGGGTAAAGGAAAATAGGTCAGCTTCACCAAACAGCAAGGTCTTTCCCGTTCGGTGAAGCTGGCCTCCTGAACTCTTGTACACGACGGCGGCGATATATTTATATAATATAAAGAGATATAGATCCATTAAACATTGTATTCTCTGATCCCTCACTCTGTTTCTCGTATAAATATTTGTCACATAGGTAGATTTTGCGACGCAAATTGATCTGTCGAACGTGCACGTGAATTTTGGTACAGCCAGGAGCGTGTTTGCTCTCGAGGTACGAGAGCCCCAGGCGTGACGTTCTCTCGATTTATATATACACGTAGTATATGTACACGTAAAAGGAAAGCCGGGTGTATGATCAATGTGTGATGCAGCTGCAAGTGATCACGTGCTAATTACATTTTCACCTCTTTCTCGTCTCCATATCTTTCTCGCTCTCTTTATCTCTCTATATATTATATAAATATTTCGCCACCGCCGTGTACAAGAGTCGACTGGGCGAGGGGATCGAACGGCGGCAGGGCTGCGCCCCTCTGCGCGCTTCGCGCGCTAACCCCCTCAGACGCCACCGGAACCAACCCGAACCGACCCGATTTTTTTATTTTTTAAATTTTTTTTCAATGCTTCGATACCCGATTCGATCGTAAATTTTCCGCTGATTACGAATAACACCAAGTTTTCGTCGGAAAATCAAAAAATCAATGGGAAAAACGCGAAGATTGATTTTCAATGAAATTTCGAGTTACTCGAGAAAATGGCCACTAAATTAGTAACCGGCGCGTCGAAATACATCGATATAGCGTCACTAGAAAAAAATTTTAAGCAAAAAATAGCGTCCTAACAAACCAAACCAAACCAAACAGAAGTGGCTCCACTAAAATCGCTGTAACGTTCCTTCCCGATGGAGTTGGAATCCCACTCTGTGCTCATTCTTTTCGTAACCGTTCAACCTTTAAAATGCCGCTTCATTTATTGAGCTACGATTTTTTTTCGATTTTTCATAGATTTTTTAATTTGGACCATCGATTTTTGCGAATTTTTCCATACACCTTCTCATTTTTTTCGCCGATTTTCAACCTGTTCTCACGGCTACAATAATTGAGATATCGGGATGATCCAAAATGTATTCTCTAAGTCTACTCGAGTCGTTTTGAAAACGCCCCTCAAAAACCAAAATCGATGAACCGGGAGCCAAGTTATGACCATTTGAAGTTTCGACGTTTTTAGGTTTCCGAAAAGGTGGGCTAAAAATTAAAATTTTTTTTTTTTTTTTTTCCAATGTTTCGATATCCTAATCGATCGAAAATTTTCCGCTGATTACGAATAACACCGAGTTTTAGTCGAAATCTCAAAATATCACTTTTTGGACGATTTTCAATGAAATTTCGAGTTTCTCAAAGAAATGGCTACTGAATTAGTAATCAGCGAGTCCAAATACATGGATATAGCGTCCTAAAAGAGAATTTAAAAATGCAAAATTGTTTTGCATTTCGGCCAAACAGAAGTGGCTTCACCAAAATCGCTGCAACTTTGCTTCCCGATGGAGTTGGAATCTCACTCTGTGCTCGCCCCTTCGTCCCCCTGTGCTGCCGCGCAACTCTTGTACGCGGCGGCGGCGGCGATATCTCACTATATTATATACATATTTCGCCGCCGCCGCCGCCGTCGTGTACAAGAGTTGAGTAGGGGGTGTCCAAAATCCAGACCTGGGGTGTCCAAAATTTTGGCCAAGGGTGTCTAAAATTTTGGCCAGGGGTGTCCAAAAATTTGGTCAGGGGTGCCCAAAATTTTGGTCAGGGGTGTCCAAAATTTTGGTCAGGGTGTCCAAACTTTTGGTCAGGGGTGTCCAAAATTTTGGTCAGGGGTGTCCAAAATTTTGGTCAGGGGTGTCCGAAATTTTGGTCAGGGGTGTCCGAAATTTTGGTCAGGGGTGTCCGAAATTGCGGTCAGGGGTGTCCAAAATTGCGGTCAGGGGGTTGGCGCGCGAAGCGCGCAGGGGGGCGAGGCCCCCCTAGTATTTATATAATATAGATATCTCTCTATAATACATGAAGGCTTTACACCCCTGAGCCCCCCCTCCAGCCGCCCCTGCCCCGCCCGATCCCGCTCGCTTCCCTCAACTCTTGTACACGGCGGCGGCGGTGGTGTCGAAATATTTATATAATATAGATATATATATATATATATATATATATATATTTCTGCTCTATATCTGCTTGCGGTATAGTGGAGGCGCGGTCGCTTTGACACAAAGCTCCGGATCCTCGCGTTGTGTTCAATTTCCGAATAAAATCCATGAAAAGCGAGAGAGAGAAAAAGAGAGATGACCCAAGTACGCAACGTGGGTTTGTACGGCGAGAGATGCATATACGGCACATTCGGACTTTGCTTTGAATCGCCATTTTTTATTTCATTGCCCGATGTCGCCGTGGGCAATCGCCACACCATACACCCGTACATTCTGTCATATATACGGCGTTGGAACAAACCGCGGAACGTGGAATAACGTCACGGACCATTGCTACAGTTTGTACTTTCGTTCGTGAGAGATATCGGAGGATGGCTGGAAGGGGAGGTGTGTTCGCGTCGAGGCCACGACAGTCACACCATTTTGTAATTAACAATCGAACCTCCATTATTGGCAGATGCGTGTTCCCAAAATATACATAGTGATGGTACGTGCGAACGCCAGGAAAAACAAGCGGCACGAACGAAAATGAAATTGCCACATTGACGTGGCCTGTGGCATCTGTGGCTGTTGGGATTTATATATCTATCGTTGTACACGACAAGAGGGTGAATTTAATTGAAATTCTCACAAATTTCGATTTTTTGAATTTGAACTCAATGTTATTATTGTTCGGGTTGAAGATTATCGTACAATGTTTAAATTTGCGACAAAATGACGGAGTTGGAGGATCGGAACCAGTCAAAATTGAACAAATATATGGACGGAGGTACCTTTCACATTTCTGAACATTTTAGGCATAAAATGTAGAAAAAAATCAACAGAAACGTTGTTTAACAATGACGCAGTCGAAAACTCGCAATAACGAGCCAAAATTCAAACATTTCTTAAGGCGGTCTGGTGGACAGAGTTGGAGGATCGAAATCAGTCAAAATTGAACAAAAAATATGGATAGAGGTACCTTTCGCATTTCTGAACATTTTAGGCATAAAATGTAGAAAAGAATCAACAGAAACGTTGTTTAACAATGATGCAGTCGAAACTCGCAATAACGAGCCAAAATTCAAACATTTCTTAAGGCGGTCTGGTCTAGAGCGAGATTTTTGACGTCATTTCTAATGTGCAATAACGTTTAAACCGTTGAAGTTGTCTTGATGAAAATTTACACGTGCATTTATTGATCCTTAGAGAATACTTGTACATTAAAAAAAAATTATTTTAAATATTTTCATGTAGTTTTTTGCCTTATTGCAACATGGTGCGCCGAAATCGGCGCCCACTCTGGACGATGTTGTATGCATCTGAAAAAAATATATATATATTCTCAATCTGTATGAGTATTCTGAGCACTGGTAGCAGAATTGGTACTTAAAAAAAAATTTTGTCAAAATGGCGGCCTGTTGAACTTTCATTAATGATATTTCATACATTTTCGGGTATTCGACGAGTTATAAAATGCCGGCAAAATTATTGTTCGACTCAATTCTGCTACCAGTCCTCAGAAACAGGCTACCTAAGGTACGTGCAAAATTTGAGCTCGATCGGTCCATTAGTTATCGAGATATCGTGGGCGCCGATTTGAAAAACATAGTTCTGAGATAAACGCGTTCAAAGTTTTGACACCGTCGCGCGCGCGCCGCGCTACCTGAGCGCGCGGCTTGCTTAGAATTTTTATTTCTCGGCTAATTTTTGAAATATCAATAAACGGTTTTCACGAGCGTATGAAGAAAGGTCTAAGGAATAAGAAAATGGAAAAAAAAAATCGATTTTTACAAATTTCTAGACCAGACTACCGTGTTAATGACAAATTCTGCTCTACTTATGGAACTGCAGGAGAAACGGCGGAAGAATAAAAAAAAAACATACCTCCCAGCCCTTGTTTTTATTCCCGCGCGTGTATTTTATGAGGGCAGACCCAGAAGTTGCGTTATTTGACCTCTGCTTTTATAATAACGTATGTGCTCCACGGGCTTACCGTTTCAAGTAAAGGACAAAAAGAGCGTTAGAAAAATTATGAAACAAGTGCCTCGCGGTATGATTTAAAAAAAAAAAAATTAAAAAATAAATAAAACGCTAAAATGTGATGCTCGACCACGAGACCCGGGTTTCTCCGTCTCGCGTCGTTTTTTTTTCGCTCGCATGAGTATGCAAAACGAGTTTAAATTGCGAGCAACTACGAGAATTACGATCCTAGTATATACCTGTAATATAAATTAAAAATAACGAAAAATAAAATGGCAGTTATTCGACGACATGGATGAGACTTTCCGACTTGGTATATATATATATATATATATATATATATATATATACATATATATATATATATAGAGAGAGAGAGAGAGAAAGAGAGCAATGTGAACGTAAAAAGAATCTGCTCCGTCCCCACGTCACCTTCGAGAATGGCACCTCTTTGCAGTCCCGGTCGCGTCGTGCGGTCAGCACACACTATAAACTCTCGCAAAACGTAGTCATACCGCACCACTCGCCACCGTACATATATAAAACTACCCGACGTTCCCGACAATGAAATAAAACGCTCCGCGCATAAATAATTGGATGCGTCTGGAAATGCTTTTTAATTTGCATTTTAATTATACGCGGTTATGGGTGGGGATGAGGGAAAGACAGAGGGGGCTCTCACTCGCTCCTTTGGCACAAGAATACATTTTAATAATCCACAGCATAGAGCTTTGGCTTAATACATATATAGTATTAAACATGAAAGAGGGAAAGAGGGAGAGAGAGAGAGACGTAGCCTGGTCGCCCTGGGCACTGTCGACGTTTCCCATATTCATAATTTAACATCCGCGCCCGCGGGGCCACTCAAAGCCTTCACCATACGTATATATACACATATGTTTATATACGCGAAGATATACCATATCACCACCATATTACGTCCTCCTTGCCAAACACCCAACTCTACTCGCCCTCATTGTAAAATTATAATTGCTTTTCCACCCCCTCCCCCCCGCCCCTAACCCCCTGCCGTCGTACTTGCTCATTTTACAGGCGAAAACACTTTGTTTTTTACCCCCTTTGTGTATTAATACAGGCATGGAAGGGTGAACACGTAAAAAAAATGTGACTCCTTTCAATGCTCGAAATGTTAGTCGTGATGATACGGTGAAACTTTTAGGACGATGAGATTCAACGAATTTAATGCTCGGGATCGTTACGAAACGCATTACGGTTGAACGAGGCGGCGCTCCGTAATGATGGGATAGATAATACAAATGTGTTTATGCATGTCGGGCGATGACGAGACCGCACACTGTGGTTTTGTGGTACCATATGTGTGGCTCGTTTCTCGTATCCGTTCTACTCTCAATCACTCTCTCGCTCTCTCTCTCGCTTGGTCCATATACCTACCCTTCCGGTTAGACTATTTACCGCTGTCCTTTATGGACTTTCATGCATTTATGACGGCAGAGCCATCAGCACAACTCATCGAGCACTACGTCGACTGCTTCAACAGCGGTTCGAACCACCGGTTGTAGGAGAACGGGACACTGCGGGAACAGCCCAACGACACGATAATATCCCGTATCAGACATAACTGCATATTGATTCTCTGGGGAGGGAAGCTGGGCTTCTGTGCGGGTGGTTCACTGGTCTCCGCTCTGACAAGGGGAACGCGAACGTATGCGGCATGTTCATGTTACCTCTCTACTCTTCTATCTCTATCTCTCTCTCTCTCTCTCTCTCTCTCTCTCTCTCTCTCTCTCTCTCTCTCTCTCTCCTACCCCTCGTAACTATATGTACATAGAATGCGGTATCACGGTATACGTATCCCTATTTTCGTGTCCAATGCAAATTGATGCTTCACTCCGATACTTATTGGTATATATGACGGTAACGACGTCGAGACGAAATGCAACGAGTCCGAAAAATTCAATTTCATCGTAATGTCTACACATTTAGGCAGAGTTCTTCCGTTAACGTTAAAAAGAACATTTTTTAAGGAAAGTTTGGTCTCACGGAACTTTCAAACTCGACGATATTTGAGACTCAATGATCAGCGGAAAGAAAAATATAAAAGGCGGTATACTTTCGATATTCAATTCAAGAAAAATCGCGTCAAGATCAATATGATCCTTTGCTTTTAGAGATCTGGTTGAATCGAACGCGAACAAGGGGATGAAGAGCTTATAGATTTTCGAGTAGCAAAAAAATTGCATTCGCGCGAAACCTTTCCCGCTACTTCAGAGACAAGGTTTACTATTATATAGATTTGTGAAATATCTCGTGGCGATAACGTTCGTCCATCGTTTGTTTCGAGATTGGATAAGCTTTGCTTACCCGACGAGTTTGAGCTCTGCGATAGAGCTCTCTTGGAACAAGAATACGACTCTAAAACGCTCTTTATATGTGTGCCTGTGTGTGTGTGTGTGTGTGTAGAAAAATATAGGTGCGCGCGAGTTGAAAGGAAACCATTGGTGTTTTGAAGCCTTCGGAGATCCCGGAGCCAATTTGTGCGCTCTCGCCGAACGCGGCTTAGCCTGTCAAGAGGCAACGATGAAAAGTGCCCGAAGTCAAGCGCGCCGGGTGCCGTTTCACCATTGGTTGAACGTCGATGAACCTCGAGCTCCCCCTTGCGTCAGATTCCCGAAGCCGAGCGTGCGTCAGGGGTTTTCTACGCTCGGGGCTTTAACCGTATATGACGAGACACGGGAAGGACAACAAGACGTTTCCGTGAACGTCAATATTTAGAAATACAAACAACTTTGCAGATCCTCTTATCGTTTGTCTCTTCGACTTTTACCGCGCGTGTACCTAACACGTTATCCCGTTTTACAATCTTGCAGGGCGCCAGTTGCTGAACGCGTTAAACGTTCCGTTTTTTTTTTACTCTTCTCAGCACTCTCAAATGTGTGTGTGTGTGTGTGTGTTCATACGTATGGATAAAAGCACAACCGTGCCTTTCACTTGGAATCGCTTCGAGGGAATTGGCATGGCTTTGCGTCCCCTCGCTTTACAACATGGCGAGCGACGGGGGCGTGCGAGAACAAGCGCTCGTGTCACGACTTCGGGTTCTATTCTTGCCAACACCCGCATGGCTCACGCCAAACCCGCCTTTTTATATCGGTTTCGAGAATTTTCAATTCCTTCAGAGCACACACGAACACAGGCACACACACAAATATATGTATATATTGGAGAACAGTCTTGTGTTTGCCCGAAGGGACAATGCTACTGCTTGGGCTTAGCATCCACTGTGAGAGAACGACGAGAAGAGTGACGTGCCGTGTTTTCGCGATGACAGCCAGAAAAGATTGAGCCGACAGAGCGTTTGGATTCAGAGTGAGAGGGAGACAGAAAGAGATTCGGTGCGAATTGATTTGCAAAACGTAAAATGGAACACACGAGTGTATCAACATTACGTCACGCATCCAATATACGAATCAATCCTACCGGAGTGAGGAATTAATCCTACCGGAGCGTAAACTGTGTACTTCAATAATGAAATTGTATTGTTATTATCACGCGATTGGCTGGTCGATTAGATAATGTACATTTATCAGCCTGACCATGTATTATAACGGAAGAATAGAGATCATCCTGATTATAACAAATTCGTAAGTGGTGTAAAAATAATGGTTAAATAACGTTATTGATTCAAAGCCTAATTCAGTGGGTTTGATTTTATCGTTGTATCTGCTGTAAAAAATAATTGTTAATAGTATGATAATGTAGGATACTTCTCATTAAAGTAAGTTGACGCGATTGAGTGCGCGGAAGTTATCTCTTTATTGCGAAAAGTTATCTCAAACATTAATCGTCTCCAGGTGATTACTATTTGGACTTTTTCTCATTGAAATGAACATTTCAATTCTTGCTATAGCGGAGTAACGTTATACATATCCCGTCGTTGATGCTCACGAAAGCTTTCTCATCTTCCTCCTCAACTCTCGATTTCTATCCAAAACTTGATAACTCCCATACCCTTCCCTCTTTCTTGCGAACAGTATGTCACTCCCTCCTCCGCTTCTCTCTTTCTCTCTCTCTCTCTCTCGCTCTCTTTCATCTCCGTGCGAAGGAAATTGAAGTTATGGCTAACTAAGCTGTCACGTCGCAGTGAGAGCACTCGTTCGAAGTGTTCAGCGAGAGGAAAGCTGCTTTCCACCGAGATCGAAGGACGCGCAGCAGTAGAGCATGAACGCGCGGTACAACCCGCGTTCAACCGTTCACCGGCAGTAGAAGAGCCTGCTCTTTCGCTCTCGCACACTGAGACACGTGTGCCTCCGCTGCCCGTGTTATAAGTACTTCAGAAGGAGGAGTTCCCACTCCTCTCTCGCGTAATGACGCTATACCTGGCGATGACAGCCGTCGACGAAGAAAACGAGATCCTTTGATCAAAATCCTTTAATTTTTCATCGCAAACTCGGCGCAGTCTGGAAGCTCTATCCACCACCACTACCACCACACGAACATGCCATCAACGGCTTTCGCATAGCAGCTTGTTTCGTGCCAGAAGCCAGATACGTCGTGGTACACCCGTGGGAAGCTCACACCCTGCGCGTCGACCGGAAAATCCATCGTTTCCTTTTTTTTTTTTTTTTTCGCGACCGCGACAGAGCGCCCCCTCATAACCACTTTTTTCTCGGCTCTACCTAACTAAGTTTCGGCGCAATCTGGCATTATTGATGTAGAAGATTTTTGCTCTCAATACCTCGGCGAAAAGACGATAAAGTCTCGCGTTAAATTCCCATCGCATTGAACCTTTGAAACATGATGTTTCTACTTGGCTTAGTACCGTACGAAAATCGAAGGATCACCTTCGGAGGAAATATTACACCCGATATTGGTTACTTATAGAAATTTTGGCAAGAAGTCATGAATGATTAGAATGTAAATAGTTACAGTTCGTTGAATAATGTTATTATCAATAAAACTTGTGGTGTCTCACCGGTAAGGATCAATAGAATGAAAACGATCACGCGGTTCCTCTGGGAATTCAAATGTAAGATAATACCTCGTGATATATAACTGGTGCTCTGTAACACATGAGTAAAAGTGAGTATCTGGAAAAGCGTGGGTATATGTATATATACAAGGTAGCATTCGCAAGCTCGAAAAAGCTTGTGAAGCTGCCAGCCGAGATCCCTTTCTCCAAAAGGTTATATCGAGAAAAATTGATAAGCTGCAGACACGGTGGGAGGGGGCCTTGTGGACCAGAAGCACTTTAGTGGCTCACATTACTTTCGCACAATGCGCTTGAGAACGCGAAGAAACGGTGGCGAGAGTATACTAGTACCGTCCGGGATCGAAAAGTATCACTCCCGGGTCTCGAGACGCACGAAGACGATGGGCATAAGACGCTGTGAATGGCACAACCAACGCCACCTCAGAAGGGCAGATAGGTGGTTCGAAGAGGAGGGGAGGAAGAAAATAAAGCCACTGGTATACCGGATGCTTGTTATACCGAGGAAGTATATAAGAAAGAGTATTGACGCCTGAGCGAGTTGTGGTAAGAGGATATGCGTTTCGGGTCGCGCAATGACAACGTCGAGGTGGAAGAAAAAGGAGAAAGAAGATGAAGAAGAGTGCGCCCCGATGGAGGTCCCGAGTGCTCTCGGAGACGTCTCTTATAAAATAGAATATAAAACTGTATGTTCGCAAGAGTGGTTTAAAAATACACCCCTGCGGCGCTGAGGAGCATTAGGCTCACTTCGTTACGATGATGGCCATGAGATACGACAGACCAGAGGTTCAGCAAACGAAACAACGTCTTTCGTCTCTCCGTTGCCGCGCGCCAAGGCTTGTCTGGTATTATATACATGCTCACAGCTCTCGCCTGCGGTTGCCTGCCTTCCTGAGAAGTCGTCCAGACTTCTCAGGCCCTCTTCATCTATCTCTCTCTCTTTCTCTTGCTCACCGATACCTTTTACTGCGAGAGCGAAGGAGTAAGTGAGAGACGGGCGAGATTAAGAGGAATCGTTCTACCGGCCTCGAGACAGCGCGTCTTCATTCCTGGCATCCCGCGCGACAACCCTCCTCAATTAGTACGTCACTCCTTCTCTCACTCGGCTCCCGCGGTTAAATTCATTTACTCCGCCTTTATAACAGATAAATTGGAGGATATTACGAAGAAGATCCGGAAGACTCACGGCTGCATGAATTATTTGTACCAGTCACTGGAGTTTGTCGTATTATTATTTTTATGTATCCTAACAAGAAACGGCAATGAAGATTTCCGAATGAAAACTGAACGTCCAAGCTTTTATTCTTCCGATTATCGCCCAAAACGTACGAGTATATGTGCTCGTATATGTGCTTCCGTTACCTTTCTCCATGTTTTTCAAACTTTGGGTATCCGGAAACTCTCGCAATAGGCATTAATAATGTTGGCAGTTTGATGGATGTGTATGATTCTAATTGCTCCTCCTCATCGATAGCTTTTTCCTCATTGATTGGTTTTTCCATTTGATGCGGAAAACCACATTTTATCTTCGTCAAACGACAAAGTTTTAGGTGGACAGATGCGTGGCGCGTTGACAATGTCTCAATTGACAATCTTATTAACGTAATTCCGCACCGATCTTTCTTCAATGAAGTACGTTTTAAGATATAACGAGCAGCGTTATTAGTCTCATCCAGATTTCTTAAATGACGAAAACCTTGGACCTGGTGGCCCCAAGAACTCGGGTGTACCATCGCGAAATGGCTTGAATTTATGCACAGTAGTTCCGCACACGTTTCGACAATCGTAGAAACGCAGTACCGTGGGCAGTGCGACCCCACGGGACGATAACACACAAGGCAGAACGAAAACGACGAGGAGTAGGCAGAGAGAGGCATTTGGACCATGAACATAATTCAAGGCGCATTACGTGCTACCCCAGCCACGGTAACAACCCCAGTCTGGTGTGTAGTAATATTAGCTGCGGACACTGTATTGTCGTGCGGCGAGGTTGCTGCGGTCTCCTTGCTCCCGGCTTTTGCGGGGCTTTGTAATTAATCCGGTGTGCGGACCCGCTCTCGGACGACTATACAATGCCCCGCGACTACCACTACTGTCGCTACCAACATCGTCAAACGCTACAACGTATCTTACTCGTTGTAGGCTTGAGTCGGGACTGTATAACATTATTGTAACGCCATATATGTGTGTTACTGGTATCGGTGTACTGAATGAGGCCGAACAACAGTGTGTGAGAGAGAGAGAGAGAGATCGGTAGAGGGTTGCGATACCTGTGACCGCACAGATTCATAGTGCTTAGAGCTTGCGGCCGACATTAGTGGTCCCTAGTAGCCAGCCTCTCTGCTACACACGTTTGTCCCGAGCGAACTCCATTCTCCGTAGTGCTGCTCGATCTTCCCAAAGCTTATATATACACTGGTACCAACCTCTGCGTCCTTCCGCTGACTGTGGCTTCTCTCTATACTCGAGAGCTGTATAACCCCATCCGATATTCCAGGCAGCTTCCAGCTTTGCCATCGCCAACATTGCAGTCCATTGTCCAGTCCCCCCCCCCCCCCTCTCCCGACCGATATATACCCCTATAATTCCTATATATACGCGCGTGTATCTACCACAGCTATTATTGCCGGAACAGTTATTACCGCGATATACAGACACCTGCTCCTATAATGTTATTAAATCGCCTTCCAACCACCATCATCGCCAACATCGCTGCAACAAGGTTATGAGCATCTCTACGAAGGTCGTGGCTACCGTGGCATTGTCTAACGTTATTAGGCGTTCCTAAAAATTTCATCTCTATAATGAAATACACCTAGGCGGATTTGTAAATTGTCATTAATTTGGCGTAACAACGTAAAGGCTTGTTGTGTACAAAAAAATCTGAGACGTGAAATGGATAAGATCGATCATTTATATCCGCCATGCTCTCCAGATGGATTTTTTCACTCACAGCCGTATAACTTTTGGTTGTTATGTTGCTGACTGGGCAATTACGTCGGAATATCAACGTTGATGCTACTGTCGTTTCGTGGTTTGCTAGATGCACTATAAAAGTAAAATAGCCGTTTAAAAGATTCAATCTGAAACTTAAAAAGAACTTCTTTAACTTTAGACATCGGGGTTGCAGTAAGGCTTTTTATGTTTATAAATGGGTTCATGCAAAAGTTCATCCTATCCATGCAATACCATCTAGAGCCAAAAACGGAACGAACTTTTGCATCGACCCAATATTATTTGTGTCAAATATGATTATTCATAGAGCACCCATCGGAACATTGAAATAATCATCAGTGGTGGACAGCAGGACTTCATGTGGCACGGTGCTCTGTGTGACAGCGTGCGTTTAAAATGTTGACGTTCACTTAAAGGATTGGTTGTGATGTCGAAACGTTTATTCTCGTTAGCAACTTATATCCCTTCAAAAATCTTGTGTACGCAAAATTTTACCATTTTATTGTAAATACAGACACGCGTTCGTGGTCTGGTTAAAAAAAAACGTGGTATCAAGACCTCACACTCCCCGATTGGCGGTATTCGTGTACTTCGAATTATCCTGTGGAGCCTATGTTGGATACCGACTGAGTAATTAATCGCACGACTACTAAGGAAATTATATCGAGCTAAAATCATTACGAGCGAGAAAGCATAGATGCTAAAACGTATTCGCGTAGGAACGTCCTGTTGAACGGGGTGTGTAGTTGCTATCCCCGTTTCTATCGCCCATTCCCATACCCGAGTGGAGGGAAGAAGCCCGCCAACCACCGTTCCCGCCCTTGCCACCGGCACGTCACGGCTTCCGCCGGGGCGCGATGATAAATGACGTACTCACGGTAATTGCCTCCTAAGTTATGGCTTATAGCGCGTATGAAATATGGTATCGCTCCGCACGCAATTACTGCCCGGTTATTTATCTCGGGAGCCATGACTCCTCTAACTCTCCTGTATCTTCTCCTCCTCCCCCGCCCCCCATCGTCCTATGCTACAATACGATTGCTCTGTCATGTTTCTTTTTTTTTTCTTCATCCCTTGTATTCGCACAGCTTATGTGACGATAGTGCACTTTTTCGTACCTATTTACTGTCTCCGAGAAATCCATCATAGTCAATACACGAACTCTTCGATAATACCGAGGATTGCCATAATTATGCATCTTAGAAGGTACAGATTGGGACCATTTTTTTTAAAACGGTACCAAAAAAATCAAAACTGTACGAGTTCGTAACAAATGGCACAAGTGCATACATCTATCGGCGTATGCGGGAAGTTTTTCCGAACACCTCTTCCACTCTTTCTGCAAACAGATTTTTCTTTCCTCTTTTATCCTAGAAATACTAGTCGAGTTGCAGCAGGCGTGGCATACATCTGTGTACCCGACTGTAGATGTTATTTTCATTAAATTTTGACAGTAGATAATGCAGAAATACAGTTCAAAGGCAGTTCAAAGTCTCAAAGTTTGTTACCACTTTAATTCGGTCACAATAGAGGATTTCTGTATTAATGTAAATGCCACGTCGATATCTTTGTTTTATCGCATCGATTATCTTTTTCTGCAACATGAAAATCTTTGTCAACGTAGCTAAAACTTTCGAGTTTTGTTTATTTATCCACTTGTTTAATGAATAATAAAAAATGCTGTTTCTTATTTTAGTACCTGTTTGTTTTCTTGATAATTCGTCTATTTTAGGAAGAAAAAGTTGTTAGTCATGTTCGTCTGAGTAAGATAGTTTCTCAGTGATACATCTTTCAAATCATACTAATCATGGATATATATCTTTGTCAAATAATCATCTCCATTCCCAAAAGATATCCGAGGCGATCTTGTTCACTCAAAGAATTCCGATGATACCGACTAAACAATTCTTGTTAGTAAGTTGTTCTTTTTATTCTTAAAAAGTGGTGAACTATGAATGAAATTGTTAAAAACATCAACCCGTTTAAACACGAATATTTTCATTTGAAAATTTACTTCAAATTAATGACATCTACAATCGGTAGTTTTCAAAACATTAATTGTGTAAATACATAAATCGTGTTGAAAAAGAAACGAATATTCGAAAATATATATGTCGGAAATGACCAGTGATTAATGGCATAACTACAGAAGATTTTGACGTAGCTTGGTTAAAGTTTCAGGAAAAATATACTCCATTTCTGAACAATTGTTTACTAACAATTTATTTTGTTATTTTTTGTTTCATTTTACATTCTAGGAATAATCTAATAATTTAAAACATAAATTAATCATTAGAACGCCTATGGTCACTTGTTCAGTTTCCATGTCTTCTCGGATTTGTCGAGGATTATTGTGTGTCGCGACTATTTGTGCTGACTGGAGAGATGTTACATTTCGACAATCGGTAATTCAGGAATCATTACAACTATCTATAGTACCGACTTAGTCGAGCTACTACAATTTTTAGTTAATCTCAGAAAGTTTCACATATCCCACAGGGCGAGAGCTGTACATGACCGAAAGACAAAAAGCTGGGAGATCTAGCGATTAGTAGCATTTACAGACAGGGAATTCGAAACCACACGACTTAAACAATTTTAATAATAACATAAACATTAAACGTTCTATGCGTTCGAGTTGTTTTTCTAACGTGTAGAACGTGTTACGCATAACTGACGACGTACAATCACTGCTGTTTACTCAAATGTGAGTGAATTGAAGAATGACTTAAAAAATTCTCACGCCATAATGATGGCGTGAGAATTATTTCCTTATTTCTTTTCATCCATTGTGAACCAACGAAAAAATAGTACTATACACGCGTACTTTTTCTTATTTGTTCAAAATTTTTTCCTGCACAAAGCATATGTCTTCGGAATCATCAGTGCAAGTGTTGCTTTGCCGTGTCGCAAGTATCTTAATCATTTTATGGGTTTTATTTTTTATACAACGTGAAGCGTTCTTTTCATTACGAACGAAAGGTTAATATCGAAATAAAAGATAAGTGCATCACAATTGAAGTAAGTAATGTCGTAAATATTTGGAACTTGGACAAACACGCGATTGTGCATGGAAACGCCTGCCAAGAACGGGCGATAAGGATTCGAGAGCCTGGCGACGCTGGGCTTGAGTCAGACAAAACAAAAGCACGATCATCGGCTCGAAGTCTCGACACGGGACTGGAGATGGGACTTCCTTATCGACCGTTGTCGAGAAGACAACCAATCTAATTCCTTCAAGTATTATTCCATCGATACCAGTCGGACTGTACAACTTTTATATCTTTATTAATTGAATCATCTTAATTATAAAATTATATTGAAACTATTGTACCAATCTACAACCACATAGTAGTAAACAAAATATTTACTAAAGTAATAAGTAAATCAATGTTTATTTCGTAAATTTATTTCAGCTCAGATACAACATAATTTTACCTGCTTTAATGAAAAATATAGAGACAGTAATTTCAAATCGCAAAATGTCAGAAAAAATAGTTAAAGTGCGATGAAAATACGGTATTCTTCTGGTAATTATACCACCGCGGAATTTCGTGATATTTTCAGAGCTCCGAGTGAGCAATGGATTCCGGAAACCTTCTATTGAAGTCGTTTAACGCCGCCGCTGCGGCTCTGGCAGTAGCCTGAACGCGGTCGTATCCACGAATCATGTCGGTCTGCCATAGTCTGTACCTCCCCTCGTCTTCAATGGTCCATAGATTCCAATAGTGGTCTCGCATTGCTCGATTCGCGTCAATTACGGCCGGATCAGCTCCATTCGCCAAAGCCTCTCGTTCTTGTATAATCAGTATGGCTTCTTCCTCTCCGCGCTCGTCTTCCAGGCGGTCTGATATCGTTTCCCACATCATAACGTGATGGGTCCATTCGCGCCGGTAGTTCGTCACGTTTCGACGGCTCTCCGCTGCTGCCGCTGCCAGCCCCTCTCGTAGCGCGTCAATGTACGATTGTGAAGGCGGCGGATCATCTTGTCTTTTAATCACTTTATGCCTACCCGAAGCATGCGGATATTTGGGTAGAGGTGAATTCTGGGTGTAATTCAGATATTTGTCAAATTCCAACTGCTGATTTTTCTCATTTGAGACCGCTGAGTTATTATGAACACTGTTACAAACCGGCTGCAAATACATGCTCCATTATTGTCATTCATATTACGACGATTTTCTATTTTTCCGTAAGATGCGGATATTTTTGGACAACTCACGTTTTGATTCCTGCCATTGTTGTCTCCTGGTTTGTCTAGCGGATTATTCTGCTGAGTTTTCTGTGTTCCATCGGAGCAAGCCCCGTGGATAACGAAAACAAAAAACCAAATGGCTAAAAACGGATGGTGATCCATCGGTGAGAAATATTACGACGAGCGGCTGATAGTTCAAAGAGTTTAGGTCGAATTTTCAACTGTCCAACTCCGCGATTTAATAGTCACACTGGTCGAATTTCGTAGAGACACGGCTTTTATAGCTCGCGATCCTGGCAATGCCAATAACGAAAAAGATACGTGGCCTTATCAGATTCGCAAAAACTCTACATTCGATATTTAGCCAAGTGTTTCTGTTTCGTGGTGTCGAGTTCTCATTTTCATTGTTGACCGTAACCAAACGCGGATTTATTAAGATATCTATACTCGATAGGTAGTTTTCCGTTTCGAAACATTCCAACGTAATGTAACAGACCAATTGCGTTTCAGTGATAACGATGAGGCTTCCAACGTTGCGACGTTCAAACGATGTTTTTAAGCTATCAAAACTGATCACCAGCTACCGATCTATGGTTCAAAATCAATACAGATATTTTTTTCATAGTTAATGAGAATATTATTCTCCGCAAGAGCAATCGTTTTCGAGCGATATGTAGGAGATTATTTTTCTCTAGCGTCTTTATAGCGGCCAATACTATTTATTCACTTATAGGATGGTAGAATATCGGTAGTATATGAACAGCGCGAATGTCCTTAGTAGCTTCTGTGCGAGGGCAACGAGATAAGTCTGTCCGACTGGCTCCGGGGTTAGTCCGAGAGTGTCTCCTCGTTGCTCGAGCACGGATTGTTTTTCCTCAAAAGTCCCTTTTAGTGCTATTCCCATATTTTCCTCTTTTACGTGGCCTTTCCCTGGTCCTAATAAAGGGGTCCTTTCATGCATGCGTGCGAGCAGACGTCCGGCGCGGACGCCTCGGTTTATGGCCTCTCTAGGCGAGTCTTATATTTATATCACCGGTTCTTTAATTTTTTCATTGACATTTTTTCATACTCCTTCACCCGATTGCGCCCGCAGTCGTCTTACATCCCCCGCCGCTGCATCGCATTCGTACGAGCGACTCAATGCGCCAACTAAGCGGTAAATGATCCACGTAATGTTCTCAAGCTTTGCCGTTTGATTTTGGATATCGCCGAAGCCCTACGTCGCGAGCCTATCGCCGTTTGCTGCGTTGAGTGTTTTTTATTTTTTTATTGAGCATACATAAATAGATGCGTACAAAAATAAGAGGACTTGGGAACACTTGTCTCATCTAACCTTATGCTGCGTTGAGTTTTTTTCCCAGAAAGGATTAAGCCATATATGTCAACATTTTTTTTCTTTTCATATTCTGGACATAATTTGAATCATCATGGCTGCGTCGACTATGATTTGGGTCAGCATGGACGCCATTTAATGCTCGAAACTCTGAAATACAAATGTAAAAAAAAATAGTACAATTTATCGATCGATCATACATATTGCCTATTGCCGGCGTAATATACTTATACACATCCTCTATTTTCCTCAAAAAGTTTGGGAGCATCTCAAAATCCTGACAGGCAAAATCCCGACAATCAAACGCCCGACAAGGCGCCTATCGCGCCTGTACCGACTGTTTTACAGTACATGTACAGCCGCGTGATGACAGTGATGGTTAAAGCACAAAAACATCGCGGTTAGACAATGAACGTAGTTCTAAGCACTGAGGGTCTCAATAAAACTGAGGGACTGACTAGCAAATATTTGAACGGGTAATACAGGTGGAGTCCGACTGGAACCGCTAACGGTGACAGACGTGTTTCTAATCGTGCCTACCCCGGTATCAATAACAATACAATCAAATATAAGTATAGTGCGTAAAGACACAACACCTCACAGTGACCAGTGCCGTTAACATGGACGAGGAAGACTCTGACGATAACCAAGGCGAAAAAGCGAACAACCTGCACTCTGTGCGATCTCTAAAAAATACTAGAGGCCAAGAGCTAAACGAGAGATCCTCTCCTGAGCAGGATCGCGCAAATTACCTAACCGGTCGATACAAACAAGTCCCAAATATATGCATAGCACGTAAATCACAGACGACGAACCAGCTCCAAAAATCACCAGCGTGGCAGATAGTGCGCCCGAGAAAACGACCAAGAAGAAACTCAATTCACTCCTCGAATAGTGAAGATGAGACATATCTAAATCTCAACCGAAATCGATTCTCAGTATTACAATCCTCTGCCTCGAATGTAAACACGGATGTGAACGATCAGGTAAACATGGATGTGAACGATCAGGCTGCGAAAGACAATACCGAACCGAAACCACCTCCAATATTCATTCCAGGAGTACAAAATATCGAAACTCTCACGAACGAAATAAACAATATCATAACCGTAAATGATTACACTCATAAAACGTCCAACAGTGGTCGATTAAAAATAATGGTAAAAAACTCTACTGCATACAGAAAAATTGTTCACTTTCTGGAAGACTCAGGTGCCGAGTACCACACATACCAATTAAAGCAAGATCGCGCCTACCGTGTTGTTATTCGATCTCTACATCACACCACCTGCACGGAATACTTAAAAGATGAAATCAATAAACTAGGCTTCAAAGTTCGGAACATAATGAACATCAAAAGTGGAAAAACAAAACAACCGCTCCCACTCTTTTTCGTCGACTTGGAACCCTCCCCAAAAAACAAAGAAATTTACAAAGTAGAACTACTAGCAAATGCTAAAGTTCAGATCGAGCCACCTAAAAAAAATAACGAGATCCCCCAGTGCGTGAGATGCCAAAGGTACGGCCACACGAAAACCTACTGTCGGAGACCCTACAGATGCGTCAAATGTGGCGACGAGCACAAGACAGATGAATGCACAAAGAGCAAGGATACGCCAGCTATATGTGCCTTATGCGATGGTGCTCACCCTTCAAACTATAAGGGATGTGCGGTATACCAAGAAATACTCCAGCAGCGAAACAACACCGCACAGCGACCTCACTGGCACAGGACCAACGCACGCGAACAACAACCAAGCACACGAACGGAAATAAATCCAAACAATGTGCGTGTCAACACAAGCTACGCACAAGTAACCCGAACTAACACTGAAACCCACGCTAATCATTTAAACACACAAGCGAATCTAACGGACACACTTGCAAACTCTTTCGCCGAACTGAAAACGCTCCTCACACAACAAACGGAGCTCATGAACTCCCTAGTCAAACTAATAACAACATTTATCACGAACTTGTCTCAAAAATGAATTCCTACTACCGAATTGTACTATGGAACGCCAACGGCTTAGCACAAAGGCGTGACGAATTAGCTGTATTCTTAAATCTTTATAAAATAGACATAATGCTCATCACAGAAACACGATTCACGACCAAAAACTACTTCAACTTGCGTGGATATAATTTCTACGATACAAAACATCCGGACGGTACTGCCCATGGAGGTGCCGCGGTAATAATTCGTAAAAACATAAAACATCACGAACTCATCAAATACGAAAAAGAACACATACCAGCAACGAGTGTTGAGATACAAGAATGGAACGGCCCCCTAGTCCTGTCGGCAGCTTATTGCCCACCTAAACATAAAATAAAAGCACAGAAATTCATCGAATACTTCGAGACTCTAGGCCCGAGATTTATTGCCGGAGGAGATTACAACGCCAAAAACACACTGTGGGGATCCAGGCTAAACACAACAAGAGGTAACGAACTTCACAAAGCTATTATAAACAAAACAATGGACTATATTACTGCCAGGCAACCCACATACTGGCCAACTGACCCTAATAAAACCCCAGATGTTTTGGACTTTTTCGTCACGAAGGGGGTAGCAAGAACCTACACTAACGCGGAATCGAGTCTCGAATTATCTTCGGATCACACACCCGTAATTCTCACAATAAGTACTGAACTAATATATAAAGAAAAGACTCCTAACCTGCATAATAAAAAGACAGAATGGGAACTCTTCAGAAAAACAATTGATGACAACATCAATCTGAATATATCTCTCAAGACTGAAGCAGAAATAGATGACGCTACTGAAACATTCACTAGACTGATCCAAACAGCAGCGTGGGACGCAACGCCGAGTCTAAAAACCAAAGAAAAAACTTTCAACTACCCTCTGCAAATCAAAAACAAAATCACGGACAAAAGAAGACTCCGGAGAAAATGGCAAACAAGTAGACACCCCGTGGATAAAACTAACTACAACAAAGCCGTCAAGGAACTCAAAAATATTATACACACATACAACAACAATAACTTAAGTAAAAAACTAGAAAATCTGACTGCGACCCAAGCCACCGAATACTCACTATGGAGGATAACTAAAAACATGAAACGGCCCCAAACGCAGATTCCACCAATCAAAACTGCAGCCAACCAGTGGGCTAGAAGCGAAATCGAAAAAGCAAACGCCTTTGCAGAGCATCTCACAAACGTCTTTACACCAATAAACACAGGCCCCAGAGAGAACGACAGAAGAATAGAAGAGTTCCTAAACTCGCCTCTACCTGTCGCCCTCCCAATTAACCCTTTTTCACCATCAGAAATCCTCCGAGGCATAAAAAACCACGTCAAAACATCTAAGTCACCTGGCTATGACCTCATAACCGGAAAAATGCTAAAAGAACTCTCAAAAAAAGGAATAGTATTCCTTACAACGCTGTTCAACAATATCATGCGCACAACATTCATACCAAATCAATGGAAAGTTGGACAAATCGTGATGGTACCCAAACCTGGAAAGCCACCAACAGAAATAACGTCATACAGACCAATCAGCCTTCTTCCCATAATCTCAAAACTATTTGAAAAACTACTCTTATCACGTATGAATCCACACATAACAAACGACAAACTGTTACCCGAGCATCAGTTCGGCTTCAGAAACTCACACTCAACAATAGAACAAATAAACAGAGTACACACCGAAATCCTCAACACCTTGGAGGAAAAAAAGTACTGCTCAGCCGTGTTCCTGGACATTCAACAAGCATTTGATAAAGTCTGGCACGAAGGATTACTATACAAAATCAAAAAAAAGATGCCTCAATTCTACCTCATTATAAAATCGTACCTCAGTAACAGGAAGTTCCAAGTACGATATGGACAAGAAATAACAACTCTACACACAATAAAATCAGGTGTACCCCAGGGCAGCGTCCTAGGACCGGTTCTCTATACGCTTTACACCGCAGACCTTCCCACTGGAAATGACGTCACTTTCGCGACCTATGCAGATGACACTGCAATGCTAGCTAAGCATGAAAACCCCACCGAAGCGTCCCTGCTACTCCAAAAGGCGCTAACGCAAGTCGAAAAATGGCTAAACACATGGAAGATAAAAGCTAGTGAAAGTAAATCGGTGCATATAACGTTCACTCTACGAAAAAACAACTGCCCAACAGTTACTCTCAATAGTCAACCCTTACCAACAAAAAATTGCGTAAAATACCTTGGGATGCACTTGGACAGACGATTAACTTGGAGCAAGCACATTAAAACAAAAAGAAAAGAACTCGACATCAAGTTTAAAAAAATGTACTGGCTATTCGGAAGAAACTCCAAAGTAACAACAGAAAACAAAAATCTACTATATAAAGTAGTACTCAAACCAGTGTGGACGTACGGCATCCAACTCTGGGGGACGGCCAGCAGATCGAATATAGAAATCCTTCAAAGATTCCAATCAAAAATATTAAGAACAATTACCAACGCCCCATGGTACGTCAGCAATAAGACCCTACACAACGACCTACGAATAACAACGGTAGCAGAAAACATCCAAATGTTCAGCACGCGATACGTGGAAAGACTACGAAACCACCCTAACACAATGGCCCGAGAAATCCTCGACAGAAGGAATGAAATCAGACGACTCAGACGCATCAAGCCTTTGGACCTTCCGAACAGAGAAATATAACACCAACAAACTCTTCGACATCAATTGTGGGTTTGGCAACGGTCACTCCCCTAAACAACGAACAACACCTACATCACAGCTATTGAATGTCCCGCCGGGACAGATTATAGCTACAAGCAAAAAGAGAAAAAAAAAAAAAAAAAAAAAATACAGGTGGGTTACTTGTAGCTATATCGGAGCGAGAGAACGTTGAATGAATAACATAAATAACTGTTGTTCGTTGTTGTTCTAATAAAAAATTATGATTATTGTTGTTAGCCATTTAATGAACGAATGGTGAATGAATAAATACATTGTCCAATAAATTCAAAAGGCTTTTCTGATCATGTGAGCAAATATTCAGCTCGGTGTATAACAAATTTAATGAGGAATTCAATTAAGCACCGAAAGTACATTAAAATGTATTATTATAGCATTTTAATTCAACCACAAAATAAGTTCGTAGACGAGTACGAAAGTCTTTAGTAGGACTTTTGTAGGCCGAGCGTTAGTACAACGCAGTTCGATATCAGATGAGCAAACAAACTCAAACGGCGAAAATTATGAAACGACGAAAGAAATATTACGGTTTTACAAAAGCGACAACTGTACAAGCATCGTTATGCGTCTTTTTATAGAGCGCCGTATAGGATGGTCTACGTCATGTAAGGAAAACACGTGTATGAGCGACACTGGATCAATATGATAAGCAGAAATACCGCTTGAGTTGAACGATATATATGATCGTTGAACGATATATATGTACTTGTTTTGATGAAACCAATGGACTGAACGAAATGAGAGGGCCATATGTCGAAAGCATATCATACATTCGTGGATATATATTTTTCTGCGTCGTTTTCTTGCTCTTGTCGAATTGATCTAGAGCAGCGGTATTTCTCTTGTCAAACTGATGTTTTGCATCTAATTGTGAGCAACACGTATTTTTCTCATATGTATCATCATATAAGATAAACACGTGTTCCCTGTTGAGTATTTTTATTGTACATAAAACTGTCAATAGCTTCTGCACATGTTTGCCAGCATATTTTGTATTACTGTCATGGAAGCGGTACTACGTCGCGCTCCGATTAGGCTTTGACGAAAAAATGGGTATGCTCGTAAAAAACACTTACGAATTATTATGTAATATTATCGAATACTACCTGTTACGAAATAAACACAGAGACGTTCGTCACGAAATGTATTAATAACTAGCTCATCTAGCTTAGCTTACGAGCACATAGAGCACAGTACGAGCGAAGAGCTGTACCCGGCCACGCGTGCTGTGACTCAGTCTGGTTAAATGGAAAAGAAAGAGCTGTGACATCTATGTAATAAGTCTAAAACACGCGCGTAATCGAATGCAACGTTGTGTCTACATTTCAAAGCGCTCGGTCAAGAACTTTCGGAGTTTTACGTTGCCATGTTGCGGCTGTGTCAGGATTTTCACTGTCAGGATTTTGACATCCTTCCTTTATACTGACTCGAGAGATGTTACATTTCGACAATCGGTAATACAGAAATCTTATTATAACTATGTACAGTATCGGGTTACTTGTCGAGCTACTACGATTTTTAGTTCATCCCCGAAAGTTTCAGATATCCCAGAAGGCGAGAGCATGACTGAAAGACAAAAATCTGGGCGATCTGGGGATTAGTAGCATTTACAGCGGAGATTCGAAACCACACGACATAAACACTTTATTCACCTTATTTCTTCACTAACAATAATAATAACATGAACATCATTGATAAAAGTTACAACTGTCGAAGATTTTCGGCAAAGTGGCCGCTGAAATAATATTGGATCTCGATCTATCCGACGATATACGTCCGTTCAATGTAAGTAACCACCGCGCATGTGAAACCATTCTCTGTGTGTCTCTCCGCCGTAAGCACCACAAATGCTATCTCTCTCGCACCCACCTGTGCCTAACATCATCTTAAACTAATCGAAAATGCAATAATATTTTCGTTTCTGAATGAAAAAGTTGAAATATCAAAAAGTTTCATTATTACTTCAGGATCCATTAGTTTGTCAGATTTTAGATGAGATGCAGACCCTATGCGGATATATGGTGAAAAAGACCTGGATACTCCTTAAACAGCTCGAACCAATAACTTCTACCTGCTCTCGACGATCTTCGAGGGGCTATCAACCAAAATTATCAAAGCCGTGACTCCTCCATAAATGTAGGTGAGTTACGACTTTTATAGTTTCAGTGAACCCACGAAAAGTTTGGAATTTGACAAATATCTGAATTACACCCAGAATTCACCTCTACCCAAATATCCGCATTTCTTCGGGTGGGCATAAAGTGATTAAAAGACAAGATGATCCGCGGCCTTCACAATCGTACATTCGCCCGTTCTTGGCAGGCGTTTCTATGCACAATCGCGTCTTTGTCCAAGTTCCAAATATTTACGACATTACTTACTTCAATTGTGATGCACTTATCTTTTATTTCGATATTAACCTTTCGTTCGTAATAAAAAGAACGCTTCACGTTGAATAAAAAATAAAACCCATAAAATGATTAAGATACTTGCGACACGACAAAGCAACACTTGCACTGATGATTCCGAAGACATATGCTTTATGCAGGAAAAAATTCTGAACGAATAAGAAAAAGTACGCGTGTATAGTACAATTTTTTCGTTGGTTCACAATGGATGAAAAGAAACAAGGAAATAATTCTCACGCCATCATTATGGCGTGAGAATTTTTGAAGTCATTCTTCAGTTCACTCACATTTGAGTAAACAGCATCGTTTAGAGAAACGATGCTGTTTATTCAAGTGGTTGTACGTCATCAGTTATGCGTAACACGTTCTACACGTTAGAAAAACAGCTCTAACGCATAGAATGTTTAATGCTTATGTTATTATTAAAATTGTTTAAGTCGGGTGGTTTCGAATTCCCTGTCTGTAAGTAAATGCTACTAATCGCTAGATCTCCCAGCTTGTCTTTTGGTAATGTACAGCTCTCGCCCTGTGGGATATGTGAAACTTTCGGAGATTAACTAAAAATCGTAGTAACTCAACTAAGTCGGTACTATAGATTGTTGTAATGATTCCTGTATTACCGATTGTCGAAATGTAACATCTCTCCAGTCAGTACAAATAGTCGCGACACACAAAAATCCTCGACAAGTCCGAGAAGACATGGAAATTGAACAAGTGACCATAGGCATAGAACGGGCTACGCGTAACTGACGAAGTATAATCATTTGAATAAACAGCATCGTTTATGTAAATAATGCTGTTTATTTAAATGTGAGTGCATTGAGATTTTCATGGCCTCAGAATTTTTTCCTTATTTTTTTCATCGATTGTGAACCAACGAAAAAATTGTGCTATACACGTGTACTTTTTCCTTATTTATTTCAGAATTTTTTCCTGCATAAAGCATATATCTTCAGGATCATCAGCGAAACTGTTGCTTTGCCGTATCGCAAGTATCTTAATCATTGTGTAGGTTTAATTTTTTGTACAATATGAAGCATTCTTTTTATTAAGAACGAAAGGTTAATATAGAAATAACAGATAAGTGAATCGCAATTGAAATAGGTGATAAGTAAACCAATGTTTATTTCGTAAATTAATCTCAGCTCAAATATAACAGAAAAAAAACGTTAAAGTACAATAAAAATACAGTATTCTTCTGGTAATTATACGACAGCGGAATTTCGTGATATTTTCAGAACTCTGAGTGGACAACTGCCAATCCCTGCACCCATCGATCGAAGTTGTCCAACGCCTGTTGTGCGGCCATGCTTAAAGACCGAAGATGCTCCGTTTGAAGATTCAACTCGTTGTCCCATTCAGCCTCGCTTCTATTTCGTTCGGTGCGCCATGTCGCCCACCATGTTCGTCGCCGATCTCTCGCCGAGTTAACGACGCCCACACTACCTCCACTCCTCAGCACCTCTTCTTCACGCTCATAAATGAATCGGTCGTCATCCCTTCGCTCTTGTTCCCGGTAATCCATCGCCGCCTGCCACTCCTGATGCTGTACTGACAATTGTTGAATGAGGGTCTCCTCGTTCCGAATGGCCTCCTCTACTGCCGTTGCCAGCAGGTTTCGTTGTGTGTCAATATCCAATTGTGAAGGGGGCGGATCGTCTTGTCTTTTAATCACTTTATGCCCACCCGAAGAATGCGGATATTTGGGTAGAGGTGAATTCTGGGTGGAATTCAGATGTTTGTGAGATTCCAACGACTGATTTTTCTCGTTAGAGACCGCCGAGTTTTTGTGACCACTGTTACGAACCGGCTACAAATACATGCCCCATTATTGTCTTTCATATTGGGACGATTTTTTATTTTTTTCGAAAGATGCGGATATTTTTTGACAACTCACGTATTGATTCCTGCCATTATTGTCTACTGGTTTGTCTAGCGGATTATTCTGCAGAGTTTCCTGTGTTACATCGGAGCAAGCCCCGTAGATAACGAAAACAAAAAACCAAATGGCTAAAGAAGGATGGTGATCCATCGGTGAGAAATATTAGGATGAGCGGCTGATAGTTCAAAGAGTTTAGGTATAGCTTGAATGAATTTTCAACTATCCAGCTCTGCGATTTAATAGTCACACTGGTCGAATTTCGTAGAGACTCGGCTTTTATAGCTCGCGATCCTGGCAATGCCAATAACGAAAAAGATACGTGGCCTTATCAGATTCGTAAAAACGCTACATTCGATATTTAACCAAGTGTTTCTGTTTCGTGGTGTCGAGTTCTCATTTTCCTTGTAGACCGTAATTAAACACGAATGTATTAAGATATCTATACTCGATAGGCAGTTTTTCGTTTCGAAACATTCCAACGCAATATAACAGACATTTGCGTTCCAGTGATAACTATGAGGCTTGAAACGTTGCGAGGTTGAAACGACTTTTTGAAACTATCAAAACTGATCACAAGCGACGATCTATGGTCCAAAATAAATATAGATATTTGCTTAATAGTAGATGAGAATATTATTCTCCGCAAGAGCAAACGTTTTCGAGCGATAAAAGTTCAACCGATAATTCAAAAAAGTTTTTACACCTGATAACGTTTGCCGACGCACCCGTTTCATCAAAATATCAAGGGACCTCTCAACATACCATGACTAAAAGAAACCTCTTGATTTCCACTGATTCTCTTCAATTTATCTGTATGTGCCACTGCTCGGGCGAATCTGCGATGAGCACTTAAAAAAAAATGTTTCCCATTACCGACGAGGCCTTGGGAACAATCTGCCATATATTTATATCACCGTTTCTTTCATTTTTTTATCACCATTTATTTACACCTATCCACCCGATTGCGCCCGTAGCCACCTTACATCGCCCACCTCTGTATCGCATTCGTACGAGGGTACAAAGTAAACTGTGGAAAACCCGTCCCGACACAGACTGTCATATTTTAACTAATTCATTGATACATGAGTAAATTCAATGGAAACACCAAAGTCTAGACATACGACCTCTCGGTGAGCGATTAAATGCGCCAGCTTAGCGGTGAATCGCGCGACAATCACTGTCGGGCTGCGTTGAGTATGATCCAATGATCCGGGACTGGATGGACGCTATCTGATGCTCAAAACCCTGAAATAAAAATGTAAAAAAAATTGTACGATTTATCGATCGATGATACGCGCGCACGACGCCATGTGCGCGCGTCTTGCTCTCACAATCAGTAAACCTTCATTACCGGAAAATCATTCTGCGCCCTCAGGAACCTACTACATCGACCGTTCAGAAACTGCCGCATCATCCGATTATTTAATGTAGACGCAACGCGAACTACGCGCCCAACTCTCAACTCTGCTGGAACCACCTCGAGAACTCGCGTTTCCACATTGCCCTACTAGGGGATCTGTCCTTTTTTTCTTTTCAGTCTTCTTTTGTCCATGGCTCGTGGATTATTATTATTTTTTCCATTTTCACTGTCTAAAAGGCTCTTTGTTAAACATTGACAGTAGCCCTTTATTTTTTTTCACTACTCTCATGTGTTTGATTTGTTTAATACTGCATGCGCAACAAAACATTACAATATTGTTATGCAATACCAAAGAAAATAACGTGAAAGACGTGAGGATAGAAAAAATTGCAGGTTACGTTATCTAACCTCTCGACGTTGTTTTAACATTGTGAAATTTAAAGTTATGGGGAAACTAGCAAGAATAACATGGCCTCAGGAATATTCGGAACTTCAGGTAATTATAACATTAAAAATATACACAATACACGAAAAAAAAAGTTTTCCTTGGTCTATTTCAGTTTAAAAAATTTGTTTGCCCACTGTTTTCGATATACATAGATTTTAACGATACACTGGAATCTAAACCATAAATTATATTCGTAAAACCTTTGTAACCAGTTACATTTTTGCGTTATGCTTGTCGAACAGAGAATCGAGGAGTTACTCCTTTGCGGCATTTGTTACGACTACATGGACACATCCGTGATGACGCCGTGCTCGCATAACTGTAAGATACAATTTTTTGCCGTTGCATTGCTTAGAAATAATTACTAGTAAGAACTTGAAAGAAAGACAAAAACCTTTCATTTCTTCCCCGTCACAATTCTCAGACTGTTCGTTGTGCATAAGAAAATATTTACACTACAAGACTCAGTGTCCGGCATGTTTTGAGAAAACATTCGAAAAAGATTTGCACACAAACAGAATATTGGACGAGCTGGTGTCTTACTTCGGTAAGATTAGAGAAAAACTTGCTGTTTGCATAGCCGGTGCGAAGATAGTTGCGCACGAGAATTACGAAGGTATTCAGGAATCGCCGAGAACAACTCCGGTGAGGCCTGCGAGAACGAATCAAAGTCAAAAGAAACCTTCGCCCAAAGTTGATACCCAACGCAACGATATTATCTCCGACGATACGTACAAAGGGGAAAAAGTTACGTTATTTGTTGCCGAACAGCAAAAAATATTATCCAGTCCAAGCACAAGCGGCGCATGTAAAGTAGCAACGATTTTTACGCCCAAGAGCAAGAAACTCTTGGTCAACGCAACGACGAGTGGAAAAACAGTACCGTGCCCTGTGTGCCGAGTTGAAGTTTCGGAATTTAATATCAATAAACATCTCGACGATTGTTTGAAAAGAGAAGCTGTGACGCAACAACCAGAGAGGTAGGAGGACGCTTGTTGAATATTTAATGTAAGCACAGTTTATAACATTTATAAAACATTTTTTTCCCCACCTTCCCGTTTAGAATCGAGCCAAAACGTAAACCACTGCCTAAATTGGTGTTTAGCCTGATGAAAGATGCTGAGTTGCGAAAAAAAATGAAGGAACTCGGCTTACCGTCGCAGGGTGATAGAAAAACGTTGGAGTCACGATTTCATCGTTATTCGACCCTCTACAATGCCGAATGTGACAAAAGAGAGCCCAGGCCGATTGAGGAATTGTTGAGGCAGTGTGAGAATGAGGAAAATTTGGAGAAAAAGATGGTGAAATTTGCGCAGGCTGCCAACGTAAATATATTCGATGCCAGTGGCTATAAATATATATTTTTTTCGACATCTACGAAATCGCTTATGATTCAATATTAAATTTTCAAATATCAAAATGCTCTCGTTGCAGCGGTTGAAAGTCACTCGAACTTGCGATCAGACTATCATCGAGGAGGCACAGAAAATGTACCGTAAGTATTTCCCGTTTCCGTACTAAATCGCAAATACAAAAAAATTCTACAGTAACCTCACTCAAATGAGCTTCATCCCGTAGTTTCTCAGATATAAAACTTTTTCGTTGTTGTTTTAACAAACACTGCCTCGTGTCCGTCTTTCAGTGGAAACGAACAGACAAAATTATCACAGTTTGATCGCTGCGATAAAGGAACGTGACAGAACGAAAAAACCTTCGGTCAGACGATCCTTGCTCGATCGAGATAGCTGTGACGTGACGGAGACTCAAATTCCGGAGAATCATGTAAATCACGTAATCGAGGACGAGGAAGATCCGGCGAGTTATTCGATGAACGCTTACGAGGCTACGTTTCGAGATTCAGACTCGGACCCGTGTCCGTTGCAACATTACGCGAGTGACGATCCAATGAATTTTCTCTCGTTTACGATGACAACATCCAAAAGTAGCGTAACACCTCCGAAAACCCCGTCGCGTCAGCGAATCAGCGACGAATCGCTGCTCGATGCTCCTGTCTCACCGGTGAAAAACATCACACTCCGTGACATAAAGAACGATATGCTTCGGGAAGATTTTTCAAACGTCATTAACGACGATATTTTTAACGCAACAACAGACAACGAAAGTAGTGACGACGATGCCGTACCACCGAGTCCCGAAGTCGCGACGACCAGCCGCACGACGAAACGTCCGAAATTGACGCTCAGAAAAAAAACAGAAAACACCGATGATAATTTTAACGAGTCCAGGTGTAATCATTTGGAGGGACAAAAATTGGCCCTATCCATCGCTCGTGATTTCACATTCGACACTTCGAGTAACGATAGTGTCGGTTTCGATGCTGTAAATGGTACGTAATAGAACGCTCAACGAGTCGTACAATAGACGGGCTTTTTTTTTTAATTCAATAAACCACACCTTACAATTTGGTGTTGTTCGTTGATGTAGAATATGTCGTTATTCTTTTCTTTTTTTTTGTTTATTTTCTGTTAGGACCGAATCGAGAGCTCGTAACCGCAATCGTGTCGTTGGCATGAACTTAAGGTAGTAGTCTGGTAACTTAAGCCGATTTTCATGTCTTTTTTGGAGGGCGTTTTTTTGTAGGAAAATAAAAATGAATCGTTTTGGATATTTAGGATGTATTTATTTACATATTAAAGATACAAAAAAAATTTAATAGTTTATTATTATTATTATTATTGATCAAAGTTGGCACCTCGAAAAAAAAGCGCGTGGGTGGCCCCGGTGATTTTGGCTCTTGATGTTATCTGAAATAAAAAATTCTTGATAATTCTTAATCTATAGACATGTCATTCTGGTCGGAACTACCGAAGTTAAATTTCAGTTCAAAATCACCGGGGCCACCGACGTGCTTTTTTTTCGAGGTGCCAACTTCGATCAATAATAATAATAATAATAAATTATTAAATTTTTTCAAACAAATTTTTTTTGTATCTTTAATATGTAAATAGAAACATCCTAAATATCCAAAACGATTCGTTTTTATTTTCCTACAAAAAAACGCCCTCCAAAAAAGACATGGAAATCGGCTTAAGTTACCAGACTACTACCTTAAATTCAAACTCGAATTCACGAGTGTGTTTGCGTTGACGATTATAGTTTCGAGATCCTTGAAATCAATTTGTATTTGTATTTTTAGAAATTGTAGATAAGGGAACGACCGAACTGACAAACGTAGAAGCGCGTGGTACTGAACTTATTGATAAGGATATTTCGAACGTCGATAAAGAAAATAACGAGTCGTCGACGAAGCCGCCATGCCCGACAATCGTTAATCGGCCTCTCAGGAAGAGAAATTGCGTTGTTCGTTCGGGCAACGTCGATGCCAACGATTCAACGAGATCGAAGGAGCTCACGACGGTATTACAAGACGGGTCGATCCAAAGCGATGCGAGGGAGGTAGATAAATTGGAATGCACTTTGCGCATCGATAGCCCGTTGAAACGACGACGAGGACGAAAGACAACGGTAAACGCGACGGAAACGATTGATCCACCGCCGAGACGGCCACTTCGAAAGCGTCTTGTTAATTCCGTTTCGACGGACAAGTCGCACAAGTGATCGTTGATCGAAATATTGTTCGATTTTTTCGTGCTCTGTCCAGTCATACTGATTTTAAGAATTTTCTCGAGTTCGTTTTTTCTCTTTCTTTTTTAGATTTTGCCAAAGAGAGACACGCTCTTTGTAAATACGTGTTTAATATTAGTTTTGTACGATGACAATAAAGTAATATAGTTTTGAATGAATTTCTTTTTCCTCCCGGCCTTTTTTCCATTGTCTCATCTCTGCCAGGCTCGCTCGCGAGAATTATTAAGGGCGAGGTAAGGGTTTTCACTTTCGAAAAATCGATTTTTTTTGTCTTACCTTATTGTTTAACATTTCAAGAATATGTCCTCAAAATTTGAAACCGATCTAAGCAATATTCTTGAAGTTATAAGTCTTGAAGTTGTCTTATTAATCTCCTGGCCTTTAACGCTATACCTCTAACAGCTGCGGGCGGTCGGGCTAGCAGTGCAGCTGTCGAACAGGTATACAGTTTATTCATTGCTATTGTGTATATAGTATATAGTGATCTAGTAAATACGTGATCGTGTACGTGATCTAGTCAATAAAACTGTAGAAAATAAAGTTGTAAAAACCGGAAAAAATGCTGGTAAAACAAGGCAAAGTAAGTTACTCGGCGGCAAAGGAAAGCTCACTGGAAAAGTCATTGATAATTTGAATACTACGGAGCAGCAATCAGACATAATTGTGATTCGCTGGAAGGAATGAAAAATGCAATCTGGGCAACGTTCTACCACCAGCAGTCAACAGACGATAACCCTCAACACCATAAGTGCATGAGCGGTGAGAACTCGTGGTGTTCATATCAAAAAGCTTTGGCCACAACAGGAGTGGAAAATTTCAAACATGACTACACTCCACTTCCACAAGATGTCATAGAAGCGATCAAACCGATTCATGAAGATTTGAGTAAAGACGAACTTCTAGAAAGGTGTCTTGGAGGCTTTACTCAAAATGCCAACAAAAGTTTGAACCAGCTGATTTAAAGAATTGCACCGAAAAAATTATCTGGCAGCAGACAAATTGTTGAATTTGCATCTTATGTAGCTGCATTCACTTTCAATGAAGGTGCTGGTGCTTTTATAACTTTTCTGTCTGACATGAACGTCAGCGTCGGCCCAAGCGCTCATGATTATGCATTATTCACGGACAGCAATCGCATTGACAGGGCCGAGATTCAAGCTGAGCAGCAGAGCAAAGAAGCCAGAATAAAACGAAGACTTGAGAGAAAAGAGGCTGAAGACATCGACAATGCCGCAGGAAGTCTGCTGTATGGAGCTGGAATCGATGATTCTGTGTAAGTTGGAGAAAAAAAAATTTTTCTTCACTTTTTTACTTCATAAACTTTAGACGCGTTTTTCTCAAAACTACTTTTTCAAAGTCCGTGTTCACTGCCATTTAAAATCTACTTGACCGATTCATTTCAAACTTTGTACACATTTTCTACATATAAAATACCTCCCCCCAACGTTTAGTTAAATTTTTTTTTTACATTAAGGGTGTTTTCCACCCACAAAATGGCGGAATTTTTCGTGGAAAATAACAGTTCACACTTTAGATGGCCGCCAAAAATTTTTAAATGAAAAAAAAAATTATCAGAGAACGTTGGGGGGAAGATTTGATTATAATTTGACTAAATTTTCATGGTTTTTCATTTTCAGATAATTTCCGGCCGAGTTATAGTGAACACCGCAAATTGTTTTTTTTTTTCAAGACGTTCTGGGGAAAGCTCTGTTACGGGCTTATGCTTCAATATTTCTGCATGAAAAAATTACACAACATTGTCAAAAGTATGCTCAATAATGTACAAAAGGTTCGAATAAAATTGCTCAATCCATATTTGAGAAAAAAAACCGCAAAAAAAGTGTTTTTTTTAACGCTGAAATCCTTACCCCTCCCTTAAATCACCGGGGTTATTAGAGAAACAGATAGATGTGAACGCCGCGGAACGCGCGTTTCACGGTCGTTTGAAAATTCAAATTATTGCGATTAAAAAAACGTCTTTGTTTATTTGCAACGCAATTACAGTTGATTTTGTTATTTTCAGGGTTCCGTACCGCAATATACGAAACCCTATGGTGAGAGTCGTTTGTCCGTCCGTCTATTTTTCTGTATCTGGCCTTTAACTTCCGAACGGTTTAACCTATTAGGTTGAAATTTGCCACGCAACTCGAGTGAGATGTTTCGAAAATGCCACACCCCGCTGAATTATTTTGGAAAAAATATTTTTTCGAGAATTTGACGGGATCGAAATATGATATAAGAAAAAATTCACTCTGATAAGTGGGGTATCGTTTGAAAGGGCTTGCTTTAAGGATTGAAAAAGTATTTTGATATCTTTTTTTTCAATGCATATTTTTGACAATATCGTTCAAAATGTTCGTTTTTTTTCACTACACCACCACCACCCCCCCTAATTTTTAAACTACTGCAACGCGAATTCCGAAATAATTCTGATATATGAAGGCATATGAAAAGTTTGAAGAAATACTATAGCGATGTCGAAATTGTCATTAATTTCTGAGGTACATGAATTTTAATGAGAATGACTTCGACCAGGGGAATTGTACGAAATCCTCGGCGCGTGGAGCATTGCACGTAATGCATGATCGGTTTTTTGTGTTATTCTTGTAACGAGGACTTGGGAAACGGGTGAACATGATTTGTTTGACTTTGATGCCAATTTTATCAAAGACATCCATTTTTTTTTATTATTCAATATACATTACAACATTGCTTTTATTTACTTTTTTTTTTTTTCGATCGACAAAGTCGACAGTGAACAGATCAATATTTTACATATTTCGTTTTTTTTCTTGTAGAGGTATTAAGAATAATTTAAGAAGCTTAAGATTGTAACGATAAAAGAGCTGCCTTTGACAATTATTTACACGTTACTTTGGTATCGTATTTAACGATTTTTATTTCGTATATATATATATATATTCATATATATATATATAATATATCTACTAACGTTCATTAGAGATTTGAAATTGCTAACATCCTAACAGTGCCTAGCTATCACATTTATTGATTATTAATATTATTATTTGCATGATAATTCGCGGTCTCTCGACGAGTTACACGCTTTTTTTTTTAATACTCGAACGTAAAAGTTGTCGGATAGATTGACGAGAGAGCTTTTCGAGTAATACGAAAGTTCTTTCGCATCGATTAACAGAATCGTTATTCAAGAGAAATTTACGCCTATAGAAACGTGTAGCTCGCGTTTTAAACGCGATAACGTCGAATTCATTGTCGCGACTTGTCCGCGTTTATCTTTTTTTTTTTCTTCTCTTCGTTAATCTTAGTTAAAAGTCTGGTGCTATACGAGCGTATAGCGTCGTGTGTTAGGCAGCTGATTCGCTAATGAACACGATACCCGAAGTCTCATAAAAATCCACAAATTTCGAATACATATATTCTCTTGGCAAAAGAAAAAAAATCATCGGGAGACGTTACTCGGACGAACGTAGAGTCGATAAAAAATATTACGCACCGAGAGAAATTATGTTTAGAATAAACGTATTAGTGCTTGATGTTACGAGAATATTTTACAGTCAGAGCAACAATTTTTAGTTTTAATAACAAGCTTTATTCGTTTAAGTGGCCATTTTTTATAGCGTTACCGATTTTTCAATTTCGGTAACAATTGTTTTTTGACATGTCCCAATAAATGATAAAACTAATGTTACCGTTTTTTTTGGGGGGGTGTCACTTTTTTTTTACTTCGCCATGACCATTTGGTAAAATGCACCAATATTGTTGTTCCTCCCACTATAAAATATTATTATCCGTATTGCGCGTTACTTTTACTATATATTCTTTCATTCGGTGTACGTCTCGAGAAGCTACCGATTTAACGAACTCCGATAATTCATAAGTCGTCACAGTCTTATCGGACAACAGTTCTATACTTTTTTTTTGTTCTTAGACTCGCGAATGTTTTTTTTCATTTTACTCTTTTTTTTGGACGTTTTCGCAAAAACTTTATCAATATTCGCAAACGATCAACGATGACTTAGTCTTAGTTGCCTCTTGATTCAACGATATGCTTAGAGACGCAAGTGTGTTCGATATATATACTTTTGTATCAGTGGAACGAAATGAACGGATTTTAATCGGAATAGATTCATCTTCGATAGTTGAAACACGTGGAAATTAACCATTTTCGGTCAACACGACAAAATGTCTTTAACAGAAGAACAGCTCAGATTTCCGGAGGTACAAACATTGTTTAGAGTTATTCCAATTGCTCCAAATGGGAAGATGCAATTTTATCAAAGTGACTTTAAATTATCGAGGTAGCGACAGCATTACGTATTAGTTAATTTTCTTCTTCTGTTTAACAGACACTAGCACACGTTGTGCACGACAGAGTGTGTTTGTTGTTTTTAGTGCAATTTTATTTGTTTATAATTAATTCTGTTCGTTGGAATTTGCCAATTATTCGCTGTTGGTGATTTTTATCTTAAAAACACATTCTGATTAATTTATGAAAAATTGCAAAGACCTACCGCCTGGCGTGGTGTGGAGCACATAGGCGGTAAATGGGAGGAAGCGTTTGAACGAAAATGGTTAATTACGCGGATTCCGGACCTTCGCGGTTATATACACGGGCGTACATGAGTCATTCTGCTATGACGTTTTTAAATTACGTGTTTTTTTAGGAAATAATGCTATTTTGATTGACTATTTGATTAATAAGTTTCCTCTCTTCATCTCGATCTTAATTTCTTTCTCCTTAGCACACATTTCCTTGGTAAAATGTGGCATAAATATAATTCTCTAATTTCAGCATAATTCACGAGCATATACGAATCGCGTAAATTTTTCCGTTCTATTGTCGAACTTTCCGATAACAAATATATATATATATTTCTGTATATATATATATCGTTTAAATTCTTTAGTATTCCATTTTTTTTTTTTTTTCCGAATGATTGTTAGGAATAATTACCATGTATCCGCTTAGGGATGCTGCGATCAAAATGTTTCTTTTTTCCTTGTCTTTTCTTATATTGTTGTATACATGCAGATCCATCGAGTCATCGTGTTTCATGATAAAACACCACAACTGTCTTTTGTCATACTCCGTCTTTGTATTATCATCGCCTAATCGAATTTTGCATCCTCGATTATATTTTCATCAACCTCGTGCTTGTCGAGGTAACATTTCTCGTTAAGCTCATGTCTGCTCGTCTTCTCTTTCTTGACCCAATAATTCTACTGTTCTTTATCACGACAAGGTTTTCATGTTGTTTTTTCTCATTACCGTTATACCTATGGAACCTCGAATTTTCCGTAACAAGTCTATTATCTCTGCAGTCGGCATGTTTTCCACACTCTCGTCGTTTACCTGCGAAAATACAATTTAAAACATTACATCAATTGATTTAATGTAATTTAATTTATTGTTATATAGCATTTCTTCAATGAATTGAACAACTTGAAATTTTCTAAATGTTCAAAAGAATAATTGACTATAATTATTCTATTGAAGCTCTCTCTCCACAATTGACCTAATTTTCTTCTTCAAACTGATACACGGATTAAGGTTTTATGAAATTTAAAAATAACACGTTCTCTTCGCGCTTCAATACCCAACAAATTTTCACCCAATAAACGAAATCTTTCAACTAAAATAGAGCAGCGTTGATGAATATTCGTCGTTATCTAAATTTGGAAAAATGGATTGAAATTTTATGAGATTTTGAATATATTGAAAAATCTTCGAAAACGATGTAAGTCGAGTTAACTGGGAACTATCGATGCGAAATTCTTTTCAACTCATTCTCGAGCCAAATTGTTTTTTTTTGTTAAATTAACTAAAATGTTTACTTTAAGTATTTTACGATTTTGTTGAATGTGTAATTTTCGGGTTATCAATTTTCGTGTGAAGCACAAAATTGTTGGATTTAACCAAGGGGCATTAAATGGAAAAGAACAAGGAAGCGAAAAGGATTGACTTACCATAATTAATACGTCGCCCTGCTTGAGCCTGCCATCCTTAGCTGCGACACTATCGGGATGTACCATCGATATAACGGTGGAACTACCCTCCGGCTGTAGGCTGAACCCTAGCCGGCTGTTCCAGCCACGCGTCAGTTCAACCATAAATACCTGCTCAACCAACAACATCAAACATCACAATTACGGATAATTGGCTTGTTGTACAAATATTATTACAATGACGAGCCAGGAAGGTCAGGAAAATTTCATTCTTAACATGTCAAAGGATTATTTAAATAAAATATCATATTAATATCAGCGAATGAGTTTCCATCAAATGCAAGTATAACTTTCCAGTTTGACACCGATTTTTCGAATATCTCAGCCATTCAATGTAAAAATTATGAAGCTTAATTTACTCGAAAGTGTTTTGTAAGTAGGATTTGGACAAAACTACAGATATAGTCGAAGAATTTCATCAGAAATAATGTCCTACCATTTAGTTAAGGAATATCTGCAAATCAAGGGTTGTCGAGTCACTAACATATGTAAAAACCGCTATAATTTTTTTTCCGTTAGGTTCAGACAAATAACCAGTAAAGTGTGTTGTCTGCGATCGAAAAAGAACATTTTGCTTCCTAGCAGAGTCCTGTAACTCCTGAAATCCTATATCTCTCTTGTGGGAGCAATTTGAATTTATTTTTCCGTACATTCCGTGCAAATTTGGAAATAAACTGGTGGACTGATCAATGTCTATGAAGTTTCGAACTGTGCGTTGCAACCTCCCATACGGGTAAGCGCGACAGACTATTTTATTTTACTCTGATCCCAGAGATATTAACCAATTTTATAAGAGACAGCAAACATTTTTTCTCCGTACGATGTCTCTACCATCGTCGCTCCTACAATTTGGGTTTTATTCAAAATCTGCCGCGCTCACTCCATAGAGGTGGTTTCAATGAAGATTTTTGGAATGAAGAAAATTTCATAGACATTAATCTGTCCTGCAGTTTATTCCTAACCATGCGGAGAATTTGCAGAAATGGAAAATTCTCAATCCTCGCTTACAAGACAAACAGAGGAGCTACAAGATTCTGCCAGGAAGTGAAACTTTTTGTTATCGACCGCAAACAACATACTTTACTAGTTACTCATGTAAACTTTTTGCCAACAAAATTATAGTGCTTTTAATTTTCGATCTATTTTCTGTGAGTCTTAATGGATTTTGGTTCATTTATCAAAATCCCTTTTGGAAATTTTCATCGTGAACTTTGAACGACAGTTTCGTATGATTTTTGTCCTCAACCACCAAGATGTCGTATTCGTAATAGGTTTTTCCTGTTTCAATATCGTAGCATATGCAGAACCACCAGTAAGGCAAATACAAATATCCCGAGGGAAGACATTAAAGTTGTACACACCTCGTTTCCATCCTCAGATGTACTATCCCGAGTCGCAGACTCCGCGATACAATCCGTTCCGGTATCCTCCGTTTCCTTATTCTCCTTTGTTGTCTCGTCAACACCGTCGTTCGGCGCAAACATCACGCCCTTCCACTTCAGCAAACCCTTGCTTCCCACGGGATCTTCGGCACCTAGAACTTTGCCTGTGTGTTCGTGAAAAAGAAACGTGTAACGTGGTAAAGGTACCTTTATTTTCACTATCTAATGCGACATGTATCTCGCGTGATAAGAGCCATTCTTATCGTAGCTCTCAAACCGAAACACGCGCGGATAATGTAGTTACGACAGAGACTACGCAGTAATGAAATATCGTTCAGTGGTAAAAGGGTTACAGATCGAATATCCGGTTAAATTTAGCGTGAAGGAATTTAAAAAATTCGAATTACCCCATAAAACTTAGAACTACAGTTTTTTTTTTTTTCAAATCCGGTTCTTTCAAGTGTGATTAAACGAAAGAAATAAAAACAGGCTTTGCCAACAATTTAACGTAAAGGAAGACAACTCACCTGGAATGTCTTGGTCGCTCGAATGAGCGGCTTTGTTCTTCGCGCTATTGTCGATTCCACCGCAAGTAGGATTGGCGCTCTGATAGGCCGGATTCTTGTAGCTGAATACACCGCTAGTTGTCCTCGTTGTCGACAATACCGGTGGCATCGAGGCTGGCTCAGATGGCAACATGTTGTCCCGCTCGTCGCTCGATAACATCGTTATATTATTTACGAAATTTCCGTCGTAATCGCATTCGGCAGTGAGATTCGAGTCACTCTCGGTTACGATTGTCGGTCCGTTATAATCCGACTCGGACTCGAGGCTAAATTGAAAGTGTAGCTTCTCGGGTGGCGCGCCGAGATCGAGAAAGCTCGGTCTTGGCGCGAATTTTGACGAATCGCTCGAGTCACAAACGTCGTACAATGGCGGTGGATCGATTATGTCGTTCGCCGGTGTTTCCGATTGTGAACCAGTTGGTTGTGTATTTATGGAACATTGATCAGCGTCCGATAGCTCGGACTGACTTTTCATCGACGGATGCACCGGATGAAATGTCAAATGATTATCTATAATTGGGTCGAAACGTTATTTTTACGAAACACATATTCTTCGATATATCGTATTTAACGAGTAAGTCTGACCTAATATATTTTCACGTAGCATCATCAACGTTTTTTTTTGAATCTTTCATATGAAGGAAGTTTTCTAATTTTTGTTAAGTTATCACACACGGTATGATGAATAGAAAGAAAAATGGTGTCTAAAACGTACCGTGTTCGTTTTCGGCGGTAGGGGTTCGCGAGGGTGGTCTACGAAGTCTTCTCGGTGAGTTAGAAGACGCGCCGGAAGTTTGCATCGCGGTCGAACCGTTCGATGTACCCGGCGACAATTTCCGTACCGCAAGATCGCAAAGCATGTCGACCGCTTCTTGTCTATAAAATAGTAAAGTCACGATGTAGTGGTGAAAGAAATCACGTTTGACAATTAGAGGACAACGTAATATGCCAAAATTCAATGTAATGCAAAACATCTGGTGCGCTGTCTGCTCCACTTGAACTCTTTCGCCTGTTATAACTATTTATATCCCATTGTCAATGGGAATCTCGAGATTTCGTTGGCTCGATTCCACTGAGCCTCGTCGGGCATACTCATTATTAAAGTTATTTCACATGACTCGGAGCGCTTCATAGAAAAGGATCGTTTCTCATTCACACGCGACGCGTAATGTTGCGTGTGCTCTGTTCGTTCAATGGAACGCAAGCTTGTATCTTGTTTAGAGATATAAATCTCAAGCTCGACGAGAATCCGTACAGAGGGAATGGAAGTCTCGTGAATGGTAGTGTAAATGATGGAACTTGAGCTTTTGACGGTGTTCCAAAAGTAGCCATTGCGATGGACTTTCAATTGATGTACTGGTACTTTATTGTCCATGGCTACAACAATTAATCTTTGACTCGTCCAAAGCTTTTCTATGTCTCGTCTTATTTGTCACTTGAAAAACAAATGAGAAATAAAGAAGTCACCTGTCGCGAGTCATGGATTCCCGACGAAAGTTCCATAACGTTTCGGACATAGAGGATTTATCTTACAAACCCGTGAGATATATCCAGGTGGATTCATCGTTTACAACAGTGTTAGAAGGTGTCGAAAAGAAGTAAAATACCCGTGAAACACGTAGGATTGGACGGAAGTGCGAAAAGCTTACCTCAAACTTGTTCTTGGTGGACGGAGTGGGTGATCCGGCTCAGTCGGGGACAGTGCCGAGACCGGAGTTTGAGCCAAGTCACGGTACAAGCGAAGTTTCACCCTTGGACCGCATTGTCGGAGTAGAGCGACAGCCTCCTCGTGGCTCATTGGCGACAGCGTTGCTCCGTCCACAGCGACAATTTTGTCGCCAGGTTGAATTCTCCCATCGCTTAGAGCAGGTTCGCGGACCAATGCTCGCACATAATGCCCGAGAGCACTGCTGTCCACCTTTCTCAGAGTAAAGCCCAGACTACCCGCGACCTTCGTCATTTCTATGTCAAATTCCTGTAATGTACCGATATGAAAAGAACAACAGTGAGCTTGAACGATATTCAATGTTAAGGGTGAAGTTTAAGATTCAGGGTGGTTTAATTCGTTTGGCAGGAAAAGAGAGAGTCCAATTACCGCTGTAATTTTCTATCATCTACGATCTGCAAAGAATCCTTGACCTCATCATTCAGAAACTTTTTGCCAAGCTAATTTTAAAAAGATTACACTCTTAGCACCGATTTACAATACCGGACAACAAATTGCCATTAGATTCAGCCTAAATTCGTTCCAGTTCCAATCCAATTGAATATTCTTATGGCTGACGTAGCAATTTATAGGACGTTACGAATAAGTATAACTATCAAACGGTGTTGGAGATCTTTCATTGAATGACAATAAGAAAATAACTGGCCAAATCGATGAAGCATGAACGAAGTTTCTCTTCGTTGTAGTGCTCTTTTGCCGACTAAACCGTTTTCGTCAATTGAAACCAATGTCAAACTTTGGATCGTTTGGAAAAGGAACTTAGCGAGAACAACATTTATTAAGTTAAAGATAATTGTCACTGACAATATCTCCTAAGGGAACGATTGTCCTTTCAGTTTTTTATAGAATCATTTATTGTCTTTACCCCGAAGAGCACTAGAAATAGCAAATATTGTCAAGGTTTTCCGTAGAGAGTCGTTCACTGCGAAGTTAACTGCCTTCAAACTTTGCCAAGAGCTCTTTACCTCTATAAGAAGAAAGTGGGAGAGTGGATATAACAGTAGAGATGACCTACCCCACAGGGTTCAATCTGCAACGGTGGCAGAGGGTTCAGTATACGAAGCGGTGGTGGTGGTTCGCGTCTGGTGGGTGGTGGTGGTGGTGCTCCAGGTGGCGTTATACTAGCGTCACCGGGAAGACGACAGACAACAAGCTCGACCGTGCTGGGCGTAGTCCGAAGAACTTCCAGAGCCTCCTGCAACAAGTAGCATGAAAATGAGATTAGGAAGAGGCGAAGGCTGTTGCTCGTCGATCATCCTGTATACGTATACACGTTTCCTCATTCTTTCGTGATAGCCGGACAACGGATAAGTCCGATGATACCATGTGTAGCGGAAAAATCCTTGTTACAATCGTTCTTTCCGCTCTCTACCCGATAAACCTTTCGCTTCAACCGAAGGTATGTAGCATCGTGTTTTCTATACCATCTCACCGTGCGGATCGACCCAATAATGCTCGCAGGTAGATAATGTTCCCGTTCAACGCTTATAGTCCCCATCGAGACTTGCATTATGCTAATCTCATGTAAACCTTTGCAACACCCGTATACCTAATAGGGTGGCAGAGGGAGAGAGCGGTTGAAGGAGCTTGAGAGAATGAGAGAGACGAGAAGTTCCTCTGTTTTGTTCCTCGTTCTATTGGAATGTGCATGGAGGAAGATATAAACACGTGACTAGTGGAGCCAGTTTTCGCTTCCTTGCACCTATCCTATATTCCTCCGAACGATCCTTCGGGTTAGTCTAATCTTGGTATACGTTGTTACGTAGATTGCCGTATTAGCGTAGTCCACCGCAACGGTGACGACAACGACGATCCCGTGCCATAGGTTACATCGTGCAATTGTTCGATTCACTCTGAGTATATCGCGATAAGGTCTCTCTCTCTCTCTCTCTCTCTCTCTTTTACATACACATACACACATACACAAAGCACTCTGTTCATCGTCGTGGGAATTCTCATAGGTCTCGTCCCTCTGCTCCACTTGAGTAAGAACCACGCGAGAGCCTAATCTCTGATCTACCGGCATCCATGTGTATTTACCGCAAAACCGTATAAGCCACTATGTGCGGTGGCATTCCCGTGACAGCTAACATCCCTCCGAATCTCCGATTACAAGGATGCCCGTTCGCTGTATTTAATCCATTTCATGAGTTTCGATTAATCATGATTAATGCATCGCGTAGAAGACAAATTTCTCCAATACACTGATCGTTTAAGGCGAATTTCCTAATGCAAGAACAACGCAGTGCAGTTTAACGACAATGAAGTTGAAGAAAAATGTTTTACTCACTACGTCTGCGTTGATACTCGAACTACAAGTTCCCACTTCTCTGTCCAATGGTTCATATTTTACGGCAAGAGAGAACTTTCCGAGGGTATCGATTGTTTCGGAACAAAGACGGAAGACTTGAGGTAGTAGTCTGGTAACTTAAGCCGATTTTCATGTATTTTTTGGAGGGCGTTTTTTTGTAGGAAAATAAAAATGAATCATTTAGGATGTTTAGGATGTTTTTATTTACATATTAAAGATAAAAAAAAAAAAATTTTGACAAAATTTAATAGTTTATTATTATTATTATTATTATTGATCGAAGTTGGTACCTCGAAGTTGGCAGCCTGGGTCCTAACTTTTTCTCTACCGAACCGATTGCTTTAAAATTTTAACAGGCTACTCTACACACTTATAGTTCTCGTCGGAACTACCGAGAAATTTGTTCACCCCCAACTTTTTATTTTACAACCCCTTCTTTGCTAAAGTCCTTCTATTTTAGCAAAGAAGGGGTTGTAAAATAAAAAGTTAGGAGTAAAAAAATTTCTCGGTGGTTCCGACGAGAACTATAAGTGTGTAGAGTAGCCTGTTAAAATTTGAAAGCAATCGGTTCGGTAGAAAAAGTTAGGACCCGGGCTGCCAACTTCGAGGTGCCAACTTCGATCAATAATAATAATAATAACAAACTATTAAATTTTTTCGAAAATTTTTTTTTTTGTATCTTTAATATGTAAATAAAAACATCCTAAATATCCAAAACGATTCATTTTTATTTTCCTACAAAAAACGCCCTCCAAAAAAGACATGAAAATCGGCTTAAGTTACCAGACTACGACCTTAAATTACCACTGGATAACCCCTTTTTTCAAGTATTTCATTGTGTTGAAAGGTATATTAAGTGTCTATCATTATGTTAGCATGCAACAAGTTATATTAATAATATTGTTTGTGCAAACATTTCGATGACTTTTGAAAATCATCATTTCTAGACTGCGCAATAGTTTGAACGTATTAATTAACCATTTTGGCACAATAGCTTCAAGCCCATCGGACAGATAAAATTGATCAAGCATCACTTGTGGTGTACACATGTACCACTTTGTCAAACGGTACAGAGAGTCTATACATGTACGTGGATCGTTGATTCATCGCAATCCAGCGGAACAATTGCCTCTGATGTTCGGTGATGTCAATATACCATGTAAAGCGAAGCGGAAAATCGTCCGAAACTCTGGATTCGATTTCAACGAACGCGACAAGTGCATTGTTCATTTGAAGGTTTAGGGGGATGAATGAACGAAGGGATGTTGGTCAAACGACTCTAGCGATAGTTTCGAGTTATATGTACTTACGTAGTTGGTGAGGCCAGTCAATGGTACACCATTGGCCGCCAGTAAAATGTCACCGGGTTGAAGCTTGTTCGATAGCGCTGCCGGTTGTTGCGGAAAGAGCCTTTTAACCCTAACGGGACCGGCAGTACCACCACCGGATACGCTCAAACCGAGGCCTCGACTGCTCTTCTGTAGGGTAACGCGAAACGTACTTTCTGTAACAATCGAGAATCACATATTTCTTTGTTAAAACATTCTTCACGCTGTTTTCCTTCCTTACAGAGGAAGGCGTCATTTTTATTTATATTTGCAATGAACATATTGACTCGGTGGTTTTTTTTCAATAGCACAGAATTTACTAAGAACCCTTTTTGCTTCAAAGAGAATATCGAAGTGAAACGAAGCTGAATGAACGTTATTGCGAAATTGCTACAAAAAAGGCAATGAAATTGTAACAAACGTTCAAGGGAAATGTGGTTTTATGTTTTCGACGTTAATTTGAAATATCTTTCGTCGCGGGGAGAGACGAGGAAAAAGAAAATGACACCCCTTCAATTATACTTCACAAATTGCGATGGTGAATATCTCTATAATCCGGATGAAATTTTTAAATTACATTCTTTCGTTAAATCCAACGAGTTTTCCATGAACGTCACGTCCTCGTTATAGTTGCACACGTGATATATCTCGAGTCAGGAAAAACTGGTAGGATAATTAATTGTAAGGAGACGACGAAACGTTCGTAGGAGCGAAGGGACGAATTGTTAAAGATTTCTCGTTATTGACGAGAGGGATCTGCGGTGCTACGCTCGTAATTAGAATTGCGCGAGATGAACAGAGAATTTTACGGCCGAATATGTGGTGATTGGAGCAAATGTCGAAGTATACTGTTTTTTTGTCTTTTTTTTAAATGAATGGTTCACTTTGTCCGAAGTAGCGCAGTGGTGCAGCGGTAGCAGAAGGCTAGAATCGACTCGCCAGCGAGCTGGACCGAACCGGATATTGACCTGAACCCGCTGACATATCGCTCGTATTGTTCGGCCTTGTTCCCTATTGAGAACGTCGTTAACAACGGGTAATTTACGTTTCGCACCTATCTTTCTCTCTCTCACTCGTTTTCACTAGTATTCTCGTTTCCTCTTCCATCCTGTGTCACTCTCTCTCTCTTTCTCTCGCTTACTCTCATTCCCTTTCGCGGTTCAAATCGAGAAAAGGGGATTTCCCGCAGGGACCTGCGTGACGAGAGAGTGGTTCGGCGATTGCTGTTCTTTGATCCGCGAAATGAAATAGGAAAGCGGAGTGTCGAACCGAGTATCCGAGAAAATATAGATATGTATTTATAATTCAAACAGGATTGGTGAATAAAAGAAAAATGAATGAAAAAAAAGGATCACCGGTGTGACACGATGTACGTAGTGCGGGAAGTAAATTCGTGAAAATTTCACTGCCGTTCAGTCTGTGCACGTGGCGTAAAACAAAAAAAAAACAAACTCGCGATATATCGTGACATCGGTGACTGTTGATTGATCACCTGTACCTACGGTAAATGCAACATTTTCTTCGTAGATACAGCAAATTCATCCAATTAAAGTGTCACTTGTAAATTATGAAAGCTCGATTGAATCTCCACTCATGTATAACAAATAGCCATAAATCATTTGAGTAAATGACAATAAACATTAATTAGAGACATCTCGATTTCTTTTTCATCCAACAGAAACATCTGTTCGTACACATAGCAAATCGATCCAATTAAAGTATCACTGCATGAATTGATAGAGCCTCGTGTGAAGTGGCACTCGTGCGTCAACAGACACGACGTGGGAGTCTCGACGCGAAGTAATTGAAAAAAAAATGTTATTCATTATATCGTACAAAAAAGCAAAACCACATGTATTTTTTTATTCCCACCAGATTACTCCGATAAAAATGTACCACTATCTAGATTATATGTACTCTCGTGTAAATTTCTATCTATGGCACTTGAGGAGAGAGGAAAAAAAAATGAAAATTAAATCGCGTATTACTTTCTCGTGTGCGGTTGCCATCGTCGTGAACTCTCGACGGTAATGGCTTCGAGAGCAAGTATAACCGTACACTGGGCAAGCCCGAGTGAACTCGAAGAGTGAGAAAGATCGTGAGAGGAAGACAAAAAAGAAAGCACGAAAAAAAAAAAAAGAAGAAAATACACACGTGAAGCTCTGGCAGTCGGCATCGTAGAATCTCGTTTATATGCAATTCGTTCTGGTATTACAGAGAGAATGCACAGCCGTGTTTTCGGGCTTACCGTTCGTTCGTGTTTTTCTTTTCATTATTTTTTTTCTATTTTTTTTTTCAACCCTCCCGCGAAACTCACTTCAGCGTGTGCCAATTTCCTCCGCGTTGCTTTGACTACGGATTCACACAACGGTAGGAGGCTCGTCGACAGATGTATAGCCTCAAGGTGTACTAAAGCAGTCTCGGGAACTACGAAACCCTCCTCCTCTAACCATCTCGCCTGACCCATACCCAACCGGAAATCTCTCTGGTCCGGCGATGCTTCAGACATTTTTCGCGCTATATCCGCTTTAAAGCTTTGCCCCTCCGGAAGTTCGGTATAGGCCAACGACAGAACAGGGTGATCACATCGGAACAGAAGAGACGAGAGAGAGATACATCGTCAGGGGGATTTTAACCCTTTGATTCGTGATGTATGAAATTTTTCACAGCACAGTTCAGCGTTCAACTTCAATGTTGACTCTTTGCTATTAATTTTACCCCTTCACGTTTCAAAACAATAAAACAGTTTCGTTGATTGAATTGCTGGAAAAAATACTTCAATTCATTCTTTAATTCGTATAAACATCGTTACATATATTTTGTAATTTGTTAGAACGGTATGGCTCGATATGCGGTCAAAAAAAAAAAAATAGCGCCAGTGACAATTACTGTTCCAGTGATAACAGAAATTTTGTAATATTACATTGGTCAGTAATATCGTGAAAGTTGCGAGACTGAAAAAGGTTAAATGTTGGTCAAGTGGAAAATTGGATAGAGGGCAAAAAATGTTCGCTTTATTGTATCGAAGAGCGTTAATTTAATTGAAGATTATTGGAGTATAATACGATTATGATATCGAAAAGTTTTTATCGCACTGCAGTATTAATTAAATTATTATTTTTTTCTTTTTAAATCACGTTTATCACGGGTTTCGTCGTTACCTAGTGATCTTTATTAAGTTACTTTATACTTTGTTATAAAGAAACTCGAACTCAGACCAGACTGGCGAGACTGTTGAGCTTTTCGCGAATGCGCGAAAAGACGATGACGACGAAGTATTTGGTATTGGATATATATTTTATATATATATATATATATATATAGTTTATTGCTGGCTCAAAAGAAGACTGTGCTCTCACTGTCTTTGCCTCGCAATCGTGTAAAAAAAAAAAAAGAAGAAAGAGCGACGAGCGCACAAGTTGAAGAGCTGCCAAGTCTCTGTGTTTCAACCACGTTCCTCTCATCGCGCTCAACTCTCGATCCCTATAATCTATATATATATATCGAAGTGGATATGTACTATATATATAGTATATATCCACTTCGAGTGTTTCGCGAGGGTTTCAGCAGTTCTCGCGTGTCCGTCAGACTGGAAGAGCCAATAAAAGACTTTTGCGTCCGCTCTCGCCCTTTCTCTCGATGATTCGCTAAACGTGGAAAATGAATCGCAGAGAGTGAAAAAGATCGAAAAGCTTTTTCCCTTCCTCTCTCTCTCTCTCTCTCGGCTCGGAGAAATTTTTTTCTTCTTTGCTATAACTTGCTTTTTCAAGCGCATCGCTGAGGTTATTTCGTTTATTTCAAAGGGTAAACCTTTTACACGAATAAATATACCCGACAATTTTGTTCGAAGAATATATGTATAACGATCAAAAGACATAGTGAGAGAGAAAGAGAGAGAAGCGACATGAAAAAAAGTATAAAATAAAGCAAATTCTTTGCTTTGTGACTTTATTAATTTATATGAATTTTGATTTTTCGTAATTGTGGTTAGTTAGTGGTTAGTAATTATAGTTAGTATTTGGGAAAAAAAAATAATTTTTCTAATTTAAAATATTGTTTGAGTCCCAAATGATTAATGTTAAAACTGGGTGAAATCAATATCATTCAATTTCAGTAAAGTTAATTTTAAGAATAATGTTTAACAGTTAAGGACTTTTTTAATTAATTGTCTAAAAGGCATGCAACCATGCCTTTTGATATATATACATATATCTATATATACACCCCTATACATATTACATATATTGAGATATTAGTATTTTACGTGGTAATCCATGGATAAAGGTCTTTGAGATTTCTCGACGGTCGGTTCGGTACACGAGCCCCGGCAAGTTCACGAGTTTATAGGCAGTACGTACTTAGCGATCGTAGATTCATCGGTAATCTATGCACAGCTCTCCGCGTCCCTCGCAAGATATATATATATATATATATATGTCGGGTGCGGGGGCGCGATAGAATTTGCAAAACAAGTAGAACCCGTTCTTACAGGATATTACGATTTTCATACTTTAACTCGGGTGCGAGTTTCACAACGTTCCTCTTTTGCGTCCCGTACATTATAAAAAACGAGTGAACAAGAGAGACGGTACAACGGATAAAACGATGTCGCTTGGGCGCCTCGTGAATGTACAACGAGTAAGTACTATCAGAGCTTTCCGTGAGCTGGACGTTTCCGCAAAGAATGTTGTCCCGCAAGCGCGCAATGAGGCAGGACAAATAAAAGTATGAAATAAAACATAGGAAGAGAAAAGTAAAAAATGCGAGAAAGTAGACTTTGAAAAGAGGATTAGAAGACAGAAATGCGGATACTGGAGGCGCAAGCTAGAACCCGACAACCAACGAATAACGAATGAATTTTCTTTTATTTATTTTTTCCTCAGCTGGAAAACAAATTTGTAGATTAGAGTATGGCAAATTTCTTTGCACCCATACACGGCTATCAATGGCAGAACAATTGCCGTATCAGATACACATTCAATAGAAATATATTGCACGCCAAATACTAACAGGCAGATAAGCAACAGTAGGAATGAAGATTGTTCGAATGAAAAAGATGGAATAAAAAGATTTTATGACAAAATAATTGACGAATAATGGAGAATAGAGAATAATTATTCTTAATTATTCCGATGAATCACAAATTTGTATAATTAAAGGAGTCGACTCACCAAAATGATCCGATTATTTTGATGATATTAAATGAACGTCTGTACTTTATCACATAGTTTTGTGACTCGTCTCCCTTAAGGGGGTAAAATAGGGTTAGACGGTTAAAAAATCGATTTTTTTTTAATTTCATAAATTGTTAGTAAAACTATTGAAAAATATGTTCCCAAAATTTTAAATGAAAATTCCGATTCGTTCTATTGTTATACGCCATTAAGGGGGGAAATAGGGTTAGGACAGAGTTTTCTCAATGATTTTCATGAATTTTTTTATAGTATAAAAAATGAATATGATTTGTTGAAACTTTGAGAATATTATATACATATATTTAAGTAACATATACTATAAAATTTTTGAAAAATTGTCTTGGAAAACACTGAAGGAAATTAGCGACCCCATATTGCACGCCACAATCAGACTCAGCATTTTGCGTACATTCTGGAAGCCGCAATTTTTTTGCACTTTTTTTGAACTTTCGTACACGCTAGTTTGAAAAGTTTTCAACCAATCGTTTTGAAAATTGGCAGTTACTTTCTTCATAGTATTGCGCTCTATATGAACCTAAAATCGGAATATTATCATTATTTAAAATAATTTTTTTTTTGCAAATAAAGTTGTAAAAAATGGCAAAAAATCATGCTTTTTTGTTTTGACCCCTGTAAAAAATTCAATTTTTTATTTTTTTGATAGCATTTAGATTCATATAGAAGAGAGACATATAATAAAAGTAAATTCCAACCTCGTTTGATTTCAGATGAAAATTGCGGGTGAGTCCGATTGTGACCTACAATATGGGGTCGCTAATATCTTCGGTGTTTTTCAAAGAAATTCTTCATGAATTTTATAGTATATACTTAAATATATGTATAAAATATTCTCAAAGTTTCAATAAATTGTATCCATTTTTTATACTATAAAAAAATTCATGAAAATCATTGAGAAAACGCTGTCCTAAACCCTATTTCCTCCCTTAAGGTTAATTTTACATGAATTTTTCTTTCTTCTCATATTTGTACGTTGATTATACGCCGTCTATTCCATATTTTTTTAATGACATATCCGCGTGGAAAATGATCTCTCTGAAATTTTTGTGTTAAACTTCCTGGTGAATGAGGTTCGAGATATCGGAGACTCCTGTGTCTTGTGTATCCATAATCGTAGCATCGTTCACGTGATATTTTTTTTTTTTCGTCCGAGACATTCGATACATTTCCGATATCTCGTTAGTGTTCTGCGACACCGAGTCCGAGAACAGAAAATCCTTGATAAAGGGGATGAAGAATTTTCTGGCAGATGAGTCCAAGTGGAAGAATAGGAATTTAGCGTCTCGCTCTCTTCCTAGCGATCCTAGCGAAAAAACGTATATATATGTTATTCGGACTAGGTAATCCGGAATAAGAGCTCGAGAAATCGCCTTAATCAGGATATCGAAAGTCGCTATACATCTTTTACATGAATATATGTATAGGTGTGCATAGCGGAGAATCGCGAAGCGATTTGGGGGGGTGTGGGTGGCAGTTAAAAATTACGAGTTCACGTGAACCACACCGTTCTCTCTGCTCGTTCGAGTGTGAAGAGAGAGAAAGGTTTTTTTTTTCTTTCTTTTTCTTTATGCTTCACTTCCGTAAAATTACTCGACGCAAGAAGACGATTCGACGAAGTCGAAACTTGCACCACTATACTCACATCTGTATAGATGAAATGCTAAGAAATAAAGGCCATGAATTCATACAATTTAACACGTAAAGTGACGTTAGTTGAACCCTTTTGCTTCTTAGCATTCGACGCGCAAGTACCTCTTTTGGTACTGTGTATACAGAGTGTTCTAAAACTAGCACTTCAGAGTGACACGGGCGTTAGATTGGCTCCGGACGTATCAGAATAAACAAATATGACCTCAGTAAAAGTCTAATGGTTTTCGAGAAAAATCGTCTTTTGTTGAATTTTCGAAAAATCGCTACCTAGTATTTGCTATTCCGCTACCATTGCTATGAATTACTTTGAGTTTATTCATATTTTGATCCTAGAATATGTGCCGTTTGTGTATTAGGGTTGGAGGTAGACAATTTGAGGACATGTAAAAATTAAATAAATCATTGAATATTATTTTTTTTCTTAAAACCAGTTTGTTTACCGCCTTAGGTACCTAGTTCGTTCGCTTTAGTGCCTTTTGCTCAAACCCAAAGTAATTCATAGCAATGGTAACGGAATAACAAGTACTAGGTAGCGATTTTCCGAATAATGAAAAAAGACGATTTTTCTGGAAAACCGTTAGACTTTTACTGAGGTCATATTTGTTTTTTCTGATAAGTCCGGAGCCAATCTCAACCCCATGTCACTCTGACGTGCTAGTTTTGGGACATCCTGTATATATATGTAGATATATGGTATATACCTATGTAGGTCAATTGATGTACGAGAAGCTTGGAAATCAATTTGACGACGAATTATCCAGAAAATTCAAACGAAGCGGAGCAATATAATATAAGTGATTTGCACTCGGGCTAGGGGTTGCTCGATGAATCCCGAGATCGAGACTGGGGAGGAGAGACTGCGAAGTCAGTGGGGTTGTCGTAGACACAAAGACCTTCGCAATTACCACATACAAGACATATTTGTGTGTGCGCGTGTGTATATAGATTAGGGTGGGTCAAATAAAATGACTAATTTTTTTTTTCCTCGATATAATGAAAAATGTATTGTTCGGCATCTCAAAAAAACCCTCTGCAAGTATCAGCCCTTCATATTTAAATTAAGAGGTCCCTCATCGCGAATTTTCATTTCCCATTTAAATAACATGGAAACATTTTTTTTTTTACTTTTGAATTTTATTAGACTTAAACCGTTGATGTTAGGAGAGTCTTTCAGCACATTTTTGTAGAACATTTGATGCTCTACAAAAAAGCTCTCTTGTGTCTAATCGATAAAAGTAACCGTACAAAAAATAATCGGTGATAATTAGCTCTGGATTCTACATATCTCGTTTATTAGTACACAAATTTCAAATTGTTAAAAATTTTCGTTATCAATATGAATAAATATACTACTAATATATATTACTAATATACTAATATACTACTAATATATTACTAATTGTTTTCAAACAAACATGAGAGAATCCAGAGCTAATTATCACCGATTATTTTTTGTACGGTTACTTTTATCGATTAGACACAAGAGAGCTTTTTTGTAGAGCATCAAATGTTCTACAAAAATGTGCTAAGAAACTCTCGTAACATCCAACGGTTTAAGTCTAATAAAATTCCAAAATTAAAAAAAATATGTTTCCATGTTATTTAAATGGGAAATGAAAATTCGCGATGAGTCACCTCTTAATTTAAATATGAAGGGTTCATACTTGCAGAGGCTTTTTTGAGATGCCAAACAATACATTTTTCATTATATCGAGGAAAAATTAAGTCATTTTATTTGACCCACCCTAATATAGATATATCCAATCCACCTGCCGAATGATGCGGTAGCCAACCCAATTTCCACTTTGATCGAGCAAACCACCCTTACGTATATACAATTTGTGATTAAAATATTCTAAGGTACATGAAACCGTATACGCCTTACATAACATATGTATATTATAGAAGATATAGTAGATAGAACTTTGTGTACCAGATTGATCCACAATTTAAGAGCAAATAGTTACTAACGATAGCCGATTGGCTCGATTAAACCCCGACACGTAAACTGACCGGAATAACATATACCGTACGTGCTACATGTATGTATATGTATGCTTATATAATCGATGAATGTTTGTACGAACGGAGTTCGACGTTTGATGATCGGCGCTAAAAGTTTCGTCAATCGACTTGATCGATTCGAGGATCACCTGTTTTATTGGAATCTCGGAGAGCAAAGTTTGTTCGAGCAATGTGGCTATGCACTTTCTGCCTTCGCCTCTTATACCGCTGTATTGCACCATATGTCTCGTGAAATCTAATAACGACGATCGGAAGTTGGTATATAGGGAGGTATGCGACAACGAGAATGCAGAAGGACATGCCGGAACTTTCGCTTTGAAAAAAAATAAAAAAATATTACTTTTGGTGTTTGATCTGACGAATGTTCAATAGGAGATTTTTTTTCTATCCAAACAGTTCTGTAGTGGTCCTCACTACATGCCACAGTTTTTGAAGCGATTCTTTTTTTTCGTTAGAATTACCATTCCATTTGTTTTATTAAACAAAGTGAGTAATTTAGCTGGACAATATTTTTGTTAAATTTCGTTCACTTTTTCTACGAACTTGTCGTTTTTGCATGGATCTGAAATATCCCACGTAATATATAGACTCGCTAATAACCTTCGGTTAAATCCAAACGATCATTAACCAACATCCCTTAAGCCCGGGGTAATTAATTCCGTTTGAGAACGTATCTGGGATTTATGAACGTTCGCTGATCGCGAGAGAGTTTGAACCCGCGAGGGCGTGTATAAGCTATTCGCACTTCGCACTTGGGAAGATTTTATAACCCCGAGACACGCAAACTTGATTCATCCATACACACAGCCATATATATATATATATATATATATATTTGTGGGGTACTCGACCCCGACATCATTCGACTTTTTAATTTAAATAATTTCATGTCATAACTTTATGCGGATAAAATCGTCCAAAAAGTGATTTTTTTCCGATTTTCGCGTTTTGCACATTGATTTTTTGAGCTTCCGATAAAAATTCGTTGTTATCCGTAATCAGCGGAAAATTTCCGATTGATTAGCATATCGAAACATTGAAAAAAAAAAAAAAATGTTTTTTTTAATTTTTTGTCCACCTGTTTGGAAACCTAAAATTGTCGAAATTTCAAATGGCCATAACTTGACTCCCGGTTGATCGATTTTGAATTTTGACAGGCGTCAAAACGCACGAGACGTTTTGTAAACGTCTCGAGTAGACTTAGAGAATGCATTTGGGATCATCCCGATATCTCAATTATTGTAGCCGTGAGAGTAGGTTGAAAATCGGCGAAAAAAATGAGAAGGGGTATGTATAGAAAAATTCGCAAAAAATCGATAGTGCAATTTAAAAAATGTGCCAAAAATCGAAAAAAAATCGTAGCTCAATAAATGAACCGGCATTTTAAAGGTTGAACGCTTATGAAAAAAATGAGCACAGAGTGGGGTTCCAACTCCATCGGGAAGCAACGTTACAGCGATTTTAGTGAAGCCACTTCTGTTCGGCCAGAATGCAAACAAATTTTGAATTTTTAAATTTTATTTTAGGACGCTATATCGATGTATTTTGACACGCTGATTACTAATTCAGTAGCCGTTTCCTTGAAAAACTCAAAATTCCGTCGAAAATCGTCCAAAAAATGATTTTATTTCGTTTTTCACCTTTTTTCACATTGATATTTTGAGCTTTCGACAAAAACTCGGTATTATTCGTAATCAGCGGAAAATTTCTGATCGAATAGGGTATCGAAACATAAAAAAAAAAAGAAAAAAATCTTTTTAAAATTTTTTGCCTACCTTTTCAGAACCCTTAACCTCATTTTTTCTAATTCCGACGAATTAAGGTAATGAACGTAATGAACGACAGATAAAAAATCGTAGACAACCGCTAGGGCTTGGTCCGTCGTTGAGAGAGGTCAAGAGCCTTCGTTTGAAAAAAAAAAAAAAAAAATCGAATCGCTTCCTTCATTCGTGAAGTAACGTTCGACAAAGTTTTACTCACATGCATACATACACAAACACACACAACAGACATATTTTCAAAAACGTGTTAGAATGATTCTAGGAGTCATAAAACGTGGAGATATCTTGAAATTTCCACTTTCGATTTTCGGGGTCATTATAATAACTTCCCTCTGGACCGGGAAATTAAATACGAATTATCTTGAAGAATATTAATTCTTTGTTTTTCTCATCCCTGATGAAAAAGGTGCAAATTGATACTTCCACATTACTTTATCATGATTTTTGTGCCCTTGACGAACAAATGTTACGGCAAATGTTCCTTTACGAACAAGGGTTTTTTTCCAATTTTGGCTTCCTTATAACTTTGTGTATGCAAAAAAAAAGATGAGGAAGCAATACGCAAGTTTCAGTTTGCACCATTAGTGTGACATTTCGTTCAAAATACCATAAATATAGAACGCTCTTGTCAATTTTTAGAAATTCAATGCCGCAATTCATGTGGGAATTTTCAATCCGATAGACCAAAAATTGCACGAGCTAAAACTTAAACAATCATCATTAGCAATTTTTCGAAAAATAACATTCCATAAATTTGGAACTTCCTCGATTTATGAGGAAGCAAAAAGAGGGAGGATTAAAGAATAATTATGCATAATTATTTTCTTCGAGGATGAGTTAGAACGATCTCTCATGCAGAACCTACCGACCTGAATTTATTGTAATTATTTTTCAAAATTAAAGAAGTAATTTTTCAATATCTACGCACCCCCTAAATTGCAACCACTTCTATGTTCATCTTCGTTGAAGTAAGGAAATTTGTTTTCAACCAGAAATCTACTATATGAATAACTGAAACATTGATTCGTAATTACCAAATCAATTGCTTAAAGTGTGCATTGTTTTTTTTTGTTTTTTGTTTGTGTAAAACCATATGCAAAGTAATAAATGAAATTATGCTAAACTAAAAAATAACGATATTTTGCATCCAGGTCGATTTAGCATAAAATTCCTCATATATAGATGAATATGCACGAGCGCACATAGTATAGTTTCATTAACCGCGGAGTCTCATAGCCAAGAGCTCAGTATGCATCCCTTCACCATCCATAAAGGGCTTTAATTATAGATCTGAGCACTGATTACCGACCGGAGAATTTCTGCTCAATCTAGTTAAACGCCCGGGGCAAACCGAAGTCTAGCTCATACTCTCGTGCCGTCTCAAGCAAATTTCAAGACTCTATGGCGTGCTTGCTCAACGGTTCTATATATCGCCGCGTGTGCTCTTGATTCCAGAAGCGAGATACCACAGCTACCAACTGTATATACCCGGGTTTGCGGACAGGATGCGCCTCGAGTCACATATCACGATTCCCTCTTCTTCCTCTGGCAGGGTGAGTATATAGCTTTATATGTATATTTTCGAGCGAGCGATTCGATTCACGAATAAGAAGATTATATCCACGAGGAAACGTCTTATACACTGTTTAGTTGATTAGTGCATTTGTCGAGTTAATACTTTTATTTTTCAATGGTTCCATTTGTTGGAAGATGTTCCATTTACTCGTTTTTTTTCATCCCTTTATATCTTTCCCATGGGAAAAAGACGAAGCAACGAGATGGAATTGAAAAAAACAAGTTCGTTATTTAAATAAATTTGGGTAAACTATCGGAACGATACATTCTGTGTGGAAATGAAAATGAAAAAAGAACACTCGTTGCTCCCGTTTACGTGACACGTTTTATTGACATTTGTAGTCACGGTATTTTTTTTTTTTGCACTGAAAAATATACACGCCCGGTTTTTCGTGAGCCCAATAAAATTGAAGGTTTCAGCGTGTTCGCTCGACCCTTACAAAAACTTTTGCAGTAAAGTCGTCCATATATGTACATAGGCACTTTACTTTTCAGTTTTTTTTTTGAGTTAAAACGAGTCATGGACCGCTTTCTAATTTTTTTTTTGCAAAACATACGTGGGGGTATATGTCTGAGAATTGATGATTCTCGTATTATTATAATTCTGGTATCTGGGTATTAATGAATGAGCAATTTAGAAAAATTATTGATTAAAGAGAGACATGCGAAAGGGAAAAAATGTTAACTGACAATTAATATTTCTAAAAAATTGGTGGTTCAATATTTTTTATTAGTTCTTGACTGAGTTTGGCTTGAAATTTCCTTTATATTGTGTGCATCGTGGAACTACGTAGATTGTAAGGATTGCGAAAGGATAAAATGAAAATTCTGGGTATAATAAGGATAAAGTGGATACGAGTTCTGATGGAGCTTTTGATAGAGAGTGAGCAATGAAAAAAGTTATAATTAGCGAAACGTCGATGACGGCACGCGAGAATGTGAGCCCTTGGAACGTACGGAAGATAAAAGAACTTCTGTGAACGACGATGGTGATGCCATGGGACTTTAAAGAGAGTTGAAAAATCTACGCCTCGATTGTCCCGTATCTCGTTTCGATTGTCCCATATCTCTCTCGTTTCAGTTTAAAGTAGTAAAAAGAGTTTTGTCGCGTAACCAGGTGGGGCAGATAACTGTGGAGAACGAGAAAAACACACACACACACACATACATACACATACAAAAGTTTTACCCTCTAGAGATCACTCCGACTAACTTATGTTCCTGTTTGTTCTCTTTTCTGACGACATATTTTTTTATGTCTTACCAAACACCAGTTAAAGAAAAAAATGTTTCTTGAAACTCTTTACAATGCTATCTTAGCCATGGGACTTTGTATTTGCAAAACCGTCAAAACACATTTTATTACGATCGAACGAGCATTACTTGAATTGAACGAAAATCGCTTTAATTATACAAAATGTATTTAATCAAGTGGAAAATTTAGGTCACCCGATTGCACTAAACTCCTCTATGTATAGGATGTTGTAGAAAAAGCTGTATGTCTCTAGGGAGGTCGGTATCAAAGTGTCTTTTTGGATTTTTTGTTTTTCATAAATCTAAGAGTGGTTTTAGGATGGGGCATAATATCGTTTCGAGGATCGGGCAGATTGAAGGGTTCACCACAATGTAAACTGTCCGTTGAGCAAAATTCACGTATATCGACCCCGCTGCCAAACACAAGGGCTTAATTTTCGTCACTTTACGTTTTGAATTGTTACGACTGCGCCCTTTTCTTTGCTAATAGTTGAACTACGGATTAGGATATACATATATGTACTAGTTATATACAACAGCAGTAGCTGCAACTTTTTACAGCCAAAAGTTGACGTTGCACCGCCGTGTTAAACCGAAGCCGTGAAACACGCGTTATTGCTTGCAAGCCGCTTGACGGTGAAGTGAAGAGAAAGAGAGAGAGTGAGAGGATTGTTTCACATAACCTCCAAAGCCCTCGACGTTACATTTCCTTCCTCTCTCCCTCTTACCCTTTCTCTCGCTATTTCGCTATATAAAAGCACTCTCGTTCGACGAGGGATTACGTCCGCAAGAAAACACGCGCCAGTTATTAAAGTTCGGCAGCAGGAAAACAGAAATAGGACGAGAGTATTATATATATAAGATATATAGATAGATAGAGATCGTGCAAAACGAAGCTTTCTCATGTTTCTCATTTTTTTCGGGGTGGGCGGGCGTTTTTCTCCCTTTCCAATAACTTCCTTCGTTTTTCACCTATATATAGTAGATTCGGGGTTGCAGCAGCAACCGGGGCCGTTAAGATGGATGACCGCACGCGAGAATCGTTGCCGGAGAACACAAGAGAGAGAGAGAGAGAGAGAGAGCGAGATCGAAAATCCGGGTAGAGAGAAGCAAGGGCGAAACGAATCGAGAGGGTGTTAAGCCCGCGATAACGCGAACCCTGGACAGACGCTCTGCCGAACGGTCGTTCTATATTGTGTATACCTATGTAGCGCGAAATAGTAGCTCGGCGGCTATGAATTACCGCGTAGCAGAGAGCCCACACCCCCGTCATCAGCGCCGTCTACTACATACACCTGAAACACCGCCGGCAGGATTTCCGGTCGGCCGTTTTATCGGAGGTGGCGTCAGTGAATGAGAGGGTATACCCTCCTCTCTCTCTATCTCTCTCTCTCTCTCTTCCGCATTCCGATAACAACATGCCCCGAATAACATTCTACAAAGCCGTAGAGTCTAATGCAGTTCTCCGCTGCCGGGGGCGGCACCGCGAGCGCTAACGAACTTCTACGGCATATATACTCGTACGTAGAACCATCGTTTATACATATGAGGATTTTAGTGGTAAACTCGAGTCTTCTCCATCTGCGAGAGTTAAACGACCGCGCGTCTCGCTTCGGTATTAATTGCTCGTACAGTTACGGTTATAGATCAGTGGATCTACTGGAGATAAAATAGCCAATAACTTTGTAATTGAGGGTACCGCAATGATACAAACGAACGAGAGAGATTGTGAGTAATCTGCAGGGCTCAATTTCTTTGTACTTGCGTGTCTACGATTTTCAAAATTTACATATGCAACGATGAGCGCACACGCTCGTCGACATTGTCTAGCTGCATTGTCGACGAGAAGGTTTTAACCGTATGAAATTAAAGTCCCATGTGTCCCAAGTCTCATGTATAACTCCCATCGTGCTTAAGTCCCACTCTGCTCAAGAGGATGTATCAGTCGCCTCGAACGGCTCGAAAACGCTAAAGACTCGTTCTCCGATACGGTACAACCAATCGCGTTAAAATTTTGGGCACAAAGTCTGAACGGTGGCACACAGTGGCTAAACTTCGGGCAGTTCAAAATTTTGAAAAAAAACCCTACAGTTTCAGTTACCATGGGAGAAATTACTGAATTTTTCACTGTTAGACTCAACGGATTGTTACATCCTCACTTCAGCCACTGGGCAATATAAAAACACATATTTTGCGCTTTGTTTCATCTTGTTCCATGCAGAAATTATCGAAAACGAGGCTTTTTCCATTTTTGCTCAAAAAAATACCGACTGCTGCCTGTATTACCCAAAATTTAGTGCACCATTATTCCGAGGGGCGGCGCTAACGTCGGTTTCTTAGATGCATGCTTTCTCTATCCGTTCCTTACTTACGCATAAACGGTGGGACAGAGACGGTAATCGTGTCCATGGTGCTGCAAGACAGAGACATATAGCGAACAATGAAACGACTGTCGGCGTCGCACGCACGAGTCTGATAGTCCAAGAGCTAGTGACTGTTGATTATTCTAAAATACATCCCCACAAAGTAATATTCCTGATGCCGGACCGAAATTCTTTGAAAATCTATTTTCAAATAAATTTTTTACTGTGTTTTTTTTTATATCAAAATTTGTATATATAAGAAGGGACATGTATGTATCTGTATATACATTTGGGTATATAGATATATACATGTGTTCCGTCCTGTCTCTGGGTCTTTCTAGGTATAAAATGAACTGGCAGTGGGTCTTTTTCCAGGCTAGATAGTCCAGTCATTATATACATTTGGAAAGGCCAATGAACCGAAAGTGCTGATTTTTGGACATTGTGTGTGTGTGGGGGGGGGGCTTAGAAAAGCCTAACTTCAAATTGTCGACCAAGTTTCCTATGTGCCTTCTCCGCCATCTTGAAATAAGTGTTAAATTTTGTTTTTTTGCAATAACTCGGCTCTCCGTCGGGATACGAAAATTGTGATAGGATACTTTTTTGTTGCTTCTTTTACGCTCTACAATTTAGGTCATATACATTTTTCACCTACCGTTCATCGTTGTTGAGATATCGAACGAGAAAGTAAACAATTCAGGTAGTGAAATTTGTTTTTGGCTGTACACAATTATATACACACATGTATATAAATCGTCAGGCGAGCATGAACAACGTGCGGATCACCGCACAAAGAGGAGACGGCAAGAATGAGCCGCGACTGTGAACATATGAAAATATATATATATATATTTTCATACGTCTGCTTTTTTACTAACTTACTTTTTTCTTAGATACTTTTTTACGTGAATTCGACAAAAAACTGTAAAATTATATTTAATAATCTATAAAAATATTTTGGTGGTTTTTGTAGAAAAAAAATATTCTCACTTTCTCGTTCGATATCTCAACAACGCTGAACGGTAGGTGAAAATCTATATAACCTAAATTGTAGAGCGTAAAAAAAGCAACAAAAAAGTATCCCATCGCAATTTTCGTATCTCAACGGAGAGCCAAGTTATTGCAAAAAAACAACATTTAACCCTTTTTTCAAGATGGCGGAGAATGCACATAGGAAATCTTGGTCGACAATTTGAAGTTAAGCTTTTCTAAGCCCCCCCCCCCCCCCCCCACACAATATCCAAAAATCAGCACATTCGGTTCATTTTCCTTTCTAACCCGTTTTTTTCGACTCAATGACTGGACTATAGAGAGAATTTTTCAATATATATTCAAGATAATTCATTACACTTGAAGAAAGCTACAATGTAAAGTGATACTTCGTGTAAAACTCGCATGACGTTCAACTCTCGTTGCGTGACTGTAATTTTGGAAATTCGTTCGATCAAACCCAACATCCGCTTAACTGTCGATGCTCCTATCATGGTTAACGGCGTATTTCCAAAACTGAAGTAGCGAGACAAGAGTCGAACACCATGGGAGTTTTACACGAAGGAAGTTAAGCACGACGGGACTTAAGCACGATGGGAGTTATATATGGGACTTGAAACACATGGGATTTTAATTTCATACGGTTAAGCTTCCCATTGTTCACAGACACTTATTTTCAGTATTTATACCAAGAACCAACGATTATTGTTAATTCTCGTAAGCCCGAGCTTCCACAATCGTTATTTTGTTTTGTGTAACAAAATAACGACCCATACTATATCGTGATATAATATGGTTTGACAATTTAATATCTAATGTAAACTCTCGGGAGGCTATTCGAATTTTCGCGTGACGCACGCAGAGATCACATTTATTGTGAGTACCTCTCCCCTTTCGGTGTGCTCTCGCGCCCCGTAAATTATTCAACTACACCGCGAGAGAGCGTGGTCTCTCTCGCTCTCTCTCTCGACGCGGGGACATCGATCCAACGTGCAAATAAGCTCTACCGCAAATTGTGTGCGGTGTACGGGCAATCGACGTGAAATTATTCATATCGAGAGAGAAAGAGAGAGAGAGAGAGATAAAAGGGACGAGGGAGAAAGAGAGTTGGGCAGACGGAAGCAGCTAAAACGACGTATGGTTAACCGTACGAACCGATGTATTATACGAATTATTAAAAAGTAAAAAGTCATAATCATCTCAAATGTACGTGTTAGGATTCGGTGATTTGAGTCTTTTTGATTGTTACCAGTCGATCGTAGATATAAAGAATTCTGGCTATCTGTTACGTTGAGAGAGCTGTTTCTTTATTATCCTACACTTGTTAACGCTTTCTTTGAACATTTACACAGGTACGTGTATGTATCCGATAAAAAATAGCGCCAAGAAGGATCGTGTACAAAAATGGGAAGCTTCTCTTTTGTGTGGATGAGGATGGTATATTCTCGTTTTGATCGTGCCAAAACCCTCTCTTGCCCCGGTTTACCTTACGTTCAATTACCCTCCCCTTCTACATATCTCTTTCTCACTCCATCTACTCGCGCCGAACACCTTCCGTTATCTCCTACCGTTCTCGTTCTTCATTAGCATTCTTCTCTTTTGCTCCCTCCCCCGCATCTTCTCTCTCAATCTCTCGTTTTCTGCTCTCTTAAATTATTCCCTGGCTTCATATTATATCCGCGCCCGTGGACGTTCTCTTTGAATCCGCCTTTTCTTTGTTTCGCCGGGCAGGGTGTAAAATTATCGGCACGCCAAATTTGCCGGAAGTCGTGAAGCAGCGAGCAAAAAAAAATGAAGCTGTTCACAGCGCTCGCGAACGGTCTCTTTCTCTCGATTTGAATATCGCACAACAACAATCGCTCGCCGAACCACTTTCCACACACACACGCGCGCACACAATCTGTACATGCGTGTGATCTTTTTTTTTTAACTTCTTTCGAGGCCATTTTATACCCCGAATGTTTTTTTCTTTTTTTTCCTTTAACTTTTTACCATCCGCGTATTAATTTACGAGGTGGAAGCGGTAACGATATTACGATGAATTTATAGTTATTTTTGGCAGAACATTGTTCTCGATTAATCTTTATTTTCGGTGGATTTTATCAAATTTTTTCAATTAATATCAATGTTCGCCAATGTGGGGTAAAATTTGCATTGTTCGCTCTCGATACAGTTAGTTTGTGTATTTTTCTTTTGGCACAAGTCTCGACAAATACAATGAAGTGCTTTTGTTCTCGGTATGCCTCGACGGATTAATGATCGGATAAAGTAATGCGTAAATGGTTACGTCTATAAAATAGCCGTGGGATCCATCTTGGAGCCTTTGTCAAGCGCTCGAAGGAGATGAATTGTACGGTGATAAGAAAAGAGATACAATTGGCAAAGAGAATTTGCATGTTTTCCGACTCGGTCGTCTGTGTCAACGAATACTAATGAACCTTTCGCTAAACTCACTTATACTCGAGTATTCTGGGATTCCCCCCTCCTCCCCCTCTCGCAAGATGTCCACGGTAAGAGTCCACGAGTTACTGAATGCCTTCAGAACTGAATTAAGAGTTCATCAGTGCGCGGAGTAGGTCGAGCTGTCCGTAAAAGTCCAAGGAATAAAAAATTTTGTTTTTGGGTCACATTATCCTATGCATTGGTACATAGTGGTGAACAAAATTTCCCTCGTACATATTTTTACGCTCCAAATGTATGTATGAATAAACGATGTGAATGCGGGGTCGAGAGAACCGGAAAATTCGATTATAAACGTCATTTTTAATTAATAAAAATAAAAATGGTATATTACACGTGAAACAGAATAATGCATTCATGCAATAAATTCGTTATAAATTAATTTCCAACGGAATTGTAATTTCGTCGTCTGTATCGCACGACTTTAATAGAAATTGACAAAAATTTATTCCGCAATATTGCGTCATATATATGGTATTGAAAGACGAATTTCTTTTAACGGTTTTATTGAAGTTTCGAGCGGAAAGTTCGAGAGGAAGAGTCTGGAAAAATATCTCAAAACTCTCCAGTATTTATACGAGAAGGTATAGGCAAATTATATACCGACTATATAAAAATATATATACATATATTTATGTAAACCCTGAAAGCCAAATAAAGCTCTATACAAAAGTAAGTTCAATATTTGTTCGGAGCATTGCGGCAACGAGTACTTCATAATCTTTCTCGATGCAATTCCCACTCTTTCTCTTTCTCTCCTTCTCTTTCTTTCGCCACCCCCCGTTGAAAAACTAGTCTCCTATATACTGTCGCGAACATTTGCGATTGTAAATTCATTTCGATTTTACGTGATTCTCGCTCGGTTTGCGACTGTGCCGCACTGTGGTGAGAGAAATCGAACGAACGAACCCGATTGTCTGATAAATCCCAAGGGAACGGGATATAGGGGGTGTGAGTGCCATTGGAAAAACGGAATTACCCTGCTGGAAGCTGCTGATGGTGAGAAGGTGGGCTTTAAACTTCATCCCCCGGGGAGATTTGGTCGGAAGTAAAATGATAGAAATACGTGATATTACATAGATATCTGTATGTATATATTATAGATCCCTTAAGCCAGAGGTGGATATTGCGCTAAATTGTAGTACCGAAAGTGCCCCTTATTGTCGAAAGCTCTCGTAAAAAAGTTGGGACAATAATTCGCATTAAAAATAATTATCTAACGAAATAATTATGAATTGATTTTAAATAAAAGATGCGTTCTTATTATAACACAAAAATGAAAAAGTATTTGAAATTATTTGTCGTCAAAAGATTTATGAGTAATTGTCGGTAAAAGGATTGGCGTTGAAATTTTTTTTTTCACATAATGAATATTCATGAGTGTTTTTTTTCCAACAAAATCATTACAAATAGTTTTTGCCGAATTTAAGGAGCACTCTAATGCATTATTCACGTGAAAATCTCATCTCACGTCGTCCGCGAGAGCCTTATGACTATGTACAAAGTCCTAGCAGCTATAACTGCGGTACGAGTGTCCGAATAGTCAGGGTGAGTAGAGAGAGAGAGAGAGAGATTCAAAAAGAGAATGGACAATGAGGTCGGATAGAGCGAACAGGCTAGCTTGATGACACTTTTTTTTTCTATACGAAGGTAAATGCGCTAATGAGTAAACGTGTGTGAGAAAGCCGAGTGGTTAAGAGAACCCCGCTTGGTCTTCAACCCCAACTTAAACCAACCGAAATCCCTTAGTCCCTCTCTGTGATGACGACGACAACGATGACGAGAGGAACTTGAAGACAACGACCTAGACGTGCAGGGCCCTTGTCACGTCATACTTTTGTGAAATTCTCTTCAAATTCGTCGGGGTAAGGCCTTTTACTATATACTCCACGAAGAAAAGTAACCGAGAAGTCTGTAGGCGCTATTGCTTGTTTTAAAAACAGTACGATTAACATATTGGTCGTGAATGAATAGATACATTTGTCTAACATTTCTATACTCATTTGATGAAAAAGTAGAATTATCTTAATTAAAATTTAAATAATTTTCCATCAAACAAGATTTATTTAAATCAAACAATCCTTTATCTTCGTGGACATAGTACATTTTTCTCATTATCTTCTCTCTGTCCACGTGTATCCAAGAGTCTGTGCCTGTGTGTCTATATATCACGTTCGTATACATTCGACTAGATAATATATGCAAAGAGAGATTTCCACTATCTCCCATCCCTCTGATCCTCGAGATAATTAATCGCGAGTATAACAGTCACGCCCTTGGCGTGTTCGAAGTTCTCGGGGGGTCGAGACTTTCGACTGGACCCTTCTCTCCGACAGATTCATCGTTTTCATATACGTCTCTATATTCCGCAGAATCTCTCGCTCTTTCTCTCTCTCTCTCTCTATATATATATATAGAGAGAGAGAGAGAGATTACATATCATATATATATATATATATATATATATGATATGTAATTGACGAGACACGTGGATATCGTGGACGAAAAGCGAGTGACGCATCATGGGACGCACACACGTCGAAGTGGCCTAGTTCTTGCGAATAAGGAGAGCAAAGCGCACTCGTATGTGGCTGCAACGAAGTTGGTGTACGTCTCGACGATCAATAGCGCATTCTTGACTCGATCTCTCCCCCTTCCGCCCTATTTCTCTCTGTTATCTTCTTCTCTCTCTCTCTCTCTCTCTCTCTTTTATCCTCGAACACCGAGCATCGAAGTTACGACGCCGAAGTAAAGCCCCGCGGTCTTCGGGTCGGAACGAATAATACACGTGGAAAAGAACCGGCTCATCCACCTCTTTCTGCGAGATGCGCGACACACACACACACACATACAGAGAAAAATAGAGATTGTGAAGTGGGTGTCGAATCCCGCGAGATCGGCTTAACGCGAGAACTACTCCGTCGTGTTGGTGTAGACTGTGAGATGGCGCTGGAGTTTGGCGAGGTTGAGGGGTTGAGAAGGAGGTTGGGGATGCGTCCCTATACTGTTACTACTGTGGTGGCGACAGCGGTGGCCTCGAAGCATCTCCCCTGCTTTATCTCCCCTCCCCCCTCTCTCTCACTCTTTCTCTATCTCTTTTTGTTCTTCTGCTTTTGCACACAGTCACTCGTCTGCACTGTGCACCAGAATCACCAAAACCAACTTTAGTGGCCGTGGCCTCGCTCCATCGGACCGCAGAGGCGCCAGTATCCAAAATTCAATGAAACGCTCAAACCCTCTTTTCGAACCAATCCCCGGACCACTTCCTGTTTTCACTGTTAATTTTGTATATTTTTTTCCTTTGATACACCCTTTTACTCTCGTTAGTTGCATAAACTTTAATGTCCATCGGTAGAAATTGACGAAATGGATACGGTAGAGCAATGTAAATGTCGAGGGTGCGACGGTAGTCAATCGAACGTCACTGTAAACGCATATTACGTAATTGTTGTTTATTCTTAAAAAATCATCTTGTTCTATGTTTTTTAAATTTCATGAAATCCTTTTCGTAAATTCACGTTTTCCTAATGTTCAATATCATGGACAAAGAAAATATGAAGGAGTGGTTGAAAATGGTGGCTCAACTTGACCTAAAAATAAGGATTTTTATTTCCAATTAATGCTAATTACAGTTTTAAATCAAGCTTCAATTTGTATATAATTTATTCATAATAATTCAGTTCTAAAGTCATTTTAAACTGTTGTTTATTTAATATTCGAAAGCTCGTTGATGTTGTATATCAATTATGGTAGAACACGAGCATAAAGGCGATGTGTCCTGTTACTACTAATATATGCTCTTCTGCTTTGGTCCTACGCCCGGCGTTATAGTTTCGCGTTCACCGACAATAGTCAACTATACTTCAGATCAGAAGGGGATGCAGTTTCCGGCACATCAAGGTCTCTCTCTCTCTGTTTCTCTTTCTCTCCCCATGTAACCTCCGTTTTCCTACGAAGCGCCAGAAACTACTAAGAGGCAACGATGCAAGGGTAATAAACGTGCTGTGGCTGTGCTGTGCACCGTAACTTTAACGTTGGGCCACTATACGCTATCTCTGCTCCGACTCCTATAACACATACAATAGCTACTGCAATAGGGACAGGGGTTGAACGTCGAAGTGCGATTAAATCGGTGGGGTTGAAGTAGTTACGGGCGTTCGTGTCAACGTTTATATCGACTGTTACAAAATCACAAAGTCGTATCCCACCTAATTTAACATGTAAAACGATGTTTCCTATACGCCTTTTTGACTTCAAACCGTTAATAGAACTGTATATATATCAAAAATTTTCGTTATACAGGTATATAATAATACCTATAGTACCAGAAGGTATAGTGATAGATGTTATTACGCGAATAGGTTACAGTATACGAAGGTGGATGGCGCTGCCATCGTAATCTTCGTCCGGTTCATACGGGCTTCACACGCGTTGCCGCACGGGCAATTTGCATGGTACGACCACCAAAGTATCCCGCTCTCTTTCCTTCTGCTTTCACGTCTATCAAGAAAACACTTTGAACGAAAATTGATACGGAAATTTCGACGATTCTCGATGTTTGAGGAAAACAGTAAACAGAAGTTTCAGAGATGTTGGCACATATTTGTAGCTATGGAGTGAGAGCGCGAGAGGTTGACTATAAAGTATCTATAGCTCCCCAAGAAAAAAAAAAACGTTATTGTTATAATATTCTATGCACTTCATACCAACTTCAGAAACGTTTGAGCAGAAGTTCTGACTACGATGCAATTAAAATTTAATTAAAAACTAATTATCGCGAATCGGTCACGTTTTGTATTGTCATGAAACCTCAACAATAACCCCCAAATTTTTGTGAATGTTTTTCAATAATATTTATACTCTTATGAATTCTTTGATAGAAAGAAAAACCAAGTTTATTGATAAAAGAAAAATCCCAATAAAAAATCAAATGGCCTTACAATTTAATTACATTTTTCTCTCTTGAGGAGAAGGACTTTATGCGAATTATCGGAAAAATCGCGTAGCTTTCGAAGCGTTAGGACCCAAATGGGAAACATGGTAGAAACGTGGGATCAGAATCAAGATTGTCCGTATATATCCGTGAAAACTGGCTATATGCCCAAACGTGTGGCATATGAGAGAAAAATTGACCGGAACGTCTGGGTTCGTGGAAGCGTGTACATTTCCACTACCCCCAACCCGCTATCATCTCACGATTTATATACTTATATGTTATATAAATTGCCGCGAAAATATATGTTTATATTCGGCATCAGAAAATTACGCCGTTTTGTAAAAGCGTCCAGTTAAATTTCTCATTCGTGTTACGCTAAGAAATTTAAATAAAATTCCGGAATTTCGTGAAAATACCTGCCATAAAACGACGAGAAAATCCAATCGATTCGCTTGATCGATAAAATATGCCCGAACGAGAAGGTTTTGCTGAGCCAAGCGGGATTAATGATATGGCCGAGATAATCTCCGCTCGGGATTAAACGTGAATGAACGAGAATCTTTCTGGCCGGTTGGTTACAATATTCTGATTGGAACTCCCAACGATTCTATCTCACAAAGAAAAAAAATTCTTCATCCTCAGTTTAACAACATGACTTATTGATAAACGATAAAGAACTCTGTTACAGCGGTAGTTATTACAATAGTGTCTTTGTTTTCATGTACACACTGTTATTCTAAAAACTGGTAATTGATGAAATGGAAAAGTCGCCATAGTAACAAAAAATCAAACTACGTACATTGTGTAAAAATATGTTACAAAAATGTGTACACTAAAAAATATGAAACTTAAAAAAGATTAAGAACCCAACGACACATAGAACTAGGAATAATTTGGAAAATTACATTTTACTGATAGAAAGTTTCGTTATTTCACCAAAGTATTCTTTACTGAGTGAAAGTAAAATACCGTGTATTCGTGAAGACCGAGGCGAACCGAATATTTCCGACGGATTATCCAGTTTGCAGAATCTCTGGTATTCAACTGAAACCTCTTTGAGTGTATTGGATTCAAAGCAACGTCGTTCCCTTATTTCTCTCGTCCGGAAATGCCAAAGTAATCTCGCAACCGAGGGGTAGTATATCTCCTATTTTCCACTCCGCGGCATTAAACACACTCTGTACACCATCGAGGAAAACCAATGCTGGTGAAACTTGAATTCTAGTTTACGAATTTTCCTGATTAGAAACTTCATTCTCGTACTTTTCGGGAATATCGGAATTTCAACACGAGCATCATTAACTCGAGTGCTCGTATTACATACGACGGTCTCTCGTCGTTCTCAGAGTTCTGCCGTATAAATTTCATTTAACTAAAAAAAAACCAGATATTATGGTGAAATATACTATGAATAACGTAAATAATTCTTTTCGTTTGTCTGCCCTGTCGTGTCAGAGTTGTTTGTTTCTTTCATTACAACAAGAAGAGGAAATAAAAAGAGCAGGATGCAACAAATTTTTCCAGAGAAAATTAGGCTCAAATTGTACAGCGAGACACGACGGTCATACAAGAGAGCTCATTTGCCTCGTATGCATAGGATAGAAAGCTCCAAGAGGAAGATTGCCTCTGGCAATCCTCCTGTTGGAGCTTTCTGATTTTAGTTCCTCTGATTTCTGATGGTATTCATACTCAATTTCCTTCGTCCCTCATTGGCTTATCCAATTTTCTTCGTCACTGCTAGCCTATAACCATTATGTTTGCAACGTCAACTATGTCTACCGGAGAAACTCTGTCGCGATTCATTAAAGTTACAAGCGATTCAAGAAGCATTATGCGCCAGCCGATGCGTGTTCCTAAATATACAATAATAATGTCAAAAATGTGTTCTAAAAATCGCTATAGTTTTACACCGATTGTAATTGGGACTAGAAAATTATGTATAACATTCAATTTATAGAAAAATAACGCATTTTGCTATTGGTTCGCAAGACAAATATTTGCACAATTCAATCCTATCTCGACGAGCAACGATAAATTTAAAAAAAAAACACTCGAGAAATGTCAGATCTCTGTAACCCCGAGATCCGACATTTCTCGAAAATAACTTATTTCCTCGCGCGTCAGATACTAGCACGTTTATCCCGAAAGCTGTTCAGGTGTTTTCCGAAGGTGTACCACGAGAAACTCTCTCGACAAACAGGAGAGACTGTGATACAAAGTTTTCACCGTCCTCCGCTTGTACATTGAATACCGACAGTGGAAAACGTGAATAACGTATCGCGCCACTGCGGTGGAGGATCTCGGGGAAAGAGGAATAGGTTCTCATAGCAGGGAAAACCGGAAAAGTTTGCGGTGTGCATGGAGAGAGAGAGAGAGAAGAAAAAGAGAATTGAGAGTTTGTAGACGTATCGGGCGAAAAGAACGCGATGCGAGGGGCGAAAATTCGTGGGAAAAAGAGCGAAGAAAAGGATACATATGTATATGTGTATGTGGGTATGTGTAGGGTATATATATATAGATTGTGTTTGGTGGCGATATTGGGTGTGGAAACCGCAGATACAGTTACGCCCGCGGTTTTTTCCCGATGAAACGAGATTTACAAGAGTCTCGCCTCTTCCTATTTTTCTCCCTTCGTATCGTGCAGGTAAAATCCGCCGTCGTACGACGACGACGAAAAGTTTCGTATACTATATGCATAATCTATACAAGGATATAAATCTTCTCAAAGCCTTCAGGATCTCCGGCGAGTTGGCTCTTCGACCGACGTCAACCGCCGCGGGCTTTCTCGTTTCCCATGATACATTTAGTATATAAATTTATACTTACGGGGCATTCCATATAAAATTGCCCTCTGATATGGCTGAGCATTTTTTTTTTCAATTAAAAAGAGCCGAGATGCCGAGATACCGAGATTTTTGAGTGAGAGCACACATATTCGATGTCAAAGAGGAAAAGAATCGAAAAAATTTCACGATTTTTTATATTTTTTGTGCAATAACCTGCTGGTATATATACGGGATATTTCACAGAAAGTGGAACGTTTTTGTGTAACTTGCGGATGGCGTTTTTCCAATAACTCAACGGGAACTGCTGTCAGAATTTTTTTTTTTTTAGCTTATCCTTCCACGTATTTTGTATATTCGCAATTTGACTTCGTATTTTGTATATTCACAATTAAGGTTCCGAAAAATTCGCAGACAAAAAAAAAATCGTTCCGTTACACGTGAAATATCCTATACGGTTATTAAACAAAATCAACACCTTTTTTTTCTTCGTTTATCCGTGTTTTGCTTGTACGTAGCATGTTTATACATCCGCCGGGACAAGACAATTATACCCATGTATCCCTTTCCCACCGGGCAAAAGTCCGCCTCCTTTGGTCTTTTGTTATTCCCTCGTGACTCCTCGAGGAGAGAGTTTTCCTCTTCTAGGTAATCCTCTTCGTATATTATAGGAGAGCAAACGGGAAACCGTGCAGGAAGAAAATACGAGGGCCCGTGAATGTGCACGGAGCGTATAATACACATATCTATATATATGGTATATATATATATATATATATACCATATATATAGCATATAGCATCTGTACTATCGACGAAACAACGCGAGTTCTCGTCTACATAATTTTTCGCAAACCACACATAACAAGCTCCCGGACAAAAGTTTGCACTTTTTGTTGTTCGCTCCGTGCAATATATTCTCCTCTTTTATCCTGCTATAAGGACGCGAAACCCTCGCGCACGTTGGTTTGCCCGTGCTAACGCGATAAGAGACGCTAACTCAATTTAGCGATGCACCGGTCGATTTTTTTTTTTTGTTTTGTTTAAAAAAGTACCTGTGGTCTTTTTGCTTCCTTTTCTTTCTTCTCTCGGATTTTCTTTATTTTCATTTCTACCAAGCAAAATACTTGCCATGCCTCATGGTTATGCGATCTACTGCAGTATAAATTACGTCAAAAAAGCTCACGAGTTGCGTGCAAGAGTCCATACATATATACACACATAAAGCAGAGCACCGCAGAATTTAAATCACATCCAAGCAGATATATAAAGACCTGCAGACGATACAGTCATTGGCCATTTGAAGAATGGTAAATTCCTAGTTATTGCCTATTTTCGTCCCGATTTATCTCACAAGCATCTCGCGTATAGAGGAAGAAAAGAATACAATAATTTTATTTACCTCGAATGAGATTTATATGACTGCGAATTTGAATAACGTAAATTACATTTCAAACAATCATAATTCATTCGCCTCAAGTTTTCGTTTTATTTTATCAAGCGACATTTATACAAATTGTATAGATTTCATATTCGTGTTACGCCACATTTATTTCGACAAAATTGACTTTCACTAGTATTATTTATTTATTTTTCTATTTTATTAGCGTTATCATCGTACGCCATTACAGGTTTGTACGTCCCCTTCCCCTGTGTTCACATTTTCATTCCATTCCTCCCCCCCCCCCCATCCAAGAGTGGCCGCATTATCGCACAGGCACAGGGAAACTGTGAAAAACCTGGCCGGTTCTCAGATAAACTGGCCCCCGCTCAGTAGTCGGCGTACAACCCAGTCCACGGCTAAGCGATCACCCATCCTATTATTGACTGCGGCCAATTACCGCTTAAAATGGAAGATAGTTATAGCCACGCACAAACGCCACGTCCATTACTGTCTGTCCATTAAGGTAGTAGTCTGGTAACTTAAGTCGATTTTCATGTGTTTTTTGGAGGGCGTTTTTTTGTAGGAAAATAAAAATGAATCGTTCTGGATATTTAGGATGTTTTTATTTACATATTAAAGATACAAAAAAAAATGTTGTCGAAAAAATTTAATTGTTTATTATTATTATTATTATTGATCGAAGTTGGCACCTCGAAGTTGGCAGCCCGGGTCCTGACTTTTTTTCTACCGAACCGATTGCTTTCAAATTTTAACAGGCTGTAGAGTAGCCTGTTAAAATTTGGAAGCAACCGGTTCGGTAGAAAAAAAGTTGGGACCCGGGGTGCCAACTTCGAGGTGCTAACTTCGATCAATAATAATAATAATAATAAATTATTAAATTTTATCAAAAATTTTTTTTTTTGTTTCTTTAATATGTAAATAAAAACATCCTAAATATCCAAAACGATTCTTTTTTATTTTCCTACAAAAAAACGCACTCCAAAAAAGACATGAAAATCGGTTTAAGTTACCGGACTACTACCTTAAGCGTCATTCATTTTACTTGATTTTCCTTCGTTCGAACGAGATGGCACTTGATTTTAATGAAATGAAACTCATTTCAATAATTGACCAATTTTTAACATGGTCAAATGAATTTTTATTAAATTCTATCAAGTGTTCTTTAACTTGCAATGCATCCCGTTAATATCCAATATTATACCTTTCTTTTTTACACCACACGATATTCTCCCTCATAATGGCCAATAATCTGTTGGTTGGACAGCGACTAGACAGTTTGAGTGTATAATTACTCAACGCGGTAGCCGCGGAAATGCATAGCATTAAAACGTTTAATGGCGTCTTCGCGTAGTTCTAACGACCGGCACGCGCGCACCAGATCAAATTATTATTATTATCATACAACAGCCTCCTCGATTATATATATACCGAGGAGTGTCACGGACTTGTGCCCACGACGTACACGTTTTATGCAACGATCAACGGTCTCGTTATCGTACATAAGCGCAGCGACGTGGTGGCACCGTTAGTCATACGACATAATATATAGTCATTTAAAAGGCTGTTCCTCCAGTGAAATTTCAAACCCTTTAACTTTTGCTCATTCTCTTATTCGCATTCGGTTATATATCAGGAGCGAGCTTTTGAGATTAACGCGAGATGGCTGAAACTCCCGCGCCGTTCCGTTGTGCGGTAACAACGGACAAACTCTCGGCTGAAATTGACGATGATAAGGGTTTAATGTGAATTTATTAAAAGCTCCAATAGCATAGCACTTAGGGGATGAAAGAGAGAGGAGGTATGGCAATTGCCAACGCGGGTTTATTCGGAATGAACTCTTGATTACTTTACTGTGTACAAGTGTGTGTTTTGAAGAGCTTGTCATTGGCTAATTTTTCGTTTATTTCTAATGCGAAATTGTGAATTACAAATTAATATGGCAGGAGAGAGATGTCGTCATTGGATCACCTAGGTAGGTCGAGTCACCAGGATATGTTGTAAATTAAAACCCTTTTAATTTTGTCGACACAAAATTTAGATGCAGTACTAGTAAAGTACGAAGTCTGTTCAAAAAGTATCACGAATATTGAATTTCCGCGGGCTACGTATATTCGATTTTCGATTTTTTTGTGGCGTTAGGTTGGTACTCATGTCCCTCACTTATGCTGAAAAAATTGGCCATTTTGAATGTTTAGTTAATTGTTGACCGCTGTTTTGGTTAGACGTGTTTTGGCTTGTCTTCGATTTTTGCCTATTCCAAAAAAGCAGCTTCCATTGCGATGATTGAGCTTTGGTTTCCACGTCATAACCATAAACCCATGATTCGTCACCAGTTATGACCCTCTGGAGCAAATTTGGGTCGTCGCGGACCAAGTCCAACGGCTCCTTAGCAATGTTAACGCGACACTGTTTTTCTTCGAAATTGAGCAATTTTGGCACGAATTTCGCGGCGACCCGTCTCATGCCCAAATCATTGGTAAAAATCGAATAGCACGAGCCAATCGATAGGTTTAGTTCCTTCGGAACTTCTCTAACGGTGATTCGACGATTGGACAATATTATTTTCTTCACTTCATCAATGTTTTCGTCTGTTGTTGATGATGCTCGGGCGTCCGGAACGCATTTCGTTGTTCGCATCTTCTCGGCCCTCTGAGAACATTTTGTACCACCGATAAACGTTGCTTTGGTCCAAGGTAGCTTCACCATATGCCACAGTCAACATTCAGAATGCGTCCGCGCACTTGATTTTGTTTTTCACACAAAATTTGATACAGATTCTTTGATCCATTTTTTGGAATAGGCAAAAATCGAAGACAAGCCAAAACACGTCTAACCAAAACAGCTGTCAACAATTAACTAAACATTCAAAATGGCCGATTTTTTCAGCATAAGTGAGGGACATGAGTACCAACCTAACCCCACAAAAAAATCGAAAATCGAATATACGTAGCCCGCGGATATTCGAAATTCGCAATACTTTTTGAACAGACCTCGTATGCTGTTTGCTGGTAAAAAGAAAGAACGTTATGCTCCTTGCCATGAAGCAGTAAGCGCAGTTGGAAATTTTTACTTTTCTGTAAATTCATCGCATTATTAATAATAAACAGCTGGACACATGAATGTCTATGAAGTCTCAAATTCTTTTGCTATAGAAAGCGCGACATATTTTTTTTTTTCTGATCCCAGAGTTGTTTATCAACTTTATGAATGATAACAAATATTTTTTCCCAGGATGATGTTTCTAGCAATGGATATCTTACAATTTTGGTATTATTTGAAATGTGTCGCGCTCAACTCGCAGGGTAGATTGTAGCAAAGTGTTTCAGACTTCACGGAGCAGTTTACTCCCAATTAAGCGCCGAATTAAAAGAAAAAAAAATTTAATTCGCGCTTACACGACGAATGTACGAGTTACAGGACTCTGCCAGGAAGTCATTCGTCTAAGCTTTGTGACAACAAAATTATACCGGTTTTGATCCTTCACAAATTTAAATAGCTCGAGGTTCCACATAAAGGAAAAAAAAATTATCAAAATAGTCAGCTAGAAACTTTCCGACACATTTGGAACGAGCGCCATTCATGAGACCACTTTATGTCGCGTCAATGGACCAATTGCATGAATGAAACAGCCGCAAGCGCCATTCGTGAAGTGGTCATGAATCTCGGAAAGTGCAAGACGAGATAATGAGTCACCGTTCATTTTAAGGGGTATATGGTCCACGCTTCGCAAGCTGCGAAGGCTTATTAGCGTAGACAATGAGCTTTCACACGCTGAGTTCAGTAAAGTCTACTTTTTTTCCGACTTAAAACGTCAGTGAGGACTTTGCGATAGCCTTGCTTTTGGCGTCATAGCGATTCGACCGGAATTTCTTTATGTCTATATTTTGATATCTCGAACAAAGTTTAACTCAACGCAGTGTGATCTATCGTCAAATTATTAAAAATTAAAAATGATCCATTCGTGCAACTTTCTCAACCATGTGGTCACGCTCATCCATAAAAAATATGCATATTAATTTATACGTATAAATAGTGTATGCTGTGTAAGTTCAATTTTCTGCAGAAACTTTCAAATAGCTGTAATGCATGCGTGTCAAATCTTTTTTATGGGTTTTACAGTTAATGACAAGTATTTATTGCGCTCTATACGATCGTTATGTATGTACTCGAAGTAATTTTCTCCCATATCGTTCCTGTATCCTCGTCTTCGTGACTCTATATAGTCGGTTTTTAGTGTCGCAACGGGACGATGACGACGGGAAACGTCCTAGTTCCGTGTTAGCGTACGACATATACTCATTGACGTGATTACGAAACTACGGGAAATGAAGCCGTAGGAGCGGATCGTTTAATGGAACGTCGCGAGTGAACGAATAGTTTTTCTACACAGGAAAAGCCACACTCATCCAATTATAGCGCAAACGTGCAGAATCTGTGGAGTTGATGCAGGTTTAATGGAAAAGTTTACGAGTTTATCGTTAATACACGAACAAGCTGTTTAAAGAAAAATCAGTATTTTTTTTTATTTCGTGGTTGAACACGGGACAAGTAAGTGCCACACTCGGAGCGGTTGGTGAATGGCAAAATTTGTACTACATTTTAATAAGTATATTATGGCACTATGTTACGGTGCTAAAGCAAAATATTTTTAAGTGTTAATTCACTGGATTTATCGAAGCTAAAAGAAAAGTACAAAAAGAAAGCTCACGTGCTCACGTGTGTGCGGAGACCCTAGTGTACCAGTAAATGTTGTTATTCCAAGATTCATATGGAAAAAAAAGTTGAGATAATATTCGCGGACTAACGAAGTGGAGGTCCGCAGCCGTTGCATCCCATTTTATACGAGTGACTCGGCTTAACATCGGATCCGAAAGACACGCTCGCACACAGACCTAAAATATATGGAATCCTCATACAATGTGATGACCCGTGACACCTCCAGTACACGCGATGCTGTGCTCTTATCTCGCATCCACGCTCTCCCGGTATGGCTTATTATATCGGATGAACAGAGTGAAGCGTGCAGCCCTCCCACCACTCTCATCCACCCTCCCTCACATACGCACACTCTCTTTCATCCTTTTCCCATGTCGGGCGTTAATTTGCATATTGCACTTTTCCAGGATGACCCCCGTCTGCCACTCTCTCGCTACGGTCCGAGTGTATCTGTCTCGTCATTCACCTATATATATATACATACACACACTCGAGTTTCTCAAATTTCCATAATAACGAGAATCCACCCGACGCCCGGACTGTCTCGTGTTATTAGATTTCTCGCAGTTCCCATTCCAGATCCCAGAGCTTTGCAAATTTCATCCGTACTTTTTCTGTTTTTTTTTTTAATTTTTTTCATCTCAGCTACTTGTCAACGGATGAGTGTCCGGGAAACTGGCGTGAAATTCAATGACGCGCGGTAGTGTTACAGAAAGTATTAAATTAAGAAAGTGAAGCGAATAATTTGCAATTGTCCCTCTCACTATTGCAAGCTTTTCATGTTGTAAATATTAATTATCATTTATACGCAGATATTTTGGCTCTGTTTTAGATTTTTTTAAACTAAATCCCATACACCGACAGCAGTAAACTCGAGGATACTTCATGTAAAGCAGTATTGTAGTCTCAGACAGTACAGGGATGGGTGCTTAGCCATGTAGTTTTTTTTTTAGTTTCTAACGATAATACCGGTGAAACTTAGTAAGTTATAGCTGCTTGTATTGGTCAGGTTTTCGGCAGTTTCCCTGTGCCCTCATCCTGCAAATGCGGTATATCAGTGCGAAAGAGTGGTCAAACATTCTGAGGGAATCTCAAGGAATGGAATGGAAATGAGGACAAAGGGACAGGGGACATAGAATCCCGAAAAAACATATAAGATGGAAACACTAATAATAAAAGACGAAAACTAAATCCCACAACCATGGAAGATGTTTGAAGAATGAGTTTTTTGGGGCGGGGTCGAAGTTTCGAACCGTAAAAGCTTTGATGGTTCAAAACTCCGAATTTATGTGGGACGATCTTAAAACTTTTCGAAATTTTTAAAATCCGTCCGTTTTAACACAGAAATGTCATTGCGAAAAATAGTTATACAACGAGGATTAAATGACAAGAATAATTATGGAACCGATCTGCAAAAGTATCGAAAATAAAAAATCCTACTACTTGAAAAATCGTATTTTAATAATTAGAAAACGTAAAGTTCCGAAAAATTGTGGTGTTAGAAACTCGAGTTGCCGAACGATCAAGTTTTATACCTGAAAAGGTTCAGAACAAAAAAGTTCGAAGCCAAATATATTAGAATTTGTATGTCCCGAAAAGGGTAAACAGACGACAGTGTATTAATTCGACGGGGCAATATCCCGACAGGGCAAAATTTCGAAAGAGAGTAAAACTAGCGCTACTAGTGGCTCTGACGCTCGCTCGTGAAAAGGTCCATAGGACATAACACCAGTGGTGCTGCCATCTAAACGCACGAATTGCAAATTTTCGGAATTGTGCCCCTTCGGAACTTTTATTTTCGGAATACTGCATCGTCGACGCCGTAATTTTCGGAGTCCGAAAAATTCGTATACCCGAGAATTCTTTTCTTCAATTTTATTACGTTCGCACTTTTCCGATAGTTTCTTGTTCGATAATAATAAAATAATATATAACACCAATTCGGAATTTTTCAAGTAATCGAACTGACCGTTCGATAAATTGCTCTGTCGTCTGCGTAATCATTCGAAAAAATATTTACTCGACGATATTAAATTCGTATCATTTTTGGTATCAATTGATACCCGTTCGATGTTATTTACAGTCGATTATTCAAACTGTCGTCGGAATGAACCATGTAATTCGTACTATTAAAATTCGGAGTTTTGCACCGTCGAAGCTTTTACGGTTCGAAACTTCGACCCGGCCCCGTGTTTTTAGTAACGAGCAACAATGCGATGGATTATTTATCAAAGTGTCGGAATTAACAAGCGTGCGATAAAGAACCCTCTTGTGCATAAGTTATAAGTTAGTTATAATCTTGTATATTTTTTAAACGGTCACTTTCCATCTCTCGCGCCATTAGAAGAAAATTTTGTCGAAAGCTTCGCGTTAACGAACAAGGCTGAAATAACAAGCTATGACACTGCTGACACGCTGTGATATGATGAAGGGAATTAATTAAATAACGTGAATTCCAATAATGGTAATGTGATGTATTATTTGCCCGTGAACCGTCGGAATTTCAACGGTCTCGACGTAACGTGATAAATTAATTATGATAACTGGTATACGCGAAATTATGTATCGGTCAACGGTACGACACATTATTCACACTGATTAAGATATACGAATGGGAAAATTGGCCATGAATTTTGTGTCATGAGCTGTCAGATCGATCCATCGGAACAAAATGGGCATTGCGGTAAATGAGTTAATCCCGGTTATTCGAGGCTTTTACCGATATATATATAATCATTAATTCCGATGTTGTTTTCAATTTAATCGGTTAAAATAATTACATTCCGCGTATATATGTTAGCTGCGTATACAATCGATATCTCGTGGGATTCGCACAGCGCTGGTAATTCTCGCGAATTAAATAATCACTCTCGCACCTGGGCTCGTAGTATATGGGTCGCACGGGATTAACTTTGATAGCGCGGGCTGTTGCAGTTAAATTTTCAGAATTTCACAAAATTATTTTTAATTTTCCTTAATTACACGAGATCTTGGAACAATCTTGCGCGTGTCGCTGAAATAAATGAGTTAAGAATAAGGAGTAAATCCTAGAGTAACGTTTATAAATATCGCAGGATCTTTTATGAGGAGGGCACAGTGGATGGATGGTTGCAGTTGTGTTAAATTAGCGCAAAGAACGTATTCGGCAAATTTTCATATTAAAGAAGAACTTTTAAAAATGAAATCTTTCTAAACCGTCACCACTACAATGGATGGTCAATAATATCGATATCGATAAATTGTCTCCCCAAAGAGTTCAACTATCTTAACGATTCCTTTATAAATTAAAGTTACTTCGATCGACCCTATGTCCATGAAACAATTAATATTTCACGGAAAATTATCTCATTTGGTTTGTGTCACGCTCCATTACATCATTCATGAGCTCACTCCCCGTGATTATCGCGTTGATAGGTTGCGAACTTTGAAAAACTGAAAGTCCGGAGGCGGGAAGGAATTAAATGTTTAGTGACGTTGAATAATGAAATCTGTCAACAGCACGCGCCCACCAAAAGACCGTTGCATTCGTGTTTACTTTTCCATTCAATTCCACGTATATACGAGGTCTGTTCAAAAAGTATCGCGAATTTTGAATCTCCGCGGGCTACGTATATTCGATTTTCGATTTTTTTGTGGCGTTAGGTTGGTGCTCGTGTCCCTCACTTATGCTGAAAAAATCGGCCATTTTAAATGTTTAGTTAATTGTCGACAGCTGTTTTGGTTAGACGTGTTTCGGCTCGTCTCCGATTTTTGCCTATTCCAAAAAATGGATCAAAGAATCTGTATCAAATTTGGTGTGAAAAACAAAATTAAGTGCGCGGACGCATTCCGAACGTTGATTGTGGCATATGGTGAAGCTACCTTGGACCAAAGCAACGTTTATCAGTGGTACAAAATGTTCTCAGAGGGCCGAGAAGATGCGAACAACGAAATGCGTTCCGGACGCCCGAGCACATCAACAACAGACGAATACATTGATGAAATGAAGAAAATAATATTGGCCAATCGTCGAATCACCGTTAGAGAAGTTGCCGAGGAACTAAACGTATCGATTGGCTCGTGCTATTCGATTTTTACCAATGATTTGGGCGTGAGACGGGTCGCCGCGAAATTCGTGCCAAAATCGCTCAATTTCGAAGAAAAACAGTGTCGCGTTAACATTGCTAAGGAGCTGTTGGACTCGGTCCGCGACGACCCAAATTTGCTCCACAGGGTCATCACTGGTGACGAATCATGGGTTTATGGTTATGACGTGGAAACCAAAGCTCAATCATCGCAATGGAAGCTGATTTTTTGGAATAGGCAAAAATCGAAGACAAGCCAAAACACGTCTAACCAAAACAGCTGTCGACAATTAACTAAACATTCGAAATGGCCGATTTTTTCAGCATAAGTGAGGGACATGAGTACCAACCTAACGCCGCAAAAAAATTGAAAATCGAATATACGTCGCCCGTGGAAATTCATAATTCGCGATACTTTTTGAACAGACCTCGTATACGTACAGTTGTTTACCTCAATAATGCGACAGTTAACACGAAGAAACAGCCAAATTGTCGCAATACATATGAATTATGGAATGCATATTTAATTGGTAAGCCACGAAAACCTCCTCTTGCCCGAGACCGAAGAAGGGAGGGTATCATTTTCTTGAAGCTATGTGGAGTCTAATACTTCACTCGCTCGTTATGTCCGCACTGCGGAATCGCAAAGGCGGTTACCGTTTCGCTTTGGCGAATGTTTAGTGAGAATCGGGGTCATGTTATGCAAATGAGAATGTGTGGCAAAGGACTGATAACAAAAAACCCACTCGATAAGAGATTCATATAATGAGAAGGCGTTTGTATATGCGAAAAATAATACGCGACCACCTCGCCATAAATCAGAAATTTTTACCTGTGCGTGTGCCAATTAGTCTCGTGCATACTGAACTCAGCGTGTATATCGAAGTGACGCAGCCAATGAGAAAAGCAAAACGAAACAACGAACATATTCGATAAGCAGTGTGTAATTCGTCGCTTTGATTTCCGTTCCGTTGCTAGTTTTTAGTGTGCAAGAACTACGGCCGAGATTCCCCACGAATCCTCCAACACCGACCATTCAAATTTAACATTACACGCAAGGTTTTCGTAATATGGCCATTTTTAATCGTCCGCTGCGACCATTCCACCGCGTACATTTGCCATTGTTACCCCTAACCAAACGAGGATCTGATTAACGACGTTGTTTTTATTCCAATTTCTCTTCTCTTTACGTACCGCACGGCATCTCGCGTTATAATTCCCCACCGCCCCTCCCCCGCCCCGCCACGGAAAGCTCGACGGAATTTGAATAATAACTTGGCTCTTGAAATCTCTCGAGCACCGAAGAGGTCTCTGCCGGGCTTTATATCCGAGTACGTAATTAATATCACCCTTGGCGTGTATTATAAGCGCGTTGGACAATGCTGAACGAACGTTCCTTCATTTCTCCAACCGGAGAGTGTGCAATGCCCGCTAAACGTATCTCTCGACGTTTCCAATTCTATTCTGAAATTGCAAAACAGCTGCTGCCATTAGCTGCCGTCCCGGATTCACCGAGAAAGCGGTAAGGAAATGACAGATAAAAAATGACACTGATGGAAGGACGTTATCCTGTTTTTCCACCCCACCCGAGAATGGGGAGCGGGTGAATGACGATGGAACAAAAGAGTCTACGCGAAGGGGTCTCTTTTATACGCAACAGGGAGAGAGGCTTTGAATGCGAATAAGGCGAAGAAATGAGAAAACCCGAGAGAGAATAGTGTGATGATCCTCCTCGGGTACGATGAGAAAACGAGAGGCAAAACCACCGGTGTTGGGGTACATTGAATTTGCACAGAAGCTGAGCGCGAGAATCACGAAATCCCACGATGGAACGCGCTAATGTCTCAAGACTTCCACTCTTGGTAATTAGCACGGAGAGAGAGAGAGACTGAGAGAGAAAGAGAGATGTACCACGAGTCATCTTGCTGGCGTAAATTAATTCGCGTATAACGCTGCCGTTTATCGCACATGGTGCTACATTGTAGGCACTTTATGGGCTCGAAGAGACGAACGAGCCAGAGGGTGTACACGGTAGTTGACATACATATCTCAGTTGAGCTCTGAAATCGTCTATATTCATCAGATAACGCTGGAGGACATAATTCTGCAAACTGTGCCACTTCCCCTGGTTCAACAATGTCTCCGGTATAGAACGAAGAACGAGCTGTTTCAAGCTCTTGACGTGCTGCACGCAGTTCCGCTTTTGCTTTTTCAAGATATTCAATTAACGCGAAGCCAAGAAGTCGCGCGGAGTTTTGAGAAAAATTATCCCGACGATGAAGTAGATTGTAAAGCGCACTTTGATCGGACACTCGCGGAATGCTACGAGATTTAATATACTGTAAATCTCATGGTATATACTGCATAACAAAGTTCACGATTGAAAGCAAAGTTTTAACATTCTAATATTTATTCAAGTTCTTGGAATCTTAGCGTCTGTCAGTCGATTCGATAAACTACGAGAGTTTCGGAACTTTATCAAATTCTTCACAAGTAAAAAACGAAATACAAGCGGACACACATGCCAGAGAAACGTATCCTGGAAAGAGTAATTTGCTCTCAAGAAGATATACCGTTACGTGACCGCCTGCCAACGCATCAGTTGCGGTCTCTTCAGGAACTTCATGACTTCGGCGACCATACGCGCGCAATGAAAAGTCGGTTGTGAGCGGTGGGTGGAGGGGGCAAGTAAAACCAAAACGTGATTACAGCGACAGAGTTCCTTGGAGCATAGACTAATACGAGACCGCGCGTTGGAGAAAAGTTTAAAGGCGCACTTACCGGGTGTTACGTTGGGAAAATGTTGTCCCGGCAACGACGGTGGATGCTCATCCTCTGGTGAACGTTCCGAGGCGTAACCCTGATCCTGTGGTTCACCACCGATCAGCCTGCTGAGCTTTAGATCAACGACACGATCGAACTGACGATGTTTCATCAGCTCGCAGTCCGGCTTGTGCATTACTTTGATCAATAGATCGCCGTCAACACGATCTGCCGATCGATTCTGCCGTGCCTCGAAACTCTGCCTCAGCACAGCACCCTTTGACTCGCCGGTTCGTCTCTTTGGTAATGCACCGACGAGATCGAGATCGGCACCGCGATGACACTTACTCTCGGACGTACGACCTATCGTCCCGTAACGTCGGCTCGACGTGTCACCGTCCACGACGTCGGTACTCGGATTCTTTCGCACCAAATCAAAGTTACCGTGTTTGCATCTCACCAAATCCAGATCCACACCATCCTGATATCTGTGTCAGGAATTAAGGGGGGAAATAGGGTTAGACGGTTCAAAAAATCGACTGTTTTTTAATTTCATTAATTGTTAGTAAAACTATTGAAAAATATGTTCCCAAAATTTTAAATGGAAATTCCGACTCGTTCTATTGTTATAAGCCATTAAAGTAAGTAGCTCTCCTTGAGGCCCCGAGCCAACCACGTGTATAACCGAGCGGTCACTATTTTTTCAAACGCGTTTTTCTGAAAACTACTTTTTTTGAACTTGCGTACGCGCTACTTTGAAAAGTTTTCAACTAATCCTTTTGAAAATTGGCAGTTACTTTCTTCATATTATTGCGCTCTATATGAACCTAAAATCGGAATATTATCATTATTTAAAATAATTTTTTTTTGCAAATAAAGTCGTAGAAAATGGCAAAAAATCATGCTTTTTTGTTTTGGCCCCTGTAAAAAATTGAATTTTCTATTTTTTTTATAGCATTTAGGTTCATATAGAAGAGAGACATATAATAAAAGTAAATTTGAACCTCGTTTGATTTCAGATGAAAATTGCGGCTTCCAGAATGTACGCAAAATGCTGAGTCTGATTGTGACCTGCAATATCGGATCGCTAATATCCCCGGTGTTTTTCAAGAAAATTCTTCAAACATTTTATGGTATACACTTAAATATGTGAATAAAATATTCTCAAAGTTTCAATAAATTATATTTATTTTTTATACTATAACAAAATTCATGAAAATCATTGAGAAAACGCTGTCCTAACCCTATTTCCCCCCTGAAGAGGGAATAGAGGAATGATGATCAAAATTTCTATATTTTTATGGACGGAACACTATGTTGTTTATTGAAATTTGTTATGCATTCGCTGATTGATCTATTTTTATTGAGAGTCTTCATTGGGAAAAGTACTTTTATCCTTCCAGATGACATTCGCTTCCTTCTGAAAATTCTAACCTTTCACATTCCTTCCTCATTATTGTATCTCGCTGACAAAGCTTTCTTCTTGAGGAAACCAAAATAAAAAAACAATATCCTGTTCACAGAGGGAGATTTGTGAGTGAGATAAAAGAATGTGGAAGTAACGGTGCGAGTTTCTAACATTCACGCTTTTTATAACCGATGCAGCGCCTTCGTTCGCATAATTTTTTCAAAAGTGTCTTAACAATCTTTCGAGGCTTTTGAGACTCGATTGATCCGCCCGTAACGTTATAGCTCCGTTAAATTTATAGACTTACCTCCACGGATCTCCTTCCAGAGAGTCCTGAGATCGATGCTTGACAAGATCCAACGTGCCCGTAGGACCAGTGTCGGAGAAATGCACCCCCAAAGCGCGTTTCTTGTGGGGTAACGTGCCACCAAGATTGCCAACCATCGTGTCCGATATCACGTTGTTGTTCTCCCTCGCATCCTCGTCGTCGAGAATTTCTTTATCGTCCAGATGATTGGGCAACGAACCACAAATCTTGTACCTGCAAACAAACAAACCCCCCGAAACCGGAATCTTTATACACACTCGGTTTTCAGATTGTTTTTCTTCTTTTCTTTTTCAATAGCTAAGTATGTACACGTGTGTTCATTGAACTCAGGAGTGGCATACGGGTCATGAACGATGTGGGATGTTTTTTTTTCTCTCTTTTGTATACCAGACGAAAATCATGTTGCAGGGATTCGGTTCCAATGTTACCCTCTCTTGATCTCGCTCTCTTCACCATCTAGACTCTGTGCTCTGTCGTCGTAGTACTCGTCACGGTCGTACAAAGAGACCATGTCAGACTTAATACAAACGCGAGGGGAGTCCCCGGCTGTTTTCATTCTACATTTTTTTTTCTCTCACCGCAAAACAATGCTCGCTCCAAGATGTTTTTTTCCCGTTTGCGAAGCAGAGAACTCTGCTGTTTCTCGCTCAAGACTAGGGAGCACTTATGCAAATGAAATCAGAGACTGTAAGGCGGGTTTGCCTTTTAATTCCGCCTTCAACCTTGTCTCCTACATGACACTCCTATATATATATAAATATATATATATTTTAGCTCCACGATAGGGATGTTTAATGGGAAAGCTACCGTCACTCACTCGGTTGTTAATCCAACATTTTTTTAATCACTCGTCGCGCACGAAACACGATGACAAGACGAGAACATTTTTCGCTGCAGGTATCATTATGAACATAATATTTTTTAAGCAATTCGCAATGCAACTGAAAATTGACTTAATTTTCTCTCGAAACAATTTTTCCTTAATTGTATCTATCGTTGTGGATGATAAAATTCTTCAACTTCGAATTCTACGTGGTACAAATAACAACTGGATTTAATATCGTTTTTTTCTTCTTCTCGATAGCGAAACCCTTTGATCGGAAACGATTTAATAATTAAAAAAAAAAAAAGTCCGTTCCGTGACACGAAAGATAGTTCAATGAAAGCGGTTTTTCTTCCTTCATCTCGCGACGTGGATTGATTAAAAGTAAATCTCTCTCTCAAAGCAAGTTGTTTTACAACATATCTCATTATACAACAATGAACGACGAGTACAAAGGTACGAGACACAAAGAAAATTCATTACAATCGTGTTTTTTTTTCTTCACTTATATAGCGCGACGCGGTTAAAACCCAATGTCAATTTCCCGAACAATTCATTTATTTTTGGTTCACGCCTGTTCTCCCGTTACAACTGCTCACTCGTAGAAGCCAGGCTCGCGATCGACGCGCGTTCTCTCGCGCTATATTTTCCCTCGAACAATTTCCCCGGACAACAATTTACACTCCACTTGACGTGAGCGTGCCGCGATATTGCGCATCGAGGTTGTGAATTATCGTACGGGTTCCCTCTTCCGTTCGATATATACACCACACAGTAGAGTAGCATACTATAGGATATAGAAAATGCTCCATATATATATAATATATATCTCTACATTTGGTAGCGGGTCCACGAAGCATCGAATTTCATCGAGTACAAACAAGCGTCGAGTTCATTTCGTGTGTATCGTGAAAACGACGGATGAAAGAACGGAATGGCAGGTACAGAATGGCGGGATATATATAGGAACGAAGCCGATTAATTATCTGAATTTGAATGTTTTCGCTCAATGAAATTGGTCATCGATGCGACTAGTGATGGAAATTTCGATGACGAAATTCGTACTAGCTACCAATTCCCGAGAGTTGATAAATCCACCGTTCGATAGATTTGATATATGCTGAATTGTTGAACGAAATTGCTAACTGAAATTCGTGTCATGTGTCACAGGGATCTGACGCTAGGTCGCGTCACCTCATCTGACGAAGTGGACCGCAACCAGTGAGAGATAGGGATTTAACGAAATTCGAATAAAAATGATTCTATGACCGATAACGAAGAATTATCAAAATACCCTTTCGTACAATATTCAGATACAATTTTTTTAATCATTATCTCATGGTTATTCCCGGAATCGGCGATTTGTAGAATTCAATGGTTTTTTCATTGGAACGAAGCTTTTTCATCGTGAATCTATTAAGTATTTGGATAATTTATGCAGAATTGCCGAAGTATTAGAGGGGAACCGGGGATTATTTGTAAAGCCGAACACGAGGACCAGCTGTGGGAAGATGGAATTGAATTAAGTGACCGAACGTGTGAGATGAGGATGCCGTACGAGTGAAAGCGGACCGAAGGGTGGTCCGAGGTTTTGGGAGAGAGGTGAATTCGCCAACGGTGCGGAACAACGAGGGTCGCGCCGAGGATAAGTATACCCGGTCAAAGAAAACCACCTCCTAAACCACACAGCCAAAGCACTCGTCGTTGAAGGTCGAGTTGCGTGTTCTATTTGCCCAAGCCACGAGGTCATATCTCTTGACCTTTGATTCGCGAAGCGACGACGACGACACAGCCTCAACTGCCAAAGGTTGGAAAACGACTCGTCTGGCCTGAGACGAACGATCGAAGTCTAAGGACCGCACGAGAGGGTCATTTCTAGTAACAAGCGTGGGTAAAAAAGAATTCATCGGCTCTCTTTTCCTTCTTGTGTGCGTGCGTGTTTTGCTTCTTTCTCCTCTGTTGACATTCAACATCTCACTGAAAGCGTCACTCCTCTCTGCTTAAGCAAAAGTTATCACGTCAAGAATCGGTGGTAAATGATGGATGAAACGCAAAAACCTTTCTTAGCAGCGTTATTTATTCATGGTTCGGTTTTTTTTTTCGCCATCCCACTACCCGCGTGTTATCAGATTTCCCTGGCTTGTCGTTGTATCTTCTTTTGTTTTTGTAAGAGGACAAGGTCGTCGGTGATCGAATGGTTGAGTTTTTCTCGGGGCAATGGGCATTCGCGTAGCGGGATTTCAAAGTTTGTCCTTTCCGTTCGGTTACAAATTTCTTAAGCATGTAAACGAGAGAAGAAGAAAAAAACTACCGTGTCTTAAACTAACCTTTCTCTTTGGGAACTCGAGCATGGTACGAGAATCTTTCCAACATGATTGAGCTTTCCTTTGGGATCACAAAGATTACCGGACGACTGTGTCCTTCGTCCCGTAAGGCCTTTGCCATTGTGACGACTCAAATTCGACCCCATCTCGTTCTCGTTTGTCTCGACTTGCTGTCGTTCCTTTGGCTCGTTTCGTTCGACTCGACGTTTAGTCTCGTTCACGCCATTGCTCGGACTGCTGTTCTCCTTGTTCGGATAATCGAAATATTTGCTGATGTCCTTTGCATTGATCTTGCAATTCGCTGGTATAGGCGGTGCCGGATGACGCGGACGTTTCTGTCCGGTGACGTTTTGCAACTGTGGACGACGAAAGATCAAATTTCCACCGGGATCGTCGTTTACCAAAAGTTTTTGAACAGTCCAACCGTCGTCTCCGTCGACCCCCGGCGAAACTGTCACGAGTTCTTCGCCTGAAACATACGGGGAGAAAACAAAACGAAAATCAATTTTGGCTCGAGAAATCGACAACGAAAGGTTTAACAATTCGTGGTAAAGTAGTCAGCGTTCATGGTAAATGTTGCTAACGAATAATTAACGAAAAAGAAATTCATGATCAAATGGATAAAAATTAAGTCGAATACATTGTCATTTTAACTCGATTTTCAAAATTTGCAAAATGAATTCTTTAATGCTGGCTCCCTTGTAACTTTGTGTGCGCGTAAACATAATGAAGAAGTCATATGTAAGTTACAATTTGCATAATTTTTCTCTCATTTAACTTGATAGTGTTTTACGGGTTACTTAATCTCGAATGCATTTCTGGAAATATTGAAATTACCATAAATATAGCATCCTTGTATCGATTTTAACATATCGAATACGTTAGTATTGAAACCTTGGTAAAAAAAAAATTCACGAAAACAAAGCTTCCTCTGTGAGTAAGGAAAAATCACAAAATTTCGTTTGATTTGACGGAAATTTGGCAGCCGACAGTTTTTTGAGGTCACTTATTACGAATTTGATGTGCAAATGTTGGATCCCAAACGACAAACAAATTAGCTCTGCTATTAGCAGTCATACTAGTTAAATAATTAACAGAGATGGAAAACGATCCTAGAATTATATATACATATAGGATACCGCAGTAATGCCCGTATAAAAAGATGCTCGCAAATGCAAAAGAGGAGAATTTATCGGAATGTAAAAGTTTTCAAAGCATCTCCGACTGAGTAGAAACGTAAAACGAGTTAATACACGAGGCAACGTAAATCGAGCACAGTGGAAAGTGGTCGCAAGTTTCGCATCTCCGATGGGTAGGTGCTGTATCTATGAGACGGCGAAATATCTCGTGCACTGAATTCCGTATAGAGCTTGTCAGAGTGGAGGACGAATGTATTCGTAAAAAGTAAAATGTATTCGTATGCGAGCATAAAGCGCTAGACTGTGTAAAAAAAAAGCTCTTCTAGATAAAGCCCGTGGTACAGTAAAAAATGTACCGTCAGGATAAGAGGGCAGTTCGAACGAGACCTCGATTCTTTACGTTAGTGCATACGTATGTTACGATGGACCGTAGTGTTGCTCAATCCGATTTTCTTCTTTAGCCGATTTTTCTATTTTTTTCCATATATATATGTATATCGCTGTATATCTCGTACTCTTGTACGTACGTCAAGTGGCTTTGATTCGCTTCACAACGTCGAAAAAGGGGCTCCGAGTACCCTAGGGAAATTTTTCATCATTTTTTAAATCTCTCTCAAGACTCTTCGTACGATCGCTATGCGAAGCACCGCGTACGCGGATACTATATTCACAATGTATTTAGAAGAATTCCGATGCTGCGAGCCGAACAATTGCCATGAGAGGATCGATATGATATTCACTTTGCAATATATTTCATTGAAATGTGTATGATATAAATAAATTTGAACGTGTTATTCCTCTCGAGATTTGAGTAGCGAGATTAAATTGAAAATCAAACAAAACCACTGGGGTTCAAAAATTTATGAATAACAATATTTTAATTCCACGCGTTAAGCCCTTTTCATTTTTATTACTTGCGCGCCGAGACAATGCCCCGTCTCTTGATATATAACGATTTCAAGCATGGGATTTATTTGCGCGTGCATTATGAAACTGGCATTGATATTGTTAAAACTGTCTACCCTACATGCGATATATATGGAAATAAAGAGAACTTGCTGATTTTGGCCGAAATATTCGCTCAACAGAGATCGTAGCTGTTACGCGCATCTTGTTTTACAGTTGGCTTGTTACGTCAAACAAAGCAAAAGGGCTGTAACTCATATCAAGCGTATTGTTGATACTAACGCTTCACTCTGCCGCTACTTGGAATATACATAAACAATTGAAAATTTGTTCAAATACGTATAACAGCATAAATCTGTGTAAAGTACTATTTTTCGACAAATATTAATTTTTATTACGAAACATCTATGAAAAGGAACGAATATTGGTAATCAGAATTTTATTATTGAATTTATCATTTATATTTAGTATTGTTAGGCTTTTCATCGTACACATTTTAAGGGTTTTACGTCCCATCCCCTTTGTATCCATTTCCATTCAATTCCTTAAGAGACCATCCAAAGTGTGGTCCACAGCCGCTATTTTCTAATGCACTAATGTGTACGCATTTGCACTAGGGCACAGGAAAGCCTTGGCGAGAACCTTGACGATCTAGTCGGTTACATTTTACTGACAATAAGTCTTACCAGAGACGTTTTGAAAACGCCCGTCAAAATCCAAAATCGATGAAACGGGAGCCAAGTTATGACCATTTGAAATTTCAACATTTTTAGGTTTCCGAAAAGGTGGGCAAAAAATGAAAAAATTTTTTTTTTCTTTTTTTTCAATGTTTCGATACCCTATTCAATCGGAAATTTTCCGCTGATTTCAAATACCACCGAGTTTTTGTCGAAAACTCAAGAAATCAATGGGAAAAACGCAAATATCGAGAAAAATCACTTTCTGGACGATTTTCAATGAAATTTCGAGTTGCTCAAAGAAATGGCTACTGAATTAGTAATCAGCGGGTTTGTAAACAAATTGTAAATTTGTTTACATTTCGGCCAAACAGAAGTGGCTCTTCACTAAAATCGGTGTAACGTTGCTTCCCGATGGAGTTAAAACCCCACTCTGTGCTCATTCTTTTCGTAACCGTTCAACCTTTAAACTGCCGCTTCATTCATTGACCTACGATTTTTTTTCGATTTTTAGCAGATTTTTAAAGTTGGACCATCGATTTTTGCGAATTTTTCCATACATAACCCTTCTCATTTTTTTTGCCGATTTTCAACCTGCTCTCACGGTTACAATAATTGAGATATCGGGATGATCCAAAATGCATTCTCTAACAATGAGTAGACATACATGGGTCTGTGGTGTCCGGCCCGTTTCTAGAAATCCATAGGTCCCAACGATTGGTTCATATTTCGGGTTCTTACCCTCACCTAAAAAATTGTACTTGGGCGTACGCTCTCTTTCTATAGATCTCAAACTACTCTCCTGAATTATTTCAAATTTTTTAAACTAGTCCAAGTATGGTAAAAACCGGTAGCACACCGTAGTGCTCATGTGTGTCTAGGGAGGTGCGCAAATTGTAGTGTGTATAACGAGGTATTGCCAACAAAAACGTACGCGCCAAAACGTGCGTCCGTTACTATCGGTTTTATATTTTTTGCTATTAATTCTTAATTTTTTCAGTTATTGTTACTATGAAAAATGTTGCATATCTGTTGCATATCAGTTCAAAGTTTGCCTTCATTTTCAATATTATAGAAGCATATTGTACGGAACGAAATTTCATCAAGAGCTTCGAGGATTACATTTGTTTTGTCCAATAAGCAAAAATGTACTTTTCCGTTCGGTACGCGAGTCTACCGGAACAATTGACTCTTGAAACAATTGTTTTTCGAGCAAAGGTGACGCATAAATGCAAAATGATGAGACATCTTTATCGCAAAACTTTCCTTTTTATTATTATCATTTTGTTCGCCAACTTACTTCCGTATTATTCGCGTATTTCACGAGTCCCAATGGTACTCGGATACTTTCACATACACAGGGAGCCTGAAATGGCAGCGCAACATGTACGTTTACACGTACAGGGTTTGTGCATCGCCGGGCAAACATAGAGCGAAATAGCGAACGCGTCGGGGGTGGAATAGTAGGTCAACCAATAAAATTGCAACCCTTCCGTCTTCGCGATGCAGACTGTGTATATATATGCATATATATATATGTACATATGTACATAGTTTAACAGTGATGCATTCACGCAGGCTCACGTGAACATAGGAATAAGGACGGACTGCGCGAAAATACAAGAGAACTGGTGTAAAGGCGAGAGCCATTGGGGAGATGAAGGTTTCTGCAGGTGTAAAGATATATGTAAACAGCGAAAGAGTACCGTGAACATTTGCAGGGTATGTATAACATATAACAGTGACTGAGAGGTAGAAAAAAAAACGAAAGACGATAGGAAAAGTTCTCCAATATACCAAGTGTCAGGCACAAGTTTCCCCGGGGCCAAGCATTATTGTGTACAGCGCTGTATCTGTAACGCCATACGTTGTGTATAGAAATGTGAGTTTTATTCGAAATACGAGACACCGAAACATTTATTATTCGATATAAGCATCAACGCTCCTGGAGTATCAACACTTTTCACATATGTATATAAATTCTCCCGACAATTGCGTGTCTCACACGTACTATTTATACATCATCAAAGTTTTCATAAATTCATTTTCATGCTACGCATCTATGTATTACTGTCCGAGCTTTTTTTTTTTTACAAAGTCTAGAAAGAAAACAAAAAGTCGTTATTAAATTCGAGCATATCGTAGAAAGTACAACCCATTAGGATTAATGAGGAATCTTCAGCTTTGAATATCAATTATAATTTCTTCGCAGAACTTGTACACGCGATGGAAAATTATTCTTTCGATACACCTCAGGATATACATATACATATATATATATATATATATATATATACATATGGATGGTTTTTATACGCTCGGCCAGCCATTAAGTAATTTTCTCGTTCACCGGTCTTTTCCACGCTCGAATTATTGGTAAAGTCGCTGATATAGAAATATAACAAAGTCACGCAGAGTACGGTTTCTGGTGAACCGAGTGACTATATATTCGTCTCTTCGTTGACGAAAAAATAAAAAAGAGAAATGAAAAAATTGAGCGATAAAAAGAGAAGGGGGCGGAAGGGGAGTGAGATGAGAAGTTGCTCTTGCTAATTAAGAAGACCCCTGAGAGAGACACGGCAAGGAGCTGTCGCTGTGCGGCTTATTTCACGTCGATCGCCGCGGCAAAGGTTCGACGTTCATTTGAAATTAATTGAGCGAAAAATTGGGCTGACGTGGCGGCGGTATCCTCATCAAGCATCCCCCTTATTCTCGTTTATATCTATGTACGATCGGGGTGCCACGAAGGGGTGGGAATCGGGTCGATGGTCCAATTGAACTTTTATAATTCTTCCGATAGTTATGATTCTAATGTTTATATAGTATATAAACATTAGAATCACCCACACAATATAACATAATACAATATTACATAAATAATAGATCACAAGGATCTAGTATTTGTGTAATATTGTATTTCGAGACGAACTTCTATCAATTTGTCCAATAAGAAGAAAAAAAAACATCACGGATATACAATATTATGTAATGATTGGCGAGACACGGGACGATAAGAGAAAATGAATTATCGCATCGATTAATCGTTTTAATCGATTATTTGACTTAATGAAACCGGAAGTATGATATATCGCGACAATATGCGTCGTGTTAAAGTGGAGCGAGAGAAAGAGAGAGAGAGAGAAAGCGAGAGAGAAAGAGAGAGAAAATGATTCATGAGGCGATAGGCCGAATGAGACCCAGCCTAGGACAGATAACGATTGCGGGGAGTATACTCATATCTCGCGTGACCCTCGTATGTGGGTCAGTCGTGAGTGTTAGCGTGTTATGCGGGGTGTCGGAATATCGAGGGGAAAAAAAACCCTTTTTCATTTATCCTCGATCGTATACGATATTGATTCTGAATGAAAACATAAATGCTCTTAAAAATGTATTGATGGTGTCGTTACGAAAAACGCGATGATGATAAAAGGGTTATATGCGACTACATACGTTAGGATCGATTATAGAAATTTTATATCGAATGTGTATCGGTTGGCGTAAATATGTAACGATTTCTCAACGACAGAAGCCATCGTGAAAGATAGCATTTCGTAGCGAAAATGGAAAAAGAAGCCTGCTTATCAAATTTGCACATTTTCCACGGTTCGCATTTCTCCATCCTTCGAAAATTGAGTAATTTTGCGGCTTCTTATTAGAAGAACCTTTATGAATATAACGCGTAAATTTCATATGGACCTGTTTTCCGACAAGTTTCTAACATTTTGACTTTACGAGGTCTGTTAAAAAAGTATCGCGAATTTTGTGTTTTTTTTCAAAAAGTATTTATTTATCCATTAATATTCATTTTGTCCCCTTCAAAGTAATTCCCCTCGAATATAATACATTTATGCCAACGTTTTTTCCAATCCTCGAAGCACTTAAAAAAATCATTTTTTGTGATCCTGTTTAGCTCCTCCTTCGATACCGTCTTTATCGCTTCAATCGTGACGTAGCGTCGTCAGTTCATGGGCCCCTTCAGTTTTGGGAACAGGAAAAAGTCACAGGGGACCAGGTCTAGGGAATACGGTGGCTGCGGCATCATAAGAGTCTTGTTTTTGGCCAAAAATTCGCGCACAAGCAACGATGTGTGAGCAGGGGCGTTATCATGGTGCAAAAGCCAATTTTTGTTCTTCCACAAATTCGGGCGTTTATGGCGGATTGCTTCGCGCAAATTGCGCATAACTTGCAGGTTATATTCTTTATTGACTGTACGACCCTGTGGCAAAAACTCATGATGCACCACGCCCCTGCAATCGAAGAAAACTGTGAGCAAAACCTTCACATTCAACCGAACTTGGCGCGCTTTTTTCGGTCTTGGCTCATGCGGCAGCTTCCATTGCGATGATTGAGCTTTGGTTTCCACGTCATAACCATAAACCCATGATTCGTCACCAGTTATGACCCTCTGGAGCAAATTTGGGTCGTCGCGGACCAAGTCCAACAGCTCCTTAGCAATGTTAATGCGACACTGTTTTTGTTCGAAATTGAGCAATTTTGGCACGAATTTCGCGGCGACCCGTCTCATGCCCAAATCATTGGTAAACATCGAATAGCACGAGCCAATCGATATGTTTAGTTCCTCAGCAACTTCTCTAACGGTGATTCGACGATTGGCTAAGATTATTTCCTTCATATCATCAATGTTTTCGACTGTTGTTGATGTGCTCGGGCGTCCGGAACGCATTTCGTTGTTCGCATCTTCTCGGCCCTCTGAGAACATTTTGTACCACCGATAAACGTTGCTTTGGTCCAAGGTAGCTTCACCATATGCCACAGTCAACATTCGGAATACGTCCGCGCACTTAATTTTGTTGTTCACACAAAATTTGATACAGATACTTTGATCCATTTTTTGGAATAGGCAAAAATCGAAGACAAGCCAAAACACGTGTAACCAAAACAGCTGTCAACGATTAAATAAACATTCAAAATTGCCGATTTTTTCAGCATAAGTGAGGGACATGAGTACCAACCTAACGCCACAAAAAAATCAAAAATCGAATATACGTAGCCCGCGGAAATTCAAAATTCGCGATACTTTTTGAACAGACCTCGTATATTAGACTATCTGTGCCCCACGGTTTCACCCGTGTTAAATTTCCGTTCCTCGATTCAACGCGCCACCGTTGCTCTTTGGGGTCACACTATAAAGTCATATGGCGTAAAGCCTTCCCGAATAAACGGGCTATCTAATGCAAAGAGAATTTTTCAAATCGGATTAGTATTTCCTGAGATTAGCGCGTTCAAACAAACAAACTCGCCATCTTTATTATAGTATAGATATAGTAGTATAGTAGTAAGATAGTAAGATAGTAGGGTCATAGCATGACGTTATATGTCCCAAAGCCTTCCTGAATAAACGGTCTATCTAATGCAAAACGAATTTTTCAAATCGGTTCAGTATTTCCTGAGATTTGCGCGTTCGAACGAACAAACGAACAAACAAACAAACTCTCCAGCTTTATTATAGTAGTAAGATTCTACGAAGATGGAAGTAATTTTTATCTAACAATTCAAAATCTCCCTATAATTCAATCCCGACAATTAATAAACACTAAATTTAATCATCATTTTGTCGAACTGTTTAAATTTCGTACGAAATTGCAGCTTGATAATTCTACAATAGTTAGAGATGAGAGTCTCAATAGTAATTTTTAATAAAATTTGAAATCTTCTAAATCTCATTGAGAAAGCAATGTGCGAATTTCTCATTTGCTACATTTATAAGTATATATATATATTTTTAGTACATTTTGTATATATACTTTTTCATGGAGCCGTTACATTTATGTACATATAAATAAATATCAAAGGTGAACACGCGGCGCATGGCCATTATTGACGTATTGCAACCACCTATATAGGGGTGTGAACTCACGCGACACATTTCCAATCTATATTGAAGTTTATAGAATTTCTTCTCGCTCTGCGCCCCAACATGGACGTTGGAGAGTCGCGCTATATGGAATTTTATGCAAATCTCGAGCAATCGTTATTCCCTCGGCACTCGGTGCACACACACACACACACACACACACGGCTACATTCTTCGTATGGAGCAAAATCGTTTGTATGGCTTTCGGGGAAAAAAAACACAACTTTGTTGCTTAGAAACATATCATATGTACCAAGTACTCAGCTATTCATCAACGAACAGCACAAACTAAATCTTATCGTATAATGAAAAAATTAATCAGCGAAGAAATCAAACAGATTGAGATAAAAATTGAATCTCATATCTTTACCATATATTTTCCACTTTGTTTTATAAGAATGTTTTTTTCATAATTTCTTGATTATCAAGTTTTGTCATTCTTCCTTATTCATTAATTTCGTAGTTATTTGATTTTCTGACATTTTGGCAGATTTCAAACACAGTGGCGTTAAAACGACGACATTTTTTTTCTTTTATGAAAACACAGCATCCTCCAGGAGGAAGCGAAAGAATTTTTTTTTTCTACTCGTTACTCACCGATTGATTATGCAATTTTTTAATCCACCAATTTGTCCTTTCACTTGATCTTATAAAAAAAAAACCGTTATATAGATCATCTGTCAGAGTTTGATTTTTTTTAATTATCCAAACTTTTAAAAACTTATTTGAACATACGTTTTTCGTATTCTCCATCAATTCGTCACTAAATTTCTTCGTTTCTCGAAATTTTTCGCATATTTCACTTTATCTTGTGAAACCTTAAAACTGAGTTGCCTTTCCGTGTAACGCGATCCTGACACTAAGTGATGTCTTATATATACCACACTACATATTATCTTGAACGAAGTAAATGTACCTGGTGAGAGGTGGACCGTGATACACTAAAGTGCGCTGCGAGATCACGTTAAATGGCTACGGAACTATCACAAAACGCTGAGGAACTATCACAAAACGCGTGTGTCTAAAATTGAATAGTATCGATATTCATATATATATATATATATATATATATATATATTTATTTATGGACACGCGGAGGAGACTCATCGCACAGGTATGAAGAGAACGACGAACGCGAGAGTTATACGATCGTCGCCAACTCTTGCCCTCTCTGCATAGTATACTAACTATACATACTGATAAGCGGAGAATGTTTCACAGCGAAGTGTTGAGATAAGACGAGACGAGCTTACCGCGTGCACGCCTGTAAAAGTAAAGTAACGCGAACAATACGCGGTACGATCTTAGTGGGTGTGACAAAATTTCACCGTTATTTAATATATATGAGGAACTATTTTTTCTTTTTTACTTTATGGTATATTTTAGGCATATTAGACACGAAAATATGCTTCGTATCATTTTTTAACATATTTACGAAAAACTCGTTCGTTCATTATGAAGCAAAGTGTTAAATTAACACTAGCTTGAACATTTTCGATATTTTGGAAACATCTGTCGTAAATATCTGGTGGCAAAGTATTTAATTTAAGAACCCTTCTGAAGATAAACCTGGGTTCTAATATATGCACTAACTAAGTAAAGAATCTTATTTGTTTCGTTGTTTCGAATTATTTTCAATCTAATGTAAACGGTGATGCATATTCATTGTGAAAACGACCAAATTTGAAATATATCGGGGAAATATTTATTATATTGACGTACGTTCCGATGCACTGAGAGAGTTTACTTCCGTTTGTCGATAAGTGCCATTACCAGTGTAAAGTTAAGCTGGACAGAATGTTGGCCCGCAGACACAACGGTGACGATAGCGTTGGAAGTTGCACGACTAGCGCGGGAAGGGAGGATTTTCGGTTTACAACTTTGGCAGTTCGAAGTGACAAAGGCGAAAAGAGCGAGTGGTGCAGGAAGCTGGAGAGAGCTCACAGCACGAAATCGCTTTATCTTATTCTCCCTCCCCTGCATCGAGTAAAGGAAGATAGGATGGCACGAAAGTTATGGTATGTCTCCCTGTGGTATACGAACGCTTTTTCTGGTCTCCTTTTGTTTGTCACCGTGAGAAACAAAAAAAATTATGATAGATTAGAGTACTTCTTTGCGGAACATCCCTGGGTATATAAAACGAGTTGACTGTATCTTTTGCGAAATGTTTGTGAGTAAAAAATAATCGATAAATCATTGAATTACAACCACGAATTTCTGTTTATGAGTTTAAAACGTTCTTTAAATATAAAATCTTAAAATTGTACGAGAATTTTGAAATGTACATTTAAATAACGTTTTAGACTCATAATTTTCGTGATTCACTGTGCAGATCATCAGTTTTTTTGTCATTCCTATCGCAAGAACGTACGATTCGTAAAGAACAAACGTTTACGGATCAATGAAATTCCCGTAAATGGTCCAGTGCGATTAAGATTAAAAAATTTTGTTCAACCTCACGTCAATGCTTAAAGTGCAAAAATGTCTCGTTCTCTTTTCTATCGTTTCAAGCTTCGGAGCCCACTTCTTGTTTTTTTCTCGGTTGAAAAAATCACTTTAATGAAATGCAAATGATGCTTCGCGTACCAATTATGTTTATATTAATATCCACACATACATATAATGAGGTTTCTCGTGTGTATACGCGCGACCATGCCCGCGTGGAGTCGCTGCAATTACGCGAACAATATAAGTGCGAATTCTTGAGGGCTGGCCGGGGGACGAGGGTGGAGAAAACGTATACTATGTACGTATATAGATCTATAAATTAGAGGACCGAGAATAAGATTATAGGAATACGTGTTCGGAATACATCGGTTATACCAGAGCTCACACTCGGCCCTCTTTATTCTCTCTCAATCTTTCTCTCTCTTCGCACTTTTTTTCTCCATTGATGAACATGTGTAATACACACGTACACGAGAAAATCTTCTCTTATAAACGTGGCTACGGTGATCCCTCGAAGCTAACACAGTATATCTCAACTGTTTCTTTACACAGGAGACTATATGTGCTGTACATTAGAGGTAGATAAAAGACGCGGGTTCTACGAACCCGATGTAACGTTTCGCGTATGTGTGTGTTTCAATATTATATAAGCCGGAGCGTGAAACCGGTGGAAACCTTCACGTACTCCCGGGAGTATATAGAGAAGAAGGGAAAAAAAAAATTGCTACGAGAATTCACATTCTACGATGTGACGACGGGAAATTTCGCATGAACGCCTCGGCACTTTCTTTGAATTTTCAACAGTTGGAACAAATTTCTACAATATATGTATATTATGTACGTGTATTACATATATTTGTAAATAGTTAAAAGCCATTTACTGCATATTTGCGCAAAACACGCCATCCCCTGTTCATTCATGGGCGAAATATTTTTTCAAAAAGATTTTTTTTCTTTAACGAAAAGCTTCGTATACTATTATACCTCGTATTGGTTGTATTTTTATACAGTTTACTGTGGTCGATGAACGATTTTGCGTTTTATTTGTTATTCCTTTTTATATCACATAAATTTGGTCAATTAAGTAATTAAGTAAGATTACTTAATTACTTAATTGATAGTAATTGAGTAAGATTACTTAAGGTAGTAGTCTGGTAACTTAAGCCGATTTTCATGTCTTTTTTGGAGGGCGTTTTTTTGTAGGAAAATAAAAATGAATCGTTTTGGATATTCAGGATGTTTTTATTTACATATTAAAGATTCAAAAAAAAATGTTGTTGAAAAAATTTAATAGTTTATTATTATTATTTTTATTATTATTGATCGAAGTTGGCACCTCGAAAAAAAAGCGCGTGGGTGGCCCCGGTGATTTTGGCTCTTGATGTTATCTGAAATCAAAAATTCTTGATAATTCTTAATCTATAGACATATCATTCTGGTCGGAACTACTAAAGTTACATTTCATGGATAAATAACAAAATGGAAAAGGACGTTTTTTTCCAAAGTCCGCCATTTTGTTATTTATCTATGAAATTTAAGTTCAGTAGTTCCGACCAGAATGACATGTCTATAGATCAAGAATTATCAAGAATTTTTGATTTCAGATAACATCAAGAGCCAAAATCACCGGGGCCACCCACGCGCGCTTTTTTTTCGAGGTGCCAACTTCGATCAATAATAATAATAATAATAAACTATTAAATTTTTTCAAACAAATTTTTTTTGTATCTTTAATATGTAAATAAAAACATCCTAAATATCCAAAATGATTCATTTTTATTTTCTTACAAAAAAACGCCCTCCAAAAAAGACATGAAAATCGGCTTAAGTTACCAGACTACTACCTTAATTACTTAATTGATAGTAGTTGAGTAATATCACTTAATTACTCAAGTACTCAATGTAATTAAGTAAGTTAAGTTTTGGAGAAACGAAAGTTACGTAGAAGCATCGTAGGAATCAGAACGAGCTGTGAAATGGAAAAATGCTCTCTGAAAAATAATAACGAAAGAAATATAGCTGCAATTTTCGAAACAATGGTTTTCAGAAGTGCATTGGAAATTTCGTGAGAAAGTATATTCAAAGTCCATTCATTTATCAATCGCTCCTTGGTTTTTTTCCCCCCTGAACGTCTCATTTTATTTTCTTTCCCCCGAAACTTCAACGCACATTCGACAAAGCTTATTTGTAGTTATTTCTATCCATCATCAATATTTCGTCACACCTCAAAATATCCTATTTTTTCTGTCAATTGATGATTATACATTTTCCTACATTAGACAGAGTTTTCGGTGTGAAAGACTTATTTGCGTTTCATTCAAAAACTTGTGCAAGGAACCAGTTAAAAATGTTGTTTTTCAACGAGTTATATTCGCTACGACGATAGTTGAAAATTCGCATATCGAGTACAAGAGTCTCTTTAGCATTTCCTATTGTTAATGATACTGCAAAATCTATTACTCGTAATACGGAATGATGAAATGAAATTGCAAAGTCATGCATTTCATTCCATCAAGTAAGAATCCACCGAGACCGCATAATTAATTAAGTCTCGCACGTTCGCCTCTCGTTTGCCTATGTGCACAATCCTCCTGGGAGCTGATTAACTGAACCAGATGAGGAAGGAAAATCATAGAGAGAAAGAGATAGCGTATTATATATTTATATAGAAAAAAAAAAAGAGAAAGAAACTAATAGAATCGACGTCTCTATGAGAATGTGATAGAGAAATTTAGCGAAACGTTCGTGTGAAAGAGTATGAAGTTTCGTATCGAATATCGGGTTTCACACACCGGTCGATCCGGGATATTGCATATTATCTTCCATTGCCCTCTTTGCCAAGCTCTCTCGCGGTCTCTCTCTTTATGACGTCGATATTGCAACCTGCATCATATATAGATATCCATCCAGTTTCATAAGGGAACTAATATCATTCTATATAGCCGATACGATCCGGTGCCCACACGAGTCTTCAACTGGACATCGATACCCATGTATGTATAATGTACATTTACAAATATATATATATACATGTATATATACATGATGGAAGGTCCGTGCGTACGTGCGTGCGCGAAGTCACGCCTCTGTGACATTATTACAGTCGGGATATCACTGTCGTCTTGCTAATCCGGGTTAAGTTGATTTCTCGGGAGATTTCTCTTGTCACACTGGCAGATGTGTATGGAAGAGAGTCGGGAGCTGCTGGTGGCACGGTTTTCTTTCAACCACAAGGAAATTGCTATTTAATCAATAGATGAAAATAACTTTAGGACCTATTCGATCCTAAATGTGATCACGTTTGTTATTTAAATGCACGAAAAATCAAATTCAAATCGATTATAATATAAAATGCATGAATTTCCAGAAGTCTGCGTTCGGTGCACTCCATGCGTGTTCCATTGAACTGAGCTTACAAGTCAAGTAGTAGGAGTTACAGGACTCTGCCGGGAAGTAAAAACGTTCTCTTTTCGGATCGCAAACAACATACTTTACCAGTGATTCATCACAATATTGTGGCTAACAAAATTAACTGTTTTAATTTTTTATATATTCTGATTACCCGAGAAAAAGTTAGAGTTAAAAAGTTATGATGATTCGCAGGTACCCATGTGAAAAAAATTATATTTCTTCAGACAGTATGACTACAATATGTATAGAATGAAAATTGTCCCTTCTATTCACAAATCATTTTACAATCTCGTTCTCGCACGCGTCTAGTTAAAACGCCGTTTCATATGTTTACGCGAACACGCGAAACCCTCTACGGATTGTTGATTTTTTCGACCTTCATATTTCACACTATATATATATATAGATGTATCCTCATTTTGAATTGTTATTCGCCCTATATGCGGAGGAGTTTAATGTCGAGGGCCTACGGTACCGCGTTAATCAATGATTGCGATAATAATACCGTCGATGTAACACGGCTTACAGTCACGAGAGGTCTGACGAGTGTCGGTTCGTAACACAATCAAGTTAACGATAGATTTGTTCAAGTACCTACGGTTCACATCTCCCGCTCGCTCGCCTCCATGCACACAAATTAACGGACAGTAATATGGGAAATCGGGGACAATAGTAACAGTTTGCAATGTTTTTTTTTTTCTTTTTAATTTCGATGCGATAACGCACGCGGTCAGGAAGCGATTTATATAGAGTATAGAAATAAAAAGTATAGAAATGCACTTTTAACATGATTCGGCGATCATGAGCGTACTAGCCGGTGATTTAGCTACTTGGAGAAAAGAAAACCTTCAATGAAAAATTCAAAATAGTTGCTAGGAAGTATTCATTATTATTTTCCCATTATTTAATCATACATTGTCAGATCTTTTTCTTATTGTCAGTCTCAATTAAGGGGAGATTATTTCAGTACTTTTTGATGGTTGCCAAAAGCAGGGATGGGCACTTCTCGTTACTTTGAGAAAAAAAGCATTGTTTATTTTATTTATAATGTGACTATTATTAATTAGTTTGTCCGAGTAAGCATCGTTATTTGTAACTGTATACTGTAACCCGTGCACTTCATCATGTAAATGATACATTTTCCAGTGGGTTGGATGTAAATCATAAAAATTAAATGTAACAAGTAACACGCGAAGCAACGTTTACCCCTTTTTTTTTCGATACGTTTGTTTTTTACGATTTTTTTTTTCATGGAATACGAAAAAATAATCATTTATATTCCGGGAGTAAAGAGTTAACGTATCCACGTATTATATCAAATAATTAATAATAAAAAAATTATAGAAATATAAACAAGGAATGGTTTTTTTCATAAGTAACGACAAGTGCTCATTTCTGACCAAATATAAACGGTATATGTGTTATTTTTGACCCGTATTGCTTTTTCCCCCGGTCTACCCCTATTAACGTAATATATATTTTGATCATATATATACATATATATTTATATGTATCTCGCTTAATTCTAATTTCATGAGCGGGCTTCGGCATGCCTCTCGCGGTCTCTCGACCCTCCATGGGAAACTGGAGTGGAACGCGTGTCAGTATACATCACACCAATGCCGAGGGAGTATGTGCAAACGTTGTGTAACGACAAAGCGTGGACGTGAAACCGCGATTGAAGTACCCAACATCTACCCACTCGCTAATTATCGAGTGCACGGAGCCAGAGAATCCTCTCGCTAAAATGCCCGTAATCAAACAACGTTATTTGATTTTATATTCGTTCAGAAAAAATGTATGCTTTATTGATCTAAGCTAATTTTTCTTTACATTGAAAATAAAGAGCAGTGTCGTTTATTTATCCTTTTTAAATGCATTCCATTTCTCTTGGCTTCGACCGAATCACCGACATAAGCTTTAAAAACAGTTTGCGTATATAAACGTGCAATATTAATACGTCGTTTTATTCGTGAATAATTGTGCGAAAGAAAACGTGAATAAATTAACAATGATCAATTTTTTTTTGATTATTACTAAAAAAAATTGGAAATTCAAATTTTTTATTGACATATAAAATATTTACATTAACTAATTTTGTCTGAAAATTTGAAGTGTGCGAAAAAAAAGGCGAAGTAATTAACAATAATCAATCTTTATTGAGTATAACTAAAAAAATTATGAATCTTTGTGGTAATAACTAGTTAGGTAATAAAAAATGAGTAACGAACTCATTGAATAATGACAAAATTCAGCTGTGCTTTAAATTTTGGCGGAAAAGAATTGGAAATTGAAATTTTTTATTGACATATAAAATATTTACAAAAACTAGTTTTGTCTGGAAATTTGGAGTGTGCGAAAAAAATGTGAAGTAACTAACAATGATCAATCTTTATTGAGTATAACTAAAAAAATTATGAATTTTTGTGGTAATTACTAGTTAGGTAATAAAGAATGAGTAACGAACTCATTGAATAATTAGAAAATTCAGCTGTGCTTCAAATTTTGGCGAAAAAGAATTGGAAATTCAAATTTTCTATTGAGATATAAAATATTTACAAAAACTAATTTTTTTTGGAAATTTGCAGTGTGCGAAAAAAATGAACTACTTAACAATGATCAATCTTTATTGATCACTAAAAAAAATATGAATTTGTGTAGTAATTACTAATTAGGTAATAAAAAAAATGAGTAACGAACTCATTGAATAATTACAAAATTCAGCTTCAAATTTCGGCGGAAAAGAATTGAAAATTGAAATTTTCTATTGATATATAAAATATTTACAAAAACTAATTTTGTCTGGAAATTTGCATTCGGGAATTATGGTAGATCTTTCAATTTTTTCCGTCAGCAAAATAATGTTTGTGTAAAACTTTCGCATTGTAAGCGGCCTTGTGTGCGAAAAAAATGTGAAGTAACTAACAATGATCAATCTTTATTGAGTATAACTAAAAAAATTATGAATTTTTGTGGTAATTACTAGTTAGGTAATAAAAAATGAGTAACGAACTCATTGAATAATTAGAAAATTCAGCTGTGCTTCAAATTTTGGCGAAAAAGAATTGGAAATTCAAATTTTCTATTGAGATATAAAATATTTACAAAAACTAATTTTTTTTGGAAATTTGCAGTGTGCGAAAAAAAATGAACTACTTAACAATGATCAATCTTTATTGATCACTAAAAAAAATATGAATTTGTGTAGTAATTACTAATTAGGTAATAAAAAAAATGAGTAACGAACTCATTGAATAATTACAAAATTCAGCTTCAAATTTCGGCGGAAAAGAATTGAAAATTGAAATTTTCTATTGATATATAAAATATTTACAAAAACTAATTTTGTCTGGAAATTTGCATTCGGGAATTATGGTAGATCTTTCAATTTTTTCCGTCAGCAAAATAATGTTTGTGTAAAACTTTCGCATTGTAAGCGGCCTTGAATGTGATATTTAAAAAAAAATGGTGGTTTCTTATCGGTGTGTTCATACACGTGTGACCAGCTGACATCTGGACGACTGAAAATTGCTGTCTCGTGTACGTTTGTGCCGAGTGTAGCTCGTTCGGGTGTACGGTTTGGTTATTATAGTGGGCGAACTGGTATACCAATATCTATCCTTGTCTCTCTCTCTTTCTCTCTCTTTCTCTCTATCAATCTGTCTATTTCTCTCTTTATCTCGCGGATATTCATATATACCACGCCCGCATTTGAATCGAATGTTTTCAGAGCGGCGACCCCACTCCACATACACGCGCCCGTCTGCATTCGGCATTCCGATGAACGTGATTGTTACGTAAACAAAAGCGGCAAAGCGCCATTCAAATTTCCCCGCGTTATAAGCACTCCCTATGCCGATATATGGCGCTATATGGCATCACACAGTGGATCCATACATTTGATTCCCGCGGTATGACTAAGCGGACATCGACATTTAAGAATGAAGAAAAACGAGTATTGAAAAAATTCACGAAATAATAAAATTCCTTTGAGTCTTTGATAAATTGAGAAAAGAATAGACGGCAAGCTATGAGAATTTCTTTAATAAATAAATAGAGAACTGTGCGGATGGTGAACAAAAAAAAAATTGTGTCAACGCAATTTTATTTTTCCACGGTGGAAAGATCGACTTTACAAAAATAGAATAATTCAGCGGTACAGATGGCCATTGTACGAATGAAACAAAAAAATTAAAAAGGATTTTATTAGAAAATAATTACAAATAATTACTGGGGAATTCAGTGGTACAGATGGCCATTGAACGAATGAAAAGAAAATATTGAAAATTACTTTATTAGAAAATAATTACAAATAATTATCGGGAAAGCATAATTTATAGGTCATAAGTATTTTTAGGTTTTTTTTCCTAATAGCATTTATATAAAATATAGATATTCAGTTTCGGGAAGAATATAATACCATTTTGATACCCAACGTTATCGTCGAAGTTTCCACAAAATCGATAAATCGATAACTAGAAAAGCGTCGATCGTTTTTTTTTATTTACCACCGTGAAAATGCACTTGCATCGATAGCCACTTAATTTTGATGGCGAGCCTTTCACGAACAAATGGAGACTGTCCAGAGAGAGAGAGAGAGCCTCGAGTATGGGTATCCTCTCGATTTTCCCGAGAGAAGCAAACCGTATCCGTTCGCAGAGTGTTCCAATAAAATTCGCACAACCGCAGGTACAATCGCACGTATCTGTATGGTCATATATAACTCATGTATAACACATACATACGCACACACACACACACACACACACACACACACACACATATATATATATATATGCGGTATCCGTCGTATAACAGGGGCAAATCCACGTCGTTACAGTTTTCACGGATTCAAGCTCTCTTACAACACTCCACAATTCGATACGAAATTTATTGGCAATATGTACACAAGATATATGCGTGTATACAACGGGACGAAGCTCTCGGGCGTCATTTGCGTTACACACGTAAAAAATACATATAATAGCGGCTTTTGGTGTTGGAAAAAACGACGTTTTGTTCCGAGACACCTATATATACATATACATACAGGGTGTCGCAAAACTAGCACGTCAGAGTGACACAGGGGTTAGATTGGCTCTGGATCTATCAGAATAAACAAATATGACTTCAGTAAAAGTCTCATGGTTTTCGAGAAAAATCGTCTTTTTTGATTTCTCGGAAAATCACTACCTAGCACTCGTTACTCCGCTATCATTGCTATGAAAGTCCAAATCGTAAGCAAATCAAATTCTAAATTCGGTCAGAAACACAAACGAAAACAGCGCGATAACAAGAATAGCGATTTTCTGAAAAATTGTCTTTTTTATTTTTTCGGACAGTCGCTATTCTTGTTATCTCACTGTTTTCATTTGTATTTCTGATCACCTTAGGATTTGTGGTTAATTTCGACTTTGATATTACTTACGATTTGGACTCTCATAGCAATGGTAGCGGGATAACAAGTACTAGGTAGCGATTTTCCGGGAAATAAAAAAAGACGATTTTTCTCGAAAACCATGAGACTTTTACTAAGTTCATATTTGTTTAGTCTGATAGATCCGGAGCCAATCTAACTCCCGTGTTTCTCTCACGTGCTAGTTTTGGGACAGCCTGTATATCCTAGAGAAGAGCATCAAAGTGTGTTCTGTCACGCCGATGTGGTGTCCCACGCAAATTAAAATTCACGCGGGGCATTTTATGCCAATTCATTTCTCGAAATCGATCAATGTAAAACTTCGAGAAAAACGTTGATGCGTAACGGAGAACTTTTGCACAGAGTTGTTTTTGAAAATATAAAAATCATGACGTTGTGCCTCATACTCGATACGCCATACTCTATTCTGGAAACCGATAATCTTTATCTTACAATATAAAAATTAAATAAATTCATTAATTGTAGCACAATATTCCGATTTGTGAGATTCCAGTTGAATATTTTCGAGTAAATAACGGCGATCTAAAAAGATGTAAGGATATATCTCTGAGTCTGTTTTGGAGCTGTATCATTTATGCATCAGTTAATAATTGATCGGAATCCTAGATGCTCAAGTTCAGAGCTTATTGATATGGAATGTCATATTTTCATATATATATATATATATAAAATATTGTGTGTGTGTGAGAGGTCTGTTCAAAAAGTATCGCGAATTTTGAATTTCCGCAGGCTACGTATATTCGATTTTCGATTTTTTTGTGGCGTTACGTTGGTACTCGTGTCCATCATTTATGCTGAAAAAATCGGCCATTTTGAATGTTTAGTTGATTGTTGGCAGCTGTTTTGGTTAGACGTGTTTTGGCTTGTCTTCGATTTTTGCCCATTCCAAAAAATGGATCAAAGAATCTGTATGAAATTTTGTGTGAAAAACAAAATTAAGTGCGCGGACGCATTCCGAATGTTGACTGTGGCATATGGTGAAACTACCTTGGACCAAAGCAACGTTTATCGGTCGTACATCAACAACGAACGAAAACATTGATGAAGTGAAGAAAATAATATTGGCCAATCGTCGAATCACCGTTAGAGAAGTTGCTGAGGAACTAAACGTATCGATTGGCTCGTGATATTCGATTTTTACCAATGATTTGGGCATGAGACGGGTCGCCGCGAAATTCGTGCCAAAATTGTTCAATTTTGAACAAAAACAGTGTCGCGTTAACATTGCTAAGGAACTGTTCGACTCGGTCCGCGACGACCCAAATTTGCTCCAGAGGGTCATAGCTGGTAACGAATCGTGGGTTTATGGTTATGACGTGGAAACCAAAGCTCAATCATCGCAATGGAAGCTGCCTTTTTGGAATAGGCAAAAATCGAAGCCAAGCCAAAACACGTCTAACCAAAACAGCTGTCAACAATTAACTAAACATTAAAAATGGCCGATTTTTTCAGCATAAGTGAGGGACACGAGTACCAACCTAACGCCACAAAAAAATCGAACATCGAATATACGTGGCCCGCGGAAAATAAAAATTCGCGATACTTTTTGAACAGACCTCGTATATGTATGAACAATCCGGTTGATAGGTCAACGAGTTTCGCGGATATAGCCTTCGAAGCTGTCGATTCGAGCCATGGTGTCTGCACAACGTGAATCTTTCGTTGTTTTTTTTGTCTCATATTTCGGTAGATTTTATTTGGGTTTTGGGTTTTTTTTTTCTAATCTCTATATTTTTGTTTCATTTTTTTGTCATGGTACACACGGTCCTCGTCCATCGAATCATATGTCACGCGCCAGAGAACAGAAAAGGGGACATATTGCAAATTTGCTTTTTTCTATTCTGTATCTCCACTTTTCCATATGTCACATATATACACACACGCACACACGAAATATCGAGAATATCTGCATGTATAACGATGGAATAATACAGCTCAGTGAGCTAGAATGAAAAATCACGCCGCGCGTTTTTATTTTTTTCAATTTCCCCACCGATTTTAAATAAAAATTTCTTTCTTTCGGAAAATGACAAACAAAAATAACAATTTTCCCCGGCAATGGAAAATTCGGAAATATAAAAATCTCCATTTATTCGGTATTGTCGTACGTTCATAACAAATCAGTAGAAAAAGAACGAATACATGTCGTAACAGATGCTTTACTAATGTGCCAATTTGGAGCGGAGTTGTTAATTTTTATTTTTCACAAATCAAACGAGAATTTTAATGAATCTAGGAGGAATTCTTGAAAATTTATTTTTCCAGCCACAGCCAGAAAAGAGGATTAAAATAAAATTATTCACTCGTGTCTAAATTAGCTCCGTAAAATGCATCTTATTTTGATATGAAGCTAGACGATTTTGGAAACTACTTATAAAGCTCAAAGAGTTAAAAAAAAATGAATACATTAAATAATAATAAATATTTTCTTATTATTAAAGAACAAAACATGTTTTTTGTAGATCATATTGCCTACTGTAACATATTACTCACGCATCTTTGCCCAGCATCCAGCGAGGTTATGTCCGTGATCGATATATCTATATATATATATCCACACACGTGGTCTTGAAAATCCTCAATTGGTTTGATTGTATAGAGGTATACACAAGGATATATGTGTAAATCCCCAGTGAGAAAGAGAGAGTTAGAGAGAAGTTACGTCATCATGTGGTCGTACGAGGTATATATATTCACGGTCAACTCTCTCAGGTCATCTCCTCTGAAATGGTGATCACTATAGTCTCACGGTTGTGAACATACGGACAGAGAGAGAGAGAGAGAGAGAGAGAGAAGGCGAGTCACAATTTGTAGATTTTGTTCATGAAAAGCCGATAGGCAAACTAGCGGAATCACTGTTTTTCTCTACTCTCTTGTACCATTTATGTTTTTTTTATATAGACCGTACTCTATATTAATTATATCTTCATGTCCTTCACAAACGCGTCATATTTCATTGACAACACGATTTTATTATCCAGCGTCCTTTTGACACACAAACCACGAAATGTTGGGGTTTAAGGGCACAGTTTCCACGAGAGTCACTTTCGGTGTGTTTAGTAAATTCGCTCCACTAAAATTTGCAAATCCAAACTCACCGGATTTTACTTACTCTATGCACGTAAAATCTCTAAACAAGAATTCCCCCTCTCTCTCACTCGTCGCACTCGTAGATTTAGCCAAAGGACTTTCGTGGATCCTTGAGCTTTCGCGGAATTCACTATATTCCGTTCCGGAAGTCGAGAGAGTGAGATATATCCCTCTGCTTTTCACTCCCTCTGTCCTTACGAGGATGGGCTTTTGTAGACTCCACGAGAGTTTCAGGACAAATCCGGGATTCAAAATAATCCGGGAAATGTTGTATGCCGAATGTTTACTGCTTCTGTGCACTTCGATACATATATGCATATATGTATATTGTTGGAAAGAGTCAAACCTCGGTATAACGGTTGAATGGAATAAGAGGATTATCGATTAACCGCGCGAGGAACGAATTTTCCAGCAGTAAATAAACAACGATACAGAGCGCATGATGATTGCCTCCCTCAAGATGATGAAAATTAACGAAAAATCGTATTCTTCATGATGCATCGATTCCCGTGACGTCGGCGTGCATGGCAATTACTCCGATGCACGAAAAAAAACAATACGAACGTGTTATATATATATATATATATGTTTTTTTTTTCACCGAGACAGCAAACGCTCTATATAACGTTTAAATGTATATACAGAACACTTTTTAATTGATCTTACGTCGCAAAAAACGTATATTCTTCGCTGGTTTGTTTGAAATACTCCGATGAACTCGCCGAGAGACGGTATTATTTGTAACACGCACGTTTTATCGTCAGTTAAAACACCTGACGTTTTATCAACTTATTTATTCGCGTTACACGTGATCCGAGGCCGTTAAATTTTCTCGCAAATGTTTTCAACGACGATAACCGTACGATATTATTTTTCTTACGCAATCGTGATATTTTTAGAGATTCTACGACGAATTTCGAAGCACCAGCGACAATTTCGTAGTACACCTGAGCAAATTGTCGATGTCAACTGAGCGATAACCACGATACGAAAAGAACTTTTGGTTATTGCAAAACTTTTTAAACTTTGCGAAGTATTATCTCGTTTTTAATGTCTTTTTCTTTCAATTCATATATATTTTCTTAATAGCAGTTAAAAATTTTCATTTATGCAGTGCGAAATTCAAAAACACTTCACGCATCGTCTGTAATATCATTCTTGATTAGTTTCACGAAATTCCCGGCTTCTGGTTTACTTAATTCTGTAATTGAAAAAAAAAAAAAAAATGAAATATGTTGCCGAAGCTTGAGCAATCATAATTTACGGGAAAGTTTGACACCAGAATGGTCTGACAGTAGAACCGAGACACTGAGAGCACAATTTTCGAAACGGAGTATCAAGAGTGACCAAGCATAGTCATCAAACTCAAAATATCATCCCATTAACTAATTTTTCTTTACTCACACTATATATGTAAATCCTGTACTCCAAATAAAGTTTACGGAGCAAAACAGAGTTGACAGTTGAGATGAAATCCTTATTGCAAAGAGTTCAAAAGTTGAAGGGTTTAAATTTACACAATGACATTGAAAAAACTAAGCGATCTGAGCAAATGTGAAGCATAGGTGTGTGAATTGTAATAGCAGAAGCGAGATTGAATGCATTGAAGCGAGCCGCGCGTGTCAGCCAATCGAAATCAGTTTACAGGCCACTACGGCATTTCGATACAAATTTCTCGAAGAAGAAACGATTCAATTTTTCGATAGGTCGTACGAAATGTCCCGTCAGTAGCAGCACTCGTTTTCTCTGCCAATTTCGATAATTTTACACGAAGTCATTCGATGTTTAAAACAAAAGGAACTAATCCTATAGTGAGACCGGTTATTTTCTCATTCTTTCCTGGCATATATGTATATGTACTGCGTGTTTATATAATCCCAACGACAACTATCAGCTGATGAACCACCATCAACGGAGCTTTCGCACCGAAACGTTTCGTTCAAAATTCCGCACGATGCAAGCTAACCGATCAATTCGCATTGACAAAAAATAAATTCCTACATGGACAATTGTCAAAGTCCATGTACCTGTCTATGCGTCACGTAACTGTCTGTGTAACGAACGAGAGTTAGATGAACGCGTGTGCTGTTAAAGGCGTGTTCTCATCAACGTAGCTGATAGAATCGTATCGTTTCTCTCCCTCTGTCCCTATCTGTCCCGTTTTCTCCCTGTGTCCAGTTCATTCTGTATAGAAGCGATCGGAGCGCGACTAAAAGGGTTGGAGAAGACCCAGTAGCCGAACAGAGCGAAGCAGAGCAGGTCTCGATTAGACATTTGACTCTTTCTCTCTCTCCGACGTGTATAAAACGTGTCCGGGGAATTACGGTCCGTGGCCACACCGTATCTCGGTTGGGATGGCTATTTCAGACTGACGACCATGTCTATATGGTTTACGGATGAGAGTCGATGTGTGCGAGCACAGTTCTGCAGTCAGATAGAGACGGAGAGTCAGAGAGATACAGAGTGTAAGAGAGTAGAGGGAGCTTTGGTCAGCCGTTTTGTATCGCGTTAAAGAACGTCGACGCGACTATATAGAATCTCTCTCACAACAGTCGGGCTCAGGAAGTTTTGTCCGAGGCGCGCACGCGGGAATGTTGATGACGTCGCGCTACCGGTCTCTGCGGTCTTAAACCGGGTGACGGCTGGGTGTGTTGGACGTTTTTTAATTTTCACTCTTCGTCCACTTATATCCTTTATGCGCCCAATATTTGTATATATTCCACGGGGGGAGAAAAAAAAATTGTTAGCCTGTATATTCCAATTCCAAAGAAACCCAAACGAACATGTAGACAATTATTGCGAGCAATCGGTTTCGTCGGAATGCTATCGATGCGTTTCGTAGCGAAAGCCCCGTCGAAGACGCTTAATCACGCTTACGGTTGGATTATATACAACGAATTACATAGTTGATATCCGTTAGTCACTGGCTTCTCGTGTCTCGTTTACATTTGCTAAGTTCTACGATCGATTTGTCGTTGTTTAATTACTCGACACGTGCACAATCCCCGATCTATACGACGACAATCACGAGGCTCGTGTCCGCTACAAGAGACAGGAGCTCTCTCGATATATCGTTCCTTCGGCCTCGCAATGCCGAGCTACACTGAACCGATGTTGAGAGTTCCTCGAGAACGAGCCTCACACACACCGAGCCGGCTCCTTATTTCTTTCCCCCTCGAGAGAACTCGAGCTTGGCGTGGCTGTTGCTGCTGCTGTTGCTCTCAGTCAAGAGTTCTGTATATGTATTATATGCGTGTGTGTGTGTTTATTTGTGTGGATATGCCGTATGGCATGCTGCTGCTCCTGCCTCTCGGTCGAGCCGGAGCCCACCGACTCTCATTCTCCATGCTCCCAAGAGCCGTTCTCTCTCGGACCGCCCGATGCTTTTACCTCGTTTCCTTGGTGGAACCGAGACCACGAGATCGGGCATGGAACTGCAATCGTTGTGAAAGAGAGTGAGATAGATGGCGAACGAGCGAGGGAGGAAACGAGGGAGGAGAGAACGAGATTGGTGCCTCCCGCATCAGCATTAGGCAGGCTAGTGATTCTGGCACAGTTACCGTACTGATCGAACCCCGGCAGAAAGCCGCTGAACGAACTACCATGGGTTGATAGGGTGAACGGTAGAATGGCGATTAACAACAGGAACGTTCGTTTATCTGATCGTGAATCAAAACTAAACGTTACTTATTGGAAGGTTCAAGGGATTCCGCAATCGCGCATTGAATTTCGTCGAGTGGCAAGTGACTACAAGTTTCTAAACTCAGACAAAAAGTCACACCTTACACGCTCATACCCCACTGATGTGAAATTCAGTTTGTTTTTTTTCAAGGCTCATTCCTACATTTCATTTTGTTTCGACGCGCTTTATTTTAATAACGCAATGAGTGCGATGTAATCTTGACAAAAGTTAAGTCAACAATTGGATCCTTTAAAAAGCATTTCACGCGATACTTCGTAATGGTCTTAGGCGTTTGCCAATGGGGAAACCATAACATTATGTTCATAATGACTCGCGTGATGAAGCGTTTTCTCAAGGAATTCTTCTTACACAATAGTACCGTTGAAGACACTAAAGACGAATCGTTTCGCTGTACTCTATTACTTTAAGCCCGTGGGTGGCCACCGTTCCTCGTTCGATTATGACTTCACCTATTTCGACCATGCCACTCGTACTTCAGCTATAACTGTGTGGATATTTAGATATAGAGAAGTACGGTAAATTGTGTGGAATCGAGAGAGATTCACTCGTGGGTGGAGATTGAATACGAAACTATTCGACGAACATACACAACCGGATAGTTAACTTGGACAGTGGACATGTTGAGATTCTCTGATATTCGACGGGAACATGTTCGCCAACATGGCTACGATCTTCCGCGAATGTCGTGGCCTAGAGAGACAGACCTGAGAGAGAGAGAGAGAGAGAGAGAGAGAGAGAGAGAGAGAGAGAGAGAGAGAGAGAGAGAGATATTGCAATGAGGAACGCGTGAACAACGGGACGACAACGATTCAGAGAAGGTAGTAACAGTGAGGGTTATGGAAGGTGCCGACGCCAGTCGCGCATACCAGCCACTGCTCTCCTATATGCAAAATGTCCACGGTCCGTTCATTATCTATCCGATATGGACTGCGGAGTATAGAAACAGCCGGCGGAGAGAGCTCGGAATTGCACGGGTTGAACTATATGTCCGGTTCATAGCGGATCGTCAGGATAGTTCGTGGCCAAGTCATTCTGCAGATCCGTCATATACCAAAACACTCGAGTTTCGGTGAGCTGAAACGTCATGCTTTTCCACATTTCGTGTGTAACACTGCTACGAATTTTACAACTTTCACGACCTTTCGCTTCAACATCCAGCCGATATATTTGATGGCACAGGGCGTAGAATGCTCTTGTCCTAATCCAACTCCATCAATCCCATACATTATTTGTCATAATATCACAGCACAATGGTTGTAAAAAGTTTCCCCAACCAATTTTCTCCAAACTTGGCTATAAAATCATCAATTGGTCGCTGATTGCTGTCCGGAGAATTGGGTGAAAGTCTATTCCCAGAATTCAATAAAGGATTAATCGTGCGGGGTTTAGAGGAGAAATGAAATGATAACGGCATCGGACGATATTCATCGCTTGCCAAAATAGATAGAAACCGTCAAACTGAGAGGACGGTCAAAGGACCGAAGGGCGACGGGGCTAGAAGGGGGAAGTGAGAAATACGAGAAATTCTGAAGGTCTAGGCATACTCTCGTTAACAGTTCACGAACTGAGACCCCTTCTCATCCCACCCCACCCATTTGTGGAGATTCAGGAGATCTTCATCTCTCTCTCTCACTCTCTGAAGCTCAGAAAATGGAGTAAGGAGAACTCGACAACAGTCTCTGTATACCTATTACTCGGCACAAGGGAGTTCCGGACAGTTAACGAAGCGGATGCCAAGGCTATATAGGGAAGACCGTTTCAATCCAGGTTACACAGTATGCTAGGTAAATGTGTATACGTGCCACTACACTACCACTTTAGTATGGTGTGATGTCTATGGAGAAACGTCTTCCCCGCCGATGATATAGTAGTGTATAGTTCCGCGGGCGTTAGAACATTGACGTCACGCTCGTTCTCCAAAGACCGTGATCACGCTCTCCGGTACTATTATATCCATAGAATACTACCGCCCTCTCTGACTTTTCATGTACGTGCCAAAGCTCGAGGTGTTGGGTCAAAGGATATGAGTCTGTGATGTTAGCCAAATTAATATCCGGTCTAGGGACGATCATGAAGCCTTTATACATGTCTATATATACGATCCAATTTCTATATATACAAACGAAATAGAGATTAACCTTTGAATTCTGGAGATATCACGTTTTTTTTTACATATTATTTTTTACCAGTCTTTTGAAATTTTATTTCCGGCAATTTGTTCTGTTTCCATCATTGGCAATTATCCGTCGTTGAGTTGGTTTTTGAACTTAAGCGCTCACACGCCACAAAATTATTATAAAGGTAGTATGGTGGAAAAAAAAATTAAATTGTCGATTTTACATCTTTCATTAACTTTTCAACTATAAGAAAAAAAATAAAAAAAAATTTTTCTGCATATTAACATTATTTAAATGCGTTTTTCTCGAAAATATGTTTTTAGACAGTGTCAGCACGATAACTCAGTCAATTTATTATATTTATTAATGTTTAATTTTTTTTTATTTTGATAATTATTTTCTCTATAGTCTGACGGGGAGGTTTTTTTAATTTTTTGGTTCGACAATTTTTTATAAATTATTAAACCCTAATTTTTATTTTAAATTGCATACTAAAGTTTGAAATACTGTAATTTCTTTATTTAAAAAAAAAATCCCTCCGTCAGACTATTACTACCATATTGTTTTACTACATTCTTTTTTATTTTTGCAGATTGAATAATTTTTGGTGAAGTTATGATGTCGACAAGGAGGCGCCATAGTTTTCAACAGTAGTCCATTTATATCCGTAAAAAATAATGGTAATAATTTTTTTTTTTTTAAATTTATTTTCTTATAGTTGAAAAGTTAATAAAAATTGTGAAATCAACTATTTAATTTTTGTTTCACCACATAACTTTTATAATAATTTTTCAAATTTATTCGGTTTTCAGCTGCGCGCAGGGGTATGCAAGCCCTTAAACTGCGACAATGTCTATGTCAGTTGTCTCGATACTTATTGCGTAGCTAGATTCGTTATCAAGTTATAAGCTCCTGTGTTCTATTCGACAAGTGGACGAACGTGTGTTGGGTGCGATGAAGTGGAAGGGTACGAGTACAGACGATCGGGGTTTATGTATCGTCGAACATCAATGATGTTTGGCTGTGGTGTTCGATGGTGCTTCTCGATTTTCGAAGTATCGTAAATCCGAAACTTCTTGGGTTCTCGACTCCTTCGTGGTACTCCTTTGCTCCGTACTAAACTCCTGTATTAAACTATGTGCCCGGAAGCATCATCCCTTGTTTTTGCAACTACTGTGCCCCTTTCCGTATCGGCACGAGCTTTCCGATACGGAGAGTTCGCTCCAGCAGCACTTCCGTTCCAAACTATTTGTGGAGTGCCGCGCTTTGTCTCTCGCTCTCTCTTTCTCCAACATTTGTTACAGAATATCTACTAGTACCCTCATAGTACATAGAATGGTATGTGCTTCCTGTACGTAACGTCGAGGCCACACGTTGAACTTCGCAACTCTTCGAACGAGACGCGTTAGGCCAAGCGTGTATGGCGCGGAGGAAACAGTGCGCGCAAACCCAGTACACATTGAATAAGCACTTGGCACGTTCGTGGTTTCTCGACATTTATAAATGCACGACAAGCAGCATAATAGAGACAGAAAAACCGTATCCATAACAGGACCGAGACGCAGGGAGTCAACGTTCGAATGAAAAACATCATCGAAATAATGGTTGTGACAGAAATTTTGAAAATAAAATGTTCTCAAAAATATTTAAACTCTTTAGTAAATCATAATTGTTTGTAATGATCCGGAATAATTAATTTGTTTAATTATCACAATAATTATTTGTCATTTTTTCGTAATACTATTTTCAATCTTTTTCTTCAAGTCTTATATTAATGACGCGTTCGAATATCTACCAGGGCCTAAAGAAATTGCACGCTACAGACGCTACAAGATGTTTTTTTTTTTTCATCATCAGTGACTCCCTTCCCCCTAGAGTGCTTGTTCATACAGCTTCAATTATATGCTCATGCAACGTAGATCATGGTCGTACACCCGTGTATCCATGTAGCTTTGAAAGGTTCGTTCAAGCTCCGATGACGTTCCGAGAAATCACGCAACCGTAATGCCCTCGCCTATCAGACACTCAAAGATACTTAACTATATGTATAACGATATACGGTACACAAGGTTTTTTTAACGCGAGTGAAGAGAGCATCAGACGACGGACGTTTCTTCTTAGGTCCGATTACCCCCGGCGGAGAAGGAAAGAAACGAGCAAGCATTAGAGTATATACGTCATTGTCAAGTGTTTCGCTTGAATTTCGTTAGAAAAACCCGAAGAACTCCACTTGCGAGAGAGACCCCCGTCTTATCTATTCATTCTTGTAAGCTGGAAACAGTTGAGAAAAAACCAGAGATTTTTTTTTTCGAATTTTTTTCCCGTCAGGATTCAGAGGGAGAGTCGGAAAAAAAAATTGCTTGTAACTATATTTGGCGTTGTCGGTTATCGATATTCATTAGTTGTTTTAATCCGCAGCCCTTTATCCACAGCTAGTTTCGTTCAAGTGCTATTTTGTATGTCAATTATTGTCTTTGAAGAAGAAAGCAGCACCGCAGCACGAGAGGCGTCATGGTGGCCTGAGGGGGCTAGTCAGAGGGGGTAGAATAAGAACAAAGTGATAGGTAAATAAAGAGAACACGAGTGTGATGGAATAAAAGAGATTGAGAGCTATATGTATAAAATAAGAAGGGAGGAAGTACAAGTTAAATTTAAGTCAATTTGAAGTGTAGATTAAGGCAAGTTAGTTAATTAAGGGGAGAAATAGGGTTAGACGGTTCAAAAAATCGATTTTTTTTAAATTTTATAAATTATTAGTAAAACTATTGAAAAATATGTTCCCAAAATTTCAAATGAAAATTCCGACTCGTTCTATTGTTATAAGCCATTTAGGGGGGAAATAGGGTTAGGACAACATTTCTCAATGATTTTCATGAATTTTTTTATAGTATAAAAAATTAATATAATTTATTGAAACTTTGAGAATATTTTATACATATATTTAAGTATATACTATAAAATTTTGAAGAATTTTTTGAAGAATTTCCTTGAAAAACACCGAAGACATTAGCGACTCCATATTGCTTGTTTTTCTTGGTACTATTTTTTCAAACGCGTTTTCCCGAAAACGACTTTTTTTGAACTTGCGTACACGCTAGTTTGAAAAGTTTTCAACTAATCGTTTTGAAAATTGGCAGTTACTTTCTTCATATTATTGCGCTCTATATGCACCTAAAATCAGAATATTATCATTATTTAAAATAATTTTTTTTTTGCAAATAAAGTTGTAAAAAATGGCAAAAAATCATGCTTCTTTGTTTTGACCCTTGTAAAAAATTCAATTTTCTATTTTTTTGATAGCATTTAGGTTCATATAGAAGAGAGACATATAATAAAAGTAAATTCCAACCTCGTTTGATTTCAGATGAAAATTGCGGCTTCCAGAATGTACGCAAAATGCTGAGTCTGATTGTGACCTGCAATATGGGGTCGCTAATATTTTATAGTATATACTTAAATATATGTATAAAATATTCTCAAAGTTTCAATAAATTATATTCATTTTTTATACTATAAATAAATTCATGAAAATCATTGAGGAAACGCTATCCTAACCCCATTTCCCCCCTTAAGTGAAATGTAACAGATAGATATAAGGAGGAAAGAACGAATGTGAGAAGTTGTAAGAGGCGTTGGCCGCCATACATTGGAAATCTATCTATCTATTGTCTTTGAAGATCGAATGCAAAATTTATAAGACTCAAAGTAATTATAAAAAAACAATTATTCCTTTGATTAATAAATTGCCATGTTAAGTAAATATCTTAAGAGTTTATATCGTGACACAAAAAAAATAAAGTATATTTTTGCATGTGGAACGAACCTTCTGACAGAAAGGGATTAGAATAATGTTCACTTGACTAATTTAATGTCCGACGTTTGAAAAAGAGAATGTGCCAACACTTCACCGTCGCAAGTGTGAATGTAAGCAACGAGAGAAAGAAAGACGGCACATGAGTTTTTGTATATAAATCTCGGAAGTGTCGACATTCAATTATTAAAGTCCGTAAAGCCCTGGCACTGAGGCTAGCCCGACTCCTTTTCCATTCCGAGTCCACCGCAGCAGTCATGCAATTCGCAGAGAGGGGAATTTCTCATGTGCCCTGCGGCTCTCATTCCGCGCCCTTTCCTCGGCAATTTCGCGGTACCGGACAAGAAACGTAGAACGAAACGCAATGCATCTCTCCAAGGAGTCGGTTACATTCGCTTTGGACCGTTTCAGTGATGGTAACGAGCGAGCGAACGAGACCAGAGAAAACCACGAGGGGCGGACGGTTAGCCTTTCTTTGAAAATGGCCCGTTGAAAACGTTTGGAATTGTTCCAGGTCTCTTTTACACGCAAAGAATAATAAGTTAATCCGAGAAAAGAGGCTTTTGACCAATGCACGCGAACATAAGCGAGGAAAAGTAACGCTATTCTCACGAAGAACGTGAAGCACGTTCGGAGATAAAGACAAAATGATAAACGGGTAAAAGGGTTGAAAGCGATACGGCAGTAGCAACGCTATCTACGAGAGTTTTAGACAATTTAACAATTAACATTTTGACTATGATGAGAATAGAACGTTCGCTGATAACTATGAGTCCTAATTTCTTTAGAAACAATCATTTTTCCTCGATGCTTTCATTAATATTTGTGCCTGAAGAGTGTGTTGCTCGTAATCTATGAAACATCGGTATAGTTTCCGTTTATTTTTCAATATTGTATTGTAAATACGTAAGCGCAACTCACTAGGCGGATATTTCATTTTTTGGTAAAAGGTAAAAATTAAATTAGCGCCCTGAGATGAGAATAGGTCGCTTACTGATAAAGTGGATTCTATTTGATGCTAGAGGGACATTTTATATGGTATAGATTTTTGGGTGCACCTAAATTCCAATGCAATTGGTTTCATGGTTGTCTCTACCTGTACTCGAACGGAATTCCCTTATCGCGGAATGGCTTTGTCTGACGTAAATGCGGCATCGTGAAAGCGCGCCAAGCACCGAGCCGATAATACACTCTCCATTCATCGTTTGATCGATCGATCGTTCTCTCACACTCTCCGGGAGATTCATTGACCGAGACTATGTATGCACTTCGACGTGTCAGGGGCTTTACGAGAATATGCGTCAGAGAGAGAGACAGACAGAGACGGAGAGTGTATTTCAGACTTGATGAAGAGTTCAAAACCACAGAGAGCTTTAGGAATGACACATCGCTGTCCTCTATCATTTAATAGTGTGCAATCTCCATTGGCAAATACGCTTCGCTATACATCTACACGTAATTACATGTCTATCATTATATCTCACGAGAATATAACTATTATTACTCTGATACCATTTTATGATTATTGAGTCATTCGCCTTTGTAGGAGAAACCCGAAGTTTCCTTATAATCAAAGTGCTTTTGGAAATCCAACCTGACTGTGCTCGGGGTCAAGTGTTAATTCCGAAATTGAACCTGACACCTGCCCTGTGTGGCGGGACTAGCTTGCTGATGATGGTTCGTGGGAAATTCTCGTTGAATAGTGCACGTAGTGCATCGTGTTATATTCCTCGAATTTGATTGACATACCCAGAGGCGTATTGTTTACTCCGGGCTAAGACTGTATACGGAGAGAAATCGCTTCACGACAGCAGACCCTGTCTTGTTCGTATTAGCATGACCTAGACTGCACTAGCTAAACCCTGCTATGCTGCAGTTGTATAGGATCCCTATTTATCTCCTCTCCCTTCCGATTCTCCAATTTCTCCGAGTACGGCGCACGGGAAGAGGAATTGATCCAATTCTGTATATAGACTCACGGCTATCCAGATCAATTGTCTTTCATAAAATGTAATTAGACAGTATGCAGGGTAACGCATCGTGACGTTTGTTAATCGTCCGATGGGATGAGGGGTTTATATTTCAACGATCCGGGAAATACGGACCACTCCAATGTCCGAAGATACCATTTTAGTTTCATTTACCTCACGTACTAATGCGAGAATGAAATACGTGACTTTCAAAATTTAACAACCGTTGTCCATTAATGTATTATTTGATAAACGCTCGTAGGACAAACACAATGTTAATATTTGTCGGATATAACCAAATATCCATCTAAAGATAGTATTATTTTTAATTTCTTTGAAGCTGCCATTGGGCTAAATAATTTTCTATGCCATTCATCAAAATTTTTGTTTCGTTCGAATGACAAGTATTCAAATGAAATCCATTTATTGTCAGTGTCAAAATGATTTCAAATACTAATTCATCCGAACTCAAACAAATTCGTTTTACCGATAAATAAGTAGCTCGAGTCAATAAATTTTGTCGATAGTTTCAATCGAACACGATATATAGAACGGTACTTTCGCGGGATCTTTTACTTTCACGAAACTTACTTTCGCAGTTCGTTTGTCGTTTCTCAAAAGAAAGAAGATTGGATCTCTCGTATTGCGTCTGGTGCGAGTGAGAGAATCAATCGTCCGGGGGTGAAAAGACTCCCGAGCGAAACGAACGATCGAGAAGAGAATTGCGGAAAAGGTGAAAAAAGAAAATTTACGCACCTCTGATGTCAAGAGAGAGATAAAGAGAGGAAAAAAGACCGAGAGAAAGAGTGAAAAGATGGCGGGGTTATGTACGTTTCGTGATCGTGAGCTTTGCACGAAGAGAGGTGTGCGGATGCTGTCAATGACTCTGGCATGCCCGAGAAAAGTAAATATAGCCCGCGCGACCAAAACCTGTTCTCTTAAAATAACTTGCGGGGCCCTAAAGCCGCGCATTCTTCTACGCATCGACGAACTTTTTGATGCCTCGCTGATGCATCCGCCAATGACGGAGTTTCGCTGAAATGTGCGAAAAAGGGAACAAAATGTCTCGTCAAAACGAGAAGAGAAAAAAATGCATTTCATTTTTGTCGAACAAAATATCATTCAATCAATAACAATCTAATTTCCCTGCAATCGCACAATTTGCAATTTGGCCAATTATCAGTTGTTAATCGTATAACCTTAGTTTTCACATTGCAGGTTGAAGAATATTATTCTTCGATATGTATATTTAGATGTTTAATAAAAATAAGAAAATAAGTACGAATACCTGAACGATAACGATATCGTTAATTGTTGAAACATCATGCATCACTTCGACATGGACAACTTACCTGAAACAGAAAAAAAAAGGAAAAAGATATTGAGATCAGTGTTATCCACGATTACAAAAACATGCGAAATTAATTGCCCATGTGGACAGTATACGCGTGCAATAATTTTACGTCGGATGACCGATCGACAAACGTCAATGGGAACCTGTTTAATTCAATGTTATATATAGAATGCGCAGGCAAGTTTTAAACCGCTATTCAAATATGGCCTGTAATTAATCGGCTTGTAAATAAAAAATCATTAGGGTCTCCCGGGACACAAGTTCATTGGATTAATTTCCCGGAATATTACGAAATTTTCTTTCTTACTGCGTCAAATGTGTTATGCTCCTTTGTTTACCACTTTACACCCAGAAATCTGGAATTATTTGATAAAAATGAATTGTTTCGTTCAAATTCAATCACTCTTTGTGATTCTTTGGTCGGGAGTAGATTGACGCCGCCATTTTGGATTTGGGAATTTTTACCTTGAAATTAGAAACCACACAGATCCTCAGGGTACCATTTTCCATAAAAATCAGGTCTGTTTTTTTAATGTTTATTCGCTCAAATTAACCGCTGCGATGTTGAATTTCAGTTTAAGGGGGGAAATAGGGTTAGACGGTTCAAAAAATCGATTTTTTTTAATGTCAAAAATTGTTAGTAAAACTGAGGAAAAATATGTTCCCAAAATTTTAAATGAAAATTCCGACTCGTTCTATTGTTATAAGCCATTAAAGTGAGTAACTCTCCTTCAGGCCTCGAGCGCCGCCACGTGTATAACCGAGCGGTACTATTTTTTCAAACGCGTTTTTCTGAAAACGACTTTTTTTTAACTTCCGTACACGCTAGTTTGAAAAGCTTTCAACCAATCGTTTTGAAAATTGGCAGTTACTTGCTTCACAGTATTGCGCTCTATATGAACCTAAAATCGGAATATTATCATTATTTAAAATAATTTTGTTTTGCAAATAAAGTTGTAAAAATGGCAAAAAATCATGCTTTTTTGTTTTGACCCCTGTAAAAAATTCAATTTTCTATTTTTTTGATAGCATTTAGATTCATATAGAAGAGAGACATATAATAAAGGTTAATTCCGACCTCGTTTGATTTCAGATGAAAATTGCGGCTTCTAGAATGTACGCAAAATGCTGAGTCTGATTGTGACCTGCAATATGGGATCGCTAATATCTTCGGTGTTTTTCAAGGAAATTCTTCTAAAATTTTATAGTATATACTTAAATATATGTATAAAATATTCTCAAAGTTTCAATAAATTATATTCATTTTTTATACTATAAAAAAATTCATGAAAATCATTGAAAAAACGCTGTCCTAACCCTATTTTCCCCTTAATTGCATTTTCTGTATACTCATGGCAAGGATATCAAAGAAAAAGTCTTAAAAACGTTTTCCACGAAAGTGTACAATGTTCGGTCGTAGTCGAGTGCAAAATCCATAGGCAAACAGGAGCCACTGCGTTCGATCAAGAATTTACATTATTATTTATTAAGTCCAGAGTTGCGAGCGTTTGAACATCGAAGGATTCACGGTACATCGGGTGTTTGGCACCCGGAGCAACTTCAATTAGATGTCGTTTTCGCGGTAATTAAAATTTTTTAATTTTTCCAACGGTAAACGTATCATTCGAGCTTTAAAATAGTGTAGGAAAAATTTGATTAGTTTGTCATTTTTTAAATAAATCGTCATTATTTTAAAGGAATTCTTGAAAATTTTCCAAAAAAAAAAGATATTTAGCATATCATTAAAATAGGTACTAGCATATCACTAAAATAGGTACTAGCATATCATGAAAAACAGTTTGTTTTTTTCAAATTATTTTACATTTATTGGATTTGAAGAAAATTCATGAGATCAATTGCGTAAATTACAACTTCTACCAAATAAATTCCTGTTAAATAAATTCATTGTTTCTTGATGCTAGGTTGGGAGATGTAATAAGGGAAAAAATCACGATAAGGTATATATAACCGTCGACCAGGGAGGGACTTGAACAAAGTGTTTATCTTCGTAGAGTCTCTCGTACGTGCGGAGAAACAAGCAATGATAGAAACTACCTCAACATTTATACTGTTACATACATATAGGAAATACCAACGGCGCGGAATTCTGTATAGCCTAATCGTCAGACGTGTATATACATATATATATATAAACACGCGGTCCCGTGAACTAAGCCGAAACAAGTTACTTCGTTGCGAGAGCACGAAGGTGTTCCTTAACGAAGATACAGTGAGGAACGTCCAACTTCCTCGACGCGCCTCATCCCTTATATACCATGACCGTACGAGAATATCTCGAAGACAAGTCCGCGGAAAACGATGTATAAAACGCCGCGCAGCTCTTTCACCGTAACTAATCTCCCCTAGAATCGTTGACATTTCGAGGTCTCCGGATATGTTTCACATCGTAAGCCACACGCCGCCGTCGCACACTTTATATCGGTCATTTCAGAATAAATCGATCTCACTGTCACAGAAGCCATTTTTTGCCTTCAATTCTAACGTTGTACGGCGTCACAGAAGAATTATTATGAGATAAAAAAATAATTGGTACGGCAATTATCTTACTATTATAATAAAGCTGGAGAGTTTGTTTGTTTGAACGCGCTAATCTCCGGAAATACTAATCCGATTTGAAAAATTCTTTTTGTATCAGATAGCCCGTTTATTCGGAAAGGCTTTAGGCTAGATAACTTCATGCTATGACCCTAATTTTACTATCTTACGACTGCATCTATACTGTATACTACAAATACTATAATTAAGATGGAGATTTTGTTTGTTTGAACGCGCTAATCTCAGGAAATACTAATCCAATTTGAAAAATTCTTTTTGCATTAGATAGCCCGTTTATTCGGGAAGGCTTTAGGCTAGATAACTTCATGTTATGACCCTAAGAAGCGGTGGCGGCGTCGGTTTATTTTTTAGTGATTGGTCCTTTTATTTTACCACATAATTTCCGGATGGTATTTATACCTAATGAGATGCACTTGGTTATGTACTCATGCGTGTTAGACACATATACGATCCAAATTCGACGCGGGTGAAACCGCAGGGCACAGCTAGTCAAAGATAAAATAAACAGTATCGATTTTTTTCGTACATTTTCGCAGTAAATTCGTTATGAAAAAAAGTATCATTTGTTGCTTCCGTTTAGATGCTACAAGGAAATCAAATGTTTAGTTATTATTCTCTACATTTTTTTAAACTATATCTATTGTATATTAAAAAAAATAACAGCCCATGTCAGAAGAAGAATAACACTCACTAATTCAATGAAAGATAGAATTATCTTGATGTGCATTAATTAATTATCCATCAGACGATCTAGAAAATAGTTGTTAGCTTCCAATTTTTCTTCTGGCATCTCGGTACTTTTAATTGTTCAAAAGTCGGAGCATGCGTTTTAATGGTGCCGCGGGACATAATAACTAAAATAAATAAATAAACCAAAAAAAAACTGCGAGGATCACTGACGGATCAATTATGCACAGAATGCCCCGTATATGCATATAAATATAGTTAACGCATCGGGCGACCAATTCTCCTCATCGCGAGAAAGATAAGTGCGTGGTGATTAAAGGCTCTCTCTCTCTCTCTCTCTCTCTCTCTTTCTTTCTCTCGTCGTGAGGATCTTGCATTTGCTGACCATCACAGGAATGCAAATAGATATAAATGACATACGCCGTATATGCCTACACGTTTCATCCCGTGAGACAGAAGGATGCCGTGAAATTAGCGAGAGACGTTATATGAACGCCAGAGGACGGCCACGAGAAGGAAGAACGATTAATACCAAGCGACCATTTCCTCTGTAATAAATAACTCTCGACGCGCTGACGCGGTGCGAAATACGTTCTGTTTCTCTCGAGAAAACGTATATGGTCCATTGCACTTCTAATGCCCATCGGGTCCAGGCAGTGCAATGATTTGGACTGTAAAATCCCAATTCGAGAGGATCGTGAGTCTTGAAATTATTCACTCTATTTTACTTTTTTAGTATGTTGTAGGGTTACAGGAACAATCACAGCCATTCGAATTTCATATTAAATTGCAATTGCGTTAATATAGGGAAAAAAATACGCTAAGGGAAAATTCTATTAATGAAATTTCGTTTTTACCATGAATTTATTGGAAAAATGTCAGAAGATAACATCACCAATGGTGTTAATTTAACACTCAAATTCATTTGTTTGGTCAACGACTAAACAAATTTTCAAAAAAATCTGGCAAATGGTGACGAATTTTTTTTTTCACGTTTTTACTACAAACAAACAAAAATGCCGAGTTCAGCCCTGTCGATTTTGTCTGAAATGTCTCATATGCGTGTATATGGACCACAGTTACTTAACGCGTCATGCATGAAAAATCTATGATTTATGTCCTCGCGAACAACGAGACTCCAAGGTCAACAATCCATCTACGAGAAACGATCCTCCTTCCCTTTCTCTTGCTTGCTTGCTCCACGGCTTCCTGATGATGACACGTAAGATTGCTCTTTCATCCTTTTGTATAAACACTAGGGTGGGTCAAATAAAATGACTAATTTTTTTTTTCCTCGATATAATGAAAACTGTATTGTTTGGCATCTCAAAAAAATCCTCTGTATGTATGAGCCCTTCATATTTAAATTAAGAGGCCTCATTGCGAATTTTCATTTTCCATTTAAATAACATGGGAATATATATTTTTTTAACTTTGGAATTTTATTAGACTTAAACCGTTGATGTTACGAGAGTTTTTCAGCACATTTTTGTAGAACATTTGATTCTCTACAAAAAAGCTCTCTTGTGTCTAATCGATAAAAGTATCCGTACAAAAAATTATCGGTGATAATTAGCTCTGGATTCTCTCATATTTGTTTGAAAACAATTAGTAATATATTAGTAGTATATTAGTATATTATTAATATATTAGTAGTATATTTATTCATATTGATAACTAAATTTTTTTTTAATTTAAAATGTATGTACTATGTACTAATAAACGAGATAAATAGAATCCAGAGCTAAGTATCACCGATTATTTTTTGTACGGTTACTTTTATCGATTAGACACACGAGAGCTTTTTTGTAGAGCATCGAATGTTCTACAAAAATGTGCTAAAAGACTCTTCTAACATCAACGGCTTAAGTCTAATAAAATTCCAAAGTAAAAAAGAAAATGTTTCCATTTTATTTAAATGGGAAATGAAAATTGGCGATGAGGGACCTCTTAAGTTAAATATGAAGTGCTCATACTTGCATAGGGTTTTTTTGAGATGCCAAACAATACATTTTTCATTATATCGAGGAAAAAAAAAATTAGTCATTTTATTTGACCCACCCTAATAAACACATATAATATATCGCGAAGATTTGCCTGCTTTTTTACACGAAAAATTTATAATCCCGGTACATTATCCTGCGAAATATCTTGTTTGATGAAATCGAGATTAATGGATTCGATTGATTCCAATAAAATTTATTGATATCAAACATTTTATGTGTTTCAAACAAATTTCTGTTTGACCCACATAGAATGTCATTTTAAATGCATGTTTCTCGGTAAACACTAACATAAAAAGTATATTACAAAAAAATGGACTTAAAAGAAAACGGGTTTATAAATACTTCTAAGAATTTTATTCATCGTTTAGCTCTATCGCAATAATAGTTTACGACTTGCGTGGGACGATTCGTTCACGGGAGTGTCGCTGGGTGATGTTGTTCGAAAAATTATCTTACGTTGTAAAAGATAATTTGACGTAAACGTTTTGGCTACGATTAGAGAAAAGATAGCGGACACATCAGCGTCATTATTGCTCGACACCGAATGATAGTCTTGACTCAGGTGTTGGATATGGAAAAGGACATGAGGTGAGACAATGCGCGGATCTATGGACGGTTGATTCGTGAATTGCGTAATCGATGTGTTCACAGTGTTTGTCAAAGTCCTCAGATATTCTCGTCTCTTTGGCGTCAATAATCGTGGTCGAAAACTTTCGACTATCGTTGGGTAAACGATTTTATACTTTAACTCTTTATTTTTTCATTTTCACCTGAAAGACATGTTTAGGTACAATATTGATTCGGGTAAATATTAAATTGAAACTAAACTAAACTAAATTGAAACTCGATTAAATTGAAATTCGATATTGATTCGGGTAAATATTAAATTGAAACTAAACTAAATTAAATAGAAACTAAATTGAATTGAAATTCGAGGTAATGAATTATCATTTTATTAATTCTACAAGATTGTTGCTGGAACAATGAAGTAGTCATTAGCGATTATAATTTTTCATTCAGTACTTTTTAACGTATTCTGCTGTAGACTGTTCATGTATTTTTACGAGATTACGAGATTAACTGGTGCAAAGGTCTTTTTAATTTATAGCAGATATTTATAATACAAATTAAACCACGAGACTAGTCCCGATGGGCACGATAAATTCATTACCAATATTATTATAATCCCTCTATATTTCATAAATATATCGCCGCCGCCGCCGTGTACAAGGGTTGAGGAGAGCCAGCGGGATCGAATAGGATGGGCGCGTGGATCGAGTGGGGGCGGGGATGGCTCATCTTCCTTGGCGGCTTCACTAACACTTACACTCGCTTCGCTCGAGTGAAATGCGTACAGCCTCTCTCAACGACGGACCAAGCCCTAGCGGCTGTTCACGATTTTTTTACCTTTTGTTCATTACGTTTATTATTTTAATTCCTTGGAAACAGAAAAAATGGAGTTAAGGGTTCTGAAAAGGTAGGCAAAAAATTAGAAATTTTTTTTTTCTTATTTTTCAATGTTTCGATACCGTATTCGATCGTAAATTTTCCGTTGATTTCGAATGACATCGAGTTTTTGCCAAAAACTCAAAAAATCAATGTGAAAATTGCGAAAAACGAAAAAAAATCATGTTTTGGACGATTTTCAACAGAATTTCGAGTTTCTCAGAGAAATGGCTACTGAAATTGGTAATCAGCGAGTTAAAATACATCGATATAGCGTCCTAGAAGAAAATTTAAAGATTCAAAATTTGTTTGCATTTCGGCGAAAAAGACGTGGCTTCACTAAAATCGCTGTACCGTGGCTTCCCGATGGAGTTGGAACCCCACTCTGTGCTCATTCTTTTCGTGATCGAAAACCCTTTAAAATGGCGCTTGAATCATTGTGCTATCATTATTTTTCGATTTTTCAGAAATTTTTAAAGTCGGACCTTCGATTTTTGCGAATTTCTCCATACATACCCCTTCTCATTTTTTTCGCCGATTTTCAACCTGCTCTCACGGCATACAATAATTGAGATATCGAGATGATCCAAAATGCATTTTCTAAGTGTACTCGAGACGTTTTGAAAACGCTCGTCAATACCCAAAATCGATAAAACGGGAGCCAAGTTATGACCATTCGAAATTTCGAGATTTTTAGGTTTTCGAAAAGGTGGGCAAAAAATTACAAACAAATTTTTTTCTCTTTTTTCAATGTTTCGATACCGTTTCCGATCGGAAATTTTCCGCTAATTACGAATAACACCGAGTTTTAGTCGAAATCTCAAAATATCAATGTGAAAAAGGCGAAAAACGAACAAAATCACTTTTTGGATGATTTTCAATGAAATTTCGCTGATTACGAATAACACCGCTTTTAGTCGAAATCTCAATATTTCAATGATAAAAAGGCAAAAAACGAAAAAAATCACTTTTTGGACGATTTTCAATGAAATTTCGAGTTTATCAAGGAAACGGGTACTGAATTAGTAATCAGCGAGTCAGAATACATCGATATAGTGGCCTAAAATAAAATAAAAAAATTCAACATTTTTTTGCATTTCGGCGAAGATGAAGTGGCTTCACTAAAATCGATGTAACGTTGCTTCCCGATGGAGTTGGAACCCCACTCTGTGCTCATTTTTTTCGTGATCGAAAACCCTTTAAAATGGCGCTTGAATCATTGTGCTATCATTATTTTTCGATTTTTCACAGATTTTTTAAATTGGACCATCGATTTTTGCGAATTTTTACCCTTCTCATTTTTTTCGCCGATTTTCAACCTGCCCTCCTGGCTACAATAATTGACATATCGGGATGAATGAAATGGAATTCTCTAAGTCTAATCGAGCCGTTTCAAATAACCCCCTCAAAACCGAAATCGATGAAACGGGAGTCGAGTTATGGCCATTTGAAATTTCTCCATTTTTAGGTTTTTAAAAAAGAGGGCAAAAAATGAGACATTTTATTATTTTTTTTCCAATGTTTAGGTACGCTATTCGATCAGAAATTCTCTGCTGATTACGAAATATCTGTCCGATAAAAAATAAATTCACTTGATTAAAATAGATTTTCAATTGCATAAATTCACATCTTTTCTGTCCATAAATAAATATATACTTTTATGTAATATATACTTTTATGTATGTGTGCTTAATCAGATATGCTTAATTTAGGTAGATGGTAATGAAGAAAAAAATTTCATAAACAATTGGTTTGAATTTAAAAAATATTCAACTTGATGAGAAAAAAATGAAGTTGAGCGATTGTTTATTTCAAACCAATTGTTCATGAGATTTTTTTCTGGCAGAGTCCTGTAACAGCGATATTTGTCCTGTGAGCGCGGTTTGATTTTTTTTTTACTTTTTTATAAATTCCATTGGAGAAAAAATATTCAATCTATTAGACGATCGAATTTTCAGAATAATAAAGTTCACGGTATTGAAACAAGTCTCGTTATTAATATTAATATTATTCTTTTTATCAACTTGTTATTATTACATCCCCTCTTTCGTTGAACATATACTTTATTGACATTGCGATGATAATTAGGACATATGATTGAGAGAGTCGCGTCTCATGGTTTATGGACTTTTTAATGCGCGTCATAAAAATATACGACAAACGATTTTTCCAGCATATATAAAATATGTCAGCTTCTTTTTTATCTAAAGAGAGAGAGAGAGAGAGAGAGAGAGAGAGAATGGAGGCGGAAGAGAATAGGAGTGGGAGAATTTTGCGTATAACGACGATGGAAAAAGTTGACGTCATATATTATATATGCTGCCGTACAAACACCCTTCCGCTAAAGAGACGTCCGGAAAGATTATTTATGCACCGTGAAAGCGTCAAATGAGGTGACTCGACGCATTATTTTATCCTCCTCTTGCGGGAGTACATACGCGTGACTACACACTAAACCCCAACAGCATCAGAGATATATTGTTGTCTCGCAAGTTTCTCTCTCTCTCTCTCTCTCACACACACACACACACACATACATACATACACACTTTCACGTTGCGCCTTAAGTATACATGAGTACGAATATGAGCGATGAGCGAATAAAAATCCATTTAAATTTAATTCCTAAAAAGATAATTACCGATTATTTCATCAAAATATTAGTAGTCTCTATTAGAGAATTATAATTTTATTTATCTTCATATAATAATAAAGTACGAACGTGTGTCATCTGATATTGAAGAAAATCAATAGAACTTTAACCCCTTGATAGATTGTAGCCAAAGTCAATACCAAACATCATTTCTATCATTATTTTATCAACACCTTTATCAACGTCGAAAGTTTTAGCTTCGATAGTTTGGGGTTGCACGAGCCAGAAATAAATTCATGAACTCTTAATATCCATATTCATTTTAACTAAAAATCATCCCTAATAGACGCAAACTATTACTCGACTTATATGTGTTAAACTTCAACCTGATACCTAAAACCATTCCAGAATTATAAACAATTTGAATCTGTACTATCGTTAGAAAAATATTTCGGGCACGTTTATGCCAGTGTCTGGATTTTCCAAATAATTGAAAAATGATATTGGAAAAATGTTTATTTATATGGAAACAATTAATTTCCTTAATCCCCTCCCCCCATATATGTTGGGCGATGCAGAATGTTGAAAATGTCTGAAACAATGTGATTTGTTCATTGTTATTGTTTCAAAAAATAAAAATGCTTTCGCGATGCAGAATGTTGAAAATGTCGGAAACAATGAGCAAATGACATTAGGGGATAATGTCACGATGAATATCCCTCAATGTGATTTGCTCATTGTTTCCGACATTTTCAACATTCTGCATCACGAAAACATTTTTATTTTTTGAAACGATAACAAAATTTGCTCGATGAGAAATCACAAATAATTTATCATCGTTTTGCGTTTTTGATAATCCTAAATGGATCGTCCGTATGAATTAATAGTAGATGAAGAGTTTGGATTTTACTAATCCGAATGAATCACTTGAAGTTTTTTGTATTTTAGATATACAATCTATAGTCATATTGATCCACGTTAATCCAGAACGAACGAGAAAAAATATATAGTGATAAACAAAGGTTAATACAGTGCAATAAAAGTTTTCCGTGGACAGGGGGGTAACTAATTCCACCAAGAGTACATCGCCCTCGTTTGCTGCCTATGTTTGATCAATGATTACCGAGGGAGCTTGCTACCCCCTCCCAAGCAACGCGGTAAAACCGTAGAATCGGATTTTCTCCCTTGCTAAAACTCTGTGTATGTGGCACTAGTCGGAACCAGTTGTGATCGATAGGGTTTGTTTTGACGTTGCGGTATCCAAGCAACCCCTCTGCCGTTCCGCGAATATCTGTATACATATACAGCGACGGATTATAATAATAAAAAAAAAAAAAAAGTACACTAGTGTCGTTGGCCTTTTCCAACAATTCACGTCGATACTGAAAGTATAATTCGCGTTTTATCGCGACGTACATGAGACGATCGTTAGTTGTTACTGTTTTTTTTTATCGCGAATGCCACGATATTTCTAGACGTCGGGTAACGACAAATTTTTATACGATACCTTATTCGTACTCAATTGCGCTTGTAATACATTGATATAAAAAAATTGTTGCCTTTGTAAAATAGACTATTATTCGATCATTTTCAAATTTCTAATAAAGCGCAATGAAAATATTTTATTACATGTACTTTCTTTTTAATTAGACTTATCCAATTTATTTTTAATATTTCGCGGTCATATTCGATTATATTCTATTAACGGATTATTAAATCGCGCTCATAGATACTTAACGCAGGCATACAGCATTTTTTGTCTCAGTTAAAGATAAAATTCATAATAATCCGATTTTAATTTCAAGTTTCACGTGGGACGGAAAGATTTGGGGAGTTTTACACTTCAATAAAGTTTTCGCGAAACGTAGAAAAGAGATATCCGCGACAGATTACAAGGGTAGCCGATGATGGGAATAAATGGCTAAAGGTAGAGTGAGAGAGAGAGGGAAAAGTAGTACACCTCTCTTAATGGAATTCACGAACTCTCGCTCGACCAGTCGCGCACCCGAGATTTAATGGTAAAAGTTTAAGAGTCACCACGTCTCGACGTTGCGCTCCTTTTCGTGCGAATCCCAAGGGGCCCGAAACTTATAGAATGAACGTATATAGTATATATATATAAATATATATATATATATATATATATATATATATATATAAACGGCGTGAGAGTTGGTCTCTTCTCTGCCACCCTCGCGCATTGGTCCGCGAAGTAATAGCAGCAATCTCGCGAGAGCAGGAAGGATTCAGGAGCATATAGCAATAGCAACCAATTTTCGTGTGCCTCTGAAACGAAAGCGTTCGTGTGCGTATATATACATATATGTGTATATAGGCAGGCAGCTTTGAATAATTACACGCTGGACGTTCTACTTTTAATTAAACCTGCATATGACACATTCCGTGCGAACTCTGCTACTACTTTTGCATCCTCATATACATAGTTACACCAGTACTTTCGTTAGCAAAATATTTCAGGCACATTTATGCCAGAGTGTCTAAGATATTCCAAATAATTAGAAAATGATATTTAAAAAATGTTTATCGCTTAAATTACTTCGGTCATTGACACTTTTACATAAGACTCCACTCTTTTTTACGATATTATCTTTTAAATGACTGTAAATGGTGTGGGCGACCAAGCGTCCAATCGATGAATTGATGTTTCTAAATTCTGAAAGTATCGAAAAAAATTCGAAAAATCAGCCAACATGGCATAGAACGCTCCATATAAAATCGTTTACGATTAAAAAAACGCTAAGAGTATACATGATTAGCGAAAAAACAATTAGCCTGCATTTAAGCTTTTCCGCTTTGCCGATAAATTTAAAAAATGTTACACACATTTATGGAGCGAAAGATAAAATCCAATTCCCGTTTATTTGACAACAGCGTAGACACGTGAACCGACCGTGAAATGTGTTTCACGAACCTTCATGGATATATACAGGGTGTCCCAAAAACTAGTGGTCAGAAACACAAGCGAAAACAGCGAGATAACAAGAATAGCGATTTTCCGAAGAATCGAAAAGACGATTTTTCGAAAAATCACTATTCTCGTTATCTCGCTGTTGTCGTTTGTGTTTCTGACCACTTTAGGATTTCGTGTGAATCTGGACTTTAATTTGCTGACGATTTGGACTTAGCAATAGCAGCGAAATAACAAGTACCAGGTAGGGTATTTTCCGAGAAATTAAAAAAGACGATTTTTCTGGAAATCCAAGAGACTTTTAATGATACTTTTATTCTGATAGTTCCGGAGCTAATCTAACCCCCGTGTCACCCTGACGTGATAGTTTTAGGACACTCTGTATATATCTTATATGTACAAAGGTCGAGCTGTATATTTGATGAAGGGAAAAAGGACGAAAAGGAGTGGTTTGATAGAGAGTGACTACGAAGGTTCGTATCGTCGCAATTAACCGTGCGTTAAGGCAAAAAGAAATTTATTTGGATCATGGCCATCGCTAAATGTGCGGCGTTTGGTCTCGCGGTTACTTCGTCTCGACTCTCAGCCACGATCGATTGTGTACAGCTCTCACGTTTCGCTAAGTTATATCAAATAAATGGTTACATACATAAACGCTTATATATATGTACATTACACGCAAGTTATTTTCTATTTATACAGAAGAAAAATTGTATTTGAGCATCAACGAGCATAAAATATTATGTATATCGATCATTTCGTACCAACTCGTACTAACGTTTGAATTCGACCGTGTCGTAAAAAAAAAACATTTTCTTTAAGGTAGTAGTCTGGTAACTTAAACCGATTCTCATGTCTTTTTTGGAGGGCGTTTTTTTGTAGAAAAATAAAAATGAATCGTTTTGGATATTTAGGATGTTTTTATTTACATATTAAAGATACAAAAAAAAATTTATTTGAAACATTTTTTTTTTGTATCTTTAATATATAAATAAAAACATCCTAAATATCCAAAACGATTCATTTTTATTATCCTACAAAAAAACGCCCGACAAAAAAGACATGAAAATCGGCTAAAGTTACCAGACTACTACCTTAAAATATCAAGAATTTCTTTTCGCACCACGACAATAAAAATAAAAGAATATTGTTCCTAAATTCTCATTGGATTAAATAAATTTGCATACAGAACGGAATTGTAGTCGACGATATTTTTTGCAATTTGGATAATTGTGACTTGAGAAAAAGAATGAAAGAAAAGTTTGCCATCGAAGATAACGCAGGATTCGGTAATCACAGAGAGAAATCTGATGCTAAATAGAGGATTAGCTCAGTATTTCATAATGAATAATTATACGTAACAAGCTCTCCCTCATCGTTCTCGCAGCACGCGTATTAATCTATAGAAATTCTCAGAGATTCTAGATGCTCTCGTAAGCTACTAATTCTGCGATAAACGCTGCGATTGATTGCTAGCTACGTGAGATCCTGAACCTCTCTCTCTCTCTCTCTCTCTCTCTCTGTCTCTTTTGATCTCTCTTTCTCCTGTAATATGCACTGTGCGTCAATCGAGAAATTAGCTATTATAGAGTTCATCCACTGCGACCAGCGCAATTTCTGCTTCATCACTTCTACTGGCGACGAAGTTCCTCGCGGCCTTGATACACTCCATGAATAAGAATTTCCTCTCTATCCTTCGTTTCGTTACCGCCGATTGAATCCTTTTTTTTTCTTCTCCTCTCTTTTTTTTCATACAAATTGCCGTTCGTTTGTCTCAAGGAGCGAGCGTTTGGTGAACGTGGGTAAAATTGATATTCCCGGTGCGTATATGGCGTCGCGGGAACGAGTCGAATAGATGAAGCAGAGGCAAATCGTATTTTTCGGGGGAATGTAAATAACACAATCGAATTATCGATATAAATCTCGCTATTCTACGTGAAATTAAACAATCCACATGTGTTTTTAAATTCTTGAATATTGACGGCAAAAGAAAACATCACGGGTGAAGGTTCCTGGAGTGTGATTCTTAAGGGCTCACATAGTCCTGAATGCTTCAAAAAATCCATTTTTTTTGCCGTTTTTTATTATTTATACTTTTAAGAATTTTTCAAAAGAAAAACTTTTCAGAAAATTCCACTCCGTTACGAAGTCCTAGCAATAAATGTGACCGGACCCGTAGGTTCACGTTGTATCTACCAGAAACTTTAAACGCGTTTTTCTCGAAACTATGCTTATAGACAGTGTCAGCACGATAATTCCGTCAATTTTTACTGTTTTTTAACTTTTTTTTTTTAATCTCGATAATTATTATCTCTATAGTCTGACGAGAGCTTTTTTTAATTTTTCGCCTAGACAATTTTTTATAAATTATTAAACACTAATTGTTTTCTTAAAATTGCATACTAAAGTTTGAAATACTGTAATTTCTTTATTTTTGAAAAGAAAAAAAAATCCCTTCGTCACACTATTACTACTACATTATTTTACTAAATTCTCTTTTATTTTTGCAGATTGAATAATTTTTGGTGAAGTTATGATGTCGACAAAGAGGCGCCATGGTTTTCATCCGTAGTCCATTTACCATATACCCATAAACAAATAATCTTAATATTAAAAAGATTATTTAAAAAAAAAAATTTCTTATAGTTGAAAGTTAATAAAAAATGTAAAATCAACAATTTATTTTTTTTGTTTACCATACAACCTTAATAATAATTTTTCAAATTTACTCGGTTTTCACCAATAGTTCAATTGTATCCGTAAAAAATAATGTTTATATTAAAAAAAACAATAAAAATTTGTTTGTCTCTTATAGTTGAAAAGTCAATAAAAAATGTGAAATAAACGATGTAATTTTTTTTTCAGCATATAACCTTTATAATGATTTTTCAAATTTACTCGGTTTTCAGCGCGCGCAACGGTATGTGAGCCCTTGAGACTCATTTTTTTTTTTCATTATTCAAATAATCGTTCGCGAAAATTTGCCTGGATCCCGGAATTGTATAAATACTTTTTTTCGAGTATGGATGTCCGAGGACGTGCATTGGGTACTCTATCATAATGTAGATAGAGCTACTTGTATAAAGCAGCTTATAGAGTAGTATTCTGCGCCACCAAACGCGAATCACATCGGGGACAAGGTAAGATACCGGTCACGTGTCTTCTATCGCATTTTACGGGTGCAAAAGAGCCCAAATCGAATCAAGGATCTCGTAATTATCAACAATATATATCTCGTGACTCAGCGTCGTTTCAATGTCGCGCGATGTCTTTACGAGCTTGGTGATTCAGTGATAAATCGTTACCAAAATATGTATAAAAAGTTGCAACAGCGTATATATAATGTACTCGATAAGCTATGTGAAAGCAAAGAAAAGTAATATAAAGATACATACATCTAGGAATGTGTCTATGTATCTTAACAGATCGAATAGTCATCCATGTCCGTGTACCGTTTCGTCCGTCGTGAACCATCACGATCGACGAAGAAAAGAAAATTCAGAGATCTATATAAGAAGCCGATGATCCGAGAAAAGGTAGTAAAGAATTTCTATTACCCATCGTCATGGGTGCATAAAACTTGGCCCGTACACTACCACTACAAACGTCGTGAAATGACGTCTGGTTATTCGCGTCTGCAAAAAAAAAAAATTCTCGCGTGTACAAAGTATTAAAGCGAGATCGGAGATTCTTACTTTGAACCCTTTTCTACAAAGTACATTTATTATTCTTCCTCGTAACATACCATATATATATATATATATATATATATATATATGTGTGTGTGTAGCGTAATGTATATAAAAGTAGATGTTTGTACAGTCGAAGTGCACTGTCTTCTTGACTGCACGAAGTCCATATATCGTTATTTCTCTAGTCTATTTGACGTAACACATCTTGGCAGTCGTGCTTCTTTCACTTTTTCTTCTGTATATACGACGCCACCGAGATATGATCCGTGACGTTAACGATTTCTCGGGAATATGATAAATTACGAAAGAGTATTTTTTTATTTTTTTTTTTTAATAATCTCTCTATTTACGATGACAAGATGAGAATAATTGATTCTGCTTTGACGTGGATTGAGCTTTGTTTTCGTAAACGAACATTTTTCCAGTTTTCAATATTATTGTGTTTCCAAATGTGTGGAAATATCGGAAATACACTTTTGGAAAAATGTTCGTGTGCGTGTATTCGTGAAAAGCTTAAACAAATTCAACTTGCTATATATCGAAAACGACTTGACCGATTTCGTGCAAACTTTGCACTGGTTTCGAGCACCGAACCTTCATTGTTTGCTGCAATTTTTTGTTAGAATTACTCGAGCGTTTAGGACTAAATTCTGCTTTTGAAAGATTTTCAAATACCTTTGGTATCACGATTGCTTCAACAGTAATTTGAACGTTACAATTTTCATTCGTCGGTATATAATAATATGTGCGTTTTGCGTGCTTCCAAAATGTGTATAACTCTTGGGCACGATTCGAGCGACAGTTTCGCAAGATGAAACCGACGTTAATGCGATTAGGCACCGAGGTAGTAATTATGCGAACTGAGAGTTGCCTCGGGCACCATGAAGCTCTATAGTTTTGAGAACGTACGAGATGAGGGAAGAGAGAACGAGACGAATCTAACTGTGTACCATGTATGGAGTATTCCGGATGAAGTAGATTGATTTTTGGCCCGAGTAAGTTTTCGTAACCGGTCCAATTTGCCTAAACGATGATTAAATAAGGAAATTAAGGGAAACGTGTGTACTATGTATTCATTTTTTGCTCTCCTTATTCCATTCATTTTCTTTTAAAGCAGCCGTCCACAATTTATCTTCCCAAAATGTACCGGACCAAAAATTGGTTCATTTCATGTGAAATACCTCATGTACATACTCTAGGGAGTAACGAGTCTGCTGGGAAACATGGAAGATATGCTTCTTCGACTATATTAAGTCCTCGAGGCGATTACATCATCCCTTCGTATGGTGTACTTTGCCAGTATATTAACCATATATTCAGACTCAAACAGATAGACGAGTGTAAAAGTACAGAGAGTACTGAAAGAAACGCGTGTCTCAGTTGCAGATTGCTTTTATTAGCTTTATCTCTCGTTCCGTATGGAAAAATAATTCAATTACTTGGTATTAATTAAATACATTGTATTTCTTTCATGTAAAATTTGCTTTAGTACAAATTTAAAAAATTTTTTTAATCTAAAAATTATGATATTCGCAATTTAATGAAAACAAATGTTATTTTAATGAAATAATAATTGTTCGATTCGAATAAACGTTGCGGATATCGAATACATGTTATAATATTTTTCTCAAATGTATCTAGAACGGATAAATCCATTTTTCGCGAAATAAATCGATAATTATTACGTTTGTGAGAAATAGACAAAAAAAATGAACCAAGCACGAGTATAAAGCGCAAGAGACACGATGTGAAAGGTGTGAATGATGGAGCGTGAGAGCGAAAATGATTCTGCCTCACGATGAAAAATATAGAAGAACGAGACGATTCTTCTTGCGTCAGACGATTGAGCAGCTCTCTGCCCCGGTGCATTGAGTTTCGAGAGCGAGGGATAGAGAGAGAGAGAGAAAGATAGAGACGGATGTAATATACTGGGGCTGCACCAAATTTATTGACCACGATTTGTAATGTGATAAATATGATCCAATATCATAAAGACATATCGATGGAATATTAACGGTAAATGATATAGTACAGTTAAGATACGATTATAAGCGAGTTAAAAATGCGACTTTGAATAACTTTGATGTGACAGTGATAAACCTTTTCTTAGAATTATTCTTGGAATTAAATACTGAAACATTTATTCACTTATTTACAGCCAATGTACTGTATAAATCGAAAAGAAAAGAATGAATTTCAAATTTTTCTCCACTACACCGGAATGCAAATATTATAATATTTCGAAAATTCTGTAGCATTTGTCAATTCTACAGTGTATTTCTAATACATGCTTAAAACAATTTTTTTTTCTAACCACGAAAAACAATAATTACCGTTTTTGTTTTTTTCCTTTTGTCGGTGCATTACCTTAAGTAGACCCGGAGCAATTTAAGACCACAATATATACAAAACGGAGTCACAAATGGGAACGGAACTGCGCTCTCGAGTGACCTTCATTACATGGCCAATGCCTTCGAGTTGAGTATGAGAATTGATAGAGGAAGGAGTTGCTGATGGTAGAAGGTTGAGAAAACAAAAACAACGAAGAAGAAAGTTGCACGGGGTACTTGTATACAAGATTTTTACAAGATTGAGCCACCTCCACGAGAGCGTATGTCTCGAGCGACTATATCGACTTCAAACAAAACAAAAGGGCATAGACCGCGCGATTTAACACGTAAAAGTAATGTCGGTTAGGGCTTTTTGTGCTCGATTATTACGCGTATGTGTGTGTGTATGCACTCGGTACAACGAGCGTTGAGTATCTGTGATGCAGGTTACTGAGCGACTATAGAGTTACTATAACAAAATATACACACCTGAGAATAACATACTCTGTATATATATATAATTTAACAACCTACGTGAGTCACGTTCTTGTCGGCTTGGGGATTCACGAGCCACGAGGTTGTTATATATCTTCATTGCTCTCCTGCGATAAGCTTTTAACAACTGACTTATTTTTTGCACGTCAAACTTAAAATCCATTCGAATCACAAAAAATAAACGACAAAATCATAACAATGAATACTAAATGCAAGAAACCACATTGCTTCAACAACATTAATTTTTCCATATCAAAATAAAGATGTTTATATTCCATATCTTTAGAATAGCCTGCAAAGAATTATTTAAAACCAAAATTCGTCTGAGACACATCGGCGTTAAGAAGATTGAACAAAACAATTATTATTATTATTATTATGTAGGCTCTCAAAACGATTCTCAATGTCATTTTTTTGTAGGTACAATTAAACAATGGAATATTTTGATTTCATCTTTTGATATTTCATTTTATTTGTAATAAAAATATGAAAAGATGAAATCAAAATATAATCATCTCCGTATTAATTATTATGAATAAATCATCTCCGTATGAATTATTTTCGTAGATCATCCTTGCGGTAGGTCGTTTAACTCAGTCTCGTCTCAAGTTCATACATTACGGTCCGGCGAGTCTCACATAGGTATTATCCGTGAGAATGTCGTGTCACGGCCTAAGTACATCATCAGGCAAAAGTAATATGGACATGTATATATGTATTGTTGAGTGCGAGACGTGAAACAGCAGCTACACACGTAATTGTGTGAAATTTGCTTTATGGGAAGTTTACACCCCTGTGCCGAGAGACGGTGAACCATTAGAGACCGAGAGACTCGGGAGTTTGCGTTGGTCGCGCGAGCTCACCGGAAGCCACATCGCGGCGCCACACACCGTGTGTACTGGAAATTGCGCGGAATAGAATTTCACCGTCTCTCCCCCCCTTTTTTTCACGTAGAGGAATCAATAAGAGAATACACACAACGTAATTCCACATGATAGAAAATAGCTCAGAAATATATGGAGCTCTACATATATTAAGTAGTATTTTTCACTACCCCATCACATTTTTTTCGCTCTTGGCAAAAAAAAAAAAATAATAGTAACACTAAAAAAAATAGTGTTTGGATTAACTAAATGAGCGTTCATCCTGTTCAAACAAAATTTTAATTGGTACTACTAATATTTTTTTTGCCTTAAAGATATTTTAGTCAATCGACCCTAATAATGTTTTAAGAAACTAATAATTTATGTGTACGAACTAAAATTTCGTTTGAACGAGAATAAATGCCGATTTAGTCAATCCAAACTCTTTTTTTTCTCAGTACGCAAATACCAAAAACCGCTCTTTACGTAATATGATTATTTATTGTTTCTTTTATATTTGCGGAATTTTGAGTTATCATTTGGATTACGTAAAATTTATCTAACACAGAGGAAATAACATTTTACAGTGAGACAAGGCATACGAGGCTCGTATGTGTGTATGAGTGATGGTATCAGATGTACATTGTTGCGGATACTCGTTGCACAGAATTCGACCAAATCGCATCGAAAAGAAAGATGAAAAGATATCAATGAAAAGATATATCTTTCGATAGTCTATCGATGTTTGGCTTGACTAAATTGGCGTTTATCCTGTTCAAACAAGTTTTTAGTTGGTACTAAAAATATTTTGTTTGCCTTAAAGGTATTTTAGTCAATAAACCCTAATTATTCTTTAAGAAAATAATAATTTATTTGTACTAACTAAAATTTCGTTTGAGCGAGAATAAACGCCGATTTAGTCAATCCAAACTCTTTTTTTTCTCAGTACGCAAATACCAAAAACCGTGCTTTTCGTAATATTATTATTTATTGCTTCTTTTATATTTGCGGAATTTTGAGTTATCATTTGGATTACGTAAAATTTATCTAACACGGAGGAAATAACATTTTACAGTGAGACAAGTCATATGTGTGTGTGTGAGTGATGGTATCGGGTGTACATTGTTGTGGATATTTGTTGCACAGAATTCGAGAAAATCGCATAGAAAAGAAAAATGAAAAGATACATCCTTCGATCGTAAATAACGTCACGATGGTGTTGAGAGCTCTGTTGCCGGAGGTGCGGTGACACAGACGCATCGGAAAAACTGTCGATTCATCGTGAAGCTGGGAACGCCAACGAAATCTCCGAACAGTTCGGACGAATCATATTTTTCAATCCTCCGCACTTTGAAATCTCGTAAATATAACATTTTAACCTGTCGTCGAGTCTTTATTGAACCAACGAGTTTTGCGATAAGGAGTCAAAGTGGATGAAACAATTTTTCAATAGTTATTACTTAAACATCGAAAAATTCTATTACGATGATGTTTTTTCTTAATATTTTTTAATCAATGGCAATTAGCCATCGAGATTATCAATAAAAAAAATTTAGCTTACATGTAAATAAAGTCCTAATTATTATATGACATTTTTTATTATTGCGAGTAAAAATGTCAATCATTTTGAAATAGTTGTAGATGGAAAATGATAAATTGTCATCATTATTACTTTATTTCATTAATTTCATTAATTACGATAATTACTGTACAACTGTACACGCAATAATGAATTTTCTGTTTGCTATTTTTATGTGTGAAGTTTGATTATAATTTTTGATAAATTGTTAAATTATTTTTGTTCATCGCTAAAATTTCTTCGAATGTCAAATATCTTTGTTTTTTTTCTCAACATTTTTTAATCAATGGCAATTAGCTATCGCTATTATGAATAAAAAAAAATTTAGCTTACACGTAAATAAAGTCCTTATTATTATGTGACATTTTTTATTATCGCGAGCAAAAATGTCGATCATTTTGAAATAGTTTTAAATGGAAAACGATAAATTGTCATCATTGTGAGGTTTTTTCATTAATTACGATAACTACTGTACACGCAATAATGAATTTTCCGTTTGCTATTTTTATGTGTGAAGTTTGATTATAATTTTTGATAAATTGTTAAATTATTTTTGTTCATCAGTAAAATTTCTCCGAATGTCAAATATCTTTGGAGTATAAAATACCTGCGAGGCGCGGTATGCGGTGTTTGAGAGAATATTATGCTAAAACGGTTCGGTTAGGTCAGGGATGAGTATATACAGTATATTTTATATAATGCGGGGAATTTTTCCTCGGCATAGCATAGAAAACGGGTGAGCTGAAGGCAAAGGGCTCCGCGGCAAAAGACCATCCGTATACCGAGTACATTCTTTAGACGCGACGGCTAATCGGCTTTTCCGTTTCATCCCCCTGTTACGCCGCGTCGTCCCGTTGCATTCCCTTCGACCATCCCATCTTCTTGTCATTCCCGTCTCTCTTCTCGTCGCCCTGCCGCCGTTCTAACCCTCCGACACTTTGTAATTCCGAGACGGTCAACTTTCACGAAAAAATTCCTGCACCACCTTACGGCCTATATCTTACCTGGCAGGGGATGAGAGAGACAGAGATTTTTTTTTTTAATGCACCATGGGTAGCGAAGAATTTTCCTATTGCCCCACTGTCATTCGTCACGCATTCAGAGAATGATCCTTTAACCAACTATAATAATCTTTATAGGCCTCTTCGGGAAGATACCTTAATTATCAGATTCGAGGGAATGCACGGTTGAGAATTCATTTCCCACGAAATTATTATGATTAACTGATTCAAAATAGAAGGGAGATAATATATTTTTTAAACGATTGCGTGTTATTTCGAATAAATCTTCTCGGTAAATAATAATTATTGTTCTGTCACAATAATTCACGATTATTTTATGAGAAAATCGTTTTGTATGAGGTTGTTTTGTTTTGTTTTTTTTTTTTATCGAATATAATACCGCACAGAAATATAGGACACCAGATTATACAACCGTTCGAAATGATTAGTTGATAAAATTATTAAGATTATTCATAATAACGAATAATTAGATGATTTTTTGTTGCATTTTTTGCTGTACCCTTTGGATCAATGCAAACTCAAATAAATATTTATTCTTTGATTATAATGAGAATATCAGATTATAGTCAATTTAGTAGCGAGTGTTGTTTAAAGATAAAAACAATTCGATGTTTGATTGAGATTTACGAAAACGAAGAAATAAACTAAATTTCTCTCCTCATCGGAGACTGGAAAGAGGCATGTGATCCAGTGTAATTTATTTTACGAAAAATTAGTTGTTTACTGATTGTAATTGGAGCAATCGTACGGATTATCGTTTTTTTTTGTTGGTAAACGCCACAAAAAATGTCCCAGTCTTTTTCATCAGTATACGTTCACTAAAATAAATATTTGTGTATAAACGTTTGCGAATAATGAAATGAAGAAAAAAAAACTTACAATTCAATCTGCCTGTTCCACTAAAATCTTTTAAAAGTCTCGCATTAAGGTAGTAGTCTGGTAACTTAAGCCGATTTTCATGTCTTTTTTGGAGGGCGTTTTTTTTGTAGGAAAATAAAAATGAATCGTTTTGGATATTTAGGATGTTTTTATTTACATATTAAAGATACGAAAAAATTTTTTTTTAAAAAATTTAATAGTTTATTATTATTATTATAATTGATCGAAGTTGGCACCTCGAAGTTGGCAGCCCGGGTCCTAACTTTTTTTCTACCGAACCGATTGCTTTCAAATTTTAACCCCTTCTTTGCTAAAGTCCTTTTATTTTAGCAAACAAGGCGTTGTAAAATAAAAAGTTAGGGGTGGAAAAATTTCTCGGTAGTTCCGACGAGAACTATAAGTGTGTGGAGTAGCCTGTATAAATTTGAAAGCAATCGGTTCGGTAGAAAAAAAGTTAGGACCCGGGCTGTCAACTTCGAGGTGCTAACTTCGATCAATAATAATATTAATAATAAACTATTAAATTTTTTCAAAAAATTTTTTTTTTGTATCTTTAATATGTAAATAAAAACATCCTCAATATCCAAAACGATTCATTTTTATTTTCCTACAAAAAAACGCCCTCCAAAAAAGACATGAAAATCGGCTTAACTTACCAAACTACTACCTGAAAGAACCATTTTCTCATTTTTTTGTCGTTAGTTGAAATTATAATATTGCACCTCATACTCGTGACAGACTCGGCTCGTACATTGTGACAGTTTACGATTTTTCGCGAAACTATACACGATCGTTACTGTAATAACGTTAAAGAGAGTACGGCTGAAGAAATCGGATGAAAGAAAAGCGGAGGTCAAAGAAATAATTCAATGGACCGAATAAAGCGCGCATATATAAGAATTCTTTCGTTGCACCAAGGTGGAACAAAAAGTTTGTCATTAATCAGGGAAGCCAAGAGAAGCTGAGAGAATCGCCTTCTCTGGCGCTATGTTTTTTTTTTTTTTTGTTCGTTCTTTCATCACTTTCATCGTTAAGTCGTTGGCTTAGCTTTTCATCACGAGCCCGAAATTGCGAAACGTTGTGTGCGCGTGTTCGCGCTCGCCGTCCACACACCCGCAAACCTCCGGACTCTTGAATAATTAGTTATTTGAAAAAGTTTGCTGGACCGCGAAAGAGTCGAGAAAATGAGAAGCTGACTATATATCCCGGGTAGAGAAGGTACGAGACGCCGGGAATTTCGAGTCCGAGCTTTAAATTATAATTGGCGTCAACGAAGCGTGATTTGCCATCCCCCGAGGACAACGTTCGACGCTCGTTTAGAGCGTCGTCATAAATTTACACGACATTTTTTTATTTTTTTTATTTTGTTAATAAATGAGCGCAAGATAAAACCAAAGTTGCTTTCAACTTTGTGTGCTATTCCACATCACCGGGACCTCGTGAAAAATGACATAATTTCATACTTTACGGGGCAATTTTATTTGCCGAAAGAATAAATGCCTCGTGAAATTTCTTCCATCACGAGAACTTTGGAATTGATTTTTTTTCGCCGAACTTTTTTATTTATTAAAAATTATGAAAGATTATCGTTAACACACGTAATTGAGATAAAATGGGCCTTATTTTTAGCTCTCTTCTATGGGACATACGTGCTGTCATTGTAGAGTGACAAATCGTTTCGTACAAGTACCACGTATATAAATATATTCTTGTCCGCTCGGGCGTGACCGAAATTTCTCTTTGCGGATTTCTGACACCAACTCGAATAAATTCACGAGCCCCCGGCTTATACCCACTAATCTAATTACCTGTCTCTCAAAATCGCGTCAAGGATCTTCTTTCCGCGCGCGAATCACGATGATGGATTATAACGAGATCGGTCCTCGTATCTCGATTCTCCGGCTAATTCCATCTGAATTTGCATATTTTCACGTGACCATGTATTCAGGCACAGTTAAATGTTCTACAGAAAAACATTTTGCTTCCTCATAGGGGCCTGGTATTCGTGAAAAACATTTTTCTTTAGCGTTCAATACCAATGTGTTTAAAATGTGACAAAACGCCGGAAGAATTCATTTACTCTTTGGCCAACATTTTTCCTGCAAGCTTCCTGGAAGCTCTAGCTCCCAACCCCCTTTATTTGATATAATTTTTCTGAAGTTTGAACAACTCGTTCAGATTTAACGCGATTTTTTATTTTTTCAAAAATGTCTTCTAAAAGCATGACTCGTGCAATTTTCGAGCTATCAGGCTAAAACTTTCTACATATATGGACTATAATCTACATATATACTGTTTGCTACTGAATTGGAAAATCGATTGAGGCTTTCAAAGTTTGTGAAATTATGAATTTCTTAAAAAAATGTACCTAAAATAAAACTCACGTAAAACCTCACGTAATCAATTTAAAAACAGAGAAGAACGGTGCACATTGAACCTTGCAATGTTTTTTCACAAAGTTTCCTGTACGAAAAAGCGAAAATTGAAAAAGACCTTTACTCGTAGAGGAAAATATGTGAATACGGAAATATCACGAGGAAGAAATATGCAAGTTACAATTTGCACCTTTTTTGTAAATTTTTATTTTCTACGACCAACGATCTTTTTTGTAATTCTTTTTTACGAGTATGAAATCCTTAATCTGATGTTTTTTTTCCAAGGTACAAAATCTCCGTAGCTACGTGAAATTCTATGCGTTACAGTCGATTTAATTCGTCTAGAGAAATAACGCAGAGCGAAAACGTTTTACTGTGCTCCCTTTCGAGAATTCTCAACCGGTGGAGAGTCGAGAACATTGAGCGTTTTCACGTTTTTTTTTTCATCCCCCTAAAAAACAGACTCGAACATTACAGAGAAAATGTAATTTCTGCACTTCGCAGGTTCGCAGCTGCATACTAAAAACCCAATAAAGTAATGGTATTTCGTTCGTCTCACTCGGGTACTTCGCTCTCATGTATGAAACTTTCAAAGCGAACTCGAACTATCGGTGAAACCTTTAAAAAACATTTTATTTACAGTAATCAATTTCAATCGAGTCTTCCAGTCGTGTTGTATATGCTTGCGTTTTACTGTTGTCGCTTCATATTGATATATTTCTTTAGGAATTGTCGTTATTTCAATACTATGGTTACGTCAGAGGAATAATTGCCAATTTTAGAGTGGTGACTGCATTAATTCTGCAACATTAAATTTAAAAAAACGATGTTCTCTAAGCAATGTTAATTGTAAAACGATGGCTCAGAAATATAGGAAAAAAAAATTTGGTAAGTATTTTTCATGATAACACTGATCAACGTACTTGTTGAAAAGACAACAATTAAATAATAATATATCAAGTAGCAGTTGAGATGGAAAGTTCCACATTTATATTTGTGTAGATTTTGCAAAAGAATGGGAAACGGAAACGGCAATGATAAAGTGTGTAAACGAGAAAGAATGTCGTTGAAAATGCAAAACGTTCTCGTTGTCAAAGCGTTCACGAGAAGCTCTTTTAACCGAATGTTTTAACAGTTTCGAATCTCATTAATATTCCTGTGGACGAGCAATGTGTGTTATTTTTGTCTGATTGAGTTCAAGCTGTGCCAAACGAAATTCACGTCGGTGCAGCTTGTTTGTTTGAGGATATAAATATTGAAGTGTATACCTACTACATACATTTATATAAAGGCAGGAAAGGAAAAGAGTTGAGCTCTCTGGGAAAATGGAAAATCTAGAATGGCTTCGGAAGGAATGAAAAAGCCAGAGGAAATAAGAGAGATCCGAGGACGAAAGGGAAAAGACATGAAATTCGATCTCTTTAGAATTGTTATCAGAGAAGATTGGGAAACAGGGAGTTTGTGAATATCCTATCGTAGATCAGACTGTGCCATCGTGGTATCTCCCGGTTGTACACAAGCGATGCAGCACGAGAAACGACAGATTGTCAATTTTCATTGGACACGAGAAGACTTACGCGAAAAGTCTTGGTAGTTTATGTAATTTTTAAATTTTATTTTATGATGTAATTTTGAAAATAGCAATAAAGTTTTTCGTTAATCAATTACGGAACCGTTCTAATGAAATGATCGATTATAATAATTGATGAATTATGATATATGGTTATAATAAGTGATGAATTATGAGGACAAAAAAACTTATAATTACATTAAGAGAAAAATAAAATGTACTTTGCCTATTTCTAGCAACGGAACAACATTTCGAAGCTACTTCTAACGCGATGAGTGTTCAGCCATTATGCATCAAGACATTAATGGAATGCCATTATCGAGAAGTTAAAACCGTCATTATATCGAGCTCGTGAGTCTCGGGTCATTATACACACACACACACGCGAGCGCGCGCGCGCACTGACACCCACCTTCGCGTCCTTATTTCATATTGTCGTCATTACAGCACTCATTTGCCCCGGGTATTTATATTTTCTGCAATATAACGCTCAGGTAACGTACATTCTGGCTATAATCAAATTCTCTCGCAGAGTATGCTCGAAAATTCATAAAGCATTATAACACGTCATTCCGGTATAACTATTCGTTAAATACTCATGGAAAAAGCTTTTGTTGAAGTTCTCTTTAATCGCAAATTTCTTGGATTCTCAAAAAATTCAACCAAACAATCTTCTTCTTTTCTTCAATTTCTTCTTCTACACAAAATTTAAGAAAAGTCATTAACCTTTTCTCGACATTAACAAAACGGTCTTGACATTTTTCAATAATAAATAAATACACAATCGCTTGATAAACGATTAACAAACTTCTTGTCTCATTATTCATTTAAAGTGTCATGCAATAAACGTTAAATACAAAATCGTATGACGCAAAACTGCGAGCGTGTATGAGGATAATCGTCGGATTAAATAATTTCCTAAAATCTATGGAACAATGAATTCCGGAATGATAATAAAATATAACGAAAATAGATATGGGGAAGACAGCTTTCCCGCGGTGTGCACCGCACAATTCGTGATCAAATATCGACGACTAATGAACGATATATCGCGAATCATTAAATATATGTATATGCGTGTGTGTATACGTGTTTATATATTCGTAGCCATCTATAGGTAAACAGGCATTAGTTTTGTGTTCCATCATCACGTGGTTTGAATATAATACATGGTTGAGGAAAACAACGATGTGTGCAACGTTATACGGTAGGGGCCTGGTAGATTATTCCATTAACATCCTCGTTCACTCCCGTGGGATAATATCGTTAGCCCTGAGAGTGACGTTAAAACGAGCCGAGAGAGCAGAAATTGTGTGTTAACCTCTTCGACCTAGAAACCGTTCATAGTCCTTTTTTGCTGCCTCACCACCATTTTTTAATTCCTTCGTTATTCCTCCGTTCCCCTCATTGTTTACGTTGCCAGAATTTTAATAACCCCCGTCGCAAGACGAGAACAATAATTTATTTATTTTTCATAATACAGTCAAGACACAACTTCCGGTTTGCTCTTGAGAGCAATCGTTCACGTCACGATACGCGGAACCACGTATATAGAGACACGTATCCTCGTCGAAGTTCGAGAAGGAACAGAAATGTGTTTCGAGCACGGATTTGCTTGTAGAGATTTCATTTTTAATATTTCCGCTTGAGACAGCCCGCACATATGCAGACACATTTATTTCAAACGTCGGATAGAATTTTATATTACGGTATGTGTGGTATATACATACATATAATAAGGTAAGAGCACAGATGGAAAACACCCGAGGGGGCTACCAATAACGTTTGCTCGCGGCTGCAGGCTATTTGCTGGCTATGCAGTTATACGAGATTCGCCTGCTCTTCCAAAATTTCGCCTGGGTACGTTGCGAAAAAATAATTAGAGTTCATATCGCTGCTTACGAAAACTAGCATGTTTCAGATTTCTTACGGAAACAAGCACGCTTGATATCTGCGTGAAAACTAGCATGTTTCGGCTTTTGCCACGAAAACTAGCACATTTCGATATTCGCCGCGAAAACTAGCACGTTTCGGCTTTTACCACGAAAACTAGCAGGTTTCGACTTTCACCGCGAAAATTAGCAGGTTTCGGTATCACTGGAGGTGTTTCTCATTTTTTACTTCACGTTTTTTGAACATCCTGTTTTACTCCAAATTGACGAAATATTTATGCTTGTCATTTTATACTGTTTTATTTTTTGTTTGAATTTATTTCATACATATTTTACTGTTTGAATTTTGGTCTGCTAGGCTTATCATAAGATGGCAATCAGCAAATGCCTCGTCATTTTGGAGTAAAAAAACCATGGTCAAAAAAATTAGAAAAAAGAAAATCGAAAACAATTGCAGTGTATGCAAAGTTAACAATGTCAGTTTTTTTCCCTCTTGCTACTTCGTCCAAGACATTCTCAAGATATCTCAATCGATTTTTTTGAAGATTTTGTCAACTGTACTTTATACCTATACTGTACTTTATACTTTAGTCGTTGATCACTCCGAGATTGTGTTTTTTTTTATGAAATAAAAACACAATGAACGATTCTTCAGACTGTAAGTAGAATATACTTTTTATAAACAATAATTTTGTTCAATTCCATCGCTGACTCCGAAACGTGAAGTCATGAAAAATGTCATTGATGAACAATTTTAGTTTTTGAGTGGTGGAATATTGCGTATCGTATTTGCGAATCGTATTTTCAATAATGTTATTATTCTTTTAATAGAAAACGAATATAAATGTTTAAGGGTGTACGGGCGATACATCCTTAATGTTTTTCATTTATTCCTTATAGTGCTCCCGAAAAAATTATTAAAACATTTGTGAAAGTTCCGAATCTTATTCGATTTAGTTCGGCAAATATACTACTTTTTCCAGTGCAAATCGAAATATGCTAGTTTTTCGCGGCGGAAGCCGAAACATGCCACTTTTCGCGGCAGAAGCCGAATCATGCTAGTTTTTGCGATGAAAGTCGAAACATGCTAGTTTTCGCGTCGAATATCGTAACGTGTTGATTTTCGTGGTGGAATTCGAAACGCGTTCGTTTTCGTAGGAAATTTGAATCGTGCTACTCTTCGTAAGCAGCGTCGATATGTAGTAATGAGAAAGAAAATATATCTTAATGACAAAAAAACTGAATCGAAAAAGAAGTCGCCGAAGCATTTCGTTTTCCATTCAATTTTTTGTTACGATTGAAAGTTTTGAGCAAGTACGAATTTCTAAAGAAAAAAAAAAAAACTTTGGCCAAACGAACATAATATTAGTTCAACATTACGGCGCGCAATTTTTATCAAGATTCTTTTGCTGGTCGGTTTTTATCGTTTGGGATTCCGGACGGAAAGAGTCGCGCGCGCCATTGTGTGTCGTGCCCATCCAGGAGGACGACGTCGTTATTACGCGTATCTGTGGGCACGGAAACGATACTCGTTCGTGGTACGATATTGAAAAGCTTTACAATATACGGTTCATTATAACCCTCCTTCCAAATAGGCCCTAGCGCACACAATCACCACTTTCCTCTTTCGCTCCTTTGCAAAAGAGCCTCGAGCACTATAGAGCCTCTTCACTGGAGGGGTACATCGGCGTTAAACTTTTGCTTAACGATCGAAAACCGATAAGGTATCACAAGAGCACGCTTCATAACGCTCGACTTGTCGCTAAATGAACGAGAACCCGAGCACCGAAGAGTTCCAAACAACGGAAATCGTTATGTCCCTCGCAATGGTATATATATATATATATATATATATATATATATATATATATATATGGGCTATACCAATAGATAAATGAGTATGACCCAGAAATCGAATGCACCGAAACGGACGATCATTCGAGCCTTTGGTTAAATTCTATCGAGAAGAAAATATCGAACATAATTTGTACACAAAAATTCAGACTGTATATCATTTGCGTTCACCAAGAAAAATATAGTGCACGATGTTACTAGTCACTCGGATCGATTTTGATTCACATTTCTATAATTCGATTCTTTCTTACGAATCAAAGTGCTGCCGAATTATGACGTAGCGTATAAACTGTTTCGATACCGTCAACGGGAAAAACGGATAATTAAATAAATTCTCTTATGAAATCAAATTTGATTTTAACAATTTATTTACTTTGTGACAAATACTTTTTTATGTGTTTGTAGAAAGAAAAATGACATGACAAAGTCCGGGAATGTCAAGTGTGACAATATGCAGTTCAATGCCGTTCGAAAGTAGACTGCCAGTAGAAGCTGACAGCAGTGAATGGGTCCAGTGCTCGGTTTTGGGAATTTCCCATGTTTACCAGTATTGGCCGCGGTCGATACTCCGACGAGTGACCGGTTAGCTAACCAGGTACTTTTAGTTAGAACAACTAGATGTTTTTAGTCGGTTAACTACAGGTGAAGTAGCTCTACGTGAGTAGAGTGGAGTCCCGCGTAAATTGACCTCTTGACGGTCCCGCGTAAGTTGGCTCTCGAACACCCTCATTTAAATTGCGTTTCTTGACGTTGGATTTCCCCCACCATGTGTACCGTCGCCGAGCGCCCTCCGATCAACGCATGCGCACTGAACCGACGTCAGTCAGTAAAAGAGTGGGGATAAGAGGAGAGTGAACTTTCGTGAAGTGTCTTTGTCCCCACTCCGCGAAAGTCCAGTGCCGTATTCTCATTACGTTACCACGGTTGGGTAAAATTCCGAAATTTCCCAATTGTCGTCAAAACGCTGCCGCGTGTCTTGTTCAATCTACATTTATGTTCGCTCTTGTCAACAATATAGTTAGACATACGAAGAACGGTTTTTCACTATGCCAAGTCACTGTAAAGATGCCTTTCAGTGTGGAATGAAAATGGGAACAAATGGGAAGAGTCGCAAAAACCTTAAAAGATGTACGATACGACTTGCGGCAGCAAAAATGACGTCCATAAGTCGATCGAATTAATCGATGTTTCCAATGATGGAAAAGTATTCTTCTAAAATGCCATAACTATATGTTAAACCGTCGCGTGTGCTTTTGACTGGAAAACACCGATTTACGCGCGTTTAGTCGAATGTCACGAGGGCACGTTTGCGTAAATACGAGGATTCAAATAAGCGGTAATGCGTGTATTCGCTGTATCCGACGTCGAATGAGAGAATTTTGCCAGAGGGGTGCGAAACCCGGGTATATACGGTGCGACGTATTTGTGTGTATATGTGTGAAGCTTTGATGCATTCAGAGGATTCACGTATAGGATTATACTCCCTACATTCATACACATAGGAAGATATGATGATGACGTACAATGGAGAACGAGCATTCAGCGAACCGCGTGCTTCGCATACCGCGGCTAGGTAACGCGTTCCAGGCACGTTACATTTTAATACGATATTATACTATGGACCACGTACATATATCTATAAACTTTGCGTTTGGCGTTACAATCATGTATCTAATCCGGTTGGTCCGCGTGTGTTCGTACCACGGTTATAATGCCGGCTGTACAATCCTTCACGTGTATATTCGCGATGCCTTTCTGCTTGGTCCCGTGTAAAAGCCATCTCAAGCAAAGCACTGTACCGTATACTATATCACATTATAGTTACTACAGTACATAACCTGTCGTCATGCTAATACGAGATTTATGGCGAAGATCGGGGTGAAAAGTAACGGTGTCGAAGTGTTTTCGTTGAAACTTGGTACGTGATAACGCGCGATCAATCGTAATCCGTGACATTCGGTAACTATGATTTGTTATACCATCAAAACGATTTATCGATCATAAATATACATCGCGGAATTTGGCTGTCTTAGGGAAATCGGTATCGATAATCCCTATGTGCACTGTCTTCTCGCGATGAAATGTAATTATTTAGATAGCAGGTAGATTCGGAGTATCCATTTAGAAATGCTTAAACATATAAAATGGAAATTTCACTTGCGCGACAACATCACTGTTTTAAATGTCCGTTGCGAATGATCTCGATTTATTTTCTTACATTTATTTAACCACTTCATTTTTTTGGGCAATGAATCATTGCTAAGGATGATCATTTTGTTTGTTTGTTACTCTACATTCAATAGGTATTCACGACAATGATATTTTGTCTATTATTAATGAAAATCCATGCACGAGTCTCCCGAAATAATTTCGTCATAAAACTGTCTTAGCGTAATGGCCGGTGGAAAATATTTTACGAAAATGCTGTTATTATTAAATTTCATGTGCACGACCACTCGCCGTCTATTTGTGGCGTTTAGTGAGTGTTACTTTTGTCCCCGATCGCGCATCTCTACTCCATTGCTCACGATGGAACTTCGCCCACGCTGAACAATAATCATGCTAATCACGTTTACCACGAAACTATCGAGAATCTGACGAGATCGCGAACTACCAAGTTTAGGATATATTATTCTATATATGTAGATGATCGCATAAATATGGTTTGCGCGTCACGCACCTCGCCAACATGTAGGACAACGAGAGCTGAGCGAGCGAGAGAATCGCGTGATTTCGCGCGCGACGGGCTTTTGAGTGATAAGTGACTGTATTGTTTCGGACGAGAAGATATGACGCGTCGCTTCTGCAATTCTATCTGCTGACGAAGACTTAAATATTAGCAAGCGAAAACGCATGTTTCAAAACTCTTCAGAGCCGAGCTTCGCTTACGCACTTTTATAATGAATAGGGTTAAAAATCGTTATAAAGAAGATAATGTTAAATGTTGATTCTTTTTTAAGGGCTCACATACCCTTGCGCACGCTGAGAATCGAGGAAATTTGAAAAACTATTATGAAGGTTAGATGATGAAAAAAAAATTTAATTGTTGATTTAACATTTTTTATTAACTTTTCAACTATGAGAAATAAAAATAAAAAAACTTTTTTTTTACATATTAACATTATTTTTTACGGGTATGGATGAACTACTGATGAAAACCATGGCGCCTCCTTGTCGACATCATAACTTCACCAAAAATGATCTAATCTCCAAAAATAAAAAAGAATCTAGTAGAATGTTGTGGTAGTAATAGTCTGACGAAAGGATTTTTTTTTTTTTCAAAAATAAAGAAATTACAGTATTTCAAACTTAAGTATACAATTTAAAAAAATAATTACTGTTTAATAATTTCTAAAAAATTGTCCAACCAAAAAATAAAAAAAACCTCTCGTCAGACTATAGAGAAAATAATTATCAAGATTTAAGAAAAGAAAGTTAAAAATATAAAAAATTGACTGATTCATCGTGCTGATACTGTCTAAAAACATAATTTCGAGAAAAACGCGTTTAAATAATGTTAATATTGAAAAGAAAAAGGGTTAAATTTTTTTTCATATAGTTGAAAAGTTAATAAAAAATATGAAATCAAGAATTTAATTTTTTTTTCACGATATAACCTTTATAACAATTTTTCAAATTTACTCGGTTTCCAGCGCGCGCAGCAGTATTGTGAGCGCTTAACCGTTATAACGAAGATGAAAAAAATACGAAATAAGATTTATTTCACTTTATGTACATTTCATTTTTCTATGAAACGTAATTTGGGATATTAAAAGTTGCATAATAACTTTGTGTACTGTATATTGCAAATTGATTGGCCGGGATGAAGCAGCACGAAAGTTTTTATATGCTTTTTTTTATCTCAATTGGTTAATGGTTTCAAGTTTTCAGCGTTATTTTTTGTTATCAAACTGTATGGGATTTTTTTATTTCTTTTCAATTATACCGAGATTTCAAGAAGCTGAAAGTTTACTTCATATAAACGTAAGTATTACATTGAGAATTCCGTGCGAATACGAAGGCTCAATTGCTATGAGGAATTCTCGCTCAATTTCTCATAGAAATTGTGCGAAAGTTCAGTAATAAACTTTTGCCGAGGATTTCCTCCTTTCGGAAACTATAGTTTCGAAAACGACGTAACCGAGGATATAAAGTTTTGTGACTCTAAACTGGCGGAAACGATGCGGTTTCGAAGACTGTACTGGTCACCATCGCTCGATTCATTCTACATCTTCGATCAATAACAGATTTCTCAATCGTCTACGTCATTTGCATGCTGTTCCCGATACTGAGTTTGTAACGCGCGAAAAGACAATCCTCTGTTATTCCGAATACTATACTTGATATATTTTTATCGATATAAACTACGAGCTGTGCCCCGCCGTTTCATCCGCGTTAAATTTTCGTTCACCGATTTATCGCGTCGTCGCCGCTCCTTAAAGTCATAGCATAAATGTTATATAGCCTAAAGCCTTCCTGAATAAATGGGCAATGTAATGCAAAAAGAATTTTCCAAATCGGATTAGTATTTCCTGAGATTAGCGCGTTCGAACAAACATACAAACATACTAATGTACAAACATACAAACGTACAATCATACAAACTCTCCAGATTTATTATAGTAGTAAGATTAGTAAACAAAAGGATTTACCTCAACATCACTTTACATGTTAAATCATGTGAATTAAGCTTTTTTTATTTGCTACCAATCAATATGTATATAATAATGCCAACGTTGTTTACGTTGATCTAACGTCGAATGGAAAATCGAGACGACTTTCAATTTAGTTTTCATCCAATCCTCGAAATGATAGACTCCCGAGGAATGAAACTAAGCGTAAATCGCTTATACGCCGCTGGTACTATTTCCCATCGTTCTACCAAGAGTGGAAGAACGACAAACGTTATGTATCCCAAAGTTAGACGCTTTCCGTTAGAGTCAAGTCTCATTTCAGATGCAACGTCTGGCCTTTCGTCCAGCACTCGTGGAAGAGCGATGGGAAAAGGAACCAGCGGTGCATACGCAATCTTCCCTTAGTCTCATCCCTTTGGATCCTCATATTATCATTGTAACTTTGCCACTGAAATGACATTGTGAAAACGTAACGCATTACTCCTGTTTTTCTTTCACCCACCCTTTTCTTTTCGCTCTCTTTGTTGGTGTCTACTTCTCCTGCTCCTAAAAGAATTTTTTAAAAGGCTACACGATTACAAAGATTCTCCTCTTCATTGTTCCAACACCTCATACCTTCCGTACATGATCCTATCCCAAAATATAGGAGCACAGCTCTGAATATTACCGGAGACTGCGCGCGTCCATGACCATAATTCGTGGGTTTTTAATTAACGCCTTTGGGGAGAGGTCGTTGGGCAAAACTAGAGTGTGTTACATCAGAAAACACAGTGCACCACTGGGAACCACTAATCTCTAGTTGAACGTATATTTATTCCATCTATGTATGACGCAGTAAAGGGATTGGTGTAAATTTCACACAGGTGGTTAATTTGGTGTACAGAGTGAAAAATAATTACCAAAAATTAAAAAACGACTCAGAAAAATAGTGATTAATATTATGCGCGGCATTGAGCTTGTCGTCAATCGATAAAGGGGTTGAAATTTGGCGAAATTAAATATTTTTGTTTATAATTACTATAAATTCTTTTAGTCGAATAAACATGGGTTGGATCGAACTAAATCTCTTCTATTGATAAATTGGCACGAGAGCAATAATATTTTAACTCATTGACATTAATGGAAATAAAAAAATTGTAAAATAGAAATTTTCAAATGTAATTTTTGAGTAAGAACACATGAAAAAATATTTTTAATTTACATTGCTTCTGCATACACTATATAATCCATCTCAAAACTTTCGGTGATGCCTTACTGCTCTGCAGGTGCAGGTGCATGAAATTTATTAGAGAAACGACGGGCAACGATCGTCCACCGAGATTACGGCACGGTAATGGCCCGTTCGATCCATCATTTGGATTAATGTTGATAGATAGAATATGTCACATCGCTCTGTGTCGTCCATTCTCGCTTTGCACACACGCATACATGAGACATACTATCTCTCTCTCTCTCTCTCTCTCTCTATGCCCTTTTGTGAAATTGATATTCGTCTGTTAATTGCAGCCTGTGGAATCTCCAGTTACTATCCCTTTTAATATAACGTTTCTCCATTTTATATCGTTCGTTAGTTGTAATTTTATTATTCCGCCAAAAACCACTCGAAATAACATATTTTCCTACCGAAAATGAATTGCAAATGAGCACTCGGACGGTGAGGTGAATTTAACGAAATTTCGTTCATACGAAAGCAAGGAAGAATTAATTATTGTAATTAATCCGACGAGGTCACAGGATTTAGAAAAAAGAGAATGTACGAGCGAATGAAAGGAAAGAAATTTTAATTTTCCGCAATTTTCGTGTACAGCGAGCGACGAAAAGATAAAAAGAGGATTTTGTTTTGTTTATATACAAGGAGATACTTGACTATGATACCTTTTAGCATAATAAGCTGTGATATTGCGGACCCTACGGCGCAAAGGCCCTATTTAATAAAGAAGGGTCTTGGGTGTTCAAAGCTTCTATGTCGCATTATGGTAAACCTGGCTATACAAGAGAACACTTTCACAGTATAAGTATACGTTGTATTCATATGTGTTATCCCGACAAGCACGCGGTGTAAGGTTCCTTTTATGATAGACCCTTCCATAGTATATAAACGCTATTGGTGCTTTTGCCACTAACTAGTTTCGAGTCTACCCGAAAAAAAGAATAACGGAGGGTGCATTTTTAAGGGCTAAACATGGAAAAAAATGTTATAAGGAACGTGTATCTTTACTTTTGTATATGACGTTCTTTTCTCTCTTTTTCTGTAACAATTACAACGAAGCGAAAATTACATCGTAACAATGTAATTTGTATAATCATTTTCAAAAAATATACATTTATGGTACATTAATAATAATTATATATTTATTGAACGTATAAATGAGCTACCGGACTCAATTTTTTTTTAACTTAACAATGAATTTTCTAATAGGTTCGAGTCTAAAATATTCATTGAATTTATAAAATCCTTGTATCGTACATATATCTCCGAACCGGACAGACGCGTTAGGAAATATAAGAAGACACTTTTGTATTCTATTCGAGAAGGCACGATCCTCGACACACCTGTGAAAATTGTTCATTCCACGCTCGAGTATACGATGCGATCACCATCCTCGGTGTCAAGGTGGAAGACCAAGTCTCGAGGGAGTAAAGATCGAGAGAGAAGATCAGAGTCCGTCGTCAATGACGAGAGAGTGGAAAAAAAAGAATTCAAGAGTTATTCAAACAATGATTATCTACGGTAATATGATAATATAAATAGGAAAATTACTGTACGAGGATACACGTATAGAAGGATACATTCTTACAGATATCCTCGTTATGAAATAGACGAATTCATGTTAGATTCCAAGAGAAAATTTATTTATTTATTGACATTAATTTCATTCGACCGTTCACCGCTCACGTGCTCCTGCGCGCGCTGAAAACCGAGTAAATTTTGAAAAATTATTATAACGCTTATATGATGAAAAAAAAATTAAATTGTTGATTTCACATTTTTTATTAACTTTTCATGTATAAGAAAAAAAATTAAAGATTTTTTTTTTTCAATATTAACATTATTGAACGCGTTTGTCTCGAAACTATGTGTTTAGAGAGTGTCAGCGCGCTAACTCAGTCAATTTTTAATATTTTTTAACTGTTTTTTCTTAAATCTTGATAATTATTTTCTCTATAGTCTGACGAGAGGTTTTTTTTTAATTTATTGGTTGGACAATTTTTTATAAATTATTAAACACTATTATTCATTTAAATTGCATACTGAAGTTTGAAATACTGTAATTTCTTTATTTTTGAAAAAAAAAAAAAAAAAACAAAATCTCTCCATCAAACTATTACTATTACATTATTTTCCTAGATTCTTCTTTATCTTTGCAGATTGGATAATTTTTGGTAAAGTTATGATGTCGACAAGGAGGCGCCATGGTTTTCATCAGTAGCCCATTTATACCCGTAAAAAATAATGTTAATATTAAAAAAGAAAATTATTAAATTTTTTTCCTTATAGTTGAAAAGTTAATAAAAAATGTGAAATCAACAATTTAATTTTTTTTTCATAATACAACCGTAATAATAATTTTTCAAATTTGCTCGGTTTTCAGCGCGCGCAGGGGTATGTGGGCCCTTAATGTAATTACATTTTTTTCGGAAAATGTTGATATAATAATAATAATTGAGTAGTAGCATTCGGGACCAAGTCCTGTTACGTCACAACCGTAAATATCAACGTACCGTATGTACAAGGAACGAACGGTATATGTATAGAATCGGGACGATTGGATATTTCGATAACATCGCGCTCGTAATCCCTTCGTCTGTTGCTTTCACGCGCCTACTGACAATGACTAGCAATGGCAGCGTCTAACCGCGCCATGATCACGAGATTACTCTGAGCTTGTTTGGGGGTAGGGGAGCGGAGATTATTGAAGCTTACTTACATGATTTTCCTCCCTGTATGACCAAGTTTCACATATATAATCCATAGCCCGTAAACAAATGTATAAAAGGGCGTAAAACAGATAATTCTACATGTCAAATCCTCTTGTCACGGCCTTTTGTTAGTCTGCAATCTATATCGGGGAGAATGCTCCGGGGTACATGCGGCAAAGCGAAAATGGGACTCCGCGGCGAAAGCGTGAAAGGGTTGTGGAATTCGTGCGCGACATTCAAGCAAAGAGTCGTCGTTGGAAACGAGGGAAACAGAGAGGAGGCCTTTCGCAAGTGACGGTGCATTTCGCGAATTGCACTTCGGGAAATATTGCCGGTATAACGTGGGATATAAACGGCCAAATGTTCATAAACAAAGCAGTTACAACATAGGTATTTCATTTATACGTTTACCTACACACACACACATACACAAGCATGTATATGTAGTTATCTTTCGAGTATGATATGTCTGTGCCCCTCGTTAAAGTGTACATCGTATATGCAGTCGTAATACCGAAAATTTGCGAAAGCACAAAGCTCGTTTCGCGTTTACTGCGAGCACGTATGTAAGTATCGTATCGAAACGAGAATATGGGAAAACGATTAAATGCAATTGTTCGATCGAAATTGCAACAATGTTTTTGTGTCCGCTGTAATACAATGCGGATAATGAGTCAATTCAAGATTAAAACTACGGTATGATTTTAATGTGAAGAAATAAATTCAGAACGTTGAAACGTAAAAACAGCCTTGTGCTTCAGGGGTATGGCCACGCTAGCGGGTATAAAATCATGTGCACATTTCACAATTTTTTTTTCTGTGAAAAAGTGACTTATTCATACAATTAATTACAAATCTATTTAGTATAATTAGTATTTAGTATTCTGATGTAGATTAACGAGAATTTTTTTTCTTTTCTCCTAGGTAAAAAATTGTGGATGCCAAATGTCACGGTGGGGAGCGCATCAAAAGAAAAGATACCAAAATTTAAACAGCAGTAGTCGGCCATTTTGTATAACAAAAAAATATTTTTTATTAGCTTGATATTCATACTAAATAGATGAGTTATTAGTTTTAGAAATAAATCACTTTTTCATACAAAAAAAAATTGTTAAATGTACACATGATTTCATATCCGCTACCGTGGCCCTTAAGGGAGGAAATAGGGTTAGGACAGCGTTTTCTCAATGATTTTCATGCATTTTTTTATAGTATAAAAAATGAATATAATTTATTGAAACTTTGAGAATATTTTATACATATATTTAAGTATATACTATAAAATATTAGCGACCCCATATTGCATGTCACAATCAGACTCAGCATTTTGCGTACATTCTGGAAGCCGCAATTTTCATCTAAAATCAAACGAGGTTGGAATTTATTTTTATTATATGTCTCTCTTCTATATGAACCTAAATGCTATCAAAAAAATAGAAAATTGAATATTTTACAGGGGTCAAAACAACTTTTTTTTATATTTTTTACAACTTTATTTGCAAAAAAAAAATTATTTTAAATAATGATAATATTCCGATTTTAAGTTCATATAGAGCGCAATACTATGGAGAAAGTAACTGTCAATTTTCAAAACGATTGGTTGAAAACTTTTTAAACTAGCGTGTACGCAAGTTAAAAAAAAGTCGTTTTCAGAAAAACGCGTTTGAAAAAATAGTACCAAGAAAAACAAGCAATATGGGGTCGCTAATATCTTCAGTGTTTTTCAAGGAAATTCTTCAAACTTTTATAGTATATAATTGAATATATGTATAAAATATTCTCAAAGTTTCAATAAATTATATTCATTTTTTATACTATAAAAAAATTCATGAAAATCATTGAGAAAACGCTGGCCTAACCCTATTTCCCCACTTAATGGCTTATAACAATAGAACGAGTCGGAATTTTCATTAAAAATTTTGGGAACATATTTTTCAATAGTTTTACTAACAATTTATGAAATAAAAAAAAATCGATTTTTTGAACTGTCTAACCCTATTTCCCCCCTTAATACCGATACCACTCAACGCCGATTGAACGAAAAGCGTCACAGTTGCATAATTAAAAAAGAAAAAATTTACACAACGAGAAGAATCATACGTTAACTCAACTGACATAACATTGAGCACAAGTGGCATCTCCGGTATCTTCCATACGCAGATAAAATTTTTATGAAAACTTGTCCGAGACTTAATGTACCCTAAACATCGTTATATGCAGAGGCACATTCGAGTCTTCGCGAGTGTACCCTTGGGGCAACAAATAATATCACATAATGTCATATAAAAGCGCGTATATACGGATAGATTGTGCAAGAGAGGTTATACACAGCTTCACGAAATTCAACGATTCAATGCAACCGACACAATGGATCCATGACGCACAGCCTTGGAGCGATGAATGGAAAAATGTTTCACTGAAATATTCAAAGACTTATCACTATAGTATGTCATACATCGTATTATGGTATATGCGCATAAAAAATATATATATTTGTATATAAACATTTATAAGAGCGCGAAAGAGCAGTGCAAAGATTCCTTCGTCTTCTTCCCTTTACTTTTTTTTTCTTCTTTCTATATACGTTCGTATACTTCCTTTTTTTTTCTTCCCCGTTGGATAAAACGAAGAATTCACCGCGAGAGCGCTATCATCGCGAGTGCATTCTATTCTTTCTATCTCATCGGAGTTTCTATGCGCATTGTTCGAGATTTTTCCGCGTTACAAACGCGACCTCGGGGACAAAATGAGCGGACGAATAGTTTTCATGCGAGAAATGCCCACGCAAAATTTTCAAAGTTAAAAACAATATATATATGTATAGATTTACATACTCTGACGAGAGTTATTTACGGCATGAATTAACATTAATGCAGTTTAGCGCAGTTGTTTATCGCCGCTCGGTGCGAATCGTAACAGTCAACTATTAAAGAATGTATTTATATATACATATATAATGCGGTATTCGTTTTTTGTTGTTGTTGTTGTTTTTCCGGAAACGAGTTCACTGGAGAACGATATACTTACTGTGTATATAGTAGAATGAGAAGAATTGCTCTTTCCTCGTCTCCCGAGGGATTTTTTTCGCTATAAAGTTGCAAGCTTCACTATAACCAACGATATCGCACCTCTCTGACCCAATTCAGAGTGCGGTTAGAAGTACACTCGGGTTTTCTCAACTGTACATCTAACATCGGGGGCAGGAAGAAAAACGCTTGGATTTGTGTGTGTGTTGCGCGTTACCGCGGGCTCGCACGGATTCGCTCATCTGACCGGAATCGGCGAGGAAGCGAAGGTACAAGCCGACCAGAATCTAATTTGAAAGAGAGCGAGGGACCACGAGAACTTGAGAGACAGAGGGAGAGGAATGCATTTATTTTATACCAAGAAAATTGCATGATTCCCTAAGGACACATACGATGTTGCAAGAAAAGAGAAATAAATTATTTTATCGAATTATTTGGAAAAGAATCTATTATTTATTTTTTTAAGGAAACACTACCGTTAATTTTATCTTGAGATTGTAAGTTTCATTGTCTCTTTTTATTGACAAAGTTCTTAAAATTTTACATTAAATTATTTATTGAGTATTAATATTTGAGGCCAAAGATGTAATAGATCAATATTAAGTAGATCAATTCCTCTACTACGAGTTTTCATGCGAACATACGATAAATAACTTGGTATATCGCAGAGTCGGAAAGACATGAACATTTTCGAGAAGAAGAAACACCAAAACCAAATCTAATTAACCGTATAATAAATTGAAACCGTGATGTAATTACACAACTACTGATGACATACACCTTATTTATTTTTTTTATTACATGTTTTTTTGAAAGCCATTTTATTAAATAATGATTCTTTATAAATTATGCGAGAATCTCACAGCATAGGAATCTTACTACTATAATAAAGCTGGAGAGTTTGTTTGTTCGTCTGTTTGTTCGAACGCGCTAATCTCAGGAAATACTAATCCAATTTGAAAAATTCTTTTTGCAGCAGATAGCCCGTTCATTCAAGAAGGCTCTAGGCTATATAACTTTGTGCTATAACCCAAAGGAGTGGCGGCTCCGTTGGTTTATTTTTTAGTGATTCGTCCTTTTATTTTTCCATATAATTTCCAGTCGGTATTTATAGTTAATGAGATGCAGTTGGTTATGTACTCATAATGCGTATTAAACAGATATATAATCCGAATTTAACGCGGATGATGTCGCGGGGCACAGCCAGTAATAAATAACAATAACAATCAGAGGATAAAAAAGACAAAAAGAGAGGGAGACCAGATGAGAATTCACGAGTTCGTACCAATCAAGTTACTACGTCGATAATATACAGTGGGTCAAAAAAGTATTCATACACCTTGTTTTTTTGCGATAACTTTATAGACATAGGCGAGACGCAAAGAAAGCCAATTTTATTTAATAGTACATCAGGTGTAGAGATAAACTGCAACTGGAGAATTTTTTCCCAGGAATAATAGAAGAATTATGCCAAAAAAACGAAAATTTTCGGGCAAAAAAAGTATTCATACACTTACGATTATAGTGAAAACCTACATCATCATAGTTGTTAATTATAACTAATATTTGGTGTGCATCCCTTTTGCTTCAATTATCGCCTCGAGTCTCTTAGGCATGGATTCTACTAGCTTCTACGTTGTTTCTTTTGCTATTTTCATCCATTCTTCTAAAAGCACTCTTTGGAGATCGGATTTGTTTGTTATTTTTCTTTTTCTAATTTCTACATCCACCAAGTGCCATACATTTTCAATAGGATTGATGTTTGGAGATTCTGGTGGTGTAATCAATTGTTTGCGGACATTATAGAGTAACCATTCCCTCGTTTTCATGGCAGTATGTCTCGGGTCATTATCTTGTTGGAAGTAGAAATTTCCATCCAGGCCTATTTTATCTACACTTGCTTTCAAATTGCTGTGCAACACGTCGATATACTTCTGGGCATTCATTGTACCATCTATAAAAGCCAGATTACCAACGCCATAATATCCTATACAGCCCCAAACCATGACGCTTCCTCCGCCGTGCTTTACAGTCGGTATTAAATTTTTCTGCTGGAGCTCGGTATTTGGTTTCCGCCAGATGAATTTTTTTTCATCGGACCCGAACATGTTAAACTTCGATTCATCCGAGAATACGACACGTTTCCAAAATTCTATAGATTTTTTTACGTAGGTTTTTGCAAAACCTAAACGTTTTTCTCGATTTATATTATTAATTAATGGTTTTTTTGCGGGCAGTTCTGCCGTATATTTGGGACGAATGCAAAACGTTTCGAATAGTCTGGGGACACACGCTCTTCCCCGATATTGACGCGACATCATTCGCTAAACTGCGAGCACTTGTGAACGGTTTTTTTGTAGCCTCTGTAACAATACTCCGACGCTCTCGTACTGTTAGTATTCTCGGTCGACCGGTTCGTGGCTTATTTTCTCTGCTGTATGTTCTTTCGTATTTTTTTTATTATATATTGCACTGTTGCGAAACTTAGATTTAGTTCTTTACTAATTTTTCGATAACTTTCACCGCGTTTCCGAAGAAAAATCACTCTATCTCGCATGGATATTGATATTTCGCTTTTCTTTGCCATCGTGTCTGTTCAGAGCTTGAAGATGTACTACCGTATGGAATAGGTCAAAACCATTGTGTAAACGAAGACTTGTTTACATTGTACGCAGAGGTCAGACCGTCCGTGAATGAATATCGAGGTTTAGCAGCTCAATCGTAAGTGTACGAAAACTTTTTTGGCCCGAAAATTTTCGTTTTTTTTGCATAATTCTTCTATTATTCCTGGGAACAAATTCTCCATTTGCAGTTTATCTCTGTACCTGATGTACTATTAAATAAAATAGGCTTTCTATGCGTATCGCTTATGTCTATAAAGTTATCGCAAAAAAACAAGGTGTATGAATCCTTTTTTGACCCACTGTACTTTATCCATAAGCACTTCGATTCTACAGCGAGTGTAAAATCCCGTGTAAAATCCCTATTTTTGGTATTCGTCTACGAAATTTGTGGTATGGCGAAGGTATGAAAGCACGTTTGTTTTATCCAAGCCGAGAACGTTTTTCCATCAGACGTTTGCTACATATATCCCTGTGTACGTACACAAGGAAATGCGAAAAAGAGCAAAGGAAATTGTACGTAAGTACAAAAAAAAAGGGAGCTTACACGCGCGTCTTGCAAGGGGTTTCCGTACAGGAAAAGACGAGAGAGAGCGTGGGCTTAAATTAAAACGATGGAGTATTCACGGTATTCGAAGCATTCGCCAAATTCGCCACAGTGGTACATGTTCCTTCTTACGTTTTGCTTCGTGATATATTCCGGAGCAGACTGAGACTTTCATGGCGCACAAGCGTTCTCCCTTGCCGAAAGAAACGTCGAGGAAAATGAACGAGAATTATCTACTCTTGTTCGATGCAGAAAAAAAAACCAGCGTCCACGAAATGATTTCGTTATTTTCATGAAATTGCTTTCCGTGACGAAGTTTTTCCGAACGGTGCGGAAAAGAATGAGGAAGCAATGTGCAAATTTCATTTTCAAGCTCGTTATCTCGGCGTAAGCTCACGAACACTACCCACTTCGACTCGTTTATATCGAGATTGTTGTGTAGAATTTTTTTAATTAAAAGTTTCATAAAATGTTAAAGTCTTCGTCGAGATTCATAGCCTAGGAATTATTATTCAAATCGAACGTAAATCTAACTGTGAAATAGCATAATCATATTCGAATTAACCATAAGACAGCTTCCGCATTTTTTAAATCCAATTAATTTCACATTATTGTTATGAAAAAACGGTATTATGTCGTTTGATCAAATAAATTAAATCTTCATCCGCATCATATTTCATTTAATATCGTTATTTTTATTTTTATTCTAAGTAAAAATATGCAATAGAAGTAGAGGTCAGTCTACAAAACAAAATTGAACCTCGTTTTCGTAATTTCTTCGTTGAAACCACCATTTGCTAATTAGATAGGTCCAAAAATATTCTCGACCAAAAACTATTCCGACTCATGTCGAGTACTCTATGTATAAATTTATACATGTATATAGATATACGTATATAGATATGTGGAAAAAAATTGCTCGAGAAAAGGAGGACGATGAGTATGCTGCCTTTTGGAGCCTCTCGTAATGCGAGGTAATCCACGGTAATGCGGTATACTTACGTTAGAGACTTCCTGACCCACTGACTGAGAGGCTAGGGGATTCTCTGTGCTGGTCTTCTCTGGCAGCTTCACTGTAACCACCGGTACACTTCGAGGTTGCTTTTCACTGGACCTTTACCCTCTCCCTCTTTTTCTGACCCTCTCTCTCTCTCTCTCTCTCTTCTTCCCTCTGTCCAGCAAAAATCCACGAGCTTCTACCGAAGATATATTTTATCGTATGTAAAACGAGAATTCCATCTGTACTACTCTGCGTTCATTAATATCCCGAAGAAACTCATTTTCACTCGAACGCAGTATCTCTTTAGCATTTCGTTAATGAATCTTTAGCAATTTTTCTTACTAACAATTGTTCTTGTAATCTGTAATTTTTTTTTTAATTCTCTCTCGCCGCTTTAAATTAAAGCCCCAGAAAAATTCGGTTTAAGCTTGCAATTTGTTCGCGTGAATTTTTCCGCCGATAGAACGCTTCGTTGCTACAGGAATTACCCCGTTATTATTATTCGGTATACATGTGCTTGCAGTATTATGGGGAATTTCCAGGCATTAATGACTCTTCGAGGGTATATATATACATCTATGAAGAGGCGGAAACCCGAAAAAAAAGAGAATTGCTCTTGCGACGAGTAGAACCGCATGCGGCAATAAATTTTCACGAAGGATCCAACGCTATTTTCGGCGAATTCGAAAACCGCGAAGCAAGGCAATCTCCTTCGTTGAACAAAAGTTTTCTCGTCGTGGCGAAAAGTGAAGTGGAAGTTATCCGGGACACAGAGAGAACGGTCGTATATATAGGTAACTACTATATATCAACGGGAAGTGAAGGAATGAAGTTGCTGGGTCGAGGAAGGGGATGCTGTTTTGCTGATAATGTTGGGGGGTGGCGGGGGAGGTGGAAGAAAGGTGAGAAGCGCGAATGGGTTATCGGGTAGGTGGTATGGTCGACCTTGACGGTCGAGAATCTCGTGCACGTGGACGATAAAATATCATGAATGAAGCGAAATAACTCGTTCTCGTCATCGAATGATCATTTTCTATTTATGGAAAGAACAAAGTCGAAAGGAATTTTTCATCTCGACACTTTTTGTGAAATATTTTGTTGGTAATATCGTCGAAAATAATTGATGTTTTTTTTTCTTTTACTTCAGAGCACTTTTTCATCGAACAACACAATTTTTTGTCTGTTTATTTATTTTTTACTCGTCGCGAAACTAAGTGCACGTCATGATGTCAAAAGTGCCACACGCTGCATTACGTACGTTCTAATGTCTGGCTCGATACTGAACTACGAGAGGTTTTTAATAGAGCACTCTGTTAAGTAAACAATCGAACTATAGCAAGCAATATAGCGGAGTAGGCGAATGTCTCTCGCTCTCTCTCTCTCTTTCTCTCTCTCTTTTTCTCTGTATATGTATATAATATATATGCCTCAGTCCGGAAGTTTGACGCAGGTGCGTCTCGGTCACGTGAGGATGAGCGACGAGTCGGTGAACGAGACTTCCGGTTGCCGTTACAAATTGTATTCTCCGAGTCTTCCTCTATTTCTCACTCTCTCTCTCTCTCTCTCTCTGTTTCACTCTCTATTGCCCCTCTCAGTATTTCCTTTTGCCGACGAATGCTGACGTTTGATCGTGAAATAAAATAAAATTTTCCGATCGATCCTCTTCATTTTATATAAACAGAGCAAATTGTCAAATTAATTCTCTCATCTGTTTTTTGTTTTTCTAGACTCGAGGGAAGAAAATCATATTTAATATTGCCGTGACGTTTGTGATTATAGTTCGATATATCGCGATATATATCTCGTGTTTGAAGTATTATCAGCGTTTCAAAAACGCGCTCGCGCGTCACAACTCGCGGCTCGCGAGGAACTGAAGGCCCGCGCGGTTAACGGAGTCTCGTCGTTGGTTTCGTGTGCGCCCCCTTTCCACCGTCCAATGGGTTCCATCCCTTCCCGTTTTTCCCCCCGCCGCAACCAACTACGCCGTATCCCTGACACATACACACTCTCTCTATCTCTCTCTTTGCCTCTTTCCTCTTTTGCTCTCGCACCCCCGCGCGCACAACCCTCACGTACGTGGGACGCGCTGCCACCCCCGCCGCTTTACCTTTCCGCAGTTAAACTCTCGCATCCCCTCTTTCCCATCGTTGTTGCCCAGGTCTCAACGCACGGTGTAGAGCCACAGGAGAAACCGGGGTACTAAAGGCCAGTTTGTAATTCACGCCTGGTTGATTTTTGACACAATTTACATAAAGATTAATATTTGTTCAGCGTTTGTTTTTTCTCTCTCTAACATCTAAACGAAATAATTTACCGATGTCCTCGTAGTTGCACTGAACCAGATTTCAGAGAGATTTATAATTTTTCAGTTTTGTCTTACTCAAGATATATGTATCCGCGAGCTTCCCGAAATTTAATATTGAAGTGAGTGATGGCGAAAACTCACACACGTGTTGTCATTTTTTTTTGAGGTTATCGGTAAAGAATTGCACGCTTGATCGTATTACTTTTTTCGCGATTCGTTGCAACAGTTGATTTCTCCAAAGAGATTCAGCACTGAGAAACAAAAAAGGATATTGCTACACCGTTCAAAAGACAATCGATGACAAGTTGTCGATTTTTTACATCAGCATTTAAGACTAATTGTAAGAGAGATCAATGTTTTGCTAGAATGTGCTTACCGTAATAAACAACATGTGCGAGTTTAAAAAGTGAAAGTTAAACTGTTCGGTAAATCTACTATCTCTATCTTCCTACCTACCCTCTACACTTGATGCCATAATCTCTCTTCTCGGACCACCGACACAAATTAATATCAATTGCCAAAGTGTTGCAGTAACTGGTTCATTGAGGATCATTAACGCTTTTAACTGTCGTACTTTAATTTTACGATCAAATATTTAATATTATAATATGTTATTTAATAATTATCAGAAAGTATGTCGTTGAAATTTAATATGTAGAGTTTGGTAGTAAGCAAAAAGTTCGTCAAACGATGCGCCATTAAATCACAAAATTGACCCTTCCTTTTACGATATGAATTAATAAGTCATGAAAAGAGGTAATATTAGTCGTGCCTGAATACATTGATCAGAATTAAATATTGGCTCTCGCAGAATTTCGATAAACTCGCTAAACACAATATTGGAAATTAAGTTGACTTCTACCGTTTCCTGATTTACTGCACGATTAATTAATTTGAATTATTTGTTATTTCATAACGTATAAATTAGAAACATAATTTCATGGAATTTTATTACATGACTTTGAGGACTAGTACTTTTGTAATAATATCGAATTTACGCTAGATAATGATGTCATGAGAAGAAAAAAATTATTCTTTCGCAGAAATGTACAATTTATCCCTTGAGTGGCCGGCAATAGTCCAGTTAGAGTCCTTGCAACTGTGTACTGACTGTGAGGATTTCCCAACCCCGATGAGACCATCAACGCCGTTGCCCTGGCTATACTTACGTCCCTTTTCCTTTCTCCCCTCTCTCCGGACAAACCCCTTAAGGGGCGAAATAGGGTTAGACGGTTCCAAAAATCGATTTTTTTTAAATTTCATAAATTGTTAGTAAAACTATTGAAAAATATGTTCCCAAAATTTTAAATGAAAATTCCGACTCGTTCTATTGTTATAACCCATTAAAGTGAGTAGCTCTCCTTCAGGCCCCGAGCGCGCTATTTTTTCAAACGCGTTTTTCTGAAAACGACTTTTTTTTAACTTGCGTACACGCTAGTTTGAAAAGTTTTCAACCAATCGTTTTGAAAATTGGCAGTTACTTTCTTCATAGTACTGCGCTCTATATGAACCTAAAATCGGAATATTATCATTATTAAAAAAAATTTTTACCTTGCAAATAAAGTTGTAAAAAATGGCAAAAAATCATGCTTTTTTGTTTTGACCCCTGTAAAAAATTCAATTTTCTATTTTTTTGATAGAATTTAGGTTCATATAGAAGAGAGACATATAATAAAAGTAAATTCCAACCTCGTTTGATTTGAGATGAAAATTGCGGCTTCCAGAATGTACGCAAAATGCTGAGTCTGATTGTGACCTGCAATATGGAGTCGCTAATATCTTCGGTATTTTTCAAGGAAATTCTTCAAAAATTTTATAGTATATACTTAAATATATGTCTAAAATATTCTCAAAGTTTCAATAAATTATATTCATTTTTTATAGTATAAAAAAATTCATGAAAATCATTGAGAAAACGCTGTCCTAACCCTATTTCCCCCCCTTAAGGCACCTGTGCACGAGAGCTCCGACTATCGACCCTCTCGTTTTGTGCTGGGTGAATATATAGAGAGTATAACGTATATATGCCTAGAGTAATACGTCCCCCATCAGACAGACCTGACGCTTGTACTTTTGCCCCGTGAAATAAGTAAGCATGACATGGCACCGACCTATAGGGTAATATAAAACGAGTCTCTATATTCGGGGAGGAGAGGGGGGGGGGATGGGAAAGACCATATTATAGTGCACGACTACTGATCCAAGAGCTACATTGACCCTATGGTTATTCTGCGACTAGAATGAGACGAGGGTTGAGGGAGGGGACTGAAATTCTCTATTCATATGAAGAATTTTAGTCGGATATATCTACGGCGAGGGCTGTTAGCAATATTTTATTGAAATACTCAAAATTCCACAAAATCCAATAAATCCACGCTCCGATTTTCACCGAACTCAGTATCGACTGCTATTTAATGATACTCCATTTCTAGAGAAATTTTTAGTTCGATATCTCGTATTTGCGGAAGTTAGGAGGACGACAAGTGTTTTTCGGAAAATGCAGAATTTTGCAAAATCTAAATCCTTCCACAGCATTTCGCTACAATCCGCACCAACGATCGTTCAATGATAGTCTATGTATCTAAAAAACAATTAATCCGATATGTCAAAATTTGCGGAAGCTCGAGCGCCAGCGGACATTTTTCGAAAATTTTAAAGGGCCGCTTCATAAATTTTCATGAAAATTGCAGTAAACAGATGGGACGCACTGGTTTACTTGTGTGCGGAATTGCAACGGTGTAAGTCGAATCATTCTCAAGATATATATAGAAGTTTAAATTTTGCACTGCTGTCATGCACATACAGACACACTCGTCCGGACTTTTATCTGCGAGTAAATGCGATTGTTCGACGTCTTGTTACATTTTAAACGCATTAGCATTGAAAAATCGAGAAAAAAATGTTTTATTTATCACAAACCTTCCTAAATGAGCAAACAGAAATTTTCGTTTATCATTAGCTAAAATCCCTTTAAAAAATGACTAATAATCGAAGAAAATTTATACAAAAATAATGCAATAGCTTTTGGCAGTAGAGCAATGACTATATGTAAAGTGCCGAATCAACGTTTCATCGTATTCTCTCACTCTCCTCCTTCTCGCAATTATCTCTCGCTAAAAAGTCTCGTCTTTCTATTTCCCCTACGCAGAAATCCACACACTCTCAATGTCGTTCGTCCGTGCGAAACTCTCGCGTACGCGTCACCATTTTTTTATTTCTCCTTTTATTTTTTATTTTTACTTCAACCGCGTCTCGTGTGTCACCGGATATATCAACGTCGTTGCACACGGCAGCACGGGCGAGTATCGGACTTTTGCCACGGTAGGAGACGCGGTTTATTTCGTTTGCCTCTCGAACATTCTACTTGACATCCGCACGATGATATAGACGCGTAGGAGGACAAGATACTGCTGAAATTCACTGTCCCGTCTCTCTCTCATCCGTTATATTGTGAAGTTAACAGGGACAGGGGGATGTCTTATCGACGAAGCGAGAAAATCGGAGCTTATGGGGGATGCAACAATGTGAAAATGTTTCATCGCGAGGAAAATGTCAGGAAGTAAGATTTGAATGTCATGACTGGCGTTGACGATACTTTATACGAGAGTAAAATTACCGTATGCGAAATAAAAGAATCTTGGCTGTTGCATATATAGGAGGCTCCTTTCTTTTCCTTCGACAATGGATAAATCGGTCTGAGAGACGTTGTCACAATACTCTATGAATTCAATACTTTGCTCGACCATAAATCATCATTAACTGAGGTGTAAGAAGCGTGGAACGATGCTTTTGCACCCTTGTTATCCGAGTTGCGTTAAAACTCTATTCATCAGGTCTTGTTTCATAATAAACGTTTTCTTTTATATTTTCGAGTAAAAAAACAACGTTATATTCCTTCAAAGCTTTCAAACATGCTTGAAAGTATTTTACCACACATTTTCTCACAGCAGAAGCTCGCGCACGGTTCTTCTCCCTTTTCCATAAGGATAACGATCGACGTACCACGTATAGCTGCAAGTATTTCGTGTCTCAGATGACTTGAGAGCCGCAATTTATGGCATACATGTAGAAAGATCTGTGGCAGAGGCGTTCGTGCGTATCTCGGTGATGGCCTAGGTACTCGAGGTAAGGATATAATAACACTTGACGCGTGAAAAACGAGACCAAGATCCGATATATGAGGCACTTCGTGCCAAACTCCATCTACGTTCGAGACTCACCATCACAGTTTTCATCCATTACCATTTATATTATTTATATAGTTGTGAAAGTTTTTTAAATGATTTTTCTTCCACGTTATTTAATTAGTATTATTTTTTAACATATTTTAAATTAACTTTCAATTGTCTTTGATATTTACTTTACCAAAAGTTCGCAAAATAATTTAGGATAACGTCAGTTCATTCTCGGTTACAAACATAACAAACTTAACAAGTGACAGAAGATTTATGAGAAAGTTTTCAATTTTTCCAATTTAACTTTTTGTTTCATTCATAATGTTCTTATAAAAATTCATTTTTAAATTGTTAAGGACTGAGAAAAATGTTTGAAAAACTGAATAGGAGTTGTATAAATAATATAAAAAATCGTGGTTATTAGACCACGATTTTTTCCTCGAGGATTTTAATAAAATTCTTGTAAATGCAAGTACGCGAACAAATGACTGTAAGTCTTATTCATCGAAAATTGTGTTATCTAAAATCTACTCTGCCATATTATACACCTACGTTCGAAACTCAACATCACAGTTTTCATCCATTACCTTTTATGTTACTCATATAGTTGTGAGAGTTTTTTAAATAATTTTTCTTCCACATTATTTAATTAGTATTATTTTTCAACATATTTTAAACTAACTTCCAATTGTCTTTGATATTTACTTTACCAAAAGTGCGCAAAATTATTCAAGATAACGTCAGTTCATTATCGGTTACAAACATAACAAACTTAACAAGTGACAGAAGATTTATGAGAAAGTTTTCAATTTTTCCAATCCAACCTTTGTTTCCAATCCAACTTTAAAATTTTTGAGGACTGAGAAAAATGTTTAAAAAACTGAATAGGAGTTGTATAAATAATATAAAAAATCGTGGTCATTGGACCACGATTTTTTCCTGGAGGATGTGAGGTCCAAACGTCGTTCAAGCTGGCGCGGAATGTCCTATACACACAGACAAACATCGGTATACTCGTATACGACTGCAGTACAAGCAAAGAGGCGAGAGAGGGCGTTATGATACGAGAAGATTTCTCTTCGCTCGGATATATCTGGAAAAGCTCAAAAAAGGCCTGAGGGATTGACTTGGAAGCGCGTCAGAGATGTCGAGTTGATATGTACATATATATGTATTTTATATACACTTATCTATACCCTCTATAATATATCTATATGTGCGACTCCAAGATCCAAGGGTGCACGATTATTGTGGGACGCGCGCGTTCTTGCACAACTGTGTGTAATCCACCACTACACCCTCTCGCCGCCTCTTTCCTAGGAGAAGTGCATTGTTGAACGGGGTCGCTGTCGGCCACCAGGACACCAGAAAGAGGGACAGAGGGTGAGGGATGAAGTTTTCGGTTGGAATGCGGCCGACTCTGTGTCGACGCGAACTGCTCTGCAGTGCTGGAAACGGGTCGAGAGAGCTACACGAGAGCGCTGAGCACAGCAGCACCACCAGCGAAACGCCAATGAATAGAAAGGAAGGAACAGAAGAGAAGAGGGTTCGAGAGAGAAAGAGAAAAAGAGAGAGAGAGAGTCGCAACTTCTGAATTGTGTGCTGCCTCTATGTTAGTTTGGATGAGCGTTCTTCGGGGTTTCTCGTGGACCAAAACTATTTGGCTTTTTCGCTGGTGGCACACACGCCTAGTCGAAGATGACAGAGGTCAGCATAACAGAAATGAGCCCTCGGGCTTTCTGGACCCTTCGGATGTGTAGCTCGATCCACGACGTACAATTCGTCGATACCGCGGAAATAGCGATACGGAGAGAAAAAGAGAGAAGTGGGAGGGGGAATAAAGAAATTTCAATCTGACAAAAAGACGCGGATGGCCGACTTTATGACTGTTTTTATGTGCGCGGATAAAAGTCCCTTGAAAAAGGAGACAGAGGGTTTGAAAAATAAAACAAATGTTATATACCGCGATAAGAGATTGTCATCTGCACAAATGCCCGTACAACACGGGGACGCAGCTTCATTTCGTATCTTCAGGGTACGTGAGAGAGAGCTGTGGAACTCTGTGACAACGACGACAATCCAGAAAAGCTCACTCCCACGATGCACCCCCAGGCGATATATATATATATATATATATATATATATATATATATATAATGTGTATGTATATAAGGGAAAATCCTCGAGCGCTCCAGATGTTTATCGCGATTGCTGTCGACGATTAAATTTCTTCGGCTCGATGCGGAGAATAGCTACTAGCTCCGTTCCTGTGAAAACCGAGGAGAAATGATCGACTTTGGCATTCTAGTCTCGTTCGGGGCACAGCCTTTTCCATTTATTTTTATTCTTGGGATGAAATGAATATATATACATATATATATTTTTTTTTTAACAATTCACCAACGTTTTCGTTTGATAAATAGAGCACTTTTATCGATCGAATCGCGATAATGTATTGCTCTGGTTTAAATAGATTTGATTTGAACGAAACAGTGTTTCGAGATAATCTTAAAATCGAGTTTATTCAAATCAAACGAAATTTATATGAATGATGATGGTCCATGAAATTACCAACCTAAATTTATTATTTGTCCCATCGTTGGTTTTGAAGTAAATTTTAATAAAATTCTTGTAAATGCAAGTACGCGAACAAATGACTGTAGGTCTTATTCATCGAAAATTATGTTATCTAAAATCTACTCTGCCACATCATACACCTACTTTGAATTAACCAAATGAGCTATCAAAATCGATGAAACTTTACGAGAAACACTTAGTGAAACTGTGTGAAATCGGTACTCTACAGACAATCGTGTAAATAAGATCAATTCCTCGTATACGAGGTCTGTTAAAAAAGTATCGCGAATTTTGAATTTCCGCGGGCTACGTATATTCGATTTTCGATTTTTTTTGTGGCGTTAGGTTGGTACTCATGTCCCTCACTTATGCTGAAAAAATCGGCCATTTTGAATGTTTTAGTTAATTGTTGACAGCTGTTTTGGTTAGACGTGTTTTGGCTTGTCTTCGATTTTTGCTTATTCCAAAAAATGGATCAAAGAATCTGTATCAAAGTTTGTGTGAAAAACAACATTAAGTGCGCGGACGCATTCCGAATGTTGACTGTGGCATATGGTGAAGCTACCTTGGACCAATGCAGCGTTTATCGGTGGTACAAAATGTTCTCAGAGGGCCGAGAAGATGCGAACAACGAAATGCGTTCCGGACGCCCGAGCACATCAACAACAGACGAAAACATTGATGACGTGAAGAAAATGATATTGGCCAATCGTCGAATCACCGTTAGAGAAGTTGCCGAGGAACTAAACATATCGATTGGCTTGTGCTATTCGATTTTTACCAATGATTTGGGCATGAGACGGGTCGCCGCGAAAGTCGTGCCAAAATTGCTTAATTTCGAACAAAAACAGTGTCGCGTTAACATTGCTAAGGAGCTGTTGGATTCGGTCCGCGACGACCGAAATTTGCTCCAGAGGGTCATAACTGATGACGAATCATGGGATTATGGTTACGACGTGGAAACCAAAGCTCAATCATCGCAATGGAAGCTGCTTTTTTGGAATAGGCAAAAATCGACGACAAGCCAAAGCACGTCTAACCAAAACAGCTGTCAACAATTAACTAAACATTCAAAATGGTCAATTTTTTCAGCATGAGTGAGGGACTTGAGTGACAACCTAACGCCACAAAAAAATCGAAAATCGAATATACGTAGCCCGCGGAAATTCAAAATTCGCGATACTTTTTTAACAGACCTCGTATATCTGGTAATTATTATTTTTTCCATATTCAAAATACATGATTTGTTCATTTAACTCATCGGATTCAATCCTCTCAATCAACTGTATTCATTATTAATATTAGTATCTTTTTTTTCAATTTTTTTATGTATTCTGTTTGTCAAATAAAATAAAGCTTGTTTTGATTCGAATGAACTTGAACTTAAGTCGAATTATGATAATCAATATTTCGTGATGATATGGACACCGAGCTTGCTCAAATATTTGGGAAACAATAGAAGCTTGTAGTCGCTTGTAATCGTAGGCATCGAAGAAAAGACCGTGATTAGAGGACATGTATACCGATCAGATTTCGACTCGTGGTTCAACGACAAGCATTATCACATAAATGTGCATATATAGTATATATACATACACTTTATGCCAAACTCGAGTCACACGACACGGGACCAGAGAACCAGAGACCAGAAAGCAGAGAGAGAGAGAGAGGAATCGCTGTACGTTCGCATGTTTCCCGAGGACTGCACAGCCTTCGCTCTAACACGTGATGCAGCCCTCTGGGCTATGGGCTACCCCATTAATCAGATCCTCCGTGGCCTCGCTCGCTCTGTGCCCAGAGAGTACTTTATCTTTCACCCTCCAACCTTACTCCCCTTCCGGTCATCATCTCTCCCTCCCCCTCTTATCTACGTCTAATCGACATGATGTTTGCATACGTGTACTATCCCGGGTATGTCCTCTGACTTGTGTATATACGAGTGATGACAGTGTGATAGTCGACATTAAAAGTCAATTAAAGTTGATTTTCTCTTGTCTAATTTTTGTCTTCTTAATTTTTATCCGTACATTATATACCTACCGTACAAATAATTTTCTTTGTATTTTTTTTTCACATTTTCGTTAAAACTGCACGATTGGCCTCGAAGTTAATTTTTATCGTCCCTCGTAGAATCGAGTCGAGTATTGAAAGTCGTGCGAATATACTCGACGAATATTAATTAATCACTTAAGAAATTACGAACAAAATTCGTCGAACTGACAATACCGTTTGTTCATTAAAACTTTACCGCTCATCGGGAAATATATGATACCAGATGAAACGTATATATCATGATAACTGAACGAGATTTATACCGCGGCTTTCAAAGCATCACAACACAGTTTGGCAGCATCTCTCTCGTGAAAGTGCGCCCTGTTCCCCGAGAGTGCTCGCTCAATATATACATATATATATATACGTATACGTATACTGCAACACGTCGCTGATATAATTAATGGTAGAAGGGCCGCGCGAGAAGGAGAGGTTTGAGACTGAGAGGACGATCCGACGAGAAACGCTTGGTTATCAAGGAGTTCCAATTACTTTCAACTTTAACAATCCTCCGAGCTAGCTCGCGGATTCTCGTATACATTTCCCCCTCGGATGTTCGTGAAACAAGAAAAAAAAAAAGAAAAAAGAAAAAGGATATAAAAGTTCTTGATGCCGGTAGAGAGCGCGAGGTATCGAAGCTCTGCGGAGAATTCGCGCTCCCGCTTGAGTTGTAGGGGGCGCGAGGGAGAATGGAGGTTAGCTCTGTGTGTATTATTTGATAAAAATTTATGGGCAAATTATCTCTCAATTCTCGCGAACCCCTGAAGCCACTGTTACACACGTATACGAGCAGAGATATATATAGAGAATATACGGAATGTGTAGATAGTGAAAAACGGGTCAAACGGCTCGCGCGATGCTGTATTAATCAAGAGGTACACATCCATGAAAAACGACTACAGCCAGAAAGATAATTCAACGTATGAGTCATGAGGTATCATCTCTCAATGATAAACGATCAGTGAATATGTATGCATATATATTGCTGTCATTGCGAACATTTGGAAGTTATGAAACAGCTATATAGTTAACTGATATGATAATTTATTTTATTTATAAATTATTACATGAGAAAAAAAATGTTCATCCTGTTGTGCTTCGTCGTAAAATATATTCTCTCGTATACGTATGCCAGACAACAATATTGTCACAGAAGAATAAAGATTTTTCTTTTATTCCTCTCTCCTTGTTTCGTTGCGAAATATATTTAATATTTTTTCATCTAGAGAGTGTGGAATAAGAGGGAAAATAAAATGAAAATTGTATCTATAGGGTCAATGTCGTTCAAAAATTCGTGTTACACGTTCAAGGTAACGCTGCTCTATCTCCCCCGCCACCGTTCAGCTATCGCCAACACGCTACATAGGAGTCGAATACACGCCAAGTGGGTCAAGCTCATAAAAATTGGAGAATTCCCTAGTTCTTGCCACGCCCGCGCCTCGCATTTTCTCGTTGAATTTTTCTCTACTTTATTTTTTATTTTCATCTACGAATAATCCTCAAAAGCGAATACAGAGACTTTTATTTTCGCACGTGATGCGAATAAGAGGGAGGGATGCACCTCGTGTGGCCGCGTGTTTTCTCGAGTAAAACGTCTATGTCACGTCGTCCATAAGAGCTATATGACCGTCCGTGATAATGGTTATCACGATCGAGCAGATCCACGAGACGGAAAAAGAATAAAAATTCATTTTCGATGGAATAACGGACGATTTGTTTAACGCGCTACGCCTAGGATCCTAATGATATTAGATTTTTTGTAGCCGATGGGAGGAGGGTAAAATTAAGAAAAGGAGCAACAATAAATAGCTAAGAAATTGAGTACTTTTTTTTTGCAAATTGACGTATGAAAATTGAGCAGTGACTGTGAAATGCATATTTACAAAAATGTCTACTGTATAATTGATCCATTGATTCTGACGATCAATTCACTTTAAAAATAGTCTTGAAATGATCGAAATTGAAAGTTGCATATTGCTTGCCTCATCATTTTTGCGCATTCACAAATTTTCCTCAACGAAGAGAAACATGCAAGAGACTTTTTCAAGCCTCTTGCGTCAATGTGACGGTTGAGTGAAGTTTCCCTATGGCACATTTCTGTCATCTGATCCTGGCACTCGTTACGACACAATATCGTACGTTCAATCGCTGTACACAATGAATTCAGCGATGCCCCCCAGTCGTGTGTTACGCGTGAGTACAGAGAGATATTCTCTGTATAGATGGTACTTTGCATTTATGTATTCGCGATGTGTGCACACGGCGTGGCAAACTCATCATACTTCACGCCCGGAGCACATCCTCCACTGGCGAATGTGGCAGATTGGATAAATCGCATTCGTACCATATAATATATATCTATGTAGATACACACACGGGAATCTGTTATAGCAATTTAGTAGGGGTATGCATACGTCGCCAGCTTGCGGCGATGAAGTTTCCTTAGGATATAAATGCGCTTGGATAACGGACATCAGTCAGCTTTCAGTAACTACAAAATCCTTTTACGATCGGATGCTTACATGAATTTCAACTGTTGTTCTACACCAGTCGCTCAAACGACTTTAAGCAACTTTTTCATTATCATTTAATGAGATTTTGACAAAACTCACTACCGATTGGAGGGTGGTCGATAAAATCGATCAAAAATGTCGATGTGGTTCATCGATATTTTTCGTCGAATTTATTCGAAAACCTTTTATTTCATGCAACAAACATTTTTCAGAATTGCACGTTTTATAGATTCTTCTTAAACTATTCGGATGAAATAAAATGTCGCGGCATAAACTTCGCGTTTCGATATTTTTCATTACGATATGAATTTAAAAAAAAACGAAGGATATTTATTTAGAAAAAAATACAAGTTTAGATTTTTCACAAATTTTTTCATACATTGAGTAATTTTTCGACATATTATAAAGTTCGTTGACAGTTATGAAAATAACGATATCAGGATGTACTAAACGGCATTGACTTAATCTAGTCGCGACGTTTTGAAATTTCAAAAAATCCTCTTAATCAGAAAATCGAAAGCTAATGGTCACTTGACTAATCGATATTTTTTAAGTGTTTTTATAAAATGGTAAAAAATGAAAAATTATTTTTTATGCGTCAATATCAAATTTTCAAGAGCTTATTCGATGGGAAATTTCCAGATGATGTTCGTGTAGTTTTTTAAGTCCATACAAAAAAAAATCCAAACAACGAAAAACCGTTTTCGATGTGTATGCTAAAAAAGAATTCACGTGTTTTGTTCAAAAAATAAAAAAGTTTCTTGCTCGGTATTTGGATGACAGATGTTTGTCCAATTGCTTAATTGACATTTGGATAATGTTGTTATTGTTTCAGCTCAATATTCCGAGGATCTCCCTAGCGTAGAGTTGAAATGTTGAAAAGCAGACGAATATAGTCCTCTCAACTGATTTTATGTTCGTACATGAAAGTCCGATGCGAGATAGGTTTGACGATGGCCAAGAGCTATGAAGTATATACTTTTAGGATAATGGTAGTTTTACGCGTATACATTTAACGTGTCTCCGCAAAGAGGCAAGTGGGTTTTGTGTACTTCACACGGTGAGGGCTCCAAAAGTGCTCTTAATCTGGGCTATGAAGGGGCAAAGCTCGTCACAGGAAAACTCGTTCCATGTACCCTCTCTCTTTCTCTCTAGTCGCTATTACACGAGAAGGGCAAAACTTTCGGGTCACAGTTCTCTTCCTTGTCTGGTAAAACGCGGGTTATACTTCAATCTCTCGCACCACCCGGGAACTACTACAGTATTCAACCCCTTTATGCCTTCTAATTACCATACGCATCCCGTATCACGCCAAACTCTCTCTCTCTCTCTCTCTTTCTCTTTCTCTCTCCATCCCTCTTTTCTCCTCTCTCTTGTCTCGTTACTATGTACGCTGACAGTACAGCTAAACTTTCGAAACTAAACTCTATTCTCGTGGTTTCTGAACTTCTACATTCCTGCCAAAATGATGGATACATACACTTTTGTTACGTATTTCCCCTAAATGTTTGTTTCACCATAAAATTCTAGCAATAACAATGGAACCGGTATAAGCTTGCGATAAAATTTCTGCCCGGGTGCCATAATTTCAAATCTTTCCTCTTATGCAAACAGATTAATCTATAATTATTTCAACGACTCCTGATGAACAATCCTGAAACGGTTGGCCAACATTTTTCGCATTCGCCGGTTTTAAAATTGATTGTGTAGCTGGAAAATATGATCAAAGATTCTTCACAGGAAATTCATAAAGTTACTATACTGAGTATTTTCATTGATGATATATGACACAACATTTATTCGACAAGGTCAACGCGCTCTCGCTCCCCTGTAATCGAGGGTACAAAATTTTCAGACTTTTCTATCGACTCACTGAGGTAAAATGGTTTCAGTGAGTACCGCGGCCAACATTTAAGAGAAATACTTTTGTTATGCATTCCCCTAAATGCATTTCCCTTAAATGTTTCTCTCGCCATAAAATTCTATCAATAACATTGGAACTGCTACACGCTTGCGATAAAATTTCTGCCCGGATGTCAAAATTTCAAATCCTTTCTCTTATGCAGACAGATCAATCTATAGTTATTTCAACGACTCGTCATGAACAATCCTGAAACGGGTGACCAACATTTTTTGCATTCTGATCGTTCGCATTCTGATTGTGTAAACCTGATTGTTTAGTTGAAAAATATGTTCAAAGATTTTTCATAGGAAATTGATAAAGTTACTGTTCTGAGTATTTTCATTGATGATATATGACACAACATTTATTCGACAAGGTCAACGCACTCTCGTTTCCCTCTGATCGAGGGTACAAAACTTTCGGACTTTTCCATCGACTCACTGCGGTAAAATGGTTTCAGTGAATACCGTGTGCCTGAAAGATCTCTCGAAAGGCTTAGTGCTAAGAGAGAGTCTAGAGCACTCAGCGGGTCTCTCCGTGGCAGCATTTAACATCCCAGGGAGTATATAGCGAGAGGCGGAGTTCGTACGATATATCACAACCATATTGTTATCTCATCCATATCGCCCCGTAAATTGATTCACCTTGGAGAGTAATAAATTGAACATTCGCGTTTTCCTCTGCAGAATCGAGAGAGGGAGAGAGAGACCTAGAATTTCATTTTACGTCTTCGCGATCCTCTCTCGACGATATATTCCCTCTCAGTTCACGCTGAACGTCTTACACCTCTGATCTTTCGTGCCATCGTTTCTCCGGCGATGCCCTCTATTATTTTGCACGTAAATTCACGTTGACGAAATTACTATTTAATTATATTGTTGTTTTTCATTCTCAAAATGTTACGAATGATCGTTTAAAATGATTTTTGAAAATAATTCCAAATTGATGTATGTGCATTTGTGCATTAGGTCTTTGATGTAAGAGCACGGTGCGAAAATGCCAAACACAAACTAAATTGAAACCTGAATGATAAAAGATACTACAAAAAAATGTAACATACGTTACTCGATTTAAAATAACGTAATTAAATTCTGATAGAAAATTATCGTTATTTTTGACGGAAAGACAGATGGTACGATAATGGTCGAGGAGATTAAATGCAAAAAAAGACTCCGAGTCACCTTTCCGCTCCAATTTTATGCAAACTTCAACATTAAAAAATAGCTAATTGTCGACCGTTTCGAGTGGTAGAACATTTTTGATATTGTATTTACTTCAGTTAGATCTGTACAAGAGCCATCCACCTATATATATATATATATATATATATATATATATATATATATATACGAGACTTGTTTCAATACCGTGAACTTTATTATTCTGAAAATTCGATCGTCTAAGTCTAATAGACTGAATATTATTTCTCTAATGGAATTTATAAAAAAGTAAAAAAAAAAATCAAACCGCGCTTACAGGACAAATATCGCGGTTACAGGACTCTGGCAGAAAAAAATCTCATGAACAATTGGTTTAAAATTAAAAAACGCTCAACTTGATTTTTTTTCTCGTCAAGTTGAATATTTTTTTATTTGACACCAATTGTTCGTGAAATTTTTTTCTTCATTATCACGTACCTAAATTAAGCATATCTGATTAAGCACACATACATAAAAGTATATATTTATTTATGGACAGAAAAGATGTGAAATTATGCAATTGAAAATCTATTTTAATCAAATGAATTTCTTTTTTATCGAACAGATATTTCGTAATCAGCAGAAAATTTCCGATCGATTAGGGTATCGAAACATTGAAAAAAAAAAAAAAAAATTTTTAAATTTTTTGCCCACCTTTTCGGAAATCTAAAAATGTCAAAATTTCAAATGGTCATAACTTGGCTCCCGTTTCATCGATTTTGGGTTTTGACGGACGTTTTCAAAACGTCCCGAGTAGACTTAGAGAATGCATTTTGGAGCATCCCAATATCTCAATTATTGTAGCCGTGAGAGCGGGTTGAAAATCGGCGAAAAAAATGAGAAGGGGTATGTATGGAAAAGTTCGCAAAAATCGATGGTCCAACTTTGAAAATCTATGAAAAATCGAAAAAAAATCGTAGCTCAATAAATAAAGTGGCATTTTAAAGGTTGAACGGTTACGAAAAGAATGAGCACAGAGTGGGGTTCCAACCCCATCGGGAAGCAACGTTACGACAATTTTAGTGAAGGCACTTCTGTTTGGCCGGAATGCAAAAAAATTTTGAATTTTTAAATTTTCTTTTAGGACGCTATATCGATGTATTTTGACTCGCTAATTACTGATTCAGTAGCCATTTCTTTGAGAAACCCGAAATTTCATTGATAACCGTCCAAAAAGTGATTTTTTCGATTTTCGCGTTTTTTACATTGATTTTTTGAGTTTTCGGTAAAAACTCGGTGTTATTCGTAATCAGCGGAAAATATCCGATCGAATAGGGTATCGAAACATTGAAAAAAAGAAAAAAAAATTGTCCAATTTTTTGCCCATCTTTTCAGAACCCTTAACCCCATTTTTTCTATTTCCAACGGATTAAGATAATGATCGTAATAAACGAAAGGTAAAAAATCGTAGACAGCCGCTAGGGTTTGGTCCGTCGTTGAGAGAGTCTGTACGAATTTCACCCGAGCGAATCGAGTATAAGTGTTAGTGAAATCGCCGAGGAAGATGGGCCACCCCCGCCCCCGCTCGATCCCCTCCGCCAGCCTACTCGATCCTGCTCGCTCTCCTCAACTCCTGTACACGGCGACCGCAGTGGTGGCGGCGATATTTTTATATAATATAGAGAGATATGTACTCACACGGTTGAATGTGAAATTAAGCTCGTAAAAGCACGCCAGGAGGTCAGTCGTTATGCTGTGCATAAGACAGCGGCAATTCTCGTGTATGCACCAACAATCGCGCACTAGCAATTTTCCAAACTGCCCGTCGTAAATGTAGCGATATTATATTTTTAATGCCCGTAAAAACTGTCCTAAGGATTCTCAGGTGCGTACTAATTCATAAATTTGGCGTACAATGCACGAAGGGGAGTTTTTTTTTAATCACTCATAACTCATAATTGTTTATTATTTTTTGCTTCATTTTATTTAAATTGTTACCAGGGTGCATGTATGCTATTGCCATTGTTTTGTTTAATTCAAACAAATACTTGATTCTTATCAGTGTTTAAGTAAAATCCTTTTTTATCATGACATCGTTGAACCTTTTTTTTTTATCACATCGATAACGATGATCCCAAAGAGATTTTGGACAATCGAAAATTCCATCAATCTGTCAGGAGAGATACAGGGACGTGTGCGGTGGAGGAGTGTAAGCTGATCGTCGTATTATCAGATCGCACGATGAAACGAAGCGATGAAAAGAGAGTCTTATAAGTGAGAGAGAGAGAGAGAGTGAGAGGGAGAGCGAAAGGGTTGGAATTTTGCCAAGAAAAGATCGTCTCATCCCTGTAATACCCCTGGTATATTGTCGAGACTACGTGACTATAGAAACGAGATTAGCAGAGACTCAGCTTGGTTCAGCGAAACAAAGTCGAAAGAGAAATTTGGAGAGACGGCAAAACATACAGAAATCGGAACACCCTTGACGAAGAAAAAACAGTGACCAAGCTGACGATGTCTTTTTTGCACATCGATTCACCGCTAAGTGAGTTGCAGCAATTTGCTACTCGTCACGAGCAAAATAACCCTGATCTTATATATTTAAAGTTAGCACCATCTATCGTTAATGGCGGAAACGTTCGTCACATTGTAGACAAAATTTGTTGACATTTCGTATTTTTATCACAGAACATACGATTGACAATAAATTATTTCATTCATATCGCTCAGCGACAACGAAAAACTTGCCAATTATGCAATGAGTTATTTCGGCGCGAAAGTACAGCATATGCGGGTGGTATCGAGACTGTGTACAAAGAGCTTTCGAGAGTGTACATTAATTGCGTAAATATGTCATAGAGGAAGCCAAATGCTCCACTGCCAATGCCAAGATAGGCGCATTCAACCGGATCCGGGGGGGAGCAACAAGTTGGAATCTATTACGACGAGGCCTTTGCCAGCGTTCGAACTACCCCATTTCTTTTTTACCTCAGCCCACAATCTAGTTTATTGCTGAGCGATCGCGATCGCGAAAGAAAAAAGAAAATTCACGATGAATACTTTGTCGCACTACGATGGTGCGATAAAAATGGTTTTATACAGACATATAGTCGTGCAAGTTTACATGGAATTAATATATCTTGCTTAAGGGACAATTCGGTAATATTTTTCTAGTATTTGTTTCAAACTTTTGCTTGGAAACTCCATTTTTTTCGTCGACAAAACTCCTAAAACCTCGTTCGGTTTCCTATTGAGTACTTGAACATTTTGGCATGAGAAGATCGGCGTTAAAATCTTATTTTGTAAATCAAATGGCAATTCTTTGGCATTGTGAAATTTTGAATTACTAATTTCCACCCCGATTTTTTTTTAGGATTGTTTTTCTTATTAGATCAGCCTTTCCGAAACTACCCTGTCACATACTGGATCTGTACATCAATATGTCTGTGAACATCGAGGAATAAAAAGATTTTTTTTTATTAAATTGGACGGAGAAAGATTGTCTAATAAATTATTTGTTAGCACCCTCAAACTTTCGCTGTTCTAATTAGATTCTTTTTTTTTTTCAATATATAAACGTTTTGTATTATGTTGTACATATGCTAGATACTTCGTACTATATATATACATACCAAATGTATAAATACAAGATACGACGTACACAGAAGAGAATCTATATTGTAGTTTAACCAGCCAGAAGAGAGATTGTACATATCTACTGGCAACATTCACTGTGCTCCTCGTCTCTTGCGACAGAATAAAGGGGAATAGTTTCGCGAGTAGACTCGTGGGTGACGGGGTAATACTAATCTGGTTGGCATAAAGCCCGATTTTCGCCATCAACGTCACAAAACGGGAGAGTTAAGACTTTTGGTGTCTAAAATTTCGCGTGAGTTTGCGCCGTACACCTTAACTGATGCGATACACTGTAATCAAGTAAAAGCTCTCTGGCACTCCTGCATTACTCATTGTCACTGGAATTTTTGACACGTGTACAAGTCAAACTCCATCAACAATACTAGTCATTTTCTTAAGGTTCCATACCGAAAAACATAACGCTTATGGTGAGACTCGTTTGTCCGTCAGTCCGTCCGTCCGTCTGTCGTCCCGTCATTGATCTCTAACTCCTAAACAGCTAAACCTATAAACTGGCAATTTGTCATGCAGTTAGAGTAGGATGTTCCAAAGATGGTCCTCGAATCATTTGATAAAAAAAAAAAATTTTCTCAAATTTTGAGCGATCAAAATGTCCGATCTAAAAATAAATTGATTTTCCGTTCTGGCGAGTGGGGTATCGTTCGAAAGGGTTTCCTTAAAGGATTGTAAAAACATTCATTAATGTTTTCTCGATGAATGTTTTCAACAATAACCATCAAAATATACGTTTTTATTATTCTGCCTCCCTCCATTAAATTCGAAACTACTGCAACGTACATTTTAAAACAATTCTGACATATGAACCCTCAGTGCATGATCTATGTTCATGCTTGGTCAGTTTTTTCTTGTTTACACGAACCTAATGAATGTATGAATACATTTTGTTAGTAAAATATCGCAGATATATTTTTTTATATAATTAATCGGCTATTAAGGGAGGAAATAGGGTTAGGCGGTTCAAAAAATCGATTTTTATTTTATTTCATAAATTGTTAGTAGAACTATTGAAAAATATGTTCCCAAAATTTTAAATGAAAATTCCGACTCGTTCTATTGTTATAAGCCATTAAAGTGAGTAGCTCTCCTTCAGGCCCCGAGCGCGCCACGTGTATAACCGAGCGGTCACTATTTTTTCAAACGCGTTTTTCCGAAAACGACTTTTTTTGAACTTGCGTACACGCTAGTTTGAAAAGTTTTCAACCAATCGTTTTTAAAATTGGCATTTACTTTCTTCATAGTATTGCGCTCTATATGAACCTAAAATCGGAATATTATCATTATTTAAAATAATTTTTTTTTTGCAAATAAAGTTGTAAAAAATGGCAAAAAATCATGCTTTTTCGTTTTGACCCCTGTAAAAAAATCAATTTTCAATTTTTTTGATAGCATTTAGGTTCATATAGAAGGGAGACATATAATAAAAGTAAATTCCAACTTCGTTTGATTTCAGATGAAAATTGCGGCTTCCAGAATGTACGCAAAATGCTGAGTCTGATTGTGACCTGCAATATGGGGTCGCTAATATCCCCGGTGTTTTTGAAGAAAATTCTTCAAAAATGTTATAGTATATACTTAAATATATGTATAAAATATTCTCAAAGTTTCAATAAATTATATTCATTTTTTATACTATAAAAAAATTCATGAAAATCATTGAGAAAACGCTGTCCTGACCCTGTTTTCCCCCTTAATGGGACAAACTGCTTGGGCTGTAGAACGAGATAAATGTGTAATAATGCATACGAGATATCGCATTGCCAGAACGTGCAAATACGATAATAAATTTATAGGTAATGATAATAACTTCGACGTTTCATAATTTATTTGCCAACGTTGGCAACCGATATCAGAGACAATGGGATGTGAGTGACTATATTGTTACAAATACAAATCGAGTATATCGAATATTAATAGTGTGTTAAGTGGAAACGAACTGTAAATTACTTAAAAATTGAATTCAACTAGTTGCATTGCAATTAACGTTGTGCTTCAAATAATTTAATGAAAATTAATATAGAATACAAATTAATGAATAAAATTGAGGAACAACTTTGGCAATTCTTGAGAAATAAATTATAAGATCTAAATGAATTTTTAATAAAAACATTACCGATCCAATGTCCGAATTTTTAAACAAAATATTTGTTCGACCACGGTATAGTACGAATACGGCAGAGGATATATACGAATATCTTAAAGAATATATGTTTCTTGTATATATTTGTACCGGAAGAAGCTATAAAAAGGGAAAAGTAGGTCGAGGAATCTAGATTACCCACTGCTAGTAGTGCTTATATGCGTGGATTCTTTGGAATGTTGTTTTTTTTTTCAATGAGAACACGCGGGATCGAGAACGAGCAAGAGGTAATGGAAGATTGTTTAGTCTCGTGCTACGAACGTGGCGCGGATCAACTTTGATGCGTGCGCATATAACGTAGAGAGTGTACTGCACAAGATTTTCCTCGAAATCAGCGATTCACCCCTCCCCACCGTATGATTGAAATTCAGCGTATATTTGCAATAATAGAAGAATTAATTTTAGACACGGTTTTGTATATTTTCCAGGTCAGTTCATTGCACCGCGTATATAAATTCATCGAGAAAAATAGAAATGTCGTTTAATCAAATACAGCAAACTAAGTTAACCCATTACTATGTAAAAAACTGAGAATATCACAAAATCCAATTTCCTTATTTCTTCTCTAAATGTCGGCTTCTCGATAATCGAAAAAATTATAAATACTCTGACAGTGACATTTCGAAAATAAAAGAAAAACGTGAAAAATTGTTCTGATACAATAAAGTTTCTTCTCCAAGGAAGCGGAAAGTAGTGGTAGAGCTTTTGCGTCGGAACTAAGAATATCCAGTAAAATGTACTTTTAAGCGTTAAACGTTCGGATCACGCGGGCCGTATCTCGTTTGTCGTTTAAGCTCCTCCACTTTACGAAAGAGGAGTTACGCGAAAAGACACACTTCCGTCGTTTGAGCTTCTATAAGGGTCGCGAAAAAAAAAAAAAAAAAAAACCAGCGCAGCAAACGAGAAACGATAACGTATATCGCTCGGTTCGCTTACCACCTCTTCCTCTTCCGCTACTCCACTTTTGTCGAGCGTTATATATACACGTTGTACATATAAAAGTGGTATATAAAAGTTTCGCGACGCTCAAGCTTTCCGGAACGTTTAATATATTTCTGAAATACAACGGAGACCGTGGCTCGCATAAATATCAGGATAATCGCGGGTGTGGCCGCGTTGTACGCATAGATATATGTTTGCTGTGCATGATATATATGTCATACCGAGCTCGAGCTATTGAGAAGAAAGTTTTCGCATCAGCAAAGTATCCGAGATGCTCGCCTATATATCGGTTGCATTTGTAAACCACGCAGGTGCGAGTCAGGCATAAAGCAAGCTCCAAAGAAAAATTCCCTTGTATAATATCATACGTTGAATATATTTTCGTGTAGCTTACCCCCGCGCCCCTGCATTGTTTATTTATCGTCCCATCTATGTAGCTCTATATACGTTAAAAAATCGCTATGTTCAAGAGCGAATGTACCGTAGAGTTTGGGGCATAAAGTGACACCATCGAGGATCACGCAAGTTATAGGGAGTTTTGTTTTTGTTGCAGCACGATAGTAAAATACTAGCGGCCAAATTCATTTCGGAATATCAAAAATAAACAAAGTTATAGCTGTACAGATGAAATGTTTTGGTTTGGTTTGGACTCGGACTCAGTGAATGTTCACTTTTTAGAGCGTCATTTTTTGTTGAGACCAAAATGACAATATGAAATTTGTTGATTGGAACCAATTGAGGTGGCTACAAAGTTCTATCGAATTTTGGGGAATAGCGAATAGTTGCGAAATTATCAAATCGGATTTCCTCTTACACGTATTCACCAATAATACAAAAAAGACCAACCAACCGTCTACAGTTTTGTTAACTTTTGTAAAACTCCAAATATCCTAAAAATATCGACAATCTACAAACATTGTCGTTCACCGGAAGCACCCTACTACTGATCCAGCTTTCCTACCGTTACTCGTACTTATAAAAGCAAAAAGTCAACGAAAAACAAAATGAGAAAAATAACGCTTCGAGACCATAACCCTCAGACAACGATCTTATAGCAGCGATATGAGCATCCACTCTCGCTCTTAGAACTATTTTCTTACCTCGATAAGGTTTATCTTTTTTTCTTCGTCTTCGTCGTCTTCTCATTTCCTCGTCGTGCTCGGCGTAGTTCGACGAGGATGTGTCACCGTCGTGTCTCACGGGAGCTAATACCCTCGTAGCTTTTCGTTTCCCATCATCCTGACGTTGCTTCAAGAGCTCGTAAACCCTTCTGAAGTAATCTCTCGCTATGTCCTTGTTCGATTGCGCAACTGTATCATCGTCAACCACCTGGTAAGTAGCTGCCGAGTTCTCCGAGTCGTAATCGGCGACGGAATGTCGACCGACGTTCGTAGCAGCGTCGTTGTTGCTGCTAATAAAAGTACGCTCGTTCGACGAACTCTTCGTGTTATTTAATTGCCACGAGGTCACATCGAAATTGCACATGTCTGCTCTCTTCTGGCACTCATCATCGAGAGCATCCTCGCTGCCATCGACTATCTTGAACGTGTCGGTCTTTTTTACTCTCGAGTTTTCATTGCAATCGATCCATCGGCGTCTTGCGGCGTCGTCATTATTGTCGCCACGACGCTTTGGTATCGTATCATAACCAAAGTCCGCCATGTTGAATTCGCAGGTTAATGAAACATTCGGATCTCGATATTCGTTAACTTGCAGCTTCGATATCGTCGGTGACCAGAGACCTGCCTCGTTCGACGCTACAAGACCATCTTCTCCCAGTAGCAGATAATTTTCCTGCAGAATCGTTTCGGTCTCTGTGTCCTCGGTCGTGTCTACGATGTTTCGTGTGCTCTCGTTACAATTATCATTCGTACTCGTTACTTCCTTCGTCGTCGTTGTTCTTGGATCATCGGCACTGCAGTCATTCTCGTATAATTCCACTTGATTCATTCGCTCGTGTTCTGGAACTTTCTGTATTTCCTCATTCAAAAGAATTTCCGGTTTTTCAAGATCACCAGGATGGTTACGAGCGTTTGTCCAAACTGTTGGAGTCAAGGAAATGTTCTGGCAATCTTTGTCAGCAACCGCATTCGTCGATTCCCGAAGCAATCGTTCCTGCCGTCTCTTCTCTTTGTACTCGCGCCAGGAACACAGATTCCCTTGCTGGATCTTTGATGGACGAACGTTCGTCGTGTAATTCAAATCAGAATCTAGACTGGTCTCATCTTCAAGAGCAGCGCGTCTCTCGCTTGTTTTACGATGCAACTTTCGCTTATCTGACCAGGAGACGCTTCGCCGCTTGGCTCTACGTCCAGGAACGATGGCTTTCACCATTTTTTCCGAGAGCGTATCGCTTCGAGTTCTTCGGCAATATTTTTTACGATTCCTGCTGAATAGAACTTTGTTGTTCGTTTGGTTGCTGGGTTTGCCGTAATCCCAGTCATTTTCGCAAGTACCCGATGACGAAGCTTCGCTCTCGCGATCCAGGTTCATGGAAGTCTTGCTGGGTAAACTCAGCTTCTTCTCGAACGTCGAGCAACTCATTGTTTTCCAGGACTTTCGATGAACATCCGAATATGAGTAGAAGCGCTTTCTGATCTCGCCGTCTTCGGGGTCGATCACAGTTTCCGGGATGACGTCACTTCGCGATCTTCTGCAAGCGTTTAACCTATCGCTTCCTCGTTGAAAAAAAGTTGGTCTGGCGAATTTTTCATCGTTATGTGCGTTCTCGAAACTCAATGTTACCACTCGTCCGATATTCACGTCGTTATGCACACTTCGCGTCGGATAATCCGCAGGTTCCTCGACTCTCCGATAATCGGAATATCTTCGTCTTATATCCTGCATGCTCAATTCATTCGGATACTCGACGGACGATCTCTGTTTCTCCAAACTTCGCCACTCCTCCTCGTTCATCTTCGTTCGTATTTTATCCTGCAGATAAGCCCTAATCCTGTCGAGATCGTTTCGTCTAGTGGCGTTGTAGCCAATGCTGATGGAATCGTTCGTATCCTCGATCCCTTCGGATTTCCAACAATCTCTCAACTCCCTCAATCTGTCTTGTGGCGCAATGTACGACGAATCTACGTTTCTACGTCGCAGATAAGCCTTCACCCTGTTGCATCGATCCTCGGCAATTTGCTCCTCGGTCTTGCCGATTAACTCGTTCGAGCTAAGATCCTTGAGAATTTGCTGACGCAAATAATCGCCCGCTGAATATCTCTTTGAGATTTCTGACGTTTCCGGCTTTTCCCAGGATCTTCTCGATGACTCCATGCCATAAGAACAATGACGCTGTCTGATTCTTCTGTTGGCATGTTTATCGTGAGTAACGACGCTCGTGGTGAGGCGACACTTTCGCGGCTGATAACAACCGTCTGGCCAATTATTTTCGTTAGCTTTCGTCAGCTGATTGACCTCACTATCGAATCTCGAAGTTTGCCTGATCGATGATCTAGCTCTTTGCGCGGTTCTCCCTGTTGTCTCCACCAGACGACGACCATCTTGGTCCAGCGTTTGGAGAAATGGCTGATGACTATCGACGCTGTATTTTTGCTTGTTCGCGATATCCCGTTGAGCCTTACGACATTTATAAGGCTCCTTTGTAACGTTTGCCCTTAGTTTCACCGTAGGCTGTGAAACTTCGCTCGACGATGATTCTGGAGTCGATAAATTTGACGTATCAGCAGGTGTCACGATTATCGAATCATCCACGCTGTCCATGTTTCTTTCTTAACGTTACGTCCAGTCAAATATTTCGTGGTGTCGACGGGGGAGCTTGTTTTTCGCGAGTCCAACGATGCGGAATGCGAAATGTCGGTTTAACCCCCGTTGTTTTTTTTTCTTACTCTTTCGCAATATCGCACGCTCTATCTTTCTCACTCTCGTTCACGAGGTTCTCGGGATTATTACGCAGCTTACATAAACCTGGCTCGGTGATATTGTAAACTTGGCAGAGCGTCAACGCGTTCTCGCATTTTCACTCTTCTCCATCTCTATCTCGTGCTCTTGCTCTTTCCCGTTTTCATCATCGCGCACTATCATAGCTTGTCGCGTCTTTTTACCCGATATCTCAAGGTATTCGACGGAGCGACCAAGTCTGCGAATCTTTAAAAGACTCGAGGCTATCCGATTTGTCACTGAACGTATGAGTCACTGTTAGGTGATGGGAACCAGCTTGCTGCATTAATATACCAACGAGCAATCCCCGAAAAAAGAAAAACGGCGTCGTCACATCTTCGATTACGTCGTTCTCTTAAGAGCTATAATTCAACCAAAATAGTCCAAGAACGAATTTCTTAATTGAACACAAATCACAGTCCACGATGACGACTATTGTTGATTTTTTGTTTATGAAATTCCGATAACAATTTTTTGAACACTTGCAGGCTCGACGAAGCACCAACAGTATCTTTCATTATTTCTTCGATCATTTTTTCTCAATGATTTTTCTCATCACGTGATGATGAAATTAAACAATAAAATCCTTGATAATCGCGAACTGTCACTCCCGAACTGCCAACGGTTTTATGTCAATTAATTTGTTGATTTATTTACTCATTTAATTTTTCACGTATTCATTCATTTTCGTTTTCATTTATTCCCGGAGTTATTCTTTTTTTTTTAAATTATTACTTGCTCTGTTTCTCTCGTGATGTCAATGTTTTGAAACACATAACGCATATCGGCGGCCTTGACCAATTTGATAACTCTATACTCGCGTTTGTGGAGAACGAGTCGTCGATGTGGATCAATCGTTTTGTTAAGCGAATGATACAGCAATTTTGACGTTCACGACGATGGCCTCTCTAGATCTGTCGATGGATCCGTTGGGATGCTGCTGCCACTCTGATGAGATGCTCTCGTAAGTGTTGCAGCCAGCCAGCCTGGCTTAGCAAGAGCAGGGCCGTTACACAGCGCTCACCTCGGCAGACTCGCGGTGACATCACGCAGTTCCTAAAATAAATTGTGCGAGATTCGTGGGCAGGGTGTGCAGGAATTCCTCGGCACGTGGGTCGCGTCACAAATACATATTGCGCCGAGAGCACACGGTGTTTTGCGTTTTCCTCGAATTCGCGGTGGTTCACGAAACGTTTGAACTACTGGTAACTTCTTCATTGTTTCGTAAACAAAAAACCAATACGACTCTGTTGTTGGGGAAATGAAATCGGTAAAGAGAGTGGTTCTTCCGTGATAAATATCCTAAGGAAACTCCGAAGATTCGTTGAAACGAGTATTGACAGTACTCTGATAGGAATGTAAGTGTCCCTACAAGTCCGTGCGTAACGAGCAAGAAATAGCGTGTCAACTATCTCACCCTGTCGTCAACCGCCATTCGTCTTCATCAAGGTCACTTAATAAGCAATCGCTAATCACCAATTAGCTCCGGTACCATCTTCTAATTACTCTCGTTTTCCTCGACTCGAACGACGTACATATATATATATATATATATATATATATATATATATATATATATATATATATATATATTCATATATATATATATATATCCGGTCGTTCGAGTCGAAGAAAAATGTATATAGATATCTGGATAGTGATAGTGCTGACGCGGTCAGAGAGACCTAGAATCAGGATCGATCTTCGAATAATTAGATTGCCACCGTTTCGTTTGTGTGGTAATACGAAGACTAATCGTCGGGATCCTTCGGAGTTACTGTGAGAGTAAAAATCTTCAATAAAAGAGATTTGCTATTCAAGTAAATTCGGCTTAATTATTTGTTTGAATTGAGTGGAATTTATTTGTGCAGTTTACAAACTAGACAATTACCGCTACATTGAATAATTGCATTCGAACAAACATTTCTCGATCAAATTAGGTTACTTTGTGTTCAATAAACATTTTTGTTAATGAACAAATGCCCTTTTTTGTGGATTCGTTAAGATCCTGCTCAAGATGAAATAGAAATGAAAGTATTACTCAATTAATCAGGGCGCGAAAGAAGAATGAGTTTGTTTCGAAGAAAAGTTTAATGCGTTAGAAATCGAATTTTTACTCGTGGCCCCCATTTGTTGAAACGGTTAGTAGTCCTTTTCCTATTTTTTTTTGGAGTGCATTGTAGTTTATTGAATTGTTACTTCACTTCGCGACGACGTGTGGAACATAAGGTCTATTAATTGAACATATGAACTGTTTATACAGCATAGAAAACAATAATTTATTCAGCAGTCAGCGGATTTATAAACGTACAGAGCAGAATATTGCAGGATTTTTTGTTTTTAACCACTGTGGATATTTAAACCGAACGATACAATTCTTGAGTGTTTTATACTTTTGTTTTCTGAACGACGAAGGATGCTTAAACTACGTAGCGTTTCATTCATCATGACGAGATAATATTCGCCTCTAATCTCGTCACAGAACACTGATAACAATTATTTATTTGTCGAGCAACATAACGTAATCCTTTTAAATATGTAAACATCATAAAACTTTTGTAATTCACTAATCTCCTTCGATCTCAATCGGTTGATTTTTTTGTAATGTGTAAATAGGTCTACTCTCACCAGCTTTTCAGTACAATTTATATGCACTTATGCCTTTTTTTTTCCTTCTTCCTGTTGTTCATCGTAATCCGTATATTTTCGATATCACCGGTTATGTAAATAACCCCAAGGATAATATTTTATCCCGCCACGATCAGTTTTCGTTTTGTCACCGATATATACCCTCGTCTACATATTGGTTGTCTCATTAATCAACAATTTACTTCTATATATATATATATATATATATATATATATATATATATATATAGATATATGTCATTCAATCGTGTATGCAATGTCGTACGAATACAATGGTTAAGAAAATCTAAGACTCTCGACCTCCGAGAACATACTATTTGATATGAGATATACAATTATTAAACTCTGTCCTCATCCGGTAGGCCAATCGTGTCGTTTTACTCCATTTACATATATCGATATATCTATGTAAAATAACTTTATAAAATATTGCCCGATTAACGCGAAAGTATATACGCGAAAGTATTCATGATATAAGTATTGCGTTATACATGATTATCCTGTTATAATAAGACTCACATTCGCATCTTAGACATTTACATATAGTCACAAACACGGAAATACATATATTTACGTATGCGGGATAAACGAATACATCTGTCTAAAAAGATACGCATTGGGATTTCGAAACGAAAAACACGTATTAATTTTATGTTAAAAAATTGCACCGTTAATTGGGGGAAAAAGGGTATTTCGCGTAAACTGCTTATTGCGTGGCTGTTCTACACGAGCCCATGTTCACTACTCGCTAAATTCTACATTTACTTCCACTCTAATCCACTTTAATTACAATTACCCATGATAAATCTAGTCCTCACAATGCTTAACGCCACAAGGGAAAACGAAATTATGCGCATTCACTTCAAAAATTCACGCGGTGTCCGGTGTACGATCGTTTAAAGATAAAAAGTCGTCGCAAAGTTCACGATTGGTAAAAATAATCGGTTAATGAAAACAATAGCAAAAAATCGAGCTTAGCCGCTCCGTCGAACTGAGTTTTAGAGCCAGAGATATGATATTTTTTTGTTCTAATCAGGGAGTACGGAGCACGACTACACCCTACAGTAAAATACGTAAGGCTGTCGGACTTGAGGGACGTTGGATTTAGGGGCTGACGATGGAATACCTGTTTTCATGGTACCGTCCTTCTTGTCCTCTTCGATCTCTGCCTGATTTATCTAGAGTGATAAAGAACAGCTTTTGTCAACAACTAATCGGTAAATATTAGCAAAATTTGATTTTAAGTGGACGATCCTTTTCAACTTGTCGAAAAAAAAAATCGTTTCAAAAACTCCAAGCGAGCAATTGTTGGAAATCTTTGTATAATCATGTAAACAAATATTCAAATCCAATCCGATTATAAAAAATGTAACAGGAAAAGCATTTTTGTTCAAATAAAACAAATATTTAAAAAGAACAAATCGTCTTACAATTTTTTTATATAATCATCTGAATTTTTTTTTACATGACCAGAAAAAATCTCTTTTAGGAATTTTCGTTACGATTTACTGTCGCGAAATTAAAAAAAAACAGGTTTTTTGGAACGGTTAATGGTGGAACCCTCTAAAAGAAACTCAGATCTTAAAATCCTGTGCTCCAAACAACGTCCGAAAAAGTCTTCAAAAAAATCAGAGCTCAAAGAAGTTTTTTTCACATATTGTAACCCATTTTGTTCATTTTCCGAAAAAATGTTGGAATGATGTCATGAAGTAGTAATATGGCAGTATGGATATGAGTCTCACATCAAGATTTTAAGAAAGAGGGATAAAGAACCTGTTTTTTTTAATCTTAATGCCATGTCAAAGATGTCCTACAGAAGTTAAGTGCTGTTTGAGAAATTCGAAAAATGTGTAGATGTCATTCATCAACCAACCTGGGAACGAATCGAGCTGACACCGGATCGCGGCGACGGTGTAGGATTAACCTTTTCAGTCTGGCGAATGGGTCCCACGACTGATGGATTTAACCCCCGATCGCATTTAACGATCGGTCGAGTTGAACAATCAAGTTCCTTCGCTTCTGGCGTTCGAGCAGGTCTGCCGGGTGCCTTGCACCTTGGTGTCTTTGGTCTCGCCTCTATATCCACGATGTTCCCATCGACGAGTGTGATCTCGTTCGAGGTATTATCCATCCTTCCCGTCACGTCGCAATCGTTGTAAAACGTCACGGTCTTCTTCGATTCGTTTCTCGGACTGAGTTCGTTGGTAATTTTCAGACAAGACTCCTGAGACCTTCTCTTCGCTGGAACGGGATTGCGTACGCTCAGTTGACCCTCCTGCTGCTGCACTTCCGTCGAACCGTTAGTGAGCACAAATTCGTCTCCTCCAAAGACTCCATTTTGTACGACGGTATTTCTCAAAATATCGTCGGAACTCGGATCTTTTATCCTCGAATCGCCAAGCTCGGTGTCGCTTGATCCTTCAACATTCGTCAGGATTCGATTCTCAACTTTCGACACTTTAGTTACTTTGTTTTCAGGGACATTGACCAACATTGTCTTTACGATCATCTTCCCATCGTTTTGCACTCTCATATCCATCGTATCGTCTTCGGCGTTGTTCCACAATCCCTTGGAGCATCTCGCCGTTGATAACTTTGTTACGGGTATGCTATAATTACTTTTAGAATGTTTACTGGTCTGTTCGCGCTGAATCTCGTACATCTCGACGAAGCTCCGTACGCTACCGGGAGCTATCATCATCGTTATGTCAGCATCGCAGGACTTTTGGTCGTTACTTAATTCTACGGGTTTCATGGCGTTATTGTCATTATTATTACGTCGGATTTGAGGATTATCAATATTCCTATCTATGGCACACTCATCAACGCTAACGATCTTGTCGCGTGTATCTAATATTCTCGCATGGTAAGTATCTAAATTTGCGGTATTTTCAATATACTCATGACGAAACGTCGTCGCTCTGTCTTCCATAAAGTCGATAACTACTAAAGCGTTCTTGTCGTCGTCTTTTTGACGCTTACAACGATCATCAGTCTTTTCACCAGCACATACGGAATTTTCCAGCGAGCAAGATCGTTCAGGGTGAAGACACTTGGTTTCCTTTGCTGTTTTTGCTTTCGTCATTGCGGATTCCGCATCGTGGCACAATTGTGCATTCACCGTTTTAACCAGTACCTCCCTGACACTCGTTTCACCCTTAATCGCCTGTGGCTCTAAGGTATCCTCAATTTTCATACTGTCCACCACCTTTGTCGTTCCTCCTGCCTCTTCGTTCTCAATTTCCCTCGCGATCACCGCTTTGTCGTCCATTTCCTGCCTGTTGGACTCTCGTTTGTGTGGTTCCACCGACTTGAGCTTTATCGCACTGAAATTGCACAGCAGCTCGCTTAGAACATCGCTCTTTGCCTCGCCGGTGCTCTTTATTCGTTCTCCCTCCGAGCCCAAAGATTCTAGGCCATTTGGCGTTGATCCAACGATTCTCGCTCCAGTCTCGCTTACCAGCTGTTTCCCCGACTTTTCGTTCGACATGATCTCCTCAATTTCGATTTTTCCAGTGTCGCCACCCTTCACGAAATCTTCAAACGTACTTGGAGGTTTTCCTATCTGTTCACCTGTCTCTATTATACGCGAGGAAACATCGGTTCGGGGTGATGTTGGCTTTGGATGAGCTGCAATTATCGAACATGGAGCATTTGTCTCCAGACTCATGCAAGTATGTTCGTCGGTCAGCATGTTTTCTAAAAATGAATTTCTACGCACACTTACTGGTACCCAATTTGTCTCGTCCTTGCTACCCGCGGAATACCGTGAAACGCTGTCGAAATAATGGGATCGCGAAGAAGCTGGTAACACAGACGTGTCCTTCGCCTCTTGTTCTTTTAACGATTTTTTTAGTTTATTATCTTCATTGTCATTGCTCATTGGTGGAGGTGAGCTTAGATATTTATCGAGCAAAATTTCTTGCCCCGGACACGTATCGCGATTCAGCACTTTGATGTCAGCTGGCTCCTCGGCTCTTCCATCATTGAGATTCAAAAGCTCTTGAGTCGTGTCAGCCTTCTCTCTGCCACCTTCATCGTCCGATAAATCGTTCCAACTCATATCGTCCTCGTCGCCGTCGTCTATAAAATCCCGAAGTGCCGAATCTATAAAAATCTTTGGCTCGGTAAGTCTTGGTTTGCCTGTAACTGTTTCTTGTCTTCGAGTATCATCGCTGATTATATAATTCGACTTTTGCATCTCGCGGGAATCAGACTTGAGTTTTCCGGAAACAAAAGCTTCCCTAGCATTTCTAAAACGCTCATTGTTGCTCGATATTCCGCAAGATGTCTGAAAATTACTCGAACAATCGTTGCCAAATGTTTCAGGTGTGAAATCATCGCGAGTGTTGGTATCCCATTGTTTTCTGACGAAACCCTCGTCGCGAGGATCGTAGGTTGGTGGCAAATCGGGCATCAGGATTTCATCGATGTTGAGAATGGGTTCGAGATCGAATTGTTTTGGCCTCGTAAATCTGGGCGAAGGGGTTGAACGCGGACGATTTTCGTTTTTTTTCGGTTCCTCCGAAACAGGCTCGTTAACTTTCACAAGTTCGTCGTCATTTTCAGCCTCATTTACGTTTGACCATGGAACTGAATCTAAATTATGATTTTCATGAGAATGAAAATCGTTGGTACAAATTTCACTTTCCACGAGAGAAGAAAATGGAATGTCACCAAACTCGTCAGAATTTGGCAATATCCGAGTATTGTCATTAGCCTCGATCGACTGGGAGGTTTCCATTATTTCCGTGATAATAACGGAAGTTTTGAGATTTAGATCGATATTCTCGTCATCGATTATCAGAGACTCGACGTTACCGAGACTGTCGCAAGTGTCGTTAAGTTCGGATTCGGGAGTCGAGCAAGTCGGCGATTCAAAGACGAATCTAACTTTTGTAGCGGAACGAAGACTCACCGGCGAGTTCCTATCAAAGTTCTGGAAAGTTTCGTCGTCGAAGAGGAAGCCAGCAGAAGTAGCAACATCTGGTCGCCCGTTTAGTCTTCTGCTACGGTCCAAGTAGTCCTCGAATATGTAGCGATTATCGGTCTCGTCAAATTTGGAGCTAAAGTCTCCGCTGTCGTACGAGACATTCGAATCACCGAGGCACTTTTCAAAAGGAACGTTTGTCGTTGAGACCCTGAAGAAAACTTGTTCGTCATTGTCCGCAGCATTGTCGTAGGTTGAATTGTCGATAAAGGATGTGATTGACGAAGACACGGTTTTGTCCGGTGTCACGATTGAATCGTACTGTTCGACGACGCTCTTGTCGGATTTTCCAGAATAAGCCATGACACTTTCGAAGTCACGGCGGGTGAAAAATAAGGGCGAATATTTCGGAGGCATCGGAGAACTCCTGCCAGATCGATTTTCACTTCGGCACTCTATATTCACATTGGAAAGATCATCACAGGCCTCATTTTCGAAATCAGATTTCGCTGGAATCGAATTTTCCTCAATGGTCGCCACTTTGGTAATGATGAAACGCGGACTTGTTCTCGTACTGTCAAACACTTGGACCTTTTCATTTAAGTTCACTTCACCACGATCGAGTTTCACGCTGCTAGATCGCGAAGTACTCACAGTTGCTGAGGGCTGATAACCATTTCCGGGTAATCGAGGTTTCCTCTCGCGGGGAACAACAGTCTGTGGCACGGGTGGCGGTGGTGGTAGAGATCGTGGTTTTCGCTCGGGTCTCGAACCTCCGGTTCGTAATGACGTTTTGTCCCCTTCGACAACTGTTCGCGTCGCTATGATGGGTTTCGTTGGGACGACAGTGTCGGTTTTACGCTTTCGACGACGCGGTGGAACGGGTGGTGCAGCACCGATTTCCACTGAAACAGAAAGAATTATCGTAGGCGTTTAGATGCGAGGTTCTGAACCATGAAGAAATTATACTTCGAACATTGCACGCAATAAAATAATAATGCTCACTCTTATCTTCACAAGAATTGGTAAAAACAAAAATTTCACTCAATGACTAGCTGGAAATATGTGCAATGTTGCGCGAACTTTGTCAACCGTCAGGAAACGCGAAAAACATGCAGGTACAACGCCACGAGGGTTGAACGTCTGTCAGTGACTGAAGGTGATTCCTTAGGAATGACATCCTATTCCTCGACCCCTCTACTCGTCGTTTCGCTCGATAATAAAGTCAGCTCGAGACATGACGCGTTCAACGTAACTCTCGCAAGTTGTCAAAGTAATAAAAGTTATTCGCGACACGTATCCCCGTTTATACCATGATTCGTTCGCGTTCCCGAAGTGTTAATGTTCGAATTTGAGAGTTGGACGTTGCAGAAATCGCGAACAACTAATTAAAAATCGATCCAACACAAAGTTCTTTCGTATCGGCGATCACGAAAAGTGGTCGACAATTCAATTTATTCTTATTCCATTTTCACGATCAGCGCTCCTGGCATCGGAGACCCTAGGACATTTACTCTCCGCTCAGTTGGATTTAATAATTTCCAATAATAGTAGGCAAGGGATGCACAGGGGGATAAACTCGTTGGGACTGGGAGTTGCTTCGCGACCCGGGCAAGGCTTCGCTAAATGGATAAAAGAACAATTCGATTAGCGATCGGAAGCATATCTCGAGGCAGCTCTTGAGTTCCGTTACGGTGCAACCGCAATGGTCGTTGATAGAATTTGTCGAGAGAATTATGGTGCAACTCTCGAGAATTGAGGCAAAATTCGATAAATCACGAGATTCGTGGTCAGTGACATGGATAAATAGAATACATATCGGGACGGCTGCGGCGACAATGATTGTTAAAAAAATATATATCGAATCATAATTTTTGACGCATCCAATTTCTACGATTGATTTCTCAATTAGTATACCTGTTTAAATGAAGACTTGACGACTCGTACGGCTCACATCGAAGTCGGAAAGGCTGAGCAACATACTGGCCGAATTAAAAGCATTTGTATCAGCAACGTCCGTTAGATACATGCTGTTCGTATTATGATTACCCATTGAACTCGAAGCTGCGCTACTGTAGGCGCTCGATGTATTTTGGACAGATGCAACATCGGTGGGTCTGTGTGAGATCCACTTTGTCGTCATACTCGAGGTTTCGGCCTCGGATGATATTTCAAATCGGAGGTTACTGAAATGGAACGATCACGAAGATATTCCAGATTATAATTGTCGTCGGATATTCAGGCACATGAGTTATACAACTCCTTATTGCAGTTCTAGGAAGTTTAGAGGTTGAAAGGTAAGCCAAAATTACTCACTGCAGGTAAGTACTCTCGGTTGGCTCCTGTAGCTGGTCCCGTCGCAAGTTGCCATGCCTGTTGGAGGTAATTTGTGAGAGCACGAGCTCTACAGTTTCTGACGAGCTCTGCAACATCTTGAGAGCTTCTTCGTATCGAAGATTGAGAAGACTCTGGCCGTTAATAGCAACGATCCGGTCGCCTGTGCAATTACACAGTGGTATAAAAATGTGTATGTATTAAAATTGGTATAAAAATGTTTGCCCGAAAACTCGATCATAAAAAAAGCAACTGAGTTATCGACAGCGGAAAATCGATACTAACCCTTGTTAACATTTCCTGCCATATCAGCCGAACCACCGACGGAAACCGCTTGAACATAAACACCTCCGTCATTACCCTCGGTTACTTGTAGACCGATACTACCTCCGTGACCTCTTTCCAGTTGGATCGTATGAAGAATTCTCTCCTCAGCAAAAGACAACTCTTCTAATCTCGCTACGAGCGACGCTGACATGGTATCGTCGTTTCCTATACGGAAAGTTTCGTCGTCCGTTCGAATATCCGCATCTGTTGGAAACAAAAGTAGCATTTTGTGTTAACCATTTATAAGATGCAAAGCGCGCAGTCTATAATACCGTAATCGACGTAAAACACTAACTTAAAACGTATGCCTCGGGCATTGGAGAATCGGTCGATTGAGCCGAAGCTGACTGTATCGAAGACGCGGTATCCGATTTAACCGACACAGACTCCAGGTCATCGGTACAATTGGAATCTCTTTGTACTACACTGCTGTAAATCGCGCGAGTTCCCATTTTCACTCCGAGTCTACGAGGTAAACTGGGCGTTCGAAATCCCGTGCTCTGCCTTGGCGTACCGTAATTTGGCAAGCTTGAGGTTTTCACCTTGTTGAGGAAAAACGCAGATTAACACATGAACCGATGATTGCGGAAATCAAAAGAGATTGAGGATCTCGGGCAAGCATGAACGATCTTTCGAGAGGGAGGAAAAAAATAAGAGTAAAATATACCTTGTCAAGATTTTTCTTTGAATTTGCCACATCCCAAACTTCATCGGGCACAGGATACATGCTGTTTTTTTTATTATGTCCGGTCTTATTGATTGCCGCGTACAGTTCCTCCGGATGCTGGACTTCACCTTCCGATCTGTCGTTAGGAGCAATGCGTTTTGGTATCGAGTACAGTGATTCCTTCTCGCACGGCAAATCTCGCCTAGGATAACTGTAAAGTTTATCCTCCTCGGGTGTTGTTCTCCGTGTTTGCAAGATTTCAGCAGCGTGGCCATTTCTGCTGGTTAACGCTCTGTCGGATTCGTCTTCCGTGTCGCGTGACGCGCCTTCAGGTTCGAGACGCGCGTTTACCTGGGCGTAAAGAGCGTCTTCTTCGGGAGTATAGCATACTAGCTCTGTATCCATGTCATCGCTCTTCGGCAAAGAAATCGTAACTTTTTGAGGATTCTCGTTCTCCTTGTTCTGATATTCCTCAAGTTGCATCGGATACTTAGGATTTGTTACACTCTTCGTGCTATTGACTATCGTTATCTTTGGTTTGCTGGAATCAGGCTTCAGAATCACGGGTGGCGAAACTGCCTCCATTATAATGGGTATTCCAAAATCTATGACAAACAAATTGATTATTGATCGATATTGTTCATTTTATAAAACGTAGAAAATTAATACGATGATCCGAAAAACCAAACAAACCTTTCGCGAGTCCGTTAAGTGATGTCAGCTCAGATCGTAGCTTCAGGAAAAATTGATGATGAAGCGAGGTTAGTTTGAAAGCGTAGTAACTCCTATAATGATGTCAAGTGTTTATGAACGATTCATAAGAACGAAATTATTTATTATCAAGGATATTACGAAATATTCCTAAAATCTGCTTACTTTTTGTGATCCATTCGAAGCTTGAATTTGCAACGTTTGCCATTAAAACGGGTATAGACAACAAGAGAATTTTTACTGTAACTCAACGTTTGAATATCACGCCACTGAACGCTTGCCAATTCGGTTCTATCTCGAGGTCGACCACCTCTTTCGAAGAGTTTCAATCCCTGGGCATGTATGGCCAGCCATACGTTACACTCCGACTTTTTTGATGACCTGTTGATCTTGTTATTGTTACTGTTGTTGTTCGATTCGACAAGGTTGATAGCCGATTGGCTTGTGGGCACTGCGTAAATATCGTCATTCGCGTTTGTTACGTTTGAGACGCCATGCAACTTCTGCTGATCGGTATACAAAGGGCGCTGAACGTTATCGGACGAATTAATGAGATTGAACTCGATCTTGCCGTATATAGGACAGTTTGACGATCCATCAAGTTGATATATGTTTTCCGTGCAAGCGTATAAACCACCGTCGTTTGTTGTCGATGATGAACGATTGGCATTGGATTTTTTCACGCGGGCTATGATCTTTTCTAGTTCCTTGTTGTCAGCAGTCGCGATATAATAATGAGATCCATAGTCAGGCAGTGCCTGAGCATGGGTTATGAACATCTCTTCAGCATTGTTGGCATCCAATCCTCGACGATCGCGATGCGCTTGATGAAGCTGTGCTCGAAGAGCTTCGGCCCCACTAGAAAGATGCGGCTGTTGCAACTGCAGATCCGCATTCAAGATCAAAGACTCTGGGAGGTAGTGCTCGAGAAGGAAGTAATCTCCCCGTCCGTGTTCCTTTGATTCAGGAATATTAATTAACATTTAATTGATCTGATTATCGGGATAGTTTGCAATCACACAAGGTGTCAACGATTGAGTTAGTAATATTGATGACATGTATTATTGATTTATAAAGAGGTTTAATGTGTACGTGCAAGATTGACATTGAAATTGTTTCTAATATTTAATTTTCACTCACGTTCACATTGTAGTTTCCGAACTCTGCTTGTAGCGCGAACCCTGTTAAATTAACCAACTGGGCCAAAGGGCACACCAACTGTTGCTCCAGTATGCATCGTCTTATCTGCAGGTAAAGGAGATGCTTTGAAATCCAGCTCCTAATTGAACAGAAATAATGTCGTAAGAAAATTTGATACCCTATGCGAGAAAATAATAGCTCAGAGAATCTTAGAAATGTTTGTTGTCTAGTACCTCGTTCCACGAAGTGATGGCAAGAAAAATCGTAATCTCAGGTACAGCATGAAACTCGTAGGCAGTCCCAGAGTTCCTTTACTCTTATTACTGTTCAACCAGCCCGGAGGCGCAACTTTATTCAGTTTTGTCTCAGGGGGTAACATTGCGAAATCCCCGGCTAGTAATGCAGCCAGCCCTAGTGTAAAGTTTTCATCCAGACCCTCAGCTTGCACGATGGCCTGGAAGCAATGATTCGGTTGTCTATATGTTTCTTTGTACGTTTCTTCAATAAATGATAAAAACGGTAATTAGTAGGAATGAATGGATACTGATGAGTTTTGTTACTAGGAAAAAGCATAAAGGTAGAGCGCCTTCACTTCTATTATTCCAGCACACGTTCCGTGTGCTGGAATAATAGAGCTGAAAGCGCTCTTAATGGAAATATCTGTAGGCGTTTCAAGATTTATTAGCCACGGGATATCGGAGAATATTGAGGATCAAGTCGGCCAACTCGACTTATCCTATCGGAAGTTCAATTGCTCGTCATCCCACGGTTCACGTTTTCGTAGCGCGAGTTTCCCAATATAATACCAGAAAGTTCGGGCAATATGCAAAAGTTTTTAATGAGTCCTGCCAGATCAAACTTTAAGTGGGTCCTTCAGGCCTGAAAAGTCCTCAAAAAAAAACTTATAGTATCAATGTTTGATCTTGCCCATCTTTATTACTTTATCATCGCGATGGTATGGGCACAAGAGCTAAGGAAAAGTAAAATTATAAAACGTAACATTCTAGAGGAGTAATAGTTTATTTCCCTTAGATATTCACGCGATGCGATTATTAGTAGCTTCTTTATCCCATAGATAATATAATAGTATTGCGGTTATACGGATGCGACTGCTGTGGCTAACAGATACGACGTGCAGATACACTGTAGAGACCGGTCTTGGCTGGTCGCCAGCCAGGTTTCTCACGGGTTACGTTGTGGAATTTGTGCGATCGTAAACAAGGCTGTGCTCGTTGGCTTCTAGTGTGTGCTCCAGAGATTCTTGCAAAAGAAGTCGTGACGGATCTATAAAACGTAGCTGCACAAATCTATAGGAATAAACGCCGCTCTAGAACCGTGAGGTGTGATGCATTGAAATGAAAAATTTCCAGCCTCCTAATACCATGATAGATGCAGCCGGTTATCGGACGAGCTCCGTCGTTCTGAATTTAAGGTAGCTTGGGAAAACGTATTACATCGTTGATTGACTTTCAATCATCTTTCACTATCTCAACTCGGACGGGCTTGATCGATTTATTGACTTCTCGACATTCATAATTGAAAATTTTCTGTTACCGCTGGAATAGAGTATCATATCGAAATGTTCGGCAAACTCGTAACATTCGAGGGACTTTGGTTAATTCGAGAAACTTTAATGTTCGTCGTAGATAAGTATAAAATTAAAAGAAAAATGTCGCGTATCATAATTACAATCTCACCTGAAACAATTCTCCGGCGGTGATCTTTTGAGGATCACAAGTCACTTCGATGCGTTGTCCAGTCAGCAATATCACAACTATACGCCCGCTGACGCTTGCCTGTAGTAACGGTATACATACAGATTAGGAAGTTTATCAGAAAGTCAAGACGTGAATAGGATCAACGATTGAAAGCAAATATTTCGAGAATAAACACAGAGCTTGTTTATTCCTAGCCGAAAGAGGGAAACACAGACGAAACGAGAGCATTGTTATTCTAAACTTCTATTGCCCATCGATCAAAACTGCTGTACTCTATCTTCACCAATCTCCTCTAGTCATATATCTTAATCATTGTATATTTATTAATTGACAGTTTCGCGTATTGGGAGATTTTTGTAATCAGTAGAAAATACGAACTCATTTAAACTTAAATACATATTTACTACACGATTGGTTGTATAATAACAGAAACATACAATGCACAAACCAAAACTGTCAGAAGTGTGACTCGAACCCACGTCTATAGTAATGACCTGCGACCTGAACGCAGCGCCTTAGACCGCTCGGCCATCCTAACCTGATATTTGCAATTCGAAAAAAACATGATCTCTGTACAATTTAATTGGAATACAACGGAATCTCGCTTGTGTAAGGTACGAAGGACTTTTTACAATAAAAATTTCAATAATCCGGTATGGTCTAGTGGCTAGGATATCTGGCTTTCACCCAGGAGGCTCGGGTTCGATTCCCGGTACCGGAATTTTTTGCCTTTTTGTTTCTGTCAAGAACAGTTTAATATAGTCTTATACGTTATTTCAGTGACTAATGATTAACCTATAATTGTATTTGTGCAGTTATGCAAAATTGTTTCAGCTGAAGCTAGCTTATGCGGGTAAGTCGAAACGATAGATCGATACATATATGTATACACGGAGAGATATAAAAAGACAAGAAATCACACACCTAAATCCCTGCAAGGAGCTATAGATTATTAAATATGTGACAGATGGAAAAGTGCGTCTAAATCGCGATGTTTCCTGTACAAGAAACTGATCGCGTCTCGTTATGGTCGGTCGGTGAGTTATCATCCGTTGGTAAAGGTACTCATCTCGAGATGTCACGGCGTCTCGTAATTAGGGTCGATCGAAAGACACCCTTGTTCGGTAATAAAAATTCGCGTTATGTTCATGGAGAGACTCGAAAAAAATCTATTCTAAAGTCTGGAAGCTTTCATACCGTTACTCAATCAACTGACTGTATCCACGCTGAGATACACTCCGGTATGGTCTAGTGGCTAGGATATCTGGCTTTCACCCAGGAGGCTCGGGTTCGATTCCCGGTACCGGAATATTTTGCAGATATAAAAATGCAACATTCGATGAATATTTTGTTATTTTCATTAACGCCACAACGGAATTAAGCGAGATGTACTTTGTAAATGCAATATCATATTGAACAGGAACTGTTCTGATATAGGAGGATCTGTAACCACGAGGCATCATTCACCATTTCTAAAATGTTGTAAAACCTGGCGTGCAACATTGTAGTAATGGTGAATGATGACTCGTGGTTGCAGATATATCAGAACAGTTCCTGTTAAATATTTTATTGCTCTTACAAAATAATTTCCGTTGTCACGATAATGAAAAAAAAAACAAAATATCCATCAAATGTTGTATTTTTATATCTGCAAAATATTTCACAAAATGCAATTCTGCGGAATATTTTGCAGCTATAAAAATGCAACGTTCGATGGATATGTTGTTTTTTTTTCATTATCGCGACGACGGAATTGATCTAAAGTCCGGAAGCTTTCATGTCGTGACGGAATTCATTTTGTAAGCGCAATATCATATTCAACAGAAAGTGTTCTGATATATCTGTAACCACAAAGCATCATTCACCATTTCTACAATGCTGCAAGCCAGATTTTCAACATTGTAGAATTGGTGAACGGTGCCTCGTGGTTACAAATATATCAGAACAGTTCCTGTTCAATATGTTATTGCTGTTAAAAAATAAATTCTGTTGTCACGATAATGAAAAAAAAACTAAATATCCATCGAATGTTGCATTTTTATATCTGCAAAATATTTCACAAAATTCTACAATCTTGCAACAGGTTTTGCAACTTTGTAGTATTTGGCAGAATATTTTGCAGATATAAAAATGCAACATTCGATGGAAAATTAGTTTTTTTTTCATTATCGGGACAATGGAATTTATCTAAAGTCCGGAAACTTTCATATCGTAACGGAAATTATTTTTTAAGCGCAACATCATATTCAACAGATATATCAGAACAATTTCTGTTAAATATGATATTGCGCTCACAAAATAAATTCCGTTGTCGCGATAATGAAAAAAAAAAAAACAAAATATCCATCGAATGTTGCATTTTCATATCTGCAAAATATTCCGCAATATTCTACAACGTTGCAAAACCTGTTGCAACATTGTAGAATATTGTGAAATATTTTGCGGATATAAAAATGCAACGTCCGATGGATATTTTGTTTTTTTTTTCATTATCGCGACGACGGAATTTATCTAAAGTCCGGAAGCTTTCATATCGTAACGGAATTTATTTTTTAAGCGCAATATCATACTCAACAGAAATTGTTCTGACATATCTCTAACCACAAGGCATCATTCACCGCTTCTACAATGTTGCAAACCAGGTTTTCAGATATATTAGAATAGCTCCTGTTCAATATGTTATTGCGCTTACAAAATAAATTCCGTTGTTGCGATAATGAAAAAAAAATATATATCCATCGAATGTTGCATTTTTATATCTGCAAAATATTCCGCAATATCTTACAATGTTGCAAAACTTGACTTGTAACATTTAAGCACCTCTAAACGTTAAAAAAAATAATTACATTTGGTAGTGCTAGACCGAATAATTATATGTACTATATCGGTTTGAGAAACTTTATGTAGATATTTATAGTTGCAACAATGTTAATTCGCTTGTTTAGTAGATCATTTAACTCAAGAAATCCGGTATGGTCTAGTGGCTAGGATACCTGGCTCTCACCCAGGAGGCTCGGGTTCGATTCCCGGTACCGGAAATATTTTTGCAAACTCAGATTTGCAACATTTTCGTATCGACAAAAGTTTTTATTTCTTCTTTATTTATAAAACAATGGGAATCATACTCGTTCGTTCAGTCTGAATATAATATGCAATCGCGATATCAACTTAAGTAACTTTTTATGTAGTTATTTTTAGTTGCAACAATGTTAGCTTGGTCTTCTGGTAATTTGTAAACTCAAGCAATCCGGTATGGTCTAGTGGCTAGGATACCTGGCTCTCACCCAGGAGGCTCGGGTTCGATTCCCGGTACCGGAATTTCTTTTTCCTAATTTTTAACGTAAACCATTTATTATTTAACGTCCATTACAATACCTTCGTATCACCAACACAGAGGATTTTGGCTGCTTGATTCGCACGCACAACAAATTCCGGACCCACGCATTGGTTCTTGTTGAAACATCGTGTTGGTCCACCAATCGCTCTATAAAGACGAGACGGTGCTCTCTGAACCGGCTTGCCTCGTCGCGCCCTGGGACCGTTCTTTACCGCCAGTCTAAAATAGATTACGTATTAATGCATCGCGAAGTTATTCAAAGCACGACAGTTCGATTCGTTCTATCCAAGGACTCTCAACGATTGAAAAACCAAAAGCGCCGACTATTTAAGTCAATTCTTTGTTTTTAATTCAGTATTTAATTTCATCTAAGTACCACACATTGTTTTGGTTGATAAATCATTGATTGATTGTCGTCTTGGACCAGCAGACTTAAATTACCTCGGTGGTTTTGCTGGAGCAACGGATTCGCTTAGGCCGTTATTAGATCCAGGCAGTGGGCCCGCCGATCTCTTGAGAGTCGTGATGACTCTCGGTGGCTTTGGTGGCACCGGACCATGTAAACTCGGAACTTTCATGGAAGACACTAGATTAATTTGCGTACTATTTTGCTGGACATCGTCTATTTTATTATCACCGGTAAAAACGCGTAGTCTTGGTGGCATAGCTAATCCGTTACTTTGAGAATAAGCCCGTAACCCGGTCACGGATTCCTGCAAGTTTCTCGTTGGAAGTTGCGGATTCGAGTATTGTCGATGGAGCGATTGTGCGGTCATCGATTGACTATTTCTATCGACGCTGCCCTTGCTCCTAATATCATCCGTGTGTCCGAGTGGTCTGTCTCCGTTCGAAGCTCTCGCGAGATGTGCTATGTTAGGCTGGGACGAGCCAGCATTTTTAATAGTTCTTGGTCTACCCGTTATTGTTTGACCATAAAAATCTTGTCTCTCTACGCCGGACTTGGCGGTAATTCCGTTGACCCGAACGTCCTGAGAGCTGAGGAACGGCTTGACCGGAAGTGCATAAATCGGATCACTATATACATTGGCCTGAGATGCCTGAGGTGAACGATGATCGTTTGAGAACATTATTAGATTGTGAGTACTCCTTGTATGCCCATTGATTCCTTGTTTTACACGTTCCGAGTATTCCGGCTGTGAACTTGTTCGCGCGTGATGAATCGCTGGATGCTGCATATTACTCGTTTGTATATCAATCTGCGACTGAAACTGAGGTTTGGGACTGCTCAGAGATGGCTCGTGCCCCGCTAAACTAAGTAGATTTGGATGAGATCGCGAATTATGAGACTGAGCTTTGAAGAGGGCACCCTTGACCTGATGCTTGGAAAAGTGACCCGTATGTTGATGCTGTTGAGACTGGTACTGTTTCTGATGTTGTGGGTGCTGATTCTGCTGTTGAGACTGTACTTGAAGTTGATTCTGGCGTTGATGATGATGTTGAGTGGGCGGTGGAACGGATCGCAGAGCCGGGAAAGCAGCTCGTTTTCTTGCACCGTACTGTGGAGATCGCATTACTTCTCTGTACATGTCCATGACGATATGAGTGAAGGGTTTTGACTGCAATCTCGTACGACAGTATTCCGATATCACCTGTAACAAAAATTCACGCTCTCGTTCACAGAAAGGCTCGAAAAATCTATTATAAAGTCTGGTAACTCTCAAGACATTTAGTTTCTCATCGCATGGATCTCGCTACATTGTGAGAACTTTAGGAAACCTTATGTCAATATCCCAAGAAACGGGAGAAATTCATATTCCCGTACAAGAGGCTCAATAGTATTATTCCTTTCGATAGTTCGTCGAACTCCTTGATCAAGCTCTATATTACCGATTCATTTATACCAAAGTTCGCTTCGTTTGCTTGATAAAATGTATGCCAACGTTTATTGAACGGCGCCAAGCATCTATAAACGAGGATTTACAAGATTTTTCCACATTTCTGTTTTATGGAAGGGATCCCATTTTTTACATATAAAAGTACCAACTTGATTGGCTATAGTGAGGTTGATGCTCCGACAGTTCATTCGTCTGGATCTCTTTGGACGTTTGCAAATCCCGAAAAGCTACGTATAAGAAAGAAACGGATCGTGGCATACGAGGAAAACCTGATACCCTACGGGTTATCTATCCGCTGGCAACATTTTTGTGGTCGCTTCATTCTGAATATCCCTAATGATGGCAACACCCCACGTTCACTGTACGCCCGTCGACGTGGGCAGCAAATAAATAGTTGAATTGGAGGTTTGTCGCTGCTTGACATACCGTGAGGGTAGAAAGCGAAAAACGAAATGTCAAATCGATATTCAACACACGTCTCGCTATAACAATGAAAAAAATTAAAAGGCATGTGGTGGCATCAAACCAGTGTTTAAGAGGAATATCACCCGCTGCACTGCATCGCAATGAGTAAAGCAATCCAACTATTATAGATGATTCGGTAATGAAATATTTTCTGACGAAAAATAAGTGGAATAAAGGCCTTTATCTCAAACCAATCTGCAACATCCGGAGTACTAAATAAAATACAGTAAAATGAAGTTTGAAACGTAGACGGAATCTTAGAGCTGACCAGGCTCTACAGTAAATAACAAATTAGTCCATACTACTGAACACCAATGTACCGGCTAATAAAATCATTTGGCTCAATGGAGACCACTTTTTACCGGTGTTCAGGACCACCAGTATACCGGCATGCAGGTTAATTCGAGTATCAAAAGAGGACGTTTACTCTGCGTCCGATGAACCACGAATGAGTTTTCCGGTACTATAATTTCGCATCGAAGATCAACTTAGAGACTCCGCGTCTCTAACATCGTGTTTATCGAGTAATTGACTTTAATTCAAGTACTCGAAGAGGAGGGCAACGAGGAAAAGGAATTTTACTCACCATTTTTCAGATTAAGCGATGAAAGCTCGGTAATCATCGGGATCGATATTTTTCTTATTTTGGCAATATGTAAACGCAAATGTCAACAGTAAGTAAGGCTGACCATTCAGTGACATGAATACGATCTCTCCCATCCGGAACCCTACGAATCCTTTGAACCATATGACCTAATGCTGGCGTGAATACGACCCCATCTTGCAATTTCGTCAATACTACATAGGAAATGGACGTTTTGTGCAACTTTGGAAGGCGAGTGCTATTTTGGAAGCGACCGAACTTCGTGTTGATAAATTATTGGTGGCCGAGAAATCCTGGCAAGTAAATTGAGCATTCCATGTACTATAAGAGCGTTGGGTTAGAGCCACGATTGTGCATCGATCTTTGGGTTCATAGGAGGCGGATATACGTATTCTCCCTATTATAGTAGACTACTTCTACTGCCCCTTCGAACGCCCACGAACGATGAATCAGGGTGAGAGTTTCGAGATTAATGGGAGATACTCGAAAATGTTCAGAAAGTATTTTGTTATTACAAAGCGTATAAGATCCCACTTACCCTCTCATGAATTATTCGTACCAAAAATGTTTTATTTTGATAGATCCAAAGCAAAAAACAGCAGTATGGTAGGTGTCTGAGAATATACAAATGGTGATACAACTAGAACAACGATTTTCTAAACGTACGAGGAAGATCGAGCTGTTATTCACGCATAAGCTCGTACATTAACGGGATGAATATTGCATGGAGGAATATCGTGTCCCACGTATCATCCTGTGCATGCTAATATTGATATACGTATCGGAGGACAAGTGATGCGCACGTGTGTAATGAGGTGGAGGTGGGCGAGGGATGAACGAACGGATTGTTTAAGCCGATTGTCGTTGTCATGCTGTGTGAACTATCATTCTCTCTGAACGGCATGTGGACAACGATACGTGCCATAAATTTTAATAATTCTACACACCCAGTCAGTCGCGTCATATTTATTTTTAATCTCATAGACAGGTGATAATCATTCGATCGTTATTCGCGTCGAATATGTAAATACAAGTATTGAACACAACGTGTTCACCAAGGCGACATTATCAACTTGCCACCCCATCGATTTTCACGACAGCAGTATTGTACGAAGTATTTTCTCTCTCTATCTCTCGGTTCACCTACGCAAATCGTAGCGATAAATCGACGGGACACTTTTCCAGGTGATTCATTCCCTTTAATCGTTTAACGGGCACCCGGGACCATTCGCAATTACGGGATAATTAACGTCGTTTATTTTATAAATGAAACGTGGTATTTTCGTACTTTGCCGCTCACATTATACGTTAATAGCAGGTCGAAGTAACGTGTAATGTACATATGTCAATAAATTTATATTTACACTTCAAGGGTAAATATTTCGTACAAAATAACTTTTACTAACACATTTTTCCGAACCATCGCAGCTCAAAGACCTGACACATTTGAAGTATAATATTGTAATGTCGGTATTGCATGTGATGGCGAGTAATGGTGGGAATCATCAATGATCATACTAGTAGCGTATCAAGCATCTTTAAGGTATCGGTCTGATAACTTAAGCCGATTTTCATGTCTTTTTTGGAGGGCGTTTTTTTGTTGGAAAAAGTTTTTTTTTCCAAAGTCCGCCATTTTGTTATTTATCCATGAAATTTAACTTCAGTAGTTCCGACCAGAATGACATGTCTATAGATTAAGAATTATCAAGAATTTTTTTATTTCAGATAACATCAAGAGCCAAAATCACCGGGGCCACCCACGCCCTTTTTTTCGAGGTGCCAACTTCGATCAATAATAATAATAATAATAATAAACTATTAAATTTTTTCAAAAAAATTTTTTTTTGTATCTTCAATATGTAAATAAAAACATCCTAAATATCCAAAACGATTCATTTTTATTTTCCTACAAAAAAACGCCCTCCAAAAAAGACATGAAAATCGGCTTAAGTTACCAGACTACTACCTTAAGAACAGATTATACCCTCTTCTGATATTCGGCGATTGATCGCTATCACACGTGATGCAAAATCAGTAAACAAACCAGAGACTGTGAAAGTGAATAAGGATCGGAATGCGTACGTTTAACTAGGAGGAGCATTCACGGGTACAAATCAAGCTGTATATACGTCTAAGACGTTTTGCCGCTGAAAGCCTTGGCCATATAGGCACATAGATGCAATTTGAATTACGGCGAAGGAGCCATGATATCTCTTATGCGGCCGTGTCATGAGTTCTCAATGACATGTTCGTGATCGCATCCCCGAGACAACGGAGCCACAGTGTACTAAGTGCATCAAAGCACCTCTATTTATAACACCGTTCGACGTATCAATCACCCCTTATGTACTATTGTGTCACTGTAACTTCGAGTTGCCGCTGATAATAACTGTCACAGCGGAGAGAATGCTTCTCTTATTCTCAACGCATCCTCGCTCAAGGATCCGCAACGCCATTGTGCAGTATTATTCTATGTCTCGCTTACAACGCGTTTGAATAGAGGGACGAATCACGATGGTATGGATTAGCTGTGAGCCGCGGTACATAAGTATAGATTTCCTTCTCTAAGAGTACATTTAAAGGAAATCAACCGTGTCACTCTCTTGACTTTTGGTCCGACTATTCAATTGTATGGACTATTAAAGATGGGCTCGCTTTGACAACCAATCAGTTGTAACATGTTTCCATTACGAATGAGAACTTTTTCAGACTTTTTTAACTGCATCGAGCTTACAAGGGACGACGTTTAAATGCGCGCGTAAACCGTTTTCTGCATACAAATTCCGATCCATTGAATTTGTTTCAATTATGATTGTATTGTTGGTAACGTTCGCGGAGTTTAGTGGTCATGATATCGATACAGTTGGAGAAGATTGACGTTTATAATCTTGCGTGACGTATATGTAGTGTCAGAAGGAGAGTGCTCACACGACAAGGGCGTGAGTATAATCTCTCGCGGCTCATCATGAACATCATATAGCTTGGAGCTAGAGGTCAAGCGTTAACACGGATCATATCCATTATCCGTAAAGTTCTCTTAATCGATGTATCACAATTTAACCGCAGATCGAAAATCCTAGGTGCACACTTTGAGTTAAAGTCTTGAGAAACAATGGTAAATACTATGTTACGAACTTTCAACGAGTATAACAATTGAGGGTTGTTACTGTGATCTGAGACATTTTACTAAGACAAATCATAGCAACATTTTCTTGCAAAATTTGCTATTTTCTATTTACCCATGACATTTTTTCTCGTTGTCATCGGACGAACATAATTGATATTACTTGTAATGGAAGAAAAAATGTATTTTTATTATATACAATACATTTTGCTTCTAGCTGAGATTAACCTCATCCGGTAGTGATTCTTGGAGGATGCAGTCTTGGACCTATACAAATTTCGATAATACAATCAGCCTGCCATATCATTCCCCGGGAATTGGTTTATTATTCACCCCGGAACACACCCTCTAACTATATGTACTCTCGGTATATCTATGCCAGATAGGTGGTGGCCTAGGCGCCTTGCCACTCACACTCTCGGCTCTTCGCAAGCAATTGTAGTCAGATGCAGCGGCAGCAACGGAGGCGGCACTCCAACACATTCAGGGATGTTAAATCATTCTCCCTCTTTATGCCATCGCCTCTGGCCATTCTCTCGAAATATATATAAATATATATATATATATATATATATATATATATATATATATATATATGTATATACGGTCTCGTTGGCAATAAAGCTAATTAATTCGAAGCTACCGCTGCCTCCTTCGCAAGCGGCATTATATATGTCCTTACAGCTGTTCACGCTGACGGCCATAGGCTCTTTGAGCGTGAGATTGATCGGGCTAAATGTCGGTGAGCTGAATCTATATGTGCGGTAACGGTCAGTCATCGTAGATATAGTTAAGCACTTCGATATTTCAACTTTATTTCGTTTTCTTTCAACTTAACACCTTCATATCGTTGTCTGTTTCATTATGAGTTTAATTTAGCTTAAGGGGGGAAATAGGGTTAGACGGTTCAAAAAATCGATTTTTTTTTAATTTCATAAATTGTTAGTAAAACTATTGAAAAATATGTTCCCAAAATTTTAAATGAAAATTCCAACTCGTTCTATTGTTATAAGCCATTACAGTAGCTCTCCTTCAGGCCCCGAGCGCGCCACGTGTATAACCGAGCGGTCACTATTTTTTCAAACGCGTTTTTCTGAAAACGCCTTTTTTTGAACTTGCGTACACGCTAGTTTGAAAAGTTTTCAACCAATCGTTTTGAAAATTGGCAGTTACTTTCTTCATAGTATTGCGCTCTATATGAACCTAAAATCGGAATATTATCATTATTTATATAATTTTTTTTTGCAAATGAAGTTGCAAAAAATGGCAAAAAATCATGCTTTTTTGTTTTGACCCATGTAAAAAATTCAATTTTCTATTTTTTTGATAGCATTTAGGTTCATATAGAAGAGAGACATATAATAAAAGTACATTCCAACCTCGTTTGATTTCAGATGAAAATTGCGGCTTCCAGAATGTACGCAAAATGCTGAGTCTGATTGTGACCTGCAATATGGGGTCTCTAATATCCCCGGTGTTTTTCAAGAGAATTCTTCAAAATTTTTATAGTATATACTTAAATATATGTATAAAATATTCGTAAAGTTTCAATAAATTATATTCATTTTTTATACTATAAAAAAATTCATGAAAATCAATGAGAAAACGCTGTCCTAACCCAATTTCCCCCCTTGAGGGCTCACATATCCCTGAAATTTTCACAAAATCGATTTTTCACGGATTTTTATGCTTTGTACTTTTACGAATTAAACGAAAAACTCTTAAGTAAATTCCACTCTGTTAAAAAGTATAGCAATAAATGTGACCCCGTCCGTAAGTTTACGGTGTACATACTAGAAACTTTGAACGCGTTTTTCTCGAAACTATGTGTTTACACAGTGTCAGCACGATAACTCAGTACATTTTTTATATTTTTTAACATATTATTTGAAATCTCCATAATTATTTTCTCCATAGTCCGAAGAGAGGTTGTTTTAATTTGTTGGTTGGACAATGTTTTATAAATTATTAAACACTATTTTTTTTTCTAAATTGCTTACTAAAGTTTGAAATACTGTAATTTCATTATTTTTGAAAGGAGAAAAAAAAAACCAAAAATTCCCTCCGTCAAGCTATCAGTACTACATTATTTTACTAGATTCTTTCTTATTTTTGTAGATTGGCTAATTTTTGGTGAATTTATCATGTCGACAAGGAGGTGCTATGGTTTTCATCAGTAGTCCATTTATACCGGTAAAAAAATGTTAATATCTAAAAAAAAATTGTTTATTTTTTTTTTATAGTCGAAACATTAATAAAAAATGTGAAATCAACAATAAAATTTTTTTTTTCACCATATAACCTTTATAATAATTTTTCATATTTACTCGGTTTTCAGCGCGCGCAGCGGTACGTGAGCCTTTAAAATCAGTTAGTATTTATACAAAAATATACTATTTGGGTTCAGTGTCATAGATAAATTGCAAAGTTTAATCTTTGCAGATTAACGGAGCTTGTCAATGTCGATTAACATTTTTCCTATATTTTCGAGAAAATCCCGAAATTTCTTTCATTGATCTGGATTGATCATCGGCAGATACGTTCTATACAGATCGATCTACTTTTTGCTGTATCCGTATATCAAACGACAAATTTAACGCTTCCGCGCGTTTTGTCTTTCCAGCGCAATAACCATGATCATTCGTTGTCTAGATATTTTAAACGATGGGTCAGCAGTCGAGACTCGCTATTCGCACATGAAGCAGTATAGAACGTGTGTTTTCTATGCATATGGGGACAGATCGTTCCTCGATCCAGCGCGTTTCGGGCTTGCATATAGAGTCGAGAGTCGGTCAAAGGTTTGCTAAATACGCACGTACATGTGTGGGCATCAAAGCCAAGCGAGCAGGGAATACCGAACGTCATGGTCAACGATCCAATCAACGAAAAGCAACTTCTCGCGAATGACATCACGTGCAATCTCATGCCCTTTTTTTTCATCGACGAACCGAAGCTGAATTTGCACGTAACAAAACAATGATTGCCATCGCCGAATTTTTTTCTTTTTTCGTTCATCACGTTATTCACAATGCAAGTAAAATCGGGCTGTATCGTTCCGTAGAATTTTGAAAAACAAAATCGGATAATCGGTCATTTTCACGTGCTTTTTTATTCGATTTCGCAATTGTATACTTGTATTCTCTATTTTTTATTTCAACTAAGACAAAAGTGATCCTCTCTTTCGTCAGGACGATTGGTATTTTACCGAAGTCTGCGCGATTAAACCGCTTTTTTTTATCGTGCGAACAAATGGAAATTGATTAATTTTTTATCGAAGAGATATTGTGTAAGGGAGAGCAAGATGAAATTAAAAAATATAGCTATTGCTGGAGGGTGGAGGAGGCGTTGAAATGACAGAGTTGTTTGCGAGAAAATTGAAGGCAGAAGTTTGCAGATAAAAAATCTCGGGAACGCTACAAAATTTAATAACGTTTGAGTTAATAATTCGTTCCTTCTAATGAAAAGTACACGCGACATTTCTGTCTTCTGACGGAGAACATGACGGAGAACAGTAAAAAATAAAGAATCGTGAGTAGTAAAAATTGCAACAACACGGCTGGTAGCGACTTTTAATTATTTCAACTCGCCAAGGTGAAAGCACTCTTGCATTATTATCTATCATAAAAAATTTCATTCCCCTTTCCACCCCCCGAATTATAAATGCCAAGCTTTCATTAAGTTCACGATGATAGAGACATAATCATCGCACGATTTTAAAAGGAATTATGTGTTGAAAGTTTTTTGTCGACAGCCTAAAGCTCGAGTTTTATTGGTAAAATGCTCATCTTCATCCACTCTCGCCCAAGTCATCGTTAGTACATTTTTATCCCGTCGGGATTTTACATTTTTTTCATGTGATTTTCTTGGTCTGTTGAGTTCGAAAAATATTATCGTGCCTTATGAACAAATCTCAAGATACAAATCTTAAGAACAAATCTCTACGGTTTCAACGTAGTGTTAATTAGGTGCTTTCCTATAATGCAAAAGAATATATTTTTACTATAACCTGCCATGAGTAAAAATAAACGACTTTGACTCCATTAATTGTTTTCTGAGTACTAGAAATAATTGAGCGAATCGTTGTAATAATTATTTTTGAAAATACATAGATTAACAAAATAGAAAAATGATGATGTTATTGCCAAGATACAGCTTTTGACGATTTTGACGATTTTTCTAAAACTGTCGATGACCGGGACATTCGACTTTATCTTTTATTATTGTGTGGCACAGTAATCCACGGTATCGGCATTACCGAATGGAATATTATAACCGTGCGGCGAGTACGAGTGTCGTGTATATTTTTTAAAACGTGTGAAACTTACGTCTAATAGGTTCATCAACGATGCACGTCGTCTGGGATCGGGCTCTGTCATCGCCGAAAGAACAGACTGAAGAGCGGATGATGGCGACACCGATACGGATCCGGTGAGGGCAGCCACTCGTGGTGTCGTGTCCAGTAATGCACGACCGAGTGAGTACATCCACATCTTAAATAAACAAAATACATTTGTTTTTTTTTCATTTGTGTGCGAATAACGGCACTGTTTTATCGACAGGTGTTATTTAAAAAATGTTTAGAACATTAAATACTTTCTATATCGATTGCAGCAAAAAGCCTTGTACGCTTAAAAAATGTCAAAATTTTTCACCGATGGATTTTATATAGATACGAGCTGTGCCCTGCGGTTTTACCCGCGTTAAATTTCAGTCCCCCGTTTCAACGCGCTGCCGCCACTCATCAGGGTCATAGAATAAAGTTATATGGCGTAAAGCCTTTCTGAACAAACGAGCTATCTAAGGGAAAAAGAATTTTCCAAATCGGATTAGTATTTCCTGAGATTAGCGCGTTCGAACAAACATACAAACAAACTTTGCAGTTTTATTATAGTAGTAAGATATCCTTGTGAAAAAAAATCATTACAATTTTTTTCTTTTGAGCACTTGATTTTTCCCACCTCGTGTTTGTTGAAAGTTATAATAGTTGTTAAATATTCTTCGACTTCAATTGATGCTGCATCTCTTGATATTATGCTGCCATAAAAAATGGCGCTTTTATAGAAGTTTATGTCGCCTCGGATCCAATAGACTATAAAAATAATCACAGACTATATACAATTGAAGAGTTAATCAGCGTATAATATCAATTGTATAGGCAAGTACTTGGCCGCGGTTTTAATTACGAACGTGCACCCACGAAAATCCCATGAATTCCTATTCTCTTCAGTACACGGGCGTATGCATACCTCGGAGAATTTCTAGCTTTATGAAATATCCGTGATTTTCCAGAGATACCATATATCGTATGTATATGTATAAACAACGTCCTGGTTACGCCAAACCCAATCAATTGTCCCAGCTAATTAAATCGTACAATGGTCATTTGTGGTTCTCGATAAACGATATAACGATTGGATTTAAGCCTGAAACAGAAAGCGAACCTCGGCTCGCGTCTGACTTCGCGAAAATGCGAGTATAGTACGGTTAACCGCCTTAAGGGGGGAAATAGGGTTGGACGGTTAAAAAAATCGATTTTTTTTTATTTCATAAATTGTTAGGAAAACTATTGAAAAATATGTTCCCAAAATTTTAAATGACAATTCCGACTCGTTCTATTGTTATAAACCATTAAAGTGAGTAGCTCTCCTTCAGTCTCCGAGCGCACCACGTGTATAATCGAGCGGTCACTATTCTTTCAAACGCGTTTTTTCTGAAAACGACTTTTTTTGAACTTGCGTACACGCTAGTTTGCAAAGTTTACAACCAATCGTTTTGAAAATTGGCAGTTACTTTCTTCATAGTATTGCACTCTATATGGACCTAAAATCGGAATATTATCATTATTTAAAATAATTTTTTTTTTGCAAATAAAGTTGTAAAAAATGGCAAGAAATCATGCTTTTTTGTTTCGACCTCTGTAAAAAATTCAATTTTCTATTTTTTTGATAGCATTTAGGTTCATATAGAAGAGAGACATACAATAAAAGTAAATTCCAACCTCGTTTGATTTCAGATGAAAATTGCGGCTTCCAGAATGTACGCAAAATGCTGACTCTGATTGTGACCTGCAATATGGGGTCGCTAATATCCCCGGTGTTTTTCAAGAAAATTCTTCAAAAATTTTATAGTATATATTTGAATATATGTATAAAATATTCTCAAAGTTTCAATAGATTATATTGATTTTTTATACTATAAAAAAATTCATGAAAATCATTGAGGAAACGCTGTCCTAATCCTATTTCCCCCTTTAAATGCTGGTAACTAGCGGCAATTTCCACGGAATTCGATAATGACGAGACGCCTACGTTTTACTATAACGACTAGTGACGTTTTGCAGCAATGTTTTAACTAAAGTAGTATCGCGATATAGGGGTGGTTGCGGTCTAGCCTGTGGGTCCATTTCGGATCGAATAAAAGGTCTACAATTCGGACACAATCGAAGAGAGTGATGAAATAAAAGAAGCAATGAAGAAGGGATGATTTTTTTTTACTAAAAACGCCAGCCCCACTAAACTCCTTGGTCGCCTGGGCCACGGAATAAGTCGATAGTTCAATGACCTCTGATAGTGGCTGGCCGAACCGAGTGTTATCTCACTTTAAAAATCACTTTAAGCGCGGCGCTTCTGACGAAGAGATTGTAGGGGCGCATGACTGTGCTGAAACTTCGATTTTGCACCGCGGGAATAATTGAAGCGGCGCGCAGAATTACTCGTGGATAAAAAGGGATGATAAAGCACACGTACCGTGTGCTTTATCATCCCTTTTACTTGAGAATCATGAACATGGTATTTACAATAGATATATAGATATTTTAGTGTTGACGCACGATGAGTAAAATAATCACGTTTTTTGTTTACGATTATTAGCAAATTACTGAATGTAAGAGGATAAAAGTGTTGTTTATATTTTGATTTTAACCGCTTCAACATCAGAACCTTCATTGCTATAGGGGTTGAAAGTAACAAATTAATTCCTCCATTGAAATATGTACTGTGATGGTCCATGAATCTGTTTGAGGATGAGAGACGGTAATTATGAAATATTATTATAAAATTACTAACTGTTGTAAAATATTATAAAATCTAATACTTTGCATTTTTAACGAAATGTCAATGTGATATTGAGCAATTATTCGTCACTTATGGATAAATTCTTTCTAATTGATTCTAATTTATGCATAAATGACGAATAATTGCTCAATATCACATCGATATTTCGTTAGAAATCCAAAATATTGGATTTTGTAATATTTTATAATAGTTTGTCCCCCTTCACACCGCGTTTGAATCTTTGTCGGAGATAAATGGGAATGGGAGCAACTATGATCCACGGGGAAATCCAATGTAAGAGCGTCACGAATAGCGATCTCCCAGTTCCATTCTCAAGTGACGTGTACCGGACAAACTGAAGCAAACATTCCTTATCACTGACATTTGCTACTGGGATTTCGGTTCCTCTCCTTATCTCTTTCTCTCCTCACCTACACAAGTCAGTCTTGTAGCGACGTTAGGATATCACGAGGGAAATACTTCGGGTCGCGATATGACATTTATTCAACAAATTTATCCGTTTTAAGAATGTCCATTCATCGATTACGAGACTTTTTTTCAGCCTGCGATGTGCTCAGGATTGCCGAAAAAATGATTAATTGACGGAACCATTGAATCTACAAACGCCATAAAATTATTGCGATCTTGGAAGATTTTTATTCTTGCATTGTGGAGTGCATCGTGGGAAATAGGGTAACGCAACCTCGAAGTTAATGCAGTTCTGCCTGAATCGTTAGAATAATGCAAGAGATACTCAGCCCAGTGATCTACGATAAATATGTTTTATTTACGTCGAATATCGTACTGTTTGCCTCTATCCCCCTTTACCATGCATGCAGAAAACACTCCCTTACAGAAAGACTGCGCGGGACTGGTACATGAGGTGTGGTATTACAAAACCAGGCGAAAATCCGAGTGAGGAATAAGCGCATCGTGAAACAAAAAGCTGTTGAAGCTTTTGCCACGAAAGAAATATAACTGCAACAAATATTTATACGAGGTCTGTTAAAAAAGTATCGCGAGTTTTGAATTTCCGCGGGCTACGTATATTCGATTTTCGATTTTTTTGTGGCGTTAGGTTGGTACTCATGTCCCTCACTTATACTGAAAAAATCGGCCATTTTAAATGTTTAGTTAATTGTTGACAGCTGTTTTGGTTAGACGTGTTTTGGCTTGTCTTCGATTTTTGCCTATTCCAAAAAAAACAGCTTCCATTGCGATGATTGAGCTTTGGTTTCACGTCATAACCATAAACCCATGATTCGTCAGCAGTTATGACCCTCTGGAGCAAATTTGGGTCGTCGCGGACTGAGTCCAACAGCTCCTTAGCAATGTCAAAGCGACATTGTTTTTGTTCGAAATTGAGCAATTTTCGCACGAATTTCGCGGCGACCCGTCTCACGCCCAAATCATTGGTAAAAATCGAATAGCACGAGCCAATCGATATGTTTAGTTCCTCAGCAACTTCTCTAACGGTGATTCGACGATTGGCCAATATTATTTTCTTCACTTCATCAATGTTGTTGATGTGCTCGGGCGTCCGGAACGCATTTCGTTGTTCGCATCTTCTCGGCCCTCTGAGAACATTTTGTACCACTGATAAACGTTGCTTTGGTCCAAGGTAGCTTCACCATATGCCACAGTCAACATTCGGAATGCGTCCGCGCACTTAATTTTTGTTTTTCACACAAAATTTGATACAGATTCTTTGATCCATTTTTTGAAATAGGCAAAAATCGAAGACAAACCGAAACACGTCTAACCAAAACAGCTGTCAAGAATTAACTAAACATTCAAAATGGCCGATTTTTTCAGCATAAGTGAGGGACATGAGTACCGACCTAACGCCACAAAAAAATCGAAAATCGAATATACGTAGCCCGCGGAAATTCAAAATTCGCGATACTTTTTTAACAGACCTCGTATATACAGCATATATAGATAATTCTTTAGAAATAAACATATCTGAAATAGGTATATTTGTAAAATAATTTTATTATTTCTGAAAGTTCTGTAAATGGTTCTTATTTTTCGACATGAAAAATGTCTCCCGGAGGAACGATCTTGAAGGAATCATAACTCCTGAATTGTCGACATATCGTTCTCTCCTTATGCATAAGTTAAAATCGTTAGGTTTCCGTTAAAAATGTTAACAGATTATTTGAATGATAATCTAATGAAGAATAATACACGATTATTATATGTAGGAACGTCACGTTATTTATAAATAACGTGACGTTCCTACATATAACAATAAAACGAAGAATAATACGCGATTGTTATATGTAGGAACGTCACGTTATTTATAAATAATGTGACGTTCCTACATAAAACAATCGTGTATTATTCTTCGTTTTACTATTATTTAAATAATCTGTTAACATTTTTAACGGAAACATAACAATTTTAATATATGCCTAAGAAGAGATATGTATGAATATATAAATATCTCGATGAGAATTAGCGCGGTGATAATCATGCCACCTCAACTTTCGTACTTCCCGAGTGTATATACATGTGTATACGTTATAAAGCTTTGCCCTCTCGCGTGAACTTTGAAGCACCATTTAGGCAGACTCTTGACCCGAACAATACCCAAGGGGCTTGAGTTCATCTGCGCGGCGATATACATCTATATAGGCTCGGCAAAAAGGTAAATACATGAAATACGTACTAAAGGGGTTGTGAAAGATGCTCGTCTCGTGTTTGCCCTTGTAGTTTTCGAAATATTTTCCCTTCTAAAACTAATTAATATCGATTAAAATTTCGGCAATGCTTTCCAAATTAACAAAGGACACGAATACGTAGTTGTTGTACGGAATGCAAACTGAATTTGTGAATATCTGTGAATGTTATTATACTGCTAATTCGCAATTTGCCGCAATTTGCCATCAAAATTAAAAGTTGATAAAAAAACTAAAATTCTGTTGTATGAATTTTGCGAAAAATGATTTCCAAATGGCAATCAATCCCGTTGACTTCGACTATTTAAAAAAAACAAAAATTATAAAAAATAAGAGCGTGCTACAACGTAATCCCTCTGAAGAACTCGTCGCGAAATTCCCATTTTTATACGAAAACAAAGAAAATGTAAAAACAACCTATTACAATGACATTGTGGCGAGATTATTCAGAGTGAAGCAGAGAGAAATGAGAGACGGGCCACGAGATCCTTTTATGAAAAATGTAATCAGCGGTCACAGCGGAATACTGGCGAAGACTGGAAAGGGCTTTGGTGTATGACATACCAGGATTCCGCAAAGAAAAGATCGAAAACAAAAAACACAACGTCAACCCTTATTTTTTTCACGGTGAATAAAGCGCGTACACGTGATGATGAGAGGCAGGGGGTAAACGGAGAAGAGGTTTTTCCGTAGGCGAAAAGACTTATACGTGTATATGAAGAAACGAGAAAGAAACCAACGGACATTAGAGTGGAGGTTACAACAGCTACCTAGAAGCATATATATCTGCTTTTGCACGGCTTCGCCAGTACCAGTGTCACTAATGTTTGTACAGTGAACCATTGTCTGACTATTCCTCGAGCATACATCGTGACATGAGTTTTAAAAAAGCACCAGAAGCCCTAACGCCCTTCCCCGCCTCGAGCTACGCAAAGTTTCGCGATACTCTCATCCGCGTTCTCTCAGCTATGATGCAGCTGTATACAGTGGGTCAAAAAAGTATTCATACACCTTGTTTTTTTGCGATAACTTTATAGACATAAGCGATACGCAAAGAAAGCCAATGTTATTTACTAGTACATCAGGTGCAGAGATAAATTGCAAATGGAGAATTTTTTCCCAGGAATAATAGAAGAATTATGGCAAAAAAACGAAAATTTTCGGGCAAAAAAAGTATTCATACACTTACGATTATAGTGAAAACCTACATCATCATAGTTGTTAATTATTACTAATATTTGGTGGGCATCCCTTTTGCTTCAGTTATACCCTCGAGACTCTTAGGCATGGATTCTACTAGCTTTTGCGTTGTTCCTTTTGCTATTATCGTCAATTCTTCTAAAAGCACTCTTTGGAGCTCGGATTTGCTTGTTATTTTTCTTTTTCCAATTTCTACATCCACCAAGTGCCATAAATTTCCAATAGGATTGATGTCCGGATATTGTGGTGGTGTAATCTATCGTTTGCGGACATTATGGAGTAACCATTCCCTCGTTTACATGGCAGTATGTTTCGGGTCGTTATCTTGTTCGGAGTAGAAATTTCCATCCAGGCCCATTTTATCTACACTTGCTTTCAAATTGCTGCGGAACACGTCGATATACTTCTGGGCATTCGTTGTACCATCTATAAAAGCCAGATTACCAACGCCATAATATCCCATACAGCCCCAAACCATGACGCTTCCTCCGCCGTGCTTTACAGTCGGTATAAAATTTTTCTGCTGGAGCTCGGTATTTGGTTTTCGCCAGACGAATTTTTTTCCATCGGACCCGAAGATGTTAAACTTCGATTCATCCGAGAATACGACACGTTTCCAAAATTCTATAGATTTTTTTACGTAGGTTTTTGCGAAACCTAAATGTTTTTCTCGATTGATATTATTAATTTATGGTTTTTCGCGGGCAGTTCTGCCGTATATTTGGGCAAAATGCAAAACGTTTCGAATAGTCTGGGGACACACGCTCTTCCCCGATGTTGACGCGACATCATTTGCTAAACTGCGAGCACTTGTGAACGGTTTTTTTGTAGCCTCTGTAACGATACTCCGACGCTCCCGTACTGTTCGTATTCTCGGTCGACCGGTTAGTGGCTTATTTTCTGTGCTGTTTGTTCTTTCGTATTTTTTTATTATATATTGCACTGTTGCGAAACTTAGATTTAGTTCTTCACTAATTTTTCGATAACTTTCACCGCGTTTCCGAAGAAAAATCACTCTATCTCGCATGGATATTAATATTTCGTTTTTCTTTGCCATCGTGTCTGTTCAGAGCTTGAAGATCTACTACCGAATGGAATAGGTCAAAACCATTGTGTAAACGAAGACTTGTTTACATTGTACGCAGAGGTCAGACCGTCCGTGAGTGAATATCGAGGTTTAGCAGCTCAATCGTAAGTGTACGAATTCTTTTTTTGGCCCGAAAACTTTCGTTTTTTTTTTGCATAATTCTTCTATTATTCCTGGGAAAAAATTCTCCATTTGCAGTTTATCTCTGTACCTGATGTACTATTAAATAAAATTGGCTTTCTTTGCGTATCGCTTATGTCTATAAAGTTATCGCAAATAAACAAGGTGTATGAATACTTTTTTGACCCACTGTATATATTTTATTACTCTCGTACACGTATATATTCCACCCCTACGTATCTATATGAATAATCTTTACCTATTATTACCAATTTCGAAATGTAGAGACAGAGAGAGAGAGAGAGATGATTTATAGACTTCGGTATGGTTCCTCGATGGATAACGAGTACACGCGAATATAGTTCAAAAGATGAGTTAACGAAAAATCAGAGTGAACTAATAAAGCAAATTTCGAAGGTGACGAGATAAAAAGACGAGGGTTGTAAAAAAAATGGAGAAGAACGAAGGGTTCCGGAGATTCAATTACAATCTTAACGCCGAGCGTGTAATAATAAAAGAAAAAAACTTCTTAAGAATGTATAATATCAAAACTTAGAAAATTCTTTTCGATCTTATGCCGTCAATTTTTCACGAATAACTTTCAATAACTGCCTGGTCACCTCTCGAAGATTTGACTGATATTTTTTAATGAATTTCCGTTCGCTCAGTGATCAAAGATAGGAAGTGATTACGTTTTTTTTTTAATACGCACGTAATAATAATGGAAATTATATTACAACGACTGTGATCGTAGTAATTTTAATTTCGCAACTATTCGAAGTAGAAATAAAAAAGAGTATTGCGGGTTCGTATAAAATCGTAAATTTTCAATAAACTCGAATGCACCGTTCTGGCTTCGTTGAACCGTGCGAGCCATGTGCTACCGAATGATAAATGATATATCGCAAACGACGTTGAGGTTATTAATCAGCAGGAAAATTAGTGCGACCCTTTCGGTTGATAAGCCGGGATATATATTCATTGTTTATGAAGCTCAAGCTGGTAAATTGAAACAACGAACATCTCCCTCCCCCCTCCACACCTTCCGTTATCATATTTAGCGCACAATTAACTCGTATTTCATCCTGAACAAAAGTTCGCTGACTCGTACGAATCGTCGGGTGAAATCGTTGAATGAAAAAAGCGAAAAAAATAAATGAACAATCAAACAGAGGAATGAGCTCACCTTTTCCGAATCCGTGTCGGAGTACACACGACCCGGCCGATATTCCGGTGGCAAATACGCCCTTGCAGTTTCCGGTGATGCGAGCTGAAGTGTAACTCTACCGCGTGGCGTCAATTCCAGGGTGTGGGGAGTCACCACCGGTCCCACCCCCGAGCCACCCACCACTCCACCATCTGCAACAAATGAAACGTCACGTTTTAATTACGAGACATATCCCGTATAAATCATCCGATTTATTTTTCTCTCGTTATTTTGTCCTTTCGAACAATGCAGTCGTTATTCAAATATCGAGCTTCTCATTATATAACCAAAATTCGAATGAAAACTTTCATTAACGATCGTAAATTCATCGCCAGTGTCGAGCAGCGTCAAATTCTGCAGGACTTTGACACGACTAAAATTCAAGAACTTTGCAAGTTACGAGGAGCACAAACAGCCACGCGAGAAGTTCATGTTGATGTGAAATTGCCTGAAATCCCTCCTTTTTTATTTGTGGGTTTAAAAACAAAACCACATCATCATTAAAAAGCAAAAAGAAATATTGCTTTGTCGCCAGTGAAGTCTTTGCAGCTCTCTTCGCCATTTTGCTTCACCCATACGGGAAGCTCTCTCGGAAGTTTGTTTATTTCTTCATTTTTTTAAGCCAACGAACTTATTATAAAAACGTGTAAAGGTACAAAAAATGGTAGGTAGAAAAAAATTGCCAATGGCAAATGCGACACCATGTAATTAAGACACCTGCGGGCACAATGTAAGTTAGGTTAGGTTAGCAAAATGTAGTTAGGAAGTGATAGGAGGAAAAATGAAATTGTGAAGGGTCATGTGTAAAAATCCGAGAGAGTATACGAGGTCTGTTCAAAAAGTATCGCGAATTTTCATCTTCCGCGGGCTACGTATATTCGATTTTCGATTTTTTTGTGGCGTTAGGTTGGAACTCATGTGCCTCACTTATGCTGAAAAAATCGGCCATTTTGAATGTTTAGTTAATTGTTGACAGCTGTTCTGGTTCGACGTGTTTTGGCTTGTCTTCGATTTTTGCCTATTCCAAAAAATGGATCAAAGAATCTGTATCGAATTTTGTGTGAAAAACAAAATTGAGTGCGCGGACGCATTCCGAATGTTGGCTGTGGCATATGGTGAAGCTACCTTGGACCAAAGCAACGTTTATCGGTGGTACAAAATGTTCTCAGAGGGCCGAGAAGATACGAACAACGAAATGCGTTCCGGACGCCCGAGCACATAACAGACGAAAACATTGATGAAGTGAAGAAAATAATATTGGCCAATCGTCGAATCACCGTTAGAGAAGTTGCCGAGGAACTAAACATATCGATTGGCTCGTGCTATTCGATTTTTACCAATAATTTGGGCATGAGACGGGTCGGCGCGACATTCGTGCCAAAATTGCTCACTTCCGAACAAAAACAGTGTCGCGTTAATATTGTTAAAGAGACTGTTGGACTCGGTCCGCAATGACCCAAATTTGCTCCAGAGGGTCATAACTGGTGGCGAATCATGAGTTTATGGTTATGACGTGGAAACCAAAGCTCAATCATCGCAATGGAAGTTGCTTTTTTGGAATAGGCAAAAATCGAAGACCAGCTAAAACACGTCTAACCAAAACAGCTGTCAACAATTAACGAAACATTCAAAATGGCCGATTTTTTCAGCATGAGTGAGGGACATGAGTATCAACCTAACGCCACAAAAAAATCGAAAATCGAATATACGTAGCCCGCGGAAATACAAAATTCGCGATACTTTTTGAACAGACCTCGTACGTTTGAACAAAAAGAAATAAAAACTTATATTGAGTAACTGAGTGAAGAAAATGATTTAAAAAATGGATTAATGCTTATTAAAAATTTTCACATTCGCAAAAGGTATTAGAGAATACTTTTTCGTTAAAAGAAATTATAATTTCAAAATAGTGATATATGCTAAATTGTAATCCTCAAATGGGTTTCTCGGATTACATCCTTTTACTCATTTTTTTTTCATACTTTGTACGTGATAGGAGCGTATAACTACTGCAAAGTCTCAGAATATCCTCGGTCGGTGTTTTATATAACTGTTGGCTTTTCCAAAGCAGCATTCGTTCTCTTTGAATTCGCGAGTTTTGTGCTCTGATTTTTTTATCAGAGGGAAAAACTTGCGATCAAAGGTTGATACGAGAATGCGAAAGGTCGACAATGAAAAGCGCCTCGGGCGTTAAACAATTTTTTTCGTAAGAAATATACAATGAGTCCGGGAGCCTGCTGGTATTGCTAAGGGAGAGTTTGTAGAGAACCGGAATGGAATATCACAATGCACAACGCCGCCAAAGATCTCCAGATCATATTTCAACATCTACGTCTTGAGGAGCGATTTTTTAAATCAGAATTTCCATAATTATCGAAAAAAAAAAAAAATACATCAACATAACTCTCGCAGAAAACTTTCGGAAAAAAACAATGCGGAAAACGGCCTCTTCATCGTACAATAATGAATAACGAGCGTAAAAGAACCGCGGTTGGTACACGTAATTATGGTAAATAAGCCGGTAATTTGAGGAAAATTCTTAATTCGGAGAGCGCGCAGTTTCTCTTCAAACGCACCTGCGACCCACTTTCCAATGCTTCCAAACTTATTTGCCTCCCGTGATGTATATGCCAGTTTATATTCGTGAAAGCCGCGGGTAGCACCCTCGTGAGGGACTGCCATTCTCGCATTAAGGGCACGAAAAAAGGGAGCTTGTGCACTGCGAAATTTAAATGAAACTCTATACTCTCGTCATCGCAGAGTAATTACATGGTTTTGTTTTTTTTGTCGCAAAAGGGGAGTTTACAATTTTTTTGTAAACTCCCCACACCAGCAACCACAGTGTATAGATAGATGTATGTATGTACAATCTGTGACACAAAATCTGCATATGGTATGGACTCGTTGAAAATTACGATGTCTTTACGAAGCACATCGCCAGTTTCGCTAGTCTCACTTGGAAGATAGTTGGCACGGTTTCGTCGAAGCATAAACTCCTCCCTCAACCAAATCCCATCCCTCTCTCACCCCCTTTCACTCTATCTCTTTCTCTCTCACGTTCTTGCTGTACCGACTATTAATTCAAATAAGCTCTCTGAGCTCAGAGGTAAAAACGACGAGGTGAATCATATATATATATGTATACGAGAGCTTCCTCATTTTGTCTCCTCTCGCATAAACTCACAGCTGTCCAGAACTGTTACTGGCTCCTAAATCCCGGATAATTCGCCATTCTGGCGTTAATCTCGTGCGTGTCACGAGCATTAACAGTCTTATGAGCACTAAAAAGTGTTCCAACTCACGCTCCACCCATACCCGCACTCACTCACACACACACAAATACACGTGTATTAGAAAGAGTGCTTTGCAAAAGGGTCGTGTCCGTGGTGAAATCCCAAGTGCAAAAACCTTCGCTAGCGATCCCTGCATAACCCTCGACGAGAGAGTGTAATAGTCCGTCGGACACGACGAAAGAGTGGCCCAATTTCGGCATTCTCGGCGAACCCAACATTTTTTCAACCCTCTCATCATACCGCTCAAAACCAACGCTCGAGAAATACGAATATTTCACCGGGTTCGCCGTCTCTCTCGTTTTCTGGTCGGTACCCACGCCTATTCCCCACAGGTCGACGCAAAAATTTAATCAAGCCGCAAGTGTTGCCAGGAAAAAAATTATATTCCATGCCATCCTGTATAGAACGAATTTTTCAGTAATCGATATATGGATAATGTGGGCTCTTGATATTCGAGATATTTTTTTTTTATTAACGTTCTACATGAGTCTGGGATATAAGCCCAATTTTACGCAAAAAAATTCCTGAGGGATATTAATATAAAATTCTAATTGAAAAATCTACGGTCCGCTTAGCGAACGTGTTATCAGAATTGTATATAAGCCGAAATATCAAACAAAAAACCGAGAATTAATCTAGAATTATTAACTTAGAATTGGTACTCGAAGTTAATACATATCTGCATGGAAACAATTGTCATTTATATTTATAGATTATAACATATATTATATTATTGATCGTTATTTATGGAATTATTTCGGTAAAAATTGTTGCAGATTAATTCTTTTCGTGTTACACATACGAGTACACAGAAACTCCCGTTATCCCTATGACATAATTATCATTGCAACACTTCTTTTCATTTTTTTTTACGAAATAATAAATCCTGAATATTCTTCTTGCCTGCGGAATTATTTCCTGAAGAGTAAATTTTTCTAAAAGAAAAAAAAAACTTTCAGCAACACAAAAACGTTCCCTCTTAATCAAACAAAAGTCTAAAGCTTCGTCCAACATCGTTGCTGCCACCATTTTTCTTCCTCACTGCGTTTAACTAGCATTCTTTTGTAAACGAAAAAAAAACTCGGGTGCACATCTCGGTTTTGTGTTGTAGTTTTGGAAGACACAGACTATCCGGTGTCACTGGTCGTCTATCACAGCCCTCGAAATTTTCTCTTTTTTTTCCCCCCCGTGGTACGAAGGGAGTATATGTACACGACGGCATCGTGGTCCAAGAACCGCCATGCCACCAGGAATTTATGTACCTCCGGCGAGAAAGCTGATAGTAATAGTGGTCAAGCTCGGCGAACGGGCAGACGCAGACCAGAGCGTTAACGTTACCAACAAGCTGCAGCAGCAGCAGCAGCTTTCTACGCCATAGAAGCATTGAAGAGCCATAGGCTTTATCGTCCTCTCGGATAGATCTCTCTCTCTCTCTCTCTCTCTCTCTCTCTCTCTCTCTCTCTCTCTCTCTCTTTCTCTCTCTCTCACTCGTCTCGTTTGTTTGCTCGTTCGCTGCCAGACTTCCGAAGTCTCGATCGAACACGAACGACATAGAAGATAGAGGAACGAGAACACAACGCTCATTCTACTCTCTCGTATACTGGATCGCGACTACACGAGTACCAACCGAAACTAATTACATGGCAATCTGGGTGCTGGCTATGCGCTTTTCGACGTGCTTTATTGTACACTGTGACGTGATAGCTCGGAGGTATATAAAGTGCACCGTCTGTATGTCACCTATCGAATTGAGTTTGGCCCTTGTTTTACGCTATGTCCTGGATACCATCGAATGAACCCTTCCCTCCAATATGTAAAACACAGGATTAGAATTACCATCGATATAGGAACGTATCCCTTGAAATGTCTAACGTTCGAAAGGTGTCACGAATTTTCATAAATGTCGCGTAATGATGTACATTTTTTTTTCACTCTTCTATACAGGAGAGGAAAAATATTTTACTTGTTCGAAAATATTAAAACATCACAATTAGAAAACAAATGCACGAATGCATATGTCATGATGCCGACAACAGTGAATGCTATGAAATTTGAAAACCGTTTTTAATCATTCATTGGTTCAATAAATATTATCGATCCGTCAATGTCAATAATCTTCAGAGGTTCATCGATAGAGTCCATCGATCAGAGCATCTTTGCTCTATCCATAAGAGCTTCATGACGCCAAGATGTGCCCTTCACAAAATTCTGACGCTTCGACGCTCTTTGCTGTTGCCAATAGACGCGACAGCTCTACGTTCCGTCATTTCACTAGTTCAAATATTTTCGCGGTTATATATCACAACCCTCGTTCCATATCCCACGCATATCGTATCGCGTTACCCTCAAGCTTTCGTAAATAAAATCAATAATGCACAAATATGGACTGTGTGCTTTGTGCGATGATATAAATGTTATCACCAAAATGGATTTCGTCGAATCTGTCGGAGGTATTAGATTACATACCGCTAATCTTGTTTTTTTTTTTTCGTACTTTCCTGTCGTATTTTTGGCAATTCGGCAAGACTAATTTTTTTCAGCAACATTGTGCTAGGAGTATTGTTACTTTATTAGGGACAGGCATATGTCTAAGCTAGGAATAGGCATACTAGTCTAATTGACAAAGGAAAATAAATACAGTTACAAATTTTCTTTCGAAATGGAAATGGATATTTTCCCACACATCTTAATGCACTCTAAAATTCAAATTAAAAAATACTCGAACTTTACCACGCTATTAACCGTAAAATTAAGACCGATCTTAAGGGGGGAAATAGGGTTAGACGGTTCAAAAAATCGATTTTTTTTTTATTTCATAAATTGTTAGTAAAACTATTGAAAAATATGTTCCCAAAATTTTTAATGAAAATTCCGACTCGTTCTATTGTTATAAGCCATTAAAGTGATTAGCTCTCCTTCAGGCCCCGAGCGCGCCACGTGTATGACCGAGCAGGTACTATTTTTTCAAACGCGTTTTTCTGAAAACGACTTTTTTTTTAACTTGCGTACACTCTAGTTTGAAAAGTTTTCAACCAATCGTTTTGAAAATTGGCAGTTACTTTCTTCATAGTATTGCGCTCTATATGAACCTAAAATCGGAATATTATCATTATTTAAAATAATTTTTTTTTTGCAAATAAAGTTGTAAAAAATGGCAAAAAATCATGCTTTTTTGTTTGGACCCCTGTAAAAAATTCAATTTTCTATTTTTTTTTATAGCATCAAGCATTTAGGTTCATATAGAAGAGAGACGTATAATGAAAGTAAATTCCAACCTCGTTTGATTTCAGATGAAAATTGCGGCTTCCAGAATGTACGCAAAATGCTGAGTCTGATTGTGACCTGCAACATGGGGTCGCTAAAATCTTCGGTGTTTTTCAAGGAAATTCTTAAAAAATTGTATAGTATATACTTAAATATATGTATAAAATATTCTCAAAGTTTCATTAAATTATATTCATTTTTTATACTATAAAAAAATTCATGAAAATCATTGAGAAAACGCTGTCCTAACCCTATTTCCCCCCTTAAGCCCGATCTTATAAAATCCTTATATCTAACTTAAAATGGATATATGTACCTTGTTCCTTTTTTCCTTGTACATTATAGGTTAGAAATTAGAATTTTGTAAATCGGAGCTTAAGCATGAGATTCAGCACGAGGTTTTAAGCATTAGCTTAATCTCCAAGTTAAGCAAGACCCAAGTTACTAAATTCTGATTTTCAACATAGAGTGTAACTACATAGACGTATACATTCTAGGTTAGAAGTCAATATTTCGTAAGTTCGAGTTAAAGTTCATGTTCAAACTCCAGTCCTAAAATTCGGTCCAAATTTTCTATTTTAACAAAGCCACTTCGCCAAAGTGCACTATGCATTAAGGTCTTCCCTGAATTTGAACGTCTTTCATGAACAATTAATAATAAAACAAGAATCATCCTTTTATATTGAATATGAACATTATTATGTTTTAGGATATTCTTAACTATACCGTTAGAAAAGTGTTTATAATAAATTCTAACAATTAATCTTTCGAATGCAGTGTCTATCTAATGATCTGAGTATGAGTGTACGGTACGTAATTGAGCTTTTTTTTTCACAAAACCTTCTGACCATAGAACACGCGTTTATGTGCAGATTGTTCTCTGTCGCCAAGAGCTTACGCCACACGAGCCATGGCTCAGAATTTTCGCAATTTTTTTCCCCTTCCTCCGTCACGATGACACCAAGCGTGGATGTACCCATCGCTTTTGTAGGATCATGCTGTAAAAAGATGAGAATACAGAGCCGGACGTTGATCGATAGTCGTAGAGTGGACTGTTTACCTGTATCACATGAGTGAATGAACTCCTCATTTGTGTCTATATATGTATGTATAATATGTACAATATACATGTAATACATCTGGTTCAACCCTCTCCCCGATTCTCTCTACTGAAAACTCTCATCCCGATCCTCGAGGCTCCATAATGCCGCGAGTTTCGCCGCTCGTACAATGCGCAAACTCCGCTATATTTGTCAACGAAAAATTGCCCTGTAACTATACATAACGGTATAAATTCTTTTTTGCCTCATCCTTCCAGCGATAAAGAATATTTTTTTTCACAACGAGCAAAAAGTGTACTGTGAACTTTTTTTTTCATTACGTTCACAGCAATATACAGTTCCAGTAGCTTGAAAAAAAAGAACACACTGCAATTGATTCGCGTCACTGTCATATGATATTTATTAATTGATATTGAACGAGAGCAAAAATAGCATAAAAAATTATAGTTCCAATTGGGAAATGTGGAGTATGGTTAACATTTTTTTAATTGAATGAAATAAATTTTTTCGTTCACTCGAATCGAACTTTATCTGGGAGAGAATGAAACCGCCAATCTTTCTCGGTGTTTTGTCAGTATTCTCAATGATGGAGTGATGAAGTTTTGAATTTAATTTCAAGCACGAATGCATGAATGCTTGAAAGAGTAGCATTTTTTTTAAAATAAGGATACGGATTATATTTTTTGTTCACTTTGACTTATCACGACATGCGATATATACAATTCATATATAAATGCATGGACGTCTAGTCCGGAAGCTTGCGAGAGACTCGACGATTAAATTTCTTGAACCACCATATGCCAAGCAGCCAGACGCTCAGCCACCGGATCTTGGGAGACGGGCGAATCCCCTCTGAGAAACTCGCGTTTTTTCTTTTCCTTTTTTTTTCAAGAAGAGGGATGGATAAGTGGACCGCGTGAAGAGGCCCTTGTGAGCGAACTCACTGCTGGTTCTTCAGCTTTCTTCGTGAATAGAAGAAATGGCAGGGAAACGTTCGGTGAATGACATCCGAATCGTCGACCCGAACCTACGGTCTCCCGCGAAGAAAGTTTCCTTCATACTTTTTTCGCTCGCCACTCGCAAAAACTTTTGAATATGTATTGTTATCTTTTTTTTCGTCATGCAGGAAGCTTTATTGTCGTGAAAACTTAGTTTGCTGAGATTTCAGTGTCGCAGCACTTAGGGGGTCGAGTCACAAGAGTATATAAACAATTAAAACCATTATAATTTTGTTGACGCAAAGTTTAGACGAATGACTCGTAAAGTATGTTATTTGCGGTCGAAAAAAGAACGTTTTGCTTCCTGTCAGAGTCCTCTAACAGCGATATTTCTTTTGCAAGCACGGTTTGATTTTTTATTTTTTTACTTTTTTTTAAATTCAATCGGAGCAAAAATATTCAATTGATTAGATGATCGAATTCGAGTTAATGGCAAATTATGAAATTTCCAGAATAATAAAGTGCATGGTATTGAAACAAGTATCGTGTACGTCAATTACAATTAAATAAATGTAATTGACTCACACGAGACTTGTTTCAATACCTTGCACTTTATTATTCTGGAAATTTCATAATTTTGTATTGAGACAAGTCTCTTGTGAGTCAATTACATTTAGAAAAATGTAACTGACTCACACGAGACTTGTTTCAATAGATTGAATATTTTTTCTCCAATGGAATTTATAAAAAAGTAAAAAAAAATCAAACCGCGCTTACAGGACAAATATCGCTGTTACAGGACTCTACCAGAAAAAAATCTCATGAACAATTGGTTTGAAATAAAAAAAATGCTCAACTTGATTTTTTTTCTCATCAAGTTGAATATATTTTTATTTCAAACCAATTGTTCATGACATTTTTTTCTTCAATACCATGTACCTAAATTAAGCATATCTGATTAAGCACACATAGATAAAAGTATATATTACATAAAAGTATACAGGACATAAAAGTATATATTTATTTATGGACAGAAAAGATGTGAATTTATGGAATTGAAAATGTATATAAATCAAATGAATTTCATTTTTATCGGGCAGATATTTCGTAATCAGCAGAAAATTTCTGATCGATTAGGGTATCGAAACATTGAAAAAAAAAAAGAAAAAGTTTTCATTTTCTACCCACCTTTTCGAAAACCTAAAAATCTCGAAATTTCAAATGATCATAACTTGGCTGCCGTTTCATCGATTTTGGGTTGATGAGTGTTTTGAAAACGTCTCGAGTAAACTTAGAGAATGCATTTTGGATCATCCCGATATCTCAATTATTGTAGCCGTGAGAGCAGGTTGAAAATCGGCGAAAAAAATGAGAAGGGGTATGTATGGAGAAATTCGCAAAAATCGATGGTCCGACTTTAAAAATCTGTGAAAAATCGAAAAATAATGATAGCACAATGATTCAAGCGCCATTTTAAAGGGTTTTCGATCACGAAAAGAAAGAGCACAGAGTGGGGTTCCAACTCCATCGGGAAGCAACGTTACAGCGATTTTAGTGAAGCCACTTCTTTTTCGCCGAAATGCAAAAAAATTTTGAATTTTTAAATTTTCTTTTAGGACGCTATATCGATGTATTTTGACTCGCTGATTACTAATTCACTACCCGTTTCCTTGAGAAACTCGAAATTTCATTGAAAATCGTCCAGAAAGTGATTTTTTTCGTTTTTCGCCTTTTTCTCATTGAAATATTGAGATTTCGACTAAAAGCGGCGTTATTCGTAATCAGCGAAATTTCGTTGAAAATCGTCCAAAAAGTGATTTTTTTCGTTTTTTGCCTTTTTCACATTGATATTTTGAGATTTCGACTAAAACTCGGTGTTATTCGTGATCAGCGGAAAATTTCCGATCGAATAGGGTATCGAAACATTGAAAAAAGAGAAAAAATTTTTTTTGTAATTTTTTGCCCACTTTTTCGAAAACCTAAAAATCTGGAAATTTCAAATGGTCATAACTTGGCTCCCGTTTCATCGATTTTGGGTTTTGACGAGCGTTTTCAAAACGTCTCGAGTAGACTTGGAGAATGCATTTTGGATCATCCCGATATCTCAATTATTGTAGCCGTGAAAGAAGGTTGAAAATCGGCGAAAAAAATGAGAAGGGGTGTGTATGGAAAAATTCGCAAAAATCGATGGTGCAACTTTTAAAATCTATGAAAAATCGAAAAAAAATCGTAGCTCGATAAATAAAGCGGCATTTTAAAGCTTGGACGGTAATGAAAAGAATGAGCACATAGTGGGGTTTCAAATCCATCGGGAAGCAACGTTACAGCGATTTTAGTGAAGACACTTCTGTTTGGCCGAAATGCAAAAAAATTTTGCATTTTTTAATTTTCTTTTAGGACGCTATATGGATGTATGTTGACTCGCTGATTACTAATTCATCAGCGATTTCTTTGAGAAACCCGAAATTTCATTGAAAATCGTCCAAAAAGTGATTTTTTTCGTTTTTTACTTTTTTCACATTGATATTTTGAGTTTTCGACTAAAACTCGGTGTTATTCGTAATCAGCGGAAAATTTCCGATCGATTAGGATATCGAAACATTGAAAAAAAAAATTTTCCAATTTTTTGCCCACCTTTTCGGAAACCTAAAAATGTGTATTATAATTGTACTATATATTAGATCACAGCGCAAATTGCAATGTAGGACGAAGATTCATGGTTTGTCCTAGTGAGATAAATGCCTTGTTAGAGAGGACGATGCATTAAAAAGAAGTAATTACCAGGTGAAGAAAGAGCCGGTGAAAGATGAGAATACTGAATGGGATATGACATATAAAGGGCGAGTGAAGTCGCACGTACGAAACCTCGCCAAGTCCGCGATTAAATTTTAGTCCCCGAAAAAAAAGCTCGAGTCGTAAGTATTCATTAGCTTGCGGGTGTAGAAAGAGATAGTAGAAAGAGAAAACGAGCTCGAGCATTGCAGACATCAGAGTCGTCGTCGCGTCGTCCCGACTAAATGAGTGGCAGCTCGCTGGAACGGTGAGATTTTTAGGTAGGCGCTAATATCTTTCTGCAACGGAAACGCGACTCGGTGGCTGGGATCCAGTGCGACATCTACCATCTGGTAATAAAAAAAATTTAACGTTTTTTTTTAAAGCAATATGGCGTCACGTAAAGGACGCTTGAATGGCTCGCAATTAGAACAAGACAGCAATTTAGTTCCGGTCTCGTCTTAAACTATTCATTATACTTACACATTCACAAAAATTACAGTAAAGAATAAAAAAGTGTGGCTTATGAAACTGTACGAAAACATTGAAAATTTACATATTGCTCTTTCACAATCTTCCTTTTTTTTTTTTAAAGTAGCTTTTGTAAATCGTTCGTTGTTATGTAATTTCTGTATTAAATTTTACTTGAGCTTTTTTTAGAGATCAAATACTTATCTCCCGCTCGTTGACGAACGAAATTTCGTTGCGATGTTAATAAACAAAAAGAGTCGGGTCAGCGAATCGGGAATGGAAAAAAATGGAAGTATCCGGCGATTGAAAATTGCCAGCTGGAAAAAAATTGCTCTCACCCGAAAAGGGCTTTTCCGTACGATCGAGCACATTGAAGGACACAAAAATAAATACGTATTCTACCCATCGGGCCGAAAAAAAACAGTTATCGCTGTTTCCGTAAGAACGAACGGATAAAATTACATTTTCGAAGCTGTCACGTGTAACAAACAGAAAAAAGTGTCAAATTTTCCCTACACTTTGTGGTGTTCGATCGACAAAGTGTCCCTTGCATACGAGATTACACTTGTGCAGTCGTAAGTTGCAGATTTACCATGCGCGATGTTACAGAAGGAAATAAAGACAGAGGGTAAGAACGAGAGGGAGGGCCGGTGGAGTTGAAAAAGTCACGGGCCAAGTACCTCTTCGCATTAGGACTTTCTGCACCGAAGTACTATCGCATGTGGCAAAGTGCCAATATAACTTTATCGAGATATAAAATATTTATTAAAGCTCTGCGAGTGACTCGGGTGGATGGAATTTTATATAGAACAATCGTGATTTTGTTCTGGTCGAAAATGCTCGAAAAAATGGTGTATCACAAGCGTTGGGGTGGTAACTTAATCCTGTTCTAACGCTAACACTTTTGGAATGTGAAATTGTGGCGTTAGATAATGAGCACGGGAAAAGTCATTTCGTACGTGCGAAAAGTCTTGATTTAATTTTGTTAGTACAGCTGTATTTAATTGTCGGGTAATTAAAAATATATGTAATTGTCGAGCAATTAAAAAATATACTATAATAAACGAAAGATTTAAAAAGTAAATTCGACTAATTAACGTTTAATTAATGAACGGATTTAATGGCTCTCACAGTAACGATAAACTTTCATTACATTTTACGTATATTTTTTTATTTAGTTCTCAACCGGTTGCCATTCGTATATTTGCTTCGGTATCGATGTAACCAGTGCGCGAGAAAGAGCGTCGCAAAGCCACGATGAAATAGCCGCTGTCGCGAGTATATTATTCGCGGTCGTATTCCGGATTTTTCGGTGGAAAATTCGCTCACACCGGACTAGAAAATATGCCTCGTTTTGCATATTATACGCCGCAGGAGGGTCTCGTTTTCACTTCGTTCTTCTATCGTGAATGGGACAAAACATTCACGTGGCCCCTCCCGTGTGCGTACGCGAAGTAACGTGCGGCCGCTCGTACACATTGTTCCTTGCGGCATAAAAAAAAGTCTATGAGCTTTTCCATGGGCCACGAACATTGCGCTGTAGTGTCATACCTCGACTATATCTGTGAACGTACAAGGAACTGAACAGAGGGATGAGGAAAAAAAACCGATTCGCGATGTAAAATGAGAGGGCGGAATAGAAAGAGACAGACCAACCCGCGGGGGGGGGGGGGGGAGTGCAAAAGCAGAAAAAAGAGTGAAAAAGAGTGAAAAAGAGAGTATGAAAATGGACAGAAGTGAAAGGAAGTTGGTATACGGTGAGATTGAAAGGGAGGCCGAGAAAGGGAAGGAGTAGAAGAGGCAGAGGAAGAGAGAGAAAAAGAGGAGCAGAGGAAAACGAAAAGGGGTGAATGGGGTGCAAAAGAGAGAACGTAAAGAGTTAGGGGGTGAGAAAAAAAGGTGGAGCAAGTGAGAGAAAAAAAAGTTTTGCGCTAGGTTCACTCAACCATACGTTAGTGCTCGTTGTCGTACTTTTTAACTTGACTTCTGTGTCTTTCACGTCTGCGACTTCACCGTGACACCTCGCAAAGTCATAATATTCTTCCGCCCTGCTTTTCACATGCCGTAACGTTATATACGCACCGGAGCAGCGACAACGCGCGGGGGAATAGTTTTTTTTATCTACGGGCTCTCCGTTTATTTTTACATTTTTATCGTGGGGATGAAGGAGGAACAACGGAGTTAGGGATATGGTTATCGTGCCACTCGGGTGTTTGCCGAGCCTCCGATGTAAATCGTGGTTGACGAAAAGAGACGCGAACATGCCAACGCTTGATTTTTTTTGCACGGTAACCATGGAACGAGACCAATAATCGGGGTTCGCCCGATCTCAATTAAATCTCGAGTAGGTAGTTAAAACTCAAGTGTTCATGATAATATAAGCAGTCGTAAAGACTCGTGGTTTTACCTCGGTCTCGCTCATTCGTCGACGTCAAAGTTTTTCGAAGTACATATTTCTCTACTTCGGTCGTAACTATAATATACTGGCGCTGTGTACGGAATATATACTGTACGTAAAACTATCAGGAGTCCGTAAAACAACTCACCACGTCTTTATGAATACGACCATGATAATAATAAAAATAATTTTGTTTTTTGTATCGAATTGTTTTCGAAAATATTTTCCACAAAGTATATTCTAATATATTTTGTATTTTCACTTACTAAACTCCATTTAATCTTCGTAGACTTCAGTTCTAACTGGAGTTTAAGAAGATTAAATGAAGTCGATCAACTCCCGGGGTGACGCAAACTCCGATATCCACCCCGGTTGATGAAGAATTTCTCAAATCTTTTCTCGACGAGGTGCAGCCTCGTACCGATCGCGTAATATACTTTTCATTTGGAAATATCTTCTTTTTTTTTTCTTAGCAACAAGAGATTGAATTCGGCAAAAGAATATTTATATTCGATTTGAGCAAAAAAAATATATTATTTACTCTAAAATACATTTTTTACTTACTAAACTTCATTTAATCTTCTTAAACTTCTGTGATAACTGAAGTCTAAGAAGATTAAATGAAGTATCGTCTTACTGAAGTTTAAGAAGATTAAATGAAGTATCGTCTTACTGAAGTTTAAGAAGATTAAATGAAGTTTAGTAGGTTAAAAATGTATTTTAGAATAAATAATTTTTTTTTTTAAGTTCTAAGTGAAGTTTAAGGTAGTAGTCTGGTAACTTAAGCCGATTTTCATGTATTTTTTGGAGGGCGTTTTTTTTAGGAAAATAAAAATGAATCGTTTTGGATATTTAGGATGTTTTTATTTACATATTAAAGATACAAAAAAAAAATCCATGGCATCAAGAGCCAAAATCACCGGGGCCACCCACGCGCTTTTTTTCGAGGTGCCAACTTCGATCAATAATAATAATAATAATAAACGATTCAATTTTTTGAAACAAATTTTTTTTGTATCTTTAATATGTAAATAAAAACATCCTAAATATCCAAAATGATTCATTTTTATTTTCCTACAAAAAAACGCCCTCCAAAAAAAACATGAAAATCAGCTTAAGTTACCAGACTACTACCTTAAGAAGATTAAACGAAGTTTAGTAAGTAAAAAATGTATTTTAGAGTACATAATTTTTTTTTTCCTCAAATCAAATATAAATATTCATTTGCAGAATTGAATATCTTGTTGCTAAGAAAAAAAAAGATATCTCTGAATGAAAAGTATATTACGCAATCGGTACAAGGATGCACCTGGTTGAGGAAAGGCTTGAGAAATTCTTCATCACCCGGGGTGGATATCGGAGTTTGCGTCACCCTGGGAGTTGATCGAGTTATGACCGTTGCAGAATGCTTAAAAGATATATATATATATATATATATATATATATATATATATATATATATATATATATATATATATATATATATATAGAGAGAGAGAGAGAGAGAGAGAGAGAGAGATATCGAGAGATAGATATATATATATAGAGAGAGAGAGAGAGAGAGAGAGAGAGATAAATAGAGAACGACGATAACTCACCCTCCCTCGTCTTGGGAGCTTCCTTAATAATTATCGTTTATGAGCTAGAAAGGAAACAACTCTCATCCCCTTATCTTTAGCCTATACAAGCACAAAAAGCTCGTTTCATCGTATTATCTTCGCTCAATTCAGTCTTTTAGCTAGTCCATGGTCGTTTCAGTGCAAAAATCTCCGAAAGTTAGTAATTTAATTACGCGTGGGCGTCGATACGCGTTTCCGTGAATTATTACAGCGATAAAATCTATATATTCGCCGATTCTCTTTCATACGAATTCTATCAGAAACTTCTCGAAATTGGAGCATTAGAGTTGAGAGTTTGGCCGCAGAATAAACGATCCCAATATACGTAGGTATATATATACCACCTGGATATATCTATTATACGAATACTCAATTTTTAACAAAACAGTGAAATATCTCGAAAACTAATTAAAGCTTACAAAGATGTTTCAGTTAATATTTCGATTGTTTTAAAGGGGAATGATAAAAAAATAAAATAAAACTTTAACGACAAAAGAACATTGAGTCAATCGCAAATATTGTTTCCCTCTCAGAATCATAACCTTTCTGTCTTAAACATTTCTATTTAATTCTTTTACTTTTTTTACTTGCTTGTTTAAAAATATACACCCCATATGTAACCCCAGCGATAGCACGATTTGCCACAGTTTTGCTTGCACATTTCGTCCCTCCCTCGGTATGGAAATCTGCCACGGTACCCGATATCTCCGCTTAATGGTTGAGATAAACTGCAGGTTCTATAGTATTATTTGCTGGGATGGTGAATAGCAGTTTCGTAAAGTCGACTAGTTTCGCTCCTCGAATTCTCTGGCTCAACTATATATTGTATATGCATGCAATAGAACAGAACCGAAGCAGGTGGATAGCTGAACGAGGGGGCAAGATCGCAAAGTTAAACTGTAGATATATGTATTACGATTGAGTAAAAAAAAAAACTCACATTCTTGGCCGAAACACAACATTTTAGTTTCTAGACTAAAATCACTTTTTTTATCCAAGAAGAGTCCTGTAGCTAAATTTTACGAGGTCTCTCACACCATTTTTTTTCATTTTCCGTCCGTGCTCGTTTATATAACGAAAGACATTTGAACGTTTGTTTGACGGGAGGTTGGCGAGGAATTGAAGACGTTAACCGGAGCTTAGTCAGGATTGGAGGTAAAAGAGGCTTGCTATAATACGATACTCTCCGGGTATCGGGCAAATTGAACTTTAACTACAAGGGAAAATGCCTCGATGCCTTTCTCGTACATTTCTTGGGGATCCGGCACAAAGCTCTCGCAGCTTAATAACTTTTTTTTTACATAATAAATTACAACGCAGCGGAGTCTCAAGTTGAAAATCCACCACCGACATTTTCTCATAGATTACATCCTGGAGTTCGAACAGCAGGAAACGAAATATCAATGTTAATCGGAATTAGTTTAAAAAAAATTATTCAAATGAAACTAAAATTCGTTTTATTTCACTTCGTAAGATAATTATAAATTATGAAATAATTTTTCTTAACAGGACAACTTTATGGACTCAATTTAAAAACATATCGTCTGAATGTTCGTTACAAGAAGAATGTATTCATCGAGGAAAAAATGTATTTTTCCCAAAGATTATTTTTAATAGTGTGAATTTTAATTCTGTTGAATACATTTTTCCATCAATAGGCTGTTATTCATAAAATGTACTTTTGTTCATTTTTAGAGAAGTAACTTATTGACATTCTCTCTTTCACCCTCTCTCTCTCTCTCTCTCTCTTTTCATCTTCTCATACCAAAACTCGCAACGACAGCCGAATTGAATATAAACTCGTCGTTACACTCACGGAAGAGTGGCCCGCCGACCGCTTGAGGATTATTCCTAGTGTGCAATTGTGTCAACATAACTATATACATCGATGTCCTAATACTAAAAGTGCGTCAAGTTTATTGCATGTGCAACCTCGATACGTCCTTTTGACATTAAAACAACGATATATACGAAAGGACCTAAGTCAACTTCATATGTTGGAATTACCACCTCTCAGCCTTTCCGGGTCTCTATAAACCTAGTAGTCCCGCACGTCATGGGACTAGACTCAATCCCGAAGGCTTGAGCGAATCCCGCAGCTCTGTTTATAGGTATATGGGTATACCACTGAAATGCAACGTGACTCTCATCATCAGATGCTCGTCTACGTGGGCGAGATTCTGTATATATAGACACATGCCTACACAAACAAGCGTGTGTATATAGTCATAGAGATAGTGATGGGTTTTATACCAGCTATAAATATCTCAAAAATAAAAAGAGATACAAGTACAAGTTTCGAACAACATTTTTATGCAACCCGTTCGAGAATTTCGAATCATCGATATATTGTTTGTAACTATTGTTCGCGTTAAGGTCTTATCGAAATGTTGGATTCAATGGACATTCGGAGAAAGTTGTGATTTAAAAAAATCAAGATCATAAGTCTTTTATATCAAAGTATATCTGTTTTACGATATCTAACGAATGAACTTTATTTTTTGAAATTTTGTTTATTATTTAATATTTCATATTTTATAAATTTTATACTACTCATAAGTTAAAGTTCAATATCTCAAGACATATTAATCTAAGCAATTGGGTTGATACGACCTTTATGTAGGAAATTAAATTTCTAACAAATTTTTTATTTACATTTTTTTCATAAAGTTAGTTGTTTCGGAGATAACAGCAAAAAAACGAGAATTTTGGGTAAAAGTCAACTTCAGTGACCCGTACCAACTCACCAGGACAATTTACACTTTCGCCGCAATAGGCACTTTTCTAGATTGTTTTATTCTGAGTAAATCGAAACCAAGAACAATATGATAGCATAAAATGCGGCTGAGTTATAGAATTTTGGAAAAAAAAAAATTCGATTTACGTGTATTTTAGATGGAAAATCTTCTCACGCTTTGGGAAAGTACTTAGAATTAATATTAAGGGCTGTAACTTTCAGGGAATTTCTTTTTCGACAAATCGAACAAAATTTCGGGTGTGGACTGAAAAAAAAAATAGTCGAAAAAAAAATCGCCCTAATATATATATATAAAGGGGCGAGAGAGAGGGAAGGGGAGATTAGGATAGAAAAGAGCATAGGGGTTGTAACGGAACAACGACATCGTGGGAGTAAATCGCATCGTGCATATATACGAGCAGAAGAAACAACACAACTGGATTACATGGCGTTTCCAGAGCACTAGGAAAGGTTCTAATACTGTGTGACTCTCCTTCATGTCCTGTTTCCACAAGTGACATTATTGCGGTTGCCTCCAATCTCCATCCTTCTCTCTCTCATTTGCTTCCAGTGATCCGAGCGTTTTATTTGTCAACCGTCACAAGAGGACAGCATACAGTGTAAAATGAGCTCCAAGGCACTTTGACGAAGCGAAAGATATAGGAGAAAAAGACTCAGAGGACTCGGTATTGTATAAGAGTGACCTGGTTTATCACATTACCATGACGAGTATCTTGATTATTACATAAAACGTTGTAGGGAACTCTCTGACGCTGTCGTGTATAGCGTATACTAATAAAAAGGACGATGATAAGTATTCCAAGGGGGAGTATAAAATGCGAAGCGATCTTCTGATCTTTTCAGATTCATAGAATTGTGAAAGGTCGTTGCAGTAGAGAGATATTTATACGCGAGATTATTCTCGTGAAAGCGGTTTCCGAAGTTTCTCAGGTCTCGTTAAGATTTCTATGGAAATTCCGGTATTCCAGGATAGATATATATATATTTATGCACATATAAAATACAGAGACGGAAGAGAATATGACGAGGAAATGGTGTAGCGAAGTGAGAGAGGACGAGAGAGCTTTAAACTCGTCTGCGAAGTCTCGACCGGGTGCGAGGGCGCCGCGCGTATATAGCGAACGAGTAGAACACTCCGGCTATGGTCAGACAGCTCACAGACGTGCCGCGCTACCGGGATCAGTGAGGCGTGAGAGAGAGAGAGAGAGAGAGAAAGGTGGAACCCGAGTTCACTCGCTTTTAGGGGTTGAAATTCGAGTCAAAGTTTCATCGCGTCGGTTTAAGGAGGAACTGCGTGAATTCCAGACCAGAATTTCTCGATTTTCTTCTCTTTTACTGAAGAATTAGTGCAACATCCACTGACCCAAATACTTACGAGGGATAAAAGTTTTTATTCTGTTTTTCTCCCATTTGTTTTTTGTCCGAAGAGTAATAAAGATTAAGAGACGTTAACATGATAATTATTAAAGCCTCAACTATAAATTGATTCCTTATAAAACTATGTTATTGACAAAAAGCAATAATTCTTTCTTGTTATCGTAAAAACATTTGGTGTAAGGTTTTAATGTCTCGCTTAGGATGAAATAATCCGAAAACTTGCACATTGTTTTCTCGTTATTTTTGTGTATTATAAATTTAATTACCGTCATGTAAGATGGCTTGATATCAAAATTAAAATTACTTTACGTAAATATTACTTTCGAAGGAAATATAGTCTATATAACAGCGGAAATGACAGCAATTTTACATTACAACGCACATTATTAGACGTTAACATTGTCGAGTGTGTTCTTGCATACCAAGTATGCGAGGACACATCAAGGCACGTGGAGATCTTCCAGGCAATGTTATGGCGGAGAACGCGAGGGTAACGTTCCTCCGCAAGATCTCGAGGAGGAGCGAGGCTTGTGCGGTATTGCTACATAAGGAACATCAGATATTTCACATTGTAAACATAGCTAATACGCATAGACGCATAGACGAATGTAGAGAGATGCAGAAACCTCCATCATGCTTATAATCCCTGTGCGAAACCACTACTGTGCGAAATACGTAATTTCCGATACTTGGAGTCACTAGCATTTTCTTAGTTAACTAACAGGGACCCAAATCGGAAGCTAATACGCGTCACTCACAAAAGTAGTTTTTATTAGAAGATTTAATCAATATACAACATTATTTCATAAATTTTTTATATTTTTATAGAATTTTTAGAATTTAATATATTTCATAAAATGAACGAAAGCTTTTATCTGTGAACTTTGAAAATTACAATTTCGACAAATACACTTAATTGGATTCATCATTCGATTCAAAATCGATCCTATATTTCACGGTGTTTAATTTTAACTCTTTGACTCATTAGTAATTTCGTTAGTAATTTTGTCAGTAAAGAGCACCTTTTGTGGATCCTTACTTGTGGCAATATTCGTCTCGATTATTTCATCAATGGATTATCATTGTTTCCAATTATTTTACACCTTTCGATTCAGAGTACGAGCATTTATGTAAATTTGTTGAAATGAGAGATAGCAATTATCACACGTACAAATCAATTGATTATCATTCGATTAATTAGCAAATGGAGTAATGCTATTGTACGCGTACTTGTCTGTTGGTAATTGTTGCAGGAAATTGCGACACTGTTGACTTCAATAGACACGCTTGTCGTAAGATATATTCTGGTGTTTGATCGCACAGAGTACTAATGCTCTCGAATTGATACGAAAACACCTCAATACAATAGTGTACAAAGGGGGACTGTCATGGGATATGAAGATTAACCTAACGTTGATTCGACGTGGAGATTAACGTAACTGTGACCTCATAGATCGACGTCATTCTCCCTTTCTCTCTCTCTCTCTCTCTCTCTCTCTCTCTCTCTCTCTTATCGTTTCACTCTACAGTCCTCAGAGACAAGTCAGCTCAACTTTCGATTTGCCCAGAGATTTAGTGATTCGACACTGCAATTACAGGGATTCGAACGAGCTCCTAGTCGACCAACATAAATACACTTTGTTCTGTGACCTACAAGAGGTGTAAATTAACGAATTTCTTCAGTAGACCTATACTCCTCGCAGCCTTTAATATAACAGTACCTTTTTGCACACTGTATAAAGATTAAACAAATGTCGCTCATGGGGAAAAAAATCAATTTGTCATTTTTATTATATTTATTAGAATCAACTAAACCTTCTTCGTTACAAACATAATTCATTTGTCCGAAATCATATTTATTAGTGTGACGAATGTTGAATTTCGAACTGTACCAAACCTTTTTTATTTAGTTCGAATACATTTTATTTTAATGAAATAAATTATAACTAGTGATATTCTATGAATAGCAGTCTTGCGCCATTGTGTTTAAGACTCCCTCGCACCCTGAGCACTTTCCGTTGATTGTGAAACCGCTTCGACACCGGCCCAGTGTCTTGGGAAGAGTGTACAATTTTTTAAGGTGGTTCTCGACTCACCGAGCTTACAGAAAAAAATACGTAAAAAAATTTCATTTGTGTCGGCGGTGGAATTCGAACACGTCTAAGCAGTCTAAAAGACAGTGCCATTGCTCGCTCATAGAATATGTATAAATAAAATGAATCCATTTCTTTCGATGATAATATGAGATAGAGTTCCATAAATATCTCAGACAGCAGGCTTTTTTATGTTTTATTAAATCAGTTTTCCATCAAAGAAATCATAATTTTGTATAACAAACGTTTCTCAAGAATAATTCATCTCGGGTTTGATAACTCATGAATTCTGTTGATATAATCTCTGATCCCTGGAGAATATCTCGACTCTGACCATGAGCCACCCCTCTGAACGCTAATGTATAAGTAGAAAAAACGTCTTTTCTCTTACGCCGTGAGTGGCGAGGACAACGTATCAATTAAGACACACTCTATATACTGTGCCATCGATCATCAGCCTTATGAACGGTTTTATCGACAGCCACGCGTTTCTTCGGTCGTGAAATGAATTGAAGGAAAAAAATTGAGGTAGCTCTCGTCGATTAAAAGATGATGAGCATATCAGAATTTAGCCAGCTGCACTAATTGTAAGCCACGAGAAAAATTTTTGTTAACGATTTTCTGTTTTTTCCGACTTTTGTAGAATATTTCTGCTCAGCGCGTGAGTTACGGCGATAAAAACCAGGTTCGAGTGGAACAAAGTTTCCGGCTATTCTACAGGACAGTGTGACGACAAATGCCCTCTAGCTTTTTCATTTTCTCTGCTGCCTCATGCCTATAATGTGACAAAGCATCTTTTTCTGCTTTAGCACCGGCGTGTTGTAGTTTCGCCTTTGCCAAATACCGAGCTAGGTGTGTCCTTGGCCATTTGACACGACGACGGACTATACTCGTTCGATTAATCAAAATCAAAATAGTCGCGAGCATCCTTTGGCTACGGAATTCCAGAAGACAGACGTAATTTACCAGAAAATATTGGGGTAATTTATTTTCGGCAATCACGAAAATGTCTCCAACCGAAATGAACCGGATGAGGGACCGAGAGATGTGCAGACATTGGAGTCATGGCTATAAATGGTAAATTAAGTGTTGTCTGTGCGATGTCAACTATAAAAAGGAAAAAAATACGGATTCACGGGACTGTTATTTATCGAAACGAACACACGGGTTTCATCGTTGGGCAAAAAAATGTGTAAAATACATAAAAATATATTTGCAACGAGATATCGTGTGTTATGTTGATCATCCGGGAAAATCTCTTGTGGATATACACATGGCTCCGGGTGTAAAACATTTCATCGGCCCGGAGAGAGAAAAAGACGGGCGAGAATCCATCATTCGATAAATTCTGATACCTCTTGAAGAAGGGGGATCACACGAGTCACGAAACACGTGTATTGGTGAATATGGTGTGATTGTATGGGTCAATATATTGTCAATATATGGGACATTCCCTCAGATCAAATCGACAGACATCTAACACTCACTAAAATTTATTTCTCATTTTCCTACGCTATCGGATGACGAAAAAAAAAACTTAACAACAATTTTCTTATTTTTCAAAAAAATGATATGTTAATCTCCATTTTTTGTTAAACACACTACACGTCTATGATCAGAAGTGTCTCACAAATATAATTTTTTAACCGTGAACTAACTGTAAAGTCGAAAAAAAAATTTGATTGAGCCCAAAAGTATTGATTCAACGATTTTATTGATATGGATAAAACCAATTGTTTTTAAATCTAAAAATTGTTGTGGACTATTATTGTGGAGTATTATCAAATGTGTCGCAACCCTTACAAAATTGTTACAACAATTTTGTAAGGGTCGAGACACTTTTGAATTGGGATAGCCCATATATAGATTGGAAAAGCCTTGGAAGGATTTGTGGTAGGATCATCCTCGCATTTACGATATACATCGTGTAACGGAAAAAAAAACGATGGAAGCTTCGTTGAGCCCCACACATATGGATATATAGTGTATATATAGGTCAAATGCCAGATTTATAGGAGTCAACATGAAACTATAAGAGGCGAAACAAATCAATAGTACCTAGTATCTCTAGTCCTCTAAACTTTGAAATTTATGGTAACAAGAAGTTTTTTCCTTTCTCGCCAAAGTTCCCTCACACATCAGTGTCCGACGTGCACGAGTTACCTATAATTTATTGATGCAAGAAGTGATATAAACGTGACATTTTTTTTTTATCACCTGCAAATATATAAACTCGAAGCCACAGTGATCACAAAACAAACGAATTTATTTCATGAAAATAAATTATGTATCATTGAGATAGAATTTTTTTTATCACCAAATAATGACTTCGAATTGAAGAAAATTTATTGAATAGAAAAAAAAACACTGATTATTCTACTTGACCAATTGTTGTAACGCTTTGTCGCGAACGTTCGTTAAATTATTATCGTCCTTTTGTTTCTCAAAAAAATAACGTCTCTGATTTAATGAAACTTTAATGCCTTATTATGCCATTCGGCAGTTGAGCGTATACATAGATGATACATATAAATAGTAAATCTCTTTCTGCAACATTCAGATAAGAATACTATTGTATTTAACGACGAAGTTTCCGTGAAGACACTGGAGCTTGGATACTGTACTTCTGTGTGAACATATATCCTCTGTTACTGGTCTCTGGTATACTGTCAAATGAGTGATAAAAAGTTTTATTAGCAGTAATTTTCCCAGAAAATCCTTGGATGAGTGAGATTCTCGTTCGATATATTGCGTGTACGTTTTAAGATATAGTCAGGAGATATAAAGTGGAAAAATGGAATCAATGGGGTGGGACCCAGAAAGTATAGACATGCAGGTTGGATTACATAAATCCAGAAGGAGGTGTGTCAGATATTTATAGTCCCTTGGATAGTGGAAGAGAAAAAGAGAGAGAAAGAGAAAGAGGGCGGAATGGCAGGGAGGGAGGGGAGCAATGTGCAAACTTGAGATTGGTTAAGTTTTTTTTTGTATTCGGTAATATTCGGAATTATTGATCTATCGATTAGACTAATTTTGCGTATAATAATAACTTTTTAATTATTATTAAGCAATTTTGTATTCAAACGATGCTCATCGTCTCTTTCTCAATACTGACAATTGAATTTTCAAATTAGCTACACGTAATCCCAATGCAGCCACTATATCGCCATTATCCGATTGCCGACGGAACGTAAACTATATCCGAAATAATTTAATGATTTCAGGATTACGTGCGCTTGGAATGCCCTCGGGATATTCCAAGGAAAAATCGTTAACGTCAAAATGAAAGAAAAAAACTCGGTGCAAAGCGATTTCCCTCGTCGGCATTTCTGCCTCATCGACATATCTATAATCTATAACAGCAGGTTTATTGTAGCTCGGGGGCTTTGCGTTTTCACAAAACGAAATAAAGAGCTCCAAGCTGAAACTTGCAAGTTCCTCTCTCGAAATTTCACACAATCCTAAAAGCCCCGTCTCTATCTTTCTCAATTTTCGTTTTCTCATGGGGGAAGCCTTGAGCATAGTGTGGAATTTCAAAGAAGCAATATGCAACTTTCAAATTGCAGCTTTTTTTTATCTATAGGTATTCAAACCCAAATTGTTCATGGAATATCAAAATATCGTAAAATCGCAATCGTTTCATCGATTCTCGCGATGTTCATCCACAATTCCCAATATTTCACCCCTAAATCTAAAAGGTTTGGCACAAATTGCATGAACTTTTGACAATCACGTGCATTGATTTTTCGAAAAATTCAAAACTTTATAAATTAGCAATGCCTTTCGTCGATTCTCTTCTATTATAATACCGAATATTCTATCCTGATTATTTGCGTAGAAAGTTTTAGCCCCATAGCTAAAAACAAAAATGCATGGACATTTGCATGAGTTTATATGCTCTTAATAACAGACATCTTTGAAAATGTTAAAAATATTATACAATCCAAAGAAATACTCATTTTTCAGACAAAATTCGAAGTTACAGCAGTTTTTATTTTTTACCCCTAGCACACATGCGAACATCCACTTGAACATTTTTTCTAAATATGATTTACCAATCTTTTGGAACAGTTCGGACACAATGCCATCAAAAATACAATTTTGTTTTTCCATCAACATAAAGTTTCTTCTATCAGGAAGAAAAAAATGTCAATTTTTTCTCGATCGTTTTGCTTTTTCCACAGAATAGCCACTCGTGATTGAACTCGTATTTTTTTCTCACATTCTCTGAATAAAGAGAAAATTGTAACCAGAGATGCTGGTTAGTAAGCTAAAAATGGTAAATGATTAAATTAGTATTAATCGTTCATTCGTTGATAAACTTCGCTCTTCCATATATAACTATTATATGTACGTAGGTCCTCGCATTATATGCCGCGGACAACTATATCTTCCACCTTGAGATTTCAATTTAGATGCCAGTTATTCTCGGTCTTACGGGAGTCAAAAGTCCCTCTCGGAGGTCACATCGGCTTGCATCACTCCACCCCATTTAGAATCGGACTAGCTGTTATTGTGGATTAGAGTCTGTCACGGGGACGATTACACGCGTATATAGTCTATATACAGTTTAGCGGCAAACGAATTATAAATTGAAGCAGAGAATCTACACAGAGCAATGACAAAGTAAACCGCAGTGATGGTGTACAGAGAGAGAATCTTGAGAAGCATGAAATAGAAGAAACTTTGGCAAGTATATAGATTTGCTCTAAGACTTCACCCTCGTCCTGGCTGAGTCACGTTGTGGTCTCGCAACCCTCGCCCCACCCTCCGGTGAACATTTACCTGCTATAAACTATATATAAGCTGGTTACAAGTTCTTGTATCGCGAGAGAGAATTACAACAACTTCAAAGTTTATCATTCACTGGAGCATTCAATCGAGAGTGGGCTACTTTGCGGTTTTAAGAATAAACATAGAAATTGTTTAGTTTTTAGAAATACACACATACATTGTAAGAAGTTGATTGAGAATATTTAGATATTCTTTTGCTTTGTAATTGCTTATCTTAATTACCTCTTCCATGGTAAAAGCGAGTGCGAATGATCATTTTAAAAAATGCAATCATAAATTCCAGATATGATTGAAGATTGGTAAGCTCCGATTTTGCCCTGAACTTTAAAACAAAAATCGAGCTTAAGCACGAACTTAAGCTCTAACTTAAGCTCTAACTTAAGTACGAGCTTAAAAAGAAGCTCCAACTTACAAAATCGTGATTTCTAACCTAGAATGTAATCTAGATAGTGATATACATTCTAGGTTCGAAAATTAGGATTTTGTAAAATGGGGCTTAAGCTCGTGATTAAGTTGGAGCTTTAACTGAAGTCTTGTCCTAAAATTTGAGTCTTAGAATGACTTCGTTAAATTCGTCAAAAATCATACATTTCTGCCATCAAACACATCCTCAATTTGTGAACATTGCATCTCGACGGAATGTGGAACAAAATTCTGGTAACTTACTGGATAGAAAAAGATCCTGGAGGGCCTGGGCCGCCTGGCATAGAAGAGCCCAAGTCTCTGGAGCCGCGAGACCTGCACCCCTCAGCGCAAGAACATCCCCTGCCACAACGGCGAGCTCGGAGCTGCCAACGGCCTCTGTTTGCATCCTGTAAACGACAGAAAAATCGACACGTTACATTTTATATTCATTTTATTTGTATTGATATTGAATCATAGATACATGGTTATCCAAATCGATTGATCCTCTCGATCAATGGCTTGAGGTGCTTGAAAAAAATGCATTATCTCGTAAGATCCGTGCAATTCCATTCGTTGTCAATCAAATCATGTTACGAAGAACGATTACTACCCGAGTGCTAAATTTAACATTTTGGGATATTGACATTAAAAAATTCCAGTTTTCTTTTAACAACAACAAAGACTCCTCCATGAGGAAGCATTGAATTGCATTTTACGGATTGTATTGTTATGTCAATTCTTTTGAATGATAATCGAATTTTCGACTTTGATGCCTGTTAAAAACAATCCATTCAATCATGAGGATTCACGGAATATTTCTTAGTAACCATAATTACCCCTTGCTTGATTAAACTATAAAAAATGGACTCGTGTATGACACAAAGGAGCTTCATTTCGATCGATTGATTAAAAATTAGAATCGTCATTCAGGTCACGAGTCTCTTAAGTACTTTTCAATCCGTTCATCTCTCTCTCTCTCTCTGTCTCTCGCTTTTCAATAAACTTTACGCCTACCCGCAATAAATGCTCGGTGAGAATGTCCGCCCTCGCGGCACACGTTCAGAGAAACAATCAGGAGACATCATGGACTTCCACTATCCACACAATACCAAAGTTAACCGCATTTTCACACACCCTCTTAATGGCCTGGTGTGAAAATCCCTCTCTCGTTCGACCACAATTGCTATACACCAGCGCCAACCGTACTCCGTTTTCGAACTGTCGTTATTTTACTTCATTCGACGTGTGTGATATGTGAGTTTTTATTGTACTTTTCGTAAAAATATGAAAAATATCGTGAAACTATTTTCTTGAAAATCTTCCGTACTGTTCATTGATTGAAGTTTCCACGATACACTTGTATATACTTTTTCAAACTATTGTGCCAGTTACAAAGTACAATGTCCTCGACAAGAAATCATTTTCCCTTCGTGTGAAGAACGTTCCAAAAGGAAAAAAAAATCATTTTCTGATCAGTATCCTCAAACGATTGTTCATTTTCATTTAAAACTTATCGCACATCACACAGAGACCTCTTACGACCATGCGAGTGGTGAGTCGAGTGCAAAGAAGAAAAAAAATCATTTCTTTTCTATCAAGTATTTTTCTAAGTTACTTCGAGGAGGCATGTACATCGAGAGGGGTTTGGGATAGTCGGTATGAAAGAGAGAGAGTCAAGGGCCACGAATCTCTCGTGACGACGAGCCCCGATAAATCGTTTCCGAGTGGAATTGAATTGTGTTCGATGGGCGAGGATGCCCATGGTTCTCTCTCTCTTCTCCCAACGAGTCCTCATATTCATCTGTTTATATATGCTACCCCTCTTGTAGCTGATGGTCCCGCACTTCATTCGGTTTTGATCGGCCGTTTCGGTGATGCCTCTAATGCAGTTATCGCGCACCCAATACCCGACCAATTGACTCCGGAATCTACTTTCAGCTCGCACGTTATCGACTGTACGATCATATATGCACATAGAGAAATTTCACACGCTCTCTACAGTGCTATGATGCAATGAGGGCGTGAAATATTTTCGTATGACGAATTTTGTTCAGTAATGAAATTTAAAAAAATCCGAAGTTATCTATGCATTACAATCGAATTTTCTTGTCTTGAATTTCAAGAGTCTATCGTCTATTCCGTTAGTATATTGGTACTATAGACATAGTTCGTATGAACGTACGTGGTGGTCACGTATTTCTACAGTGCAGTTTCAATTTCCTCTATTATCGAGAACCGCGCGCTTGCAAGATCCGGTGAACCGCAAATCTAATCCATATATACCGTGTGTGTCCACTACTCTCCGACGCCGTACGCCCGAGGTCGACTTCCGATAATTCCCGTGGCCAACCACCCCAATATCGTCCGTATTACCCACAATTGACATAAACGTCCGAGGCACAGAATATTCTTCAAATTGATTCTCTTTCATACTTTCAAGCTCGGAAAAATCAGTTTGTAACTCTGTTACAAAATGTTATACAAAACTAACGTGTGGAAACATCGAGAATTATTGGATTTCGGTGAGTAATTGTCATAAGGAACAAAATGGAGAAAAAGGAATCATTGATATTGAGATGAAAAACGAAAACTCCATTTTAAATCAATGATTTAATTTAATAAAGCCAAGCTACTCGTGCAATCGATTCAGAAACGTAATGTACAATCATAAATTCTTTAATTGTCTAATATCTTATTGAAAAGTTGAATACGATGATTACCGAAAATAATGTATACAGATTGGAATTAAACGAAGTTGAATACGAGAAAGCCGATTATACCGAAAGCTGTTATGTCAATGATAAATTCAGTTTACAATGAATAATACAGTGGTTTGTACATGTTGTAAAATATAACGTACAGTTCGTTAACTGTACATTGTAGTTTATAAAATTGTTATTTTACGTCATACGCAAAATAAACAATCTGTCAAATATACTTTAATATTTCACATACTTATCTTCCTACTATAATAAAGCTGGAGAGTTTGTTTGTTGATCTGTTTGTTTGGACGCGCTAATCTCACGAAATACTTATCCGATTTTAAAAATTCTTTTTGCATTAGATAGTCCATCTATTCAGGAAGGTTTTACGCCATATAATTTTATGTTGTGATCCTAAGGAGCGGCGGCGGCGACACGTTGAATCGGAGGACGGGAATTTAACGAAGGTTAAACCGCGGGGCACAGCTCGTTTTTCATAATCATTGTTTCAAGTTGATTCAGTGTAGACATTTTTGTTTTACTACCTTTAGCTCGTTCAGGTAGTAGAAAGAAAAGGACCCGATGGAAATTTTGACGTTATTCGCTCTTTTTTGCCTGCGGCGAATCAATTTTCGATAGGTATCAATTTTTTTTCCCCCGCGTCGGATATCAGATAGGCATCAAACCCATTATCTGCGAGCTGTCGACGCACAGGTAAGAGGTAGTAACATTACGCAGTAGTATAGTGCACTTTTCGCGAGACTAGTGGGAGTTTCGAGGTTGTCAATATATTTTCGCACGCTCTAAGAGGCACCAACGACGACGTTCGAAGACGGTGCATCAAAGAGACACCATCGTCATGCAGGACCACCGTGTGATAGGCGTAGAGCGGGGCTTTCACGCCACTGACATCGAAATATCACGCTCACGCGCTGATGTTCTCGCGTTCACATCACTATCAACTGCACTTTACTGGATTCGTGCAGGTATATAAGCGGCATTCCACGCCAATTCGTCTTGGCTGTGAACCTCGCAATTTTACATATTCCCCTCTTCGTGAATGCTACCGAATTACCCAAAAAAATGTCCTAAGCAATTTGTAGATTCTTTTTCAAAAATTGGTGTGGGCCGTAATAATGTAAACTGTTAATTTGATGACGATAATATTGACGATACGTTTTAATGTGAACAAAATCAATAACAGCCCCCGTCGTCAAATTAACAATTTCGATAATTACGACCAGACGAAATTTTAAAAAATATCTGAATATTAGTGTGTGTCATTTTATTGTCTCACTCTATACGTATTTAAAGGGCAATAAAATGAAAAATAATGAGAGTCACAGCCAGGTCAAGTTGACATTGTGTGCCCCCCATATATATTATATATATATATGTATACATGAACGAGCATGAAAGTTTTACCCGTCACGACATTGACGACAAATAAGAAGTGGAGGGAATTGAGCATCGTCGTAGTTTTACATATAAATAAATATATTTATAAATATATACATTTTCTGGCGCTAAGCTGGTATATACACAGGGTGTCCCAAAACTATCACGTCAGAGTGAGACGGGGGTTAGATTGGCTCCGAACCTATCAAAATAAACAAATATGACCTCAGTAAAAGTCTCATGGTTTTCGAAAAAAATTGTCTCATTTGATTTCTCGGAAAATCGCTATCTAGTACTTGTTATTCCGCTACCATTGTCACGAAAGTCCAAATCCTAAGCAAATCAAAGTTCAAATTCACACAAAATCCTAAAGTGGTCAGAAACGCAAATGAAAACAGCGAAATAACAAGAATAGCCATTTTTAGAAAAATCGTCATTTAAAATTTTTCAAACAATCGCTATTCTCGTTATCTCGCTGTTTTCGTTAGTGTTTTTGACCACTTTAAAATTTGGTGTGAATTTGCACTTTGATTTGCTTACAATTTGGACTTTCATAGCAACGGTAGCGAAAACTAGGTAGCGATTTAACGAGAAATCCAAAATCCGAAAAATCAAAACAGACGATTTTTCTCGAAAACCATGAAACTTCTACTGAGGTCATATTCGTTTATTCTGATAGGTCCGGTGCCAATCTCAGCCCCGTGTCACTCTGGCGTGCTAATTTTGGGACACCCTGTACATACCATGGTACATAAACTCAGCATCAGAAAATGTGTGTGCATTAATGCACGTTTGACATCAAATGCCCCTCGGTAACGTTTTTCCCATTGACTAACCCGGAGTTTCGCAAATTCAACGTCTGTCTATATACGAAACGTCAATATAATGTATCATCAACAATTTAAAAATAAGCATACACAGAATAAATGGTGTTCATGCCTCTGTAATGTATAACGAGGATAAACATTTGTAATATTAGGCAGAGTTAACATTTGTTATGTTTACATGAGTCTGCCATTTTAACCAGATGTGATATTATCCACGTGTGAAAGAATTAACATTTGTCATATTAACAAGGCTAACAGGACTTCAAAGCCTTTGCTAATGTTCGTAATGTCAGTAAGGCCTAAGATTCACAATCTTAACAAGGATAAACATTTTTATAACACTCGTCTGGCCAATAAATGATAAAATAATAATTCGAAACTAATTGTATTTTTATTTTTATTATTAATGTTTCCAGTGTATACCTTTTCAGGTTTTTACGTCCCTTCTCTCTTTTATTCCCATTTCCATTCCATTACTTGAATCCTCCGGAGTGTTGTCCGTAGCCACTCTTTACTTATGCACTACTGTATCTGATTTGCATGAGGATATAGGTAAACTGAGAAAACTTCCCCCATACCAGATGGCTACATTTTACCGAATTTCAGTAGTTTTGCCATTAAAAACTCCGAAAAATGTCCTCCCGATCGATAATCGACGTATGCAAACCGCCGAATATTGCATTTCACGGATAAACAGTCAACCTTCTTACTAATGATCGCGGACAATACCGCTTAACTTGTGGGAGAACGTCGAAGACGCGTGTCGAATGCATTTTCACTGTTGTCGAATAAAATTCAGGACTTTCCATACATATATGTATACACTTCCTAAAGAAAAAAAGTTTCTCAGAACGTTTCGAATTAATATTGATGGCAATTGTCATTCGACGGTACTCTCGTTGATAACGGACGTAAATTTAAAATGCATATAACATACAAACCTTAAACATCGTCGAGAGGTGCATCGGCACGCGCTGGTACTTTCGATTTGATGATCTCGTGAAGTGCGATCGGATGTCCCCGAGCACCTGGGAGATAATACACCAGACAGGAGACCCCGACGAGAAATAAAAAGAATAGAAACACGAGGTCGAACATCAGTAGTGAGTTTAGGGTCATTAGCTGCATCGTGAAACCGGATACACCTTTTTCACCATTACACTCAAATCGTACACCCACTCGAGCGGCTATTCGACCTTATACGTAACGATGATTTATTATCGTCGCGATGATCTACAATTATTGTTCGTAACAAAGTTGAGTATCATTGTGAAAAAGCAATCGATGCACGCGCATGATTATTCGCATTAATTTTTTCGTAATGGTTCCACGATCGAAGGGTTGAAGAAGCGTTTAAAAAAAATCATTATTATTAACAAATAAACAGTTAAAAAGAATTTCTGTACTCGACAGTGACATCTATTTATTAAATATTAGTAAAATCTTTCAATCATTTTATTCTCGTTCAATATTTCGATCAATTCGAATACTGATCGATAGAAAGCTTCGTGAGATTATTTTTTATTTTTTATCTCGACTGGACAGCACCTGACAATGCATTGTCACGTTCGAGAATAATGCTCACGGGAGAGGGCGGTAAAAGCGTTGTAAAAAGGTCGTGGATTCGAGGAAAAAAGTTACCGATGAAAATGTCTCTTTTTCGCACACATGAAAGGACGAAAGAGCGAGAACGATCGATAGAGTGAGGGAGAAAAAGACAGTGAAAGGATTGCCGTACGGTTGGAAAATTTGAAAGTCAATTTTGACGCTGGATTTTAAAGCGTGCATCGGTGTCCGAAGTTTCGCGCCCGAGCACCAGTCGAAGTAATCGAATCAACGTGCAGCGGATCGAGCGACAGTACTCATGGCGGTCCTGCTCGAGGTACGCGGACACGTGTGATATGAACGGTCATCCTACCTGCTAGAAATGTAAATTGGTGAGTCCAAAGTGAATTTTAATTGGTTTCAGGAACTAAACGCGAATCACCGTCGTTCACGCGATGGGACACTCAACTAAAATTTTTATGTGTAACAGCTTTTACCTCAGCATAGACTGACGACTATTTCTTTTCGTTTTTTTTTTATAGATTACGATATTTCAAGTTCTATTGAACATAAATTTGTAGATACGTGGGGAAAAGCTTGGAATTGAAAAATTCAGACATTGCAGAAGCTAACATCAACAATTTCACATTTCTTTATTGTTTACTTTCGACATTAAAACTTTATCGATAAGTTTCTTCATACTTTTAAATTTTCATGGGCATGCATTCTTGAAAATCGTATCAATCGAATATTTAGTGACGAAGATGAGACATTAGGAGGTGGTTAAAAAAAATACTATTTTAAAATAACTAGCTGCCTTTTGATAGTATAATTTTTGTTCGCAAAAATATAATCCCGCTGAACAGTCAAACCCTTAAAATTAAAATTAGACAAAAGCATTAGCTGTTTATCGTTAATTTCATCATCAATGACGCAGTTCTAAAAATTATCGCACGAAAAAATTGTTTCCGGAAAGGTTGTGAACTACAGCCTCACCGGAAACTATTTTTTTATTTTGTGATAATGATACAGGAAAATGGCAACCAGTTATCTCAAAATCGCGTTTTTTTCGAACCACCCTAATATCCATACATACAATTTCCAATTATAATCAATTTATACCTTCGTTTAATAACAATAAATAATATAAACGAGAAAATGTACCGCAGTATGTAAAAGGTAAAATTAGAAGGCAAATCATAAAGTAACGGATAAAAAGTACAAGATAAATCCCTTCTGTTTCTCGATACTTCGAGCGAATGAAATACCCAGCACTATATACCGATGGTTCCGGCTTACTCAAGCAACTATATACCAACACGTGTACGGGTCTTACAAATAAAAGAATCGACCGAGCCAGAAATAACTCCTGAACCGCAAACAAGAGGCGCACGATAATAGGGGTTGCTCCTGGCATGTGCAAAGAAGCAACAAGAGAAGAGTTCGATACGGTCGCACACGTTTATTAAGGGTTGTATAACGGCAGACGAGAGAGTTTCCACGAGTGAAAGTAGTCTTGAACGATGAGGTGGAAGTGAAAGAACAAGTATATAGTCGGCCGTTGGAAAAAATCGAGTGGATCGTTAACAATTGATTGTAGATATTGAACGTATCTTCCCGAGAAACTTCTCTTTTGTATCGATGACGACGATAGAAGTACGAGGACGTATTAAAGGTGGGGTTTCGTGAGAGACTCTCGCAAGAGTTGGAATAAAAGGTACCGGGCACAGCTTTCCACGAAGACAAGGGCCTTTAGGAATATAACTGCTTCGTCTTTCTCATTTATTCGATGAGAAATTGAACGATCGTAACTTTACCAAATAGCTCTCTGTTCTTTCTGTACATTCGATACATACCAACAATTCTTTATCGACCCTAAAAACATTTTATGACACTGAACAACATATATGTATTTAGTATATCAGTTATAAAATGGAATCTGTAAGAAGCAGGATCATCGTTAAAGTAGGGAAAAATTCGAATGAAAAAAAAGCCTGTGTTCAATGATCTTCTAATTAACAATCATTTGGATTATCATTTTTTAAATAATTACGAACAAGCATTTCGTTAGAAAATAATTAACACTAGACGTACCGGCACATAAAGGGTCATTTCACCCCTTGTGAAATAAACGTTGATTTTTAGAAATTCTTAATTATTAAAGGAAATAATTCGTAACATAATTTCTAATTTCTAATAAAATAATCAAACAAATTTGCAAAAAGTGAGATGAACGACAGAAATAACAATGAATGTAGGAATTTAAAGTAAATTTTCAAAGGGGTCATTTGACTCCCGCTTGGTACGTTTAGTGCTAAAAATAATACTCCGTTCGTTTACTGCTCATCTGTGTACCGGAGAAGAAGATAACCCGAGTTCGATCGACACGGCAGTCTTCATTAAGTCACACTTGACATTATTTCGGTCTCCGCAGCAGGTGATGCAGATTGGCATTGCTGACGTAAGGCTGGATCACTCTGGCATATTCAATGGCTGTACTACGCATGTATGACGCGACCCAATAGTATACGACATAGAATACATATATGTCAGAGAGCCGATCTGTTTCTAGTTATTCGCTGACACACCGATGTTAACGGGTCAACCCCAACGGATCGAGTCGAGCCCGCTTGGCTATATTCCTTTCGAATATATGCACTCTCGCGGACAAATACATTTCCCAAAGCCTCTACTGCCTCGTATACGAGGTCTGTTAAAAAAGTATCGCGAATTTTGAATTTCCGCGGGTTACGTATATTCGATTTTCGATTTTTTTGTGGCGATAGGTTGGTACTCATGTCCCTTACTTATGCTGAAAAAATTGGCAATTTTGAATGTTTAGTTAATTGTTGACAGTTGTTTTGGTTAGACGTGTTTTGGCTTGTCTTCGATTTTTATCTATTCCAAAAAATGGATCAAAGAATCTGTATCAAATTTTGTGTGAAAAACAAAATTAAGTGCGCGGACGCATTCCGAATGTTGACTATGGCATATGGTGAAGCTACCTTCAACCAAAGCAACGTTTATCGGTGGTACAAAATGTTCTCAGAGGGCCGAGAAGATGCGAACAACGAAATGCGTTCCGGACGCCCGAGCACATCAACAACAGACGAAAACATTGATGGAGTGAAGAAAATAATATTGGCCAATCGTCGAATCACCGTTAGAGAAGTTGCTGAGGAACTAAACGTATCGATTGGCTAGTGCTATTCGATTTTTACCAATGATTTGAGCATGAGACGGGTCGCCGCGAAATTCGTGCCAAAATTGCTCAATTTCGGACAAAAACAGTGTCGCGTTAAGATTGCTAAGGAGCCGTTGGACTCAGTCCTCGACTACCCAAATTTGCTCCAGGGGGCCATAACTGGTGACGAATCATGGGTTTATGGTTATGACGTGGAAACCAAAGCTCAATCATCGCAATGGAAGCTGCTTTTTTGGAATAGGCAAAAATTGAAGACAAGCCAAAACACGTCTAACCAAAAGAGCTGTCAACAATTAACTAAACATTCAAAATGGCCGATTTTTTCAGCATAAGTGAGGGACACGAGTACCAACCTAACGCCACAAAAAAATCGAATATTGAATATACGTAGCCCGCGGAAATTCAAAACTCGCGATCCTTTTTGAACAGACTTCGTTTACACCCCAAGAGATTTTTCGATGTTGCTCCACTTCTCGCCTCCGTCAGGAATTAAACAACGCACGTCATCCGCACGTCATAGCCAACAGACTTATTTATATGTGATTCGCGCGATTTTTCGTAACTTTCTTCTCTTTTTACACTTTACACCCTTGTATGGAAGAAACTTTGTTTTCGCAAAAAAAAATGGCCGAGTGGTTTAATGGTTTAATACCATATATTTAAAATCTGCCGAAACATCAGAATTTAGTGAGATTTCGTGAAACGGATCCGATTTAATAAAATTTTTAATATTTCAAAAAATCTGAGACTGCCAATACATGCAGAAAAAAGAGTGACATTTTTCAATTGCTTTCTTGAAATTTCACACAATCCTGAAATCCCTCCTCTGCGCGAAATTCTGTTTTTTTTTTCGATTTTTTCTTTCTCATAGAGAAAACTTAATTAACTGTTTGTATTTTTTTCAATTAATCTGGTACCCAAGAATAACATGATTTATTCTCGAGCTGAGCTCACAAATGCTAGTTGTCAGCTATGAAAAACGCCATTAAAATGTTTACGATAGAATAGTCGAGTGATTAATTCGAGAATTGAAATTCCATCGATGTAATTTTTCTAATTAGCAGTTCGCGAGACCCAAAGGAAAGTTTAATGAAAGGCTCGTGCGAGCACTGTCGGTTACCGTTTAAAATCGCTCTTGCGAGAAAAAGGGTCGCCAGAGTGAACCTGGGATAATCGTCCGTCCGGTAAAGCCCTCTAGGATCGAGGGGGTAGCATTTTTATTTTGTATTCTTTCTCAATTCCATAAAACGAGTGCCATAGTACACGAGATCCTCAATGAAATTACACGATGTAAAAGTAGTGTCTCGTGTAATTCTACGACGAGAATACTCACTGTAGGAGACCTTTTTTTTACTAACAGCACTAGCAGATTTAATGAGAACAAAGCGAAACCCTTTTTCTTCAATTATTATATGAACTCTGTGAACCGCTAAAGTGGTACTCTGCTCCACGCTACGAAAACCACAGTGAAATAGTGACATTTTGCGTTCTAGTGACGACGCCTTTCTCTGATCATTTCATTTTGTTTCATTGCAATCTCTTCTTAACGAACTCAAACTGTGGAGCGCACCCAATTAAGAAGTTTGTCTTTAATTCCACTTAATGTTTGTGCACGATCGTCGAATAGTAAAAAAACATGAAATAAACTTTTTAAATGCATAAAATCAGAAAGGCAGATACTCGAGTTGAATCAAAAATGGAAATGGACGATTTACAAATTGGACGATTGATTTTTTATGGCTTTTTAACTTGACTGCACGACATCGAAGTGTTTATGACGAAAATAAGAACGAGCACTTTGATGAAGTGTAAAAACTCCACGGGCTGTTGAGCAATATCTGTCGGGAGGCAACCCCCGACAAATATTTCTCAATCGCCCACGGTGTTTCTCTCGTTAGTTTATGTTTTTTCCCGTACTTTCTCAAAGTGCTTCGCCCGAAATAACAATTTTATCGCGTTCATCGTCGACTTTGTGGACAAAATGTGGCAGTAGTGATAAAATAACCAAGCAATACGCGTTATATTTAAACTAGAGAGAAAAATAATAATAGCTTCGCTGGGATGAACAGAAATAATAATCCCTTTGAGAATAACGGAGATAAAGGAGACTCCAAGAACGTTTTTGTCGAATGAAAGACAACCTTTTGGACAATAAAAAGTGAGCGTAAAGTAGAAGGTGCACATTGTGTTATTATATTTTTACTTTTTTTTCTGTCCCATATGGCGTGAGTTCGATTCAATTTTTTTCGAAAATAAAATAAAACAAAGGATTGAAAAATAATAATATTCCACGTCGGGTCTCGTAATCCACAAAAAAAAGATTACGCATCGAACATGATGTCACTTTTTCGAATAGAAAAAAAAACATCGAAAACTCGTCAAACAAAACGTTGAAAAACGGGAATGCATTGACCTGGATATCAATTTTTTACATACAATTTCGTACAAGCTCTTTTCCTAAAATAAAAAAATCAAATACCTGAAAAATAATATCCTAGCTCTGATCCAAGATAAGTTAAATTTAACAGTAAAAAAAAAAAATTAGAACTCAGCCTCTCATATATCGTGCGCCTGAAAATATTTTTTATTCCACTTAGCTCACGGACTTTTACCGAAAGTTCCGGGGGAAAAAAATCTGTGCGTTCTCACTATGAACCCTCTACTCTCGTTTTCCTCTCATCGTCGCCCTATTGCAGTAGTAGATACGGTTGAACCGTATACACCCATACATAATACTCGTACGCTATCTGGTTCCGTTTACTCTTTCACGAGTTTTGCGTTAGCCCCTGCTTTCTCGTGCACTCACGGGTTTTATCCGACTTCCGTTATATATCCCTCAGAGTTCCCGGGGAATCATTGAAAGGGTAGTCCCGGGGTGATGGAACGAACCGCCATTCGCGAAACACCGAGGGAAATAAAAAATAAATAAATATACCGTCTATACGGGACATCCACACGTATCGACGATACGTATATTTCGATATATTCGAACGGTCTATAGTTTATATATCGTGGTTGTTTTGTCACGAATCTACCGCTCGAGTTGTCCCAAGATAAACAATATATTGCTTCGGAATAAATGTCTGGGTTGGCGTGATGCGGTGCATACTGGTATTTACCCTCGATCGTTACTCGAGGCTTTATTTCAACAACGATATTGCCCTTACACCCAGTCTCCCTTCGAGTATGAAATTCTCGTAGCTCGGAATGTCATAAAGATCTTTCAGGATCCTTCGAGAAACAGATGTCACTCCCCCTCGAGTGATGGGCAGATTATAATAGAAATGGGTTTTGTGTCTTAACATTTAATGACAAAAATTCACTCTTTATAATTCCGTCGTTGAACTTTTTAAATAAATTACAATGGCGAATGGAAATTTGTATATCCTTATAATAACACAAAATATTTGCAAATAGAAATAAGCTCTGCAGATATTTTCTTCATTTTTTTCCGTTTAGGTAAATCATTAAATACTTTTTTTTTTATTACTTGACGTCAAGACCCTGTCGCGTCTTTTAATAATGCCATTATAATTGAAAATTTAGTTCTTATGATAAAAAAACGAAAATCACAAGTCAAGGTTTTTATTTAACACAACAAATTAAGCTTGAAAATGCCAAGAACAAATCAGTACTGAAAACAAACATATTTACATATTTGGAATTGCTTCAAGTGAACACTTACGTTAATGGATGTCGGAAGATTAAACTAAATTTGTTAAATATTAAACATAATTTTTCATGTATGTGTTAAAGTTAAATTTCCAAAATTGACTCATTCAAATTCAATCTTAATCGTACCGTAATTCCAACTGGCACGGGCAAAAGCTGTTGGAGCCAAATTAATTATAAATCCTTTTCCAGCATACTATGGAATTTACAACGTTAGACAGTTTTACTCGGGCATATACAATAACAAAGTTTGGATCACGGTTCGCGAAACGGTTGCCCCCCCCCCCCCGTTCCTTGTGAGATCGTACGGCTCGTATACAAACAACCCCCTTGTCACATCCACCCCTAGATGCGATCACAGTTCATCCATTCGAATATTGATCATCTCGAGGACTTGTGTACCAGGAGTATGTGCGGATCCGAGAGATACACGACAGATGGATACACACTGGGAGATTTCCAGTTCTCTCTCGCTCTCTCTCTCTCTCTCACTCTCTCTATACGGTTATATTGATGAGATTCCGACACGTCACGAATATTTGCGTTCTCTGAGACCGCGTGACTGCAGACACGATCGGTGCAAATCCATCGACTGTTATTTTGTCATTATTATTGTTATTAGTGTTCTTATTATTAAATCGTTACTGTACCGTGAGAAATCAATTATCATGTAAATCCAAAGATACACATCAGCCATTACATGCATATATATATGTATATATACATCGATATAGTTTAATACGAGATACAGACTTGGCAAGTGAAATTATGTAGTAAGTGAGTACCAGTGAAATTTCAATTTTGTGGTACCAGTATTTTTCTCATTTTCCTTATTTCAATTCTTCATTTACTTGTAAGATTTATTGATTCGACAATCGTTGATCAATTCTCAACAGTAACCAATTTTTATCGCAAAAAACAATGCACAAGTACAATATTTCTTGAAATTATTATTAGTGTTTCCATGGTATATTTTTTTCAGGTTTTTATGTCCCTTCCCATTTGTTCCCATGTCCACTCCATTTCTTCGGACCTCGCGCAAAGTGTTGTCCGCAGCTATTCTTTCCAAATCCACTACTGTGTCGCATTTTCCCCCGAGGGCACTGGGAAATTGCAAAAAACCTGGCCAATACAGGCGCGGGTACATCTGACTGAGTTTTAGTTGCATTACTCGTTGACTTTCTGGTGGTAGTTCAACTGAAACTCAGTAAAAATATAGCTAACTTTATTGGCCAGGTTTTCCGTAGTTTCCCGGTGCCTTATTTCCCAATGCAATAAAATAATGCATTAGGAAAGAGTGGCTACAGAAAGCACTCTGAGGATGTCTCAAGAACAAAATGAAGGTAGAGTGAAAAAGAGATGAATCGTAGAAACCCGAATAGGGTACTCGTTAAAATAACACGAAATAGAAAATACCAAAAAAAAATTCGTAACGAAAATCCGTATAAATCCGTCTTATAATATTTTCTAACTAACCTCCCGAAATCCGATTCGTTGTAAAGATATTATATCTCTCTAAGAAACGGTAATTGTTGACGGAAAAATTGAATACCCCTCTAACCGAATATACCATGAAATATTTAATTATTCAGGATTTATCGCATGAAGAGGCGCAAACACGGGAATTCACGAATAACCAGCGAAACTCGAAAGAGCCGAGGGAGAGGGGGCGAACTATAAAAAAAACCGTTGTAAAAAGTTACGGAGAAAAAAAAATGGGAACAGAGAGGAAAAACGGTGGCAAACGAGCAGCACGGGTGAGGCGTTAGCATTTTTTTTTTTCGCCTACCGCGTGGAGGTGCTCCCGCGCAAAACTTTGGACTCGGTCAACGAGAAGAACATTCTACAGATGAGAGTGGATCGTGACAACCACCGACCGAACCGGAAGCAGCTATACAGCGCTCTTTGACATTCGTGAGGTAAACAATTTGTCGCGTTTGATCGTCGACTGTGGACAAAATTCCACAAGAGGGAATGTGAAAAAAATTTCCAGTGCTTTCCACGACCCACACCAAACCCTTTTTTTCATTAGCGTTCTCATAATTGGACCGATAAATTCGAAAGGAAAGGAAAATGCCGATCACTAACAGAAAAATTCGACTATCGCACTAAAACAGAAGGCTGCAAATGAGCAATTTTTATATTATGCTTCTACATAGCGTAGACGTAACATTTGTGACCTGTTTTGGTCTAATCTTGGTACCACAACGTTCGAAAACACAAAAGCCTGAATGTAAACAAATTCAAGAAGCATTGAGCAGAAAATTTTATTATTTTATATGACTATTAACGAAGGATCATTATGAGAATACGGAAAAATCACGATGGAAATATATGAAAGGGGAAAATTGTCAAAAGTGGTGCAGTGACCAAAAACGACACATCTACTCGAATGTTCCCATTATAAAAAAACTTTCTCCTTCTGTGACCTTTTGAAATATTTTAAATATTCTTGGATTATTAAATCAACAAAATATTAACCTTGAAACAATATGATACAATCGAATTACCCGAGTACAAACAATTCCAATAAAAAGTGAAATATTATCTCCCTACCTACCGAACGTCACGGAAAAATCAATTTCTCTTCGTTACGATCGCACCACGAGGTGAATATTTCGTTATTTTTATTTATTTTTAAAAATCTTCACCGCTAAAATTATCCTCATTTTTTCTCAATGATAAAGCAAACTACTGTTTGCGTCAGACAGATTGACACGAGTATTTGCGCGGCGACTGATGTTTGCGCAATGAGCGAAAAAAATGGGGAAGTCATTCTCGACTCCAAGAGGGTCTCGTTAAAGAGCACAATCAAATAGACGCGAGTGGAAAAGATCCGAGAAAGCCGTGGATATTGCTACAAAAGTCTCAGCTTTTCCTATGTACACCCTCACTACACTCTTCCTCGCTCTCTTTCGCTGTACGGAAGAGTGCAATTACCATGAATAATCCTAAACTGGCTTGTTTACATGCGACCAGCAACGCTAAGGGTTTTCCTACGTCCGTTAGAGCTTTTTTTGTCCGTAATTTCCATACCACCTGTACCGTTACATTGATTATTTTAATTGCCCCACTAGGATCAACAATCGGGATTTTCTTCCAAGCATTTTTATCCGTCGTTGTTTTACAAGCGGATTTGCTTTCAAGGGAATTAAATTGGAAAAAAAGAAAATGTAATACCCAAGGATGCTCTAAAATTTCTCGTTGAAATGTAAATTTTTCTCACTAACGAGTCGGAAGTTAAGACAACATTTTTGTTAGCCAACACTGTTTGGAAATTTTTTAAAATTTAATTCGTAAGATGAAAACGATTTCCTGACGAATTCAAAAAATTATTTTAATGTCAAATTTCGATGTAAATAATTCGATAATTTATGTAATACTATTGCTGTCAAATAATCATGGTGTGGCGTAAATTTGTATAATTTCATTTCACTCAAATCATTGTGACTTTATCTTGATTATCGCCACAGTTATGATTTCCGCTGAATTATTGAGGGGTTGTTAATAAATTGGCACGTTCATCATCATGATTTCTATAAACGAGTACTTTTTTTATGTTATATTTAACCAATACAAAGAAAAATCAGACAAATTTGAAAATTTTTAACAATGAACCCATTTTTTTTTTCATTGCTTTTTAGACCACGTAATTTTCATTTTTTTTTCCTTTCCAAGCATTGATGTTTACAATTTGAACCAACGATCACGCCTCCGATAAATTTTACGAACAAAGGCATCATTGTATGGTTGCATATATATGCATTGGTATAGAGACGTGATGGTAGTTTGACATGCCCTCGGGATGCACTGTCGATACCGAGCCTCTCCGTGGTTTTAACAGAGAGAGATATATAAAAGAGAGAGAGAGAGAGAGAGAGAGAGAGAGAGAGCGCTGGTGAATCTCAAAAAGAGTTGATCGTACACGTGATTCTCGGGGTTATTTTCCTTTGGAAAATATACGCGATAGAAAAAAAACAAATCGATGAAAACGCGTATGCTTGTAGGATTTACGATTCCCATTCCTAAACACACTGTGGAACGGTGTCAAGTACCCGACCTCTCACACATCACAACGACAATCGTCAAAACGTCAATCAAAAAAAAAAATGTATATCGATTTGTCGTAAATAATTTACATGCTTCCAAATTTACCGCTTCAAACTTACATCACTTCTTCACACAGTTAACGTGTATGCATAACGTGTATATTGATTTTTAGTGAAATATGAAAAAAAATAAATAAAAATCTATTCATTAAAATTTTAATAGAAAAAAAAATTGCTTCACACTTCAACCTGACGTTATTGAGGGTATGTGACCTAGAATAGTTGTAAATGAAAAGAAAAATAAATATAGTCATTTGAAATGTCATATAAAAATGAATAGAAAATCTTCGTTATCAAAATAATCCTCGTGTGACAAATAATTTATGTCAACCACATACAATGTAAATAAAATCTACATGGGACACTCCACGTCAAATCAAATTGACTACGACCCTCAACACCTGGGATTTGGTTTCCAATTTTTCATATCGTTATCAACCCTAAAAGGCATGCAATTGTTATTCCAGATTTTCCTCTGCTAACCGCTGTTTAACAATGATTTAGAAAAAAAAGTATTGTTGATAAAACAAAAGTTTAGCCGTAATTTAAAAATTGAAAAAAAATTCTGAAATATTCTCTATCTTATATGAAATATTTTAAACCATAACTCAGAGAGGACTGGCGTGTGCCTCCATTCTTTTCGTTCTTTTTTACTGTTCGCAAAATACTTGGAAAAAATAGACAGCCAGCGTACTTAGGGAATCATAACAGTATTAAACAGAAGATTTTATTTTTATTTTTTTTTTCAGATTTCTATAGATCGTTGCTAATCTTTGGTTTTAGGCAAAAAATTTTTTTCATAATCATTACAAAACAGCGGTTAACGAAAAAAATCTAGAAGAAAATCGTGTGCCTTTTAAGGTCGTAATAATATAATGAAAAATTGTTGATTAATTATCCCAGAGGGCGAGGATCACGAGTAGGTTGATTTGACGTGGAATGTTCCATATAAATATGGTTAGGGTGAAAAATAAAAATTGGTAGTACGTTTCAGAGTGTGAAAATGGTGGGAAATCCGAGAGGGTAAAAGTCAGAGGTTGATTGAGGGTTGGCATGGAATATGGCCTCGTGTGTTTATGTATAGTTTCGAGAAATTTCTTTCAGCGAGAGTTATGTATTGCGGTTTACCGTTGCTCGCGCGAGTATTCCCGTCACGCTTCCGTACTCGCTAATGAATTCTTTAAATTAATTACGCGTCTAGCCGTGAGGATAGGGGCTATACCGTCAAGGGGCTGTTTCTGTGTATGTGCATACTCTCAATATGTGTCGCTTTCACCAGAACGCGCAGGCGAGGATACGAATTCTACGATAATTTATTCACGAGAATTAGTGACTGCCGATAATATACAATAGTGCCTCTCTTCAACACACACACACATTCTCTCTCTCTCTCTTCCGCACTCGGCTCATTTCTCGCTTACCACTTGAAGAGTTCTACTAACGAACGGGGGTTAGTAATGAAATATCGGATGCCGGCGAAGAGAAATATCGCGCGACCCCCATCCATCGTTCTTCACAGAGCTGAGATTGCAAATTGTACGTACGTACTGGCTGATTAATTGAATTTTCAATTCTACCGAATTTATCCCTGTTATCGACAAAGATCCAATTAACGCGAAGCATTTTTTTTGTTTGTTTGCTACACAGATATATATGATGAAGATGAGTAGCAGTATATTTATCGAAATTAATACCACCACTTTTATGCCTCGGTGAGACGCATCAATGTCACGTGCACGGAAAGTGAAATTTATCAAATTCACCTGATTAATATTGAAATTTTATTCGACATTTTTATCAGTTGGGTAGGATATTAATTGTTTCGAAATTTATATTACCGGAAGAGCGATATAACGAACGACAGGTAAAAATAACTGCTGCGGTGTAATGATCGTTTGACCGAATCGGTATTGGTAAAATTAATTATTTTTGGGTTCCAGAGTATTAATGCAGACATATCATCGTTTCACAGTGATGGTTATACAAATTTTTTTGTATCCACGCTTATTAAAAATCATATAAACGACATGTAAAAAAAGTTCTTCTCTCGATTCTTCAAGATCCGAATATAACGAGTGCGTGGATATATTTTTTGTAATGTTAGACATTGAAGATACTTTTTAATAAATAAAATAATAAAGTTAGATAGAAAAAATAATTGTTTAGATTTAATTCGATGATTAAGATGTATAATTTAATATGAGTAGTCTATCTATATAAATAAAAATGTAAATGTTCGTTTGTGCAAAATCTTAAATCCCCAAAAGTTCTTCACCGACTGCTTTGAAATTTTTGCTTATTAAATACGACGTCTGTTCAAAAAGTATCGCGAATTTTGAATTTCCGCGGGCTACGTATATTCGATTTTCGATTTTTTTGTGGCGTTAGGTTGGTACTCATGTCCCTCACTTATGCTGAAAAAATCGGCCATTTTGAATGTTCAGTTAATTGTTGACAGCTGTTTTGGTTAGACGTGTTTTGGCTTGTCTTCGATTTTGGCCTATTCCAAAAAATGGATTAAAGAATCTGTATGAAATTTTGTGTGAAAACCAAAATTAAGTGCGCGGACGCATTCCGAATATTGACTGTGGCATATGGTGAAGCTACCTTGGACCAAAGCAACGTTTATCGGTGGTACAAAATGGTCTCAGAGGGCCGAGAAGATGCGAACAACGAAATGCGTTCCGGACGCCCGAGCACATCAACAACAGACGAAAACATTGATGAAATGAAGAAAATAATATTGGCCAATCGTCGAATCACCGTTAGAGAAGTTGCCGAGGAACTAAACATATCGATTGGCTCGTGCTATTCGATTTTTACCAATGATTTGGGCATGAGACGAATCGCCGCGAAATTCGTGCCAAAATTGCTCAATTTCGAACAAAAACAGTGTCGCGATAACATTGCTAAGGAGCTGTTGGACTTGGTCAGCGACGACCCAAATTTACTCCAGAGGATCACAACTGGTGACGAATCATGGGTTTATGGTTATGACGTGGAAACCAAAGCCCAATCATCGCAATGGAAGCTGCTTTTTTGGAATAGGCAAAAATCGAAGACAAGCCAAAACACGTCTAACCAAAACAGCTGTCAACAATTAACTAAACATTCGAAATGGCCGATTTTTTCAGCATAAGTGAGGAACATGAGTACCAACCTAACGCCAAAAAAAATCGAAAATCGAATATACGTAGCCCGCGGAAATTCAAAATTCGCGATACTTTTTGAACAGACCTCGTAGATGTCACGGGTCTTTCTTTTCCATTTAGCCACAGTGAGCAACGACAATGCGTGCCCGCGCACAGTTTTGAGTATATATTATTTAAAGCAACCAATTAACAAGGGTAGTTTTCTTTGAGCCATTCAATCACAGGTAAAATTACATTAATTGTAATGTTCAGCGTATTAAAAATACAAATCCGACGTTTTAAATGACCTCAAAAAAAATGGTAAAATTCATCACACGTACGTGCACGCGGTACATATTTTACTATTCCGTTTATACGCACGAGCTGTACGAAAAGAACTGTAAAAGTCATTCACGGTCTGGATACACTCTTTTCTATCAAACGCACCGTACCATGACAATGTATATCAACATATCTGAACATATAAAAGTGGTATTATGTAGACAAAGTCCGATGAATCGACCCGACAATGATGGAATGAGAAAGACAAAAAGTGATGACGGAGCGATACCAATCATATAATTCTGTAGCCGAATGGGTTATTTATTGTCGGTATATACGTGACTATCGTTCTCATATGTACATATGTATAAAGATGACGAGATAATCCAACCGGCTACTTGTTACAAATTTTTATCAGCCATCCCACCCCTTCGACCTCTCCGCCGTCGTGGGAACCCTACGTTTTATAGAGATAACGACCGTTACGGAATACTAAAGAACAAAGTCCGTAAAATTTAAAGAAAAGCAACTCGTGGAAACATTACACCGTAAACTTGTGTCGAAATTCGACGGTATTCATGTTTTTTTTTTTCTTATAAATATTACTCTACGCGACAATAATTCGTGGATTTTTTATTCATTCCGCAAATTCACGATCGTGATATCTGAAATTTGCACCCTGACACGATCACATGTGACACTGGTAATCGTTTTGTTTTTTTTATTTTTGTAATATTGAAATTATTAGATAAAATGTAACGAACAGAAAAAAAATGACGAGGATAACTTGAAATTGCCGCTTCGGAAAAGCCGGTACCGTAAAAAGGTATCGTAATCGGCACGTCAAAATAAGATTAATTTGAGAATGCTCGCACGGTCGCGCGCGTCGTCTCACTGCGAGAAAGGTACTGAGGCACGTAGTTCCCTCACGTTTGCGTTCAGCCACCCCTTCGTTCGCGTTACTCCGTCTCTCCCCTTATGACCGCGAGTCGTTCTCATTTCTATCGCTCTCTCTCTCTCCGTGTCTCATCTCTGTACTCTCCAGCATCCACTCCCTCATGAAACGCGCATCCACCCACGCAACTGTTGCGCCCCCGCCCCATGATACTCTATCTTGACGTTTCTCCAACCGTCAGAAGCGGGATTCAGTCGAATGCTCTCTCATTCTCTGGCTGTCGATCCCACTATAGCTATATTGTGTGAGTAATGTACGTCACTCCAATTTTCTGCTAAATGCCAATCGGTCGTCGTCGTCGTCGTCATTGTCGAATAGATAGTAGATATATTGTATTTTGATGGAAGGGTCAAAAATAATACTAGAAACAGGCGTGATAACGATATTTTCTTTACGATCACAAAGTGATTTTCCCTTTGGCCCCATCAAATAACTAATGCAATGAGATTTCTTGCAAGGGCTGGATGAAAAAGAAAACCCCTCAAGCATCAACTAAGGGCCAAAGGTTCCGTTCAATTCTCCTAAGTCCAGTCATTTAGCATTATTGCTAGGTACTAAATATTTTCATTAAATGTTATATATCTCAAAAATCAATGACAATTTCGGCATCGCGATTACATTCCTTCAAACTTCATGTACGCCTTTATATATCAGAATTATTTCAGTATTTCGATGCAGTAGTTTTGCAGCTAAGAAAACAAAAGAACATTTTGATGGATATCGTTGGAAATATTGAACGAAATAAATATTAAAAAATAGTTGTTGAATGCTTAAAGTGAGCCCTTTCAATAGATACGTCACTCGCCAGATCAAATATGTTTTTTTTTTTCGAGATAACACTTTTAGGCCTCTCCCAATTATCAAAAAAATGTTTTTAAAAAGTGTTTCGGGAGCTATGTTTGCAACGCCTCACTGTAGCTGCATGCCAAATTTCGAGTTGATAAGTTAAACCGTTTAGGGGTTAGAGGCCTACGACTGAAAGACAGACGGACGGACAGACAACCGAGTTTCACTATGAGGCCACCGTTTTTCGGTACGGTACCCTAAAAAGGGCGGACAAATATCCTTGATTAGAAAAAAATTATGGTAACCGTGACAAAAGCAATATTTCCTGTGTCACCAGGCAGAACATTTATAAAACAATTTCCTTTCTGTAATTGCTTGCTTGGGGCTATTGATGTGGAACGTTCGATAAGTATAAATGGTTGTTCATTAAAAGAAAAATAAATTCAAATTAAATAGAGTTACGGGGGGTGGTAAAGAAATGAAATAGTATTAATATCGGTATATATTCAACGAAAATTTTGTAACAATTCTCCATAGAGTGAATTTACCTCGATGGTTACATACGCGTAACATGTGCAGGGTTATTCAACCTTCCTAACGTTCACTCTGTTCGCGTAGACCCTAGATCGATATTTTTTAATTTGAAAATGGCAAATTAATGAAAAAATTCCCGTTCACAGAGGAATTCGTTTGATCCCAGTAATTGGCAATAGGGGGTGCAAAAGTGGACGCCAGTTTAATTGCTATTTTTGTCTCTCTTGTTCCTTCGCTTTTTGATCTTGTCTCCCATGTCAATTCGCAATACCCTGGTTCGCCAATAAATGTTAATTTAATGTTGAACTGAATTGAACGAGGTATTTCGAATGTTTGATCATTCGCAAACAGCTGCCATTTAAATGCATAATAATGAGAGCGATGTACGAGAGAAATTGAAGGATGTGCGTACATATGTTTACCCCATTTTCGATAGACACGTTAATTTATTCTCTTTCACTCGATATTTTGGCAATATTCGTTTTTTTCTAGTCATACCCAAAGGTCACATTTTGCGCGCAAAGAATATTTAATGAAATTATTCACCAATCTTTTTTTGGCTCAAGTATCGTGAAAAAAATTTCAATCTAGAAAACGAATAGAGAATTGAAACTGATTTTCTAACAAAATATTCATTAATAATTAAATCATTTATGTTTTCATCGAAAATATCCATCGTAATTAAAGAGTCCGATATTAATCATTAATCCTGTCTTCAACACTTAATTTATCACGACGAAATCCATGGAATAATATTGTCCGCAATGAATTACATTTCATTTTCATCCTCGATTATTACACGTATAAATAGAGTCTAGCACTCAGCTTAATCTAGCCATATTTTTAGGAAAAAAGAGAATTTTATCGCGAGCACATTCACTTTATATTCATGCATACATACAATATATATCTATACGATTAAATCGTCGATAGGAAGAGCGACGAACAACGGAGCTAATTCGATGAAATCTGCAGCAATCGGGATATGTATAAAACGGTTGAAAAGCACAAGCGAATGAGGGAGAAGGAGGAGGAGGAAGATAAAAAATTATTTAGCGAACTTTAATTAAGTAGCTCTTGAATGTTATATGTTACATATATATATGTTTACGTGCAAATATGTGATAGCGTATTGCAGGAGTATTGTGCGTAGAGCTAGTGAAATTAACATCCGTATACACGAAGCCCGAGTCGCACGTGTGAATTTAGCGAAGTGAAATTTAATCTCATTAATACAAAGTTCCGGTGCTGCACGGGCCAGTAATCAGCACTGGCGTCTACGGGAGGATATAGAGCGCGGATATCTCACAAGGCGGAGAAAAGAAAATAAAGAAAAATATATATATACCCAAAAGTACACAGTGATTAAAAGATGAGAGTGAGAATTGTGGAGCATAAAGTGGAAAAACATAGATACAGGAAGAAAAGAGAGAACGAAACGGAGGAGAAAAGAATCGGGAAACATCAGTACCTTTCGTAGGCTCCTTTGGGAAATCACATAAAACTGACGTAATGGTGAACTCAATACGGTAAAGCTGACCGTGCTAATTGTAAAATGTTTGCTGGAAACTACGAGAAAAAGTATTTTAAGGCCGGTCAGCTTTATCTTGCAAACGTACTATATACATCTGCAGATACTAGAAAAGACACGGAGCTTGTTTTTGTCCCCTCTCCGCCCCGGCCAAAAAGTTGGCCAACTCGGCCATCCGAAGACGTTTTCTCGCACTCTCATTTCCATTTTGTTTGTAAAGTTAGTTCGTTCTAAGGTGTTACAAAAAATAGAGGAATCAAGTTATCCTATTACGTATATAAGAGGACTGTATATAAGCTAACCGTTCTCGCTGGGAAGCTTAGCATCCTTGCTCTTAGTAAAAAATGTCGTTAAACTTCTGCAAACTACTTCAATAATATTGGCATAAATGAGAATTCTGCGAGGATTCTTCATCAGTTGTTTCAGAATATAAGAACTAAATTGATCCGTTAAGGGAGCTGGAGCGCTTCGCACTAATCAAATGAGTGCTAAATTTTTAACATCGTTGCCGCAAAGTCTCATGCATAAATTGACGATGATATGTTATTAACCAAGAAAAACATTAGTGACGATGTATTTGCAAAAAATATTAACGTGTTTGTGTCAATATTTAAAAAAACATTCGTTAAGTTTTTTCAAAGAATAATCCGTATTTTCTCTTCGATTTTGATGTAATGTGACTCATTCTCTTTCTCAAAATAGACTCTACGAAGTCGCCATCCCGATCCTCCGTTTGGAAATTGTTTCAGGATACATCCAACACTGAAACTCGAGAGTCGAGATACGATGGAATGTATGTACGAGGTCTGTTCAAAAAGTATCGCGAATTTTGAATTTCCGCGGGCTACGTATATTCGATTTTCGATTTTTTTGTGGCGTTAGGTTGGTACTCATATCCCTCACTTATGCTGAAAAAATCGGCCATTTTGAATGTTTAGTTAATTGTTGACAGCTATTTAGGTTAGACGTGTTTTGGCTTGTCTTCGATTTTTGCCTTTACCAAAAAATGGATCAAAGAATCTGTATCAAATTTTGTGTGAAAAACAATATTAAGTGCGCGGACGCATTCCGAATGTCGACTGTGGCATATGGTGAAGCTACCTTGGACCAAAGCAACGTTTATCGGTGGTACAAAATGTTCTCAGAGGGCCGAGAAGATGCCTACAACGAAATGCGTTCCAGACGCCCGAGCACATCAACAACAGACGACAAAATTGATGAAGCGAAGAAAATAATATTGACCAATCGTCGAATCACCGTTAGAGAAGTTGCTGAGGAACTAAACATATCGATTGGCCCGTGCTATTCGATTTTTATCAATGATTTGGGCATGAGACGGGTCGCCGCGAAATTCGTGCAAAAATTGCTCAATTTCGAACAAAAACAGTGTCGCGTTAACATTGCTAAGGAGTTGTCGAACTCGGTCCGCGACGATCCAAATTTGCTCCAGAGGGTCATAACTGGTGACGAATCATGGATTTATGGTTATGACGTGGAAACCAAAGCTCAATCATCGCCATGGAAGCTGCTTTTTTGGAATAGGCAAAAATCGAGGACAAGCCAAAATACGTCTAACCAAAACAGCTGTCAACAATTAACTAAACATTCAAAATGCCCGATTTTTTCAGCATAAGTGAGGGACACGAGTACCAACATAACGCCACAAAAAAAATCGAAAATCGAATATGCGTAGCCCGCGGAAATTCAAAATTCGCGATACTTTTTGAACAGACCTCGTATATCTTTTCTGGCCAAGGTATTCAAATATTCTATTCGTTCCAAACTCCCCGGACAACCGAGACGTTGTTCTTTTGTTCAATTGCCATTGCTATATGCACATTGTTACACTAGAAACAACCAGGCATCAGCTATGTTTACGTATATAAATATATAGAGGATGAAATCCTTGATGAAATCCTGTCCTAGTTCATTCATGTGAACTAACAAAAAATGTGATGCGTAGTATGGTTTTTACGTAAAAATAAAATTATTTGCTTTTCTTTTCCAGAAATCGGAGTATGCAAATTAAACATATTTCATTTGTCCTCATTAGATTATGGTTTCATGAAAATAAGCGCTTTTTCTCTCTCTTATCCCGTAAACCGAAATATATTTGACAAAACGAAGCGTGACATTGATGTAGAGAAGTTGATAAAATCTTGTCCTAGTTCATTAATTTGAACTCACAAAAAATGTGACGCTTGGTATGGTCTTTACGTAAAAATAAAATTATTTACTTTTCTTTTCCATAAATCCTCGTATGCAAATTAAACATGTTTCATTTGTCCTCATTAGATTATGGTTTTATGAAAATAAGCGCTTTTTCTCTCTCTCTCATCCCGTAAACCGAAATATATTTGGCAAAACGAAGCGTGACATTGATATGTTTTTACCAGATAGATAAGCGAAAACTTTCTTCACTCCTCATTTAGAGGGGGAGAAATATATGTATGGGTTAAACTCTGTCTATCACCTCTTCACCTACGGCAATTCCGTAGCTCGTCACGCACACGCCAACATGCACGTACACGCGATAGTTGTGTTTCAAGTTGCTTCGGGGCTCGGGACATCTACATATACGAAGTTACCGTTTGCGAAAGAACGTTGATATACCTTCTTTGTATTCCGATCTCGCGGCAGCCTCGCGGCGAAACTCCCCGGGATAGGGGTGATACGACGAAAAATAAGGAAAAGTGGGGGAGGTTCGTGAATCCGCTCGTACGAAAGAAGATAACTCGTATCAAGAACATTCGACTACCTGGCAAACACCATCATACGTGTATCGGCTGTTAAAAGACAAAAAGACGTGATCCAGACTACTTGAACGCGTAAAGTACGATGGAATTAAGGCCTTTTGTTCGACAACAGTCGATATGTATACCCATACCCCATACGGTAATATGATGGCATGTGGGTACCTCTTTGGGGACTATAAAGGCACGAGACTCGACGGGACCGAGGAGTCAATCGTAAAAAGTATCCGTAGAATTCACAACTGAATCATGTCTCGCCGTATGTCAACGTCGTTTGTCACGACGATTCTCGTTCTCGTGAATTTCGCTCTCGTCTCGTCGTCCCAACGGGCCTACGACGTGAGGAAACTCGACGAGGAATATCTACTCTTCACCGACGATGACAGCATGCCGCAAAGCGAATTGGTATTTAGATCTAACGATTTTTATACATTGATGTCATAAATTTGATACATTGGAAATTGATAGATCATTTATTCATGGGTTTAATCGAATGAAGCGAGAAGTAACTTGGGGGAAAAAGCTTCATAATGCATGCATTTGCAATTTTTTATCGATGCAGAAACGATTGTTTTTACATCGATTTAATTTCGTTTCTATCGACACCTCTGAATGTTCAAATTGAGACAATAAAACACGCAGCTTTTCATGTAATAGTTTAAGGACGCATAAGGGCGCTGAAAATCGAATAAATTTGAAAAATTATCATAACAGTTATATAGTGAAAAAAAAATGTAATTGTTCATTTCACATTTAATCTTAAATTTTGAACTATAAGAAAAAGGATTAAACAAATTTTTTTTTAAATATTAACATTATTTTTCACGGGTATAAATGGACTATTGATGAAAATCATGGCGCCTCCTTGTCGACATCACAATTTCACCAAAAATTATCCAATTTGAAAAAGAAGAAGAATCTAGTAAAATAATGTAGTAGTAATAGTAGGACGGAGGGATTTTTTTTCAAAAATAAAAAAATTACAGTATTTCAAACTTCAGTATGCAATATAAAAAAAAATAGTGTTTAATAATTTATAAAAAATTGTCCGACCAAAACATTAAAAAACCTCTCGTCAGACTACAGAAAATAATTGTCAAGATTTAAAAAAAAAGTTAAAAAATATAAAAAAATTGACTGAGTTATCGTGTTGATAAGTCTAAAAACATAGTTTCGAGAAAAACGCGTTTAAATAATGTTACAATAATATTGCGAAAAAAAATTTTTACATTTTTTTTCTTATGGTCGGAAAGTTAATAAAAAAGGTGAAATCAACAATTTAATTTTTTTTTTACCATATAACCTATATAATAATTTTTCAAATTTACTCTGTGTTCAGCGGGCGCAGGGATATGTGAGCCCTTAATGAAACAATGGCGAGATCATCATTGTATAGTTTATTTTACACGTTTCAGTAGGACGATTATGGAGTCTTTCAACTGAAACATCCCCCTCCAAGTATATAGTAATCAATTCTGGTATATTTACAATTCTCCCGGACGCAACTCTCTATGCGCGTTCATAGTGCGTACGCATCCACAGTATATACTTCGAGGTGTCTACCGGAACAATTAACTATTCCGGAGAATTGTTGTGAGAGGCAACAATTGTATTTCGGCAAAGATGTTCGTCGATAGAGTTACAATTTGAGAGAGTTACAATTTGAGAGAGTTACAATTTGAGAGATTTGTTCTGGAAGAGCTGTTTTTTGGTACAATCGTTCCTCCGGCTAGTTTCGTCCGGGAGAGTTGTAAATATGCCATCGATTCTTCCCTCGGTAAGGCGAAAAAAATGTTATATAAATTTGTAAAGTAGTATAATACTGTTCCAATGCATAAGATCACATTTTTCCCATTGCCCATTCGTTACCTCAGTTCTCCTATATGCCAAATGGAACATCAACTGTTTTATTTGTTTTATAAATTTTCCATCGTCGTTTCAAATCGATAGACGAGACTCCTCGAAAAGGATCGGGAAACTCGTTTCATCGGTGATCTGGTAGTCGGTCAGCGACGCGCTGACGAAACGATATTCCGACGTACAGTCGACGTTTCAAATCCGACTGACGAAGTTTATAGTACAACGATTACCCTGAGCGTTACGAACGGTAAGGATTCCACATAATAATGTATACATATTGATATACAATGCTGTGATCATATTTTCTGTAGTAATCCGAAGCTGTGCCACCGTCAATGATCCTCGTTCCATATGCACATTTCTTCATCTGACATATTCGTTTTTCTATCTCTAAAATCCAATCTCAAATGCACTTGACCGACTCTCGGAAATCTCTCGTTCACCTGTTCACGTCGAGATGTATTTCCGCAGGCATTATACATTACATGAGTGTACTTAACGATCCGGGAAGCTACGCTGTAGCTTGCGACGAACCGTACAGCCTTGGGACATCGAAAAGCGGCTTTAACGTTCGTGTATTGCCGAATAGCAAGTCAACGCTCACAATGATAGTTGCAGCCCACTGAGAAACGCAAACTTCGGATTTTATGCCGCATGCTCGCGAGTATTCAGGTGTACTCATTAACGCCAGATAATGAAAGTTATATTGTCTTCAATAGAGAGCACACGAATTTTTTTTCCGATACTGACGATTGGTAATGATGTTATAAGATTTATATAAATATGGTCAAGGATATCATGATAAATATAGTTTGGTGGTAATGAAATGCTATTTGACAATTTTAGTTAAACCGTTGTGCGAGTCGTAATTTTTAACCTCTCCTAGCTGTCCTGGTTTTAACTCTTTCTTTCCTAATTAATATTGCATAGTGGTCGATTATTGTTGAACATCGGCAAAATTCAATACTTATCATCGTAATTAAATACTTGTCATCGAAATTAACGAACTCAGTGAGGAATACGAGTATATAATGCTTCCGATCTACTTGGAGATATACTCGTATATGCCATCTCTACTACATAATCATTAAAATTATTGACTGGTAAACTCATAGGATGATAAGATTTCTATCACGTCAATCGCATTGACATATATTCACGGAACTGATTGTATATTTTCAATACACGAGTATATATTTTTTATCGATGGTCATTAGATACCACTTATTCGTAGAAAAATATATATGTCCTCGCTCACTGATTTACTTACAGTTCTTGCGATAACTACGAAAATTCTGTTAGAATTTCAGCAAAATTCAACTAACCGGAAAATAACATTTCTTTGTTAATAAAAATGGAGTTTTACGTGGCTTGAAAAAAAAAATCGAATGAAAGGTTCATTAAAAACCGCAACGATCACGTATTAAACATTTTTGTTTTGTTCCACATTTTTTTGAAGATATATCCAATCGAGGTGAGTATACCCCCAATGTTTAAAGCGTCAAATCAAGAAATTAGTAAACTACTAGACATTTTTATTCTCAAATTAACGACCTTGTTATATTCCTCCCTTAAAGTGACCGACCTTTTAAAAATTTTAGGAGTTTGACGCATGTTGTATTGAGTAGAAATGCCGTTATATTTGTTAAGCTGGCTGTTTTCGAAATATCAGGTGTAAACCAACTTTTTTCGGATTCCATTCCCGCGAAGTGTCAGCACTGAAACTTTTCGGGCTAGTCGCGATAAAATAAAAAATAATATGATAAGAGAGAGAGAGAGAAAGCGGGGGAGGTAGAGGTGTTTGATAATCGATACTAATGAAAAAAGATAAATCTTATCACGAATACTGAACCGTCAGTATATACATGTGTATGTACTGACGGCTGTATATACTTATGTAAATTCACGTCTTCGCGGACTATAAAAACGCGGGCCTCAACAGGATTGAGAAGTCAATCGAAAAAGTAATCGTACAATTCACAACTGAATCATGTCTCGCTTTTTGTCAATGTCGTTTTTACGACGATTCTCGTTCTCGCGAATTTACTTCTCGCCTCGTCGGCTCTACAATCCCATGATGTGAATAAACCCGGCAGTATTGCTCTACTGCTCACCAAGGATGACATAGTCTCGTCGGATGAACTGGTATTTAAATCGAATTATTTTTCATTGATTTCAAGCTTAGTGCAACTTCAAACTTTAATTATATTTAATTCTTTGTCATTGCATTCGCAACGTTCGTCTTTCGTATAGCCGGAATCCGTAAAATATAGCCGATTTATCGGTGATCTGGAATTTGGTAAGCGACGCCCAGGCGACAGGATATATAAACGCATAATCGACATTCCGAATGAGACTAACGATGTGCTTAGTTTCGACTTCGACGTTTCCGTTGAAGATAGTAAGTGTTATTGTGTAAGTGGCACAATTTGTCAAGGAGCGCGGCAACTTGTCGTATGTGATATTGGGATCGTGGGTGAAGAATAATGTGTTTATAGAGGGAAAATGAACCTCGCAGTCATGTTCCATCTAGTTCATAATTAGGATGGTTAAAAAAAACATGATTTCGAGATTACTAGTTGCCATTCTTCAGCATCGTTCTTATTCACTAAAGAAATAATAATTCTCCTGGAGGCTATTTTTCTGTGTATTTCGCTCGGCATTGTTAATTAATCTTGGAAAAACAGCGTATAATTTAGATTAGATATGGACCATACATACCATTTTCCCTAGAAAGACCTTATCCTGAATGTACCCCCGATATTCGTCCTGATCTGTCTATCAGCAATTCTCGTTGCAATGACATTTCTACGTCAGCCATTTTACTTATTTCTCAAACCCTCTCATGTTCACATTTGACTGATGCTAGGAAGTGTTTCGTCGCTGTTCACCTTAAAATTGTATTTTCGTAGGATTAATACATTACGTCCGTATACTGAACGCACCGGAAAGCTACGCTGTGGTCTGCGCCAAGCCATACGACCTCAGTACATACAGTACATCGACGACCTTGTACTTTACCGCTCGCGTGAAACCGTTCAGCACGTCAAGACTAACGATGTTCATTTCAGTGGACTGGACTGAGGAATGCAAATTTAATTCTTTCTGACACGAAGGATACTTTTTAATTAAATTTTTGTTGTATTCAATGATGCACATAAGATTAATGTATACTGATTAGTGACAACATTAGAAAGCTCGAATAAATATGAACCACGAGGGGTTAATTATCTGGAGAATCTAAAACTGTTCAAAGATTGTCCTCAAACTGTTCCTTGTCTCTCGCTGATTCATATATACATTAGGGTGGTCCTTATTTGGGGTACTTTCAAATTTTTTTTCACGATAGTCATGCATTGGTCCCACATGACGAACAAAAAATTCGTGCCAAATTTTAGCTTTCTATCTCAATTTTAACCCGTGCCCCCCAGCGATCGAAGTTTTAAACGGAAAATACATGTATTGTCCACAGTCATTTGCTTGTCTATTCTTTGACATGGCAGGAGTTGATATAAAAAATTGAAAGTTAGAATAAACTTTCCTTATACTATAAGGTGTAATCGCTGTTGCATATTAGTTGTTTTTTGTTCACAAATTTTACTGAAATAGCTAATAATTATGGATACAACAATTTTTTTTTGGTCAAGAAAATATTTATTGATGTATTTTTAAGCGAAGTACGAAAATTTACAACTGATAATTATAAGGTACATTCATTATTTCAAATTTGTTCTCTTTAACGAATCAGGATATTGTCGTCGATGATCGTTCACCACTTGTAATACAAACTGCTGTTGATTTTCATTTTTGGTAAATCGACAACTAAAATCTTCCATTAACTTGATCGATCTTTCAGCACAGTCATTTATTACTTCCAAATTTTTAACAAAATTTTCAGCAGCGATATAACTTTTATTTTCAGCCCATTCTGATGGATCAATTCAAATAAAATGAGTTTCTAAATCAAACCTTTCAAAAAATCTCATAGAGTCAGGGGTAATAAAAAAATTTATTTCTTTATTCAGTAATTCTCCAATGTCATTGTTTTTATAACGCTTTGAATCACATTTTTCTTCTGTGTAATCAATATCTTCTCTTTCTCCAATATTTTTTGAAATTTCGTCTTTACGTTGTAACTTATTAATCATTTTTAATTTTGTTTCCATTAAAACTTCATCATCAAAAAGCGCCATTACAGACGATTCTGATGATAAATACCACAAATGATTTATAAATTTATTGATTGCTGCATTCGCAAGATTACAATTAATTGTCTTGTAGTTGTGCAACACTTTGATGAACTGAAGATCGTTATTTGGTGCTTTTTCAGATAGAGATGATCTAAACCAAGCTTTCACGTATACAGTTGATATAAAAATACATAATTGTCGTAATCCATTTTTTTCTTCTTCTTTCAATGATAATTGATCGCGAAACATATAAATCTTTAATGCATAAATGGCTTTAGCCATCCATCGTGCATGATGACAAGCACCTGGTTTTCGGAAATGGAAATTTTCAGGAATAACACCTATGAAAACTAACACAAGCTCCAAAAGTTCTCTATAATCAGAGCGAGGAAGCTTTGTTTCCAAAAATTCTGTCGCAAATCTTCTAATATTTTCAACTTTATCATTCAAAACATGACTTACTTTTGGATCTTCTATGCTAGTTTTATAATTAAACCAATTTAGATCATTCCAATTCTTCTGAAAATTGATGAATAGTTGCACATTAGGCCCAACAGTATTTGGAAAAACTTTTTCGTATGCAGATCTTAATACTATCTCAAATATATGATGCCTGCACGGAAGATACAACAAATCTCTGTTTAAACATTTCTCAAGTAACACAGCAGCGCCTTTATTAATACCCAAATTCGAAGCTGTGGTATCACAACATAATGCAGAATCATCAAATCCCCAGTCAAGTAATGTATCATAAATAGCTGTAGCTTGTGCCACTCCCGTGCCGTGATAAAGTACTGGTACACCTAATAAAATATCTTGATTTCCTGATGTAATTATTACGGGCAACCGGTGAACAGTTTCTGTATTCAATAAGTTTGGCAATAATTTCCCGTCCCAATGAACGACAAGAGCAGATAATTTCCGATCTTGGAATTGTTTTATCATTTTTTCTGATTTCGACTCTCGTAACATTTGTCGATATCGTCGAATCGATGACCTATTAATAATTAATGAGTCAAGGTCCACTTCCAACAGATTCAAATCGATGAGGGACTGATACATAGCCGTCACTAAAAACACAGCTTCTCTATCAGTGTCCTTACAACTATCGAGCGTAGCAACAAGCCTTTCGGAGGAGATGTTGTAACATCCTCTCATTTTTTTAGGTTGTGATGGTGCTATTTAAGAAGGTTCAAACATTTCTCCACTTAATGTCGATAAACTGCTCACTTGGCTTGATAAAAGTTCAATATTCTCGTCTGAAAAATACGAATAAAATATTCTACCGCTCGGAAAAGCCGCGGTATTATGCAATAATTTATAAATACATTGTCTTTGAAAACTTGCCAAAAATGGATTTTCCTTCATCACTTTTTTTTTCAGTTCTTCACGTTTTTTTTTTTTTTTCAGTTCACTGACATCTTCATTATCATCATATATTGTATTCATATTAGCAATGAAACCAACTCGGCCTTGTAACCTCTGTTCCGTCAAAAATTCCTTACGACTATCATCCATGGTATCAAATACATCTTGGTGAGCGATATCAAACAAATTTTCTAATAAATGGACGAATTCATTTTGTTTTCTTATAGCTGCTTCACTTCGATTTTTGTGTTTTAATAGTGTGCGCCACTCGTCATATAGCTTTTTGAGTTTATCTTGGCATCTTTGGTTATCTTGAACCCGAATTTGCGCTTTCTTCCAGAAAATAATTACTTCATCAATCACAGCCGCGATGCTGTCGTGAAGATTGAACTTCAGAATCCGTATATAAAAAAATAAAACTTTGAGTGCTTGTAACTTCGACGGTAATTTATTTCCCACTATTTGGACATCAACATCACCAATCAAAAAGATATTTTCACGTAACCGAGATAACGCCATATCTGTTGGAATTACACTTATCACTTAATTCTAGGATAATAGTTTATGTATTTTTCATATAGAACAGAAAAATCAACGCTGAGAAACACATTCGAAATCTTGTTCAACAAGTAGCGAATACACATATACGAAGAAAAAAAATGGCCGAAAATGAATGTGGGTTACCACACCGGGGAGCGTGGCTCGGAGCTTCTGCCACAGTTTCTCGCGCATCGTCGTTTGAATCGAGCGTCGACGAGGGGCCCTCTTGGGGAGCCTTGGCGCAAGGGCACTGCCGTGCGCGGATGCGCAGCTGAACTCTGTGTGTGAGAGGAAGACTCGTGATCGTGAAGCGAAGAATGCCGAGTACTGTCCGGCCGAATTCCGAATACCAAATTTTATTAAACTAACTGTCCAATAAGAAGTATTTATTCGAACTCGATCAGTTGGATTTACAGATGGCGTTATCTTTGATTTTTGGCACTTTTTTGGACTTGAATTCAGGGTCAATGAAAGTCATAATCGAAAACTTTTACATATGAAAAACAAAATTTGAAAAAACTATGTGTAAAAATGGGTTATGAATCGATATTCTTGAATTAATTGAATCTAAGTAAAAAAAAAAGAAGCCAAGTGAACGTTGGCCTCTTTGGCTGTGAACAAAAAAAACTAATATATAACAGCAAATATACCTTATACTATAAAGCGAATTTAGGCCATCTTTCAATTTTTTATATCAATTCTTACTAGATAAAAAAATAAGAACAGCGGTTGATTGTGGAAAATACACGTATTTTCCGTTGAAAACTTTGACCGCTGGGGGGCACGGGTTAAAATTGAGATAGAAAGCTAAAATTTGGCACGAATTTTTTGTTCGTCATGTAGAACCAATGTATGACTATCGTGAAAAAAAATTCGAAAGTACTCCAAATAAGGACCACCCTAATATACATACACATATACTAAGCTGGTTATTGTGGCTGCAACGTTTCGCACCCCAGCGTTGACCACCTACCCGAAATCCTCCAAAGTTCTATTTTATATATGAGGCCCAGACCATATGGACAGGTTCATGACCCTCATCGTTTTGATTCATAATTTTTCATATTGTTGTTACAACAGTTAACGGTATGGAGCTATTATCATTATTTTCTCAAAGCCTCTATTTAATAATGATTTTAAAAAAATTCAAATAAATGGTTAACAATTATTTTAAAATGTGAAGATGTAATAAAATTTTCTTTATTTTTCTCATTTTCCTTGTTATTTTATCGAATGATATGTGACATCTCTAATCAATTCTGATATATTTACAATTCTCCCGGACGCAACTATCTATGCGCGTCTATAGTGCGTACGCATTCACAGTATATTCGTCGAGGTGTCTACCGAAACACTTAACTATTCCGGAGAATTGTTGCGAAAGGCAATAATTGTATGTCGGCAAAGATGTTCGTCGGTAGAGTTACATTTTGAGAGAGTTGTTCGGTAAGAGCTGTTTTTTAGTACAGTCGTTCCTCCGGCTAGTTTCGTACGGGTGAGTTGTAAATTTGCCATCAATTCTTCCCTCGGTAAGGCGAAAAAAAATGATATACCAAATTATAAAGTAGAATAATACTGTTCCAATGCATAAGAGCACATTTTTCTCATTGCCTATTCGTTACCTCAGTTCTCCTATGTGCCAAATGGAACATCAACTGTTTTTTTTTAATAAAATTAATTTTCGAAATATCAGGTGTAAACTAACGTTTTTCGGATTCCATTTCCGCGAAGTGTTCGCAGTGAAACTTTCCGGGCTAGTCACGATAAAATAAAAAATAATATGATAAGAAAGAGGGCGGGGGAGGGGGAGGGGTTTGATAATCGCTACTGATGAAAGAAGATTAATCTTATCACGAATACTAAACCGTCAGTATATACCTGTGTATATACTGACGGCTGTATATACTTGTGTAAATTCACGTCTTCGCGGACTATAAAAACGCGGACCTCAACAGGATTGAGAAGTCAATCGAAAAAGTAATCGTACAATTCACAACTGAATCATGTCTCGCTTTTTGTCAATGTCGTTTTTCACGACGATTCTCGTTCTCGCAAATTTACTTCTTGTCTCGTCGGCTCTACAATCCCACGATGTGAATAAATCCGGCAGTATTGCTCTACTGCTCACCAAGGATGACATAGTCTCGTCGGATGAGCTGGTATTTAAATCGAATTAATTTTCATTGAATTTAAGCTTAGTGGAACTTCAAACTTTAATTATATTTATTTTTTTGTCATTGCATTCGCAACGTTCGTCTTTCGTATAGCCGGAATTTATCAAAGATAGCCGATTTATCGGTGATCTGGAAATCGGTCAGCGACGAGCAGGCGAAGTGACATATCAACGCAAACTTGACATTCCGAATGAGACTAACGATGTGCTTAGTTTAGACTTCTCCTTTTCCGTTGAAAATGGTAAGTGTTATTCACGATTTGTCAAGGACCGCGGCAACTTCTTGTTTGTGATATTAGGATCGTGGGTGAAGAATAATGTGTTTATACAGGGAAAATGAACCTCGCAGTCATATTCCATCTAGTTTATAATTATGATGGTTAAAAAAAATATGATTTCGAGATAACTAGTTGCCATTCTTCAGCATCGTTCTTATCCACTAAAGAAATAATAATTCTCGTGGAAGCTATTTTTCTGTGTATTTCGCTCGGCATTGTTAATTAATCTAAGAAAAATAGCGTATAATTTAGATTAAATATGGACCATAGATACCATTTTCCCTAGATAGACCTTATACTGAATGTATCCCCGATATTCGTCCTGACCTGTCTATCAGCAATTCTCGTTGAAATGACATTTCTACGTCAGCCATTTTACTTATTTCTCAAACCCTCTCACGTTCACATTTGACTGATGCTTGGAAGTGTTTCGTCGCTGTTCACCTTAAAATTGTATTTTTGTAGGAATTATACATTACGTCCGTATACTGAACGAACCGGGAAGCTACGCTGCGGTCTGCGACAAGCCATACAGCCTCGGTACATCGAAGAGCTACTTTACCGCTCGCGTGAAACCAATCAGCAGGTCATCACTCACGATCTTCGCTGCAGCCCACTGAGGAACGCAAATTTAATTCTTTATGACACAAAGGATATTTTTCAATTAAATTTTCATTGTGTTCAATGATGCACATAAGATTAATGTATACTGGTTAGCGACAACATTAGAAAGCTCGAATAAATATGGACCATGATGGGATAATTACCTGGAGAGTTAATTAAACTGTTCCTTGTCTCTCGCTGATTCATATATACATGCACATATACTAAGCAGATTATTGCGACTGCAACGTTTCGCACCCCAGCGTTGACCACCTACCCGAAATCCTTCATAGTTCTATTTTATATATGAGGCCCGGACCATCCCGAGCAGAAAATTGTTCCGGCCGGCCTGATATAGGATCAGGCCCCGTTCAGGAATCGATAAGGTTAGCCTGATCAGGCTAACCGTATCACGCCCAGATCAGGGGCGGATGAAATTCTGATACGGCATGAATTATCAGCGCAGCCTCAGGTGTTGATAATGAACTTTTGTTAACACAAGTTCATTGTCAACACAAGATGAAATTTTGCATTAAAATGAGTATCTTTCGACGATTTAATAGGATAGACGGAGGATACTCATTTGGGAAATCTCTGTGTCGTATTATTTCGAATAATGCTTCTTGTGACATTATTCGATTGACATTTAAATAATATTAATAATAATAATAATAACAATAAACATAAGATTGATAGCAGTGGACGCGCGGTCGGTTGGCGGCTTCGGTGGTCTGGTATGTTAAGTAAGCGGTCATCCATCCCAGTACTGACTGCGGCGAATACTACTGTATTCGCCGCAGTCAGTACTGGGATGGATGATCGCTTGGCCGTTTACTGGCTTGTCTACCCACTACTGGACGGGAAGCACTTTTTCTGAGTTTTTCAAACAACCGATAAAAATATATACTGGGAATACTAATAATGAAAGGAAATTATAATATAGTATTTATATTATTATTAATATCATTATTATCATTACTACATCGATTTTTCAAGCGAGAACCTACACCACCTTAAAATTAAATCTACTACGAAGACAATTTTTAATATAATTCACCATCTTCATTTCTGGTAGTTGGATTACATATAAGATATTCCTAGAAATAATTCACAAGTGCTCGATAGAGTAGTGGTTACAGCGTTAGTTTGTTAGGTCGGTAGGTAGACAGATAGGTAAGTTTTAAATAGCACAAAACTCCCGATTGGAAAATTAATTTTAAACGACCGCAATTATCGTTTAAACAACAAAAAACGTCTAAAAAATGACCGTTAGTACAGTAACATTTGTTTTTCAATATTTTTTGGTCCAATTTGAGAATGGAGTCTAGTGAGAGAGGTTGCAGGTTCGAACCCCGGTGGAGGCCGTTTGTTTTTTTATCTGTTAAATATTATTATATGGGCCAGCTAACAACATACGATGGCCAATAACCTAATTCTCAAAAGATAAATAGATTTTATTCATTTGAAATTTGAAAACTGGAATTCAGTGCCAGATCGAGGCCAGATCGGTGCCGGATCGGTGCCGGATCACGGCCGTATCACCGCCGGATTACGGCCGGATCAGGCCTGGATCCGCAACTCCGTTATATGCCGGATGTGGGCCTGATACGGATCCTGATCAGGGCCGTGCCAGGCTGATAGGGCAGCCTGACATGGGCCGGATTTAAGCCGGACCAAATTTCCGCTCGGGATATGGACAGGTTCATGACCCTCGTCGTTTTGATTCATAATTTTTCATATTGTTGTTACAACAGTTAAAGGTATGAAGCTTTTGTGATTATTTTCTCAAAGCCTCTATTTAATAATGATTAAAAAAATCAAATAAACTGTTAACAATTATTTAAAAATGTGAAGATGTAATAAAATTTTCTTTATTTTTCTCATTTTTCTTTTTATTTCATCGAATGATATGTAACATCTCTAGGTTTGTTAAAAATAGGTGTTTAGAAAGAAAATAATAAACAACCAGAAAATCAAAAACAAAAATTTATCAATAATTTATTTATATCAATTTACGAATTATATCGGATGTCAAAACTTTTAACCAGTATTCCAGAATGAGCCAGCACAAGTTTGAATCAACTGTAGCTTAACAACATCATCAGACACTCTTACATAGCAGACACGCTAAGTCCAAGGGTTTTAATTCCTTATTTCGTAACTATTGAAAACATGAAAATATGGCATAGAGTATATCCAACACGCACCTCCCCACGATTTAATATCTTGGAAACAGCACTTCATATCTAGTCAGTGACGTTCATGATCACCTATCACATCTTTGATTACAACAAGTAAAATGACAACGAAGATGTTTATCTTGGATTCACGGAACTCGACGACAGCTTGTATAATCATTGTATAATCACTGTGTTGGTCACTTATCACTATTCAATCTCGATAGTTCACCAAATTCAATTGTTTCTACATAATCTATTTTTATTCTATTGCATGTTGATAATCTCTCTTTCAATAATTTTAAACCTACTATCGTTATATATTTTAGGTAGTATTTCGACGAATTTGATAATCTGATTATTCTGTGCGATATAATAAAAGTGGATAATTGACCCAACAACATTATTAATATATCAAACATTAATATATCAAGGGAACAAAAACGATTTTCGTATTTTTATATACTTAGGATAAAATATATATGAGAAATGTTTGAAGTTGGAGAAATAGTAGAAATGCGTAATATGTTTTAGGGAAAAAAAATTTCCTTGGATTACTCAATGTCATGGAGATAATGCTCTTAGGTACGCTAGTCAAGAACTCGCTTACATTTTCTGATTGTCAGCGAAGAATCAGTGTTTACAAAATTGCAAGTGCGTCCTTACCACGCCTGAAACGACCACGAAGCATTGTGCTCAGGTCAGTAGCACCGACAAAATTAAACTTTTAGTGGTCAGGAAGGTGCATTTTTGTAAAACGAGAAAAACTATCGGTAGCTTTCGATGGGTTTCTTGCAAAAAAAAACTTATCGAACGTTAAACGTTTTTTTTTCTCTTGATTTTGCATTGATTACGAGTTTTAGTGGAAATGTTTAAAATTCTATAATTTTCCGAGGTATTTTGACCGATTAAAATCACGCATAGATCATACATTTTTGCTTGCTTATGGAGGAAGCTTTATTTATATACGTATTAATTTTCAGATATCTTATATTAAAAAAGCTCCTTGTTTTTCCGGATGTCGTCAAAATTTTTTTCGATACACGTGTCACCTTTAATTCAAAAGGACAACGATTATCTCCCTGATGAACTCATGTAGTGACCGAATAACCTGATAAGATATTTATTACATTAATCGAATTGAAACGATTTCTCAGTAATGATTCCAAATATAATAAGAAAAATAAGGTGAGAAGGAGCTCTTGGCAATCTTGTCAACTGACCGAAGATAAGCTGCATCACGAAACTCCGTCTCTAGTATATACAAGCATATATGTATATCCATATACATTGATAATAGCAGGTCTTCGCGGACTATAAAGACACGAGACTCGACGCGACTGACAAGTTAACTGAAAAGTATCCGTACAATTCACAGCTGAATCATGGCTCGCTGTTTGTCAACATCGGTTATCGCGACGATTGTCGTTCTTGCCAATTTCATACTCGTCTCGTCGGCTCTACCATCGCACGTCGCAAGAAAATCCAGCGAGAACACTCTGATCTTCACCGAAGATGACGTCGTGTCACAGGATAAAACGGTATTTAAATCGATCGATTTTGCCCTTCATTATATTACTAAATTCAAATCGTCACAATAAGTTTTGTGATTCATTTTATCGCGTGTGTAATTGAATAAATTAAAAGGCTTAGAAAAGAGTTTAATTCTTGAAGCTCTCGTTGTAATTTTTTTGATAATCGACCCTTCACAATTTAATTCAATAGTTTGAACAATAAATTTTACATCGATCTATTTCGTCAAGGCGATGTTAGACTCCGATTTAGACTCCATTCCCACCCAAAATCTTGGATACAACTTTTTACAAAGGTGCATTGATTGTTCGGGATATAATAAAATCTTAGCGAACGTAGAATTGACAAAAGCAGTCTATGAAATTTAGCCAATTCCCCAAAATTACAGAGACCTTCGAAAAACTGTGATCACATTTTTTCGTTGTGTATTTTACACGAGCTTCACATGAATTTTTGCTTTTTCAAGTACTTAGTGTTTAAACAGAATGTTCCTCTCGAAAATTTTACCTTTGATAGATATGTGCTTTCCGCAATTATTAAAAAAACAAAATCTATCGTTTTGTGTAGACGAGACACCTCGACCAGAGTCGAGCCAATCGTTTTATCGGTGATCTGGTAGTGGGTTATCGACGTCCAAACGAGAAGGTATATCAAACCACCTACACCATTTCGAATCCCACTGGTGACGTACTCAATGACCAGTATCCATTTTCGATCGCTTGTAAGTATCACCGTCATAAAATACATTTCTATCAAGAGACGCGGCAGCGTCTTGACGCCAAGTAATTAAAAACAACATTTTTTGAAAAACGCCTGCCGCAGTCTCTGTACACGAAATTTAGACAATAATCATATACAATATACTTTGGTTTGCTCCATGCTCATATCAATTTTTATTTAAGCTGGAATTATACATTACGTGAGTGTATTAAACGAACCAGGAAGCTACGCTGTGGCATGCGACACGCCAAACGTCCTCGGTTCGAACGTTTTCTATCTTAAAATTCGCGTAGTACCGAATAGCCGATCAACGTTAACGATCTTAGCTGCAGCGCACTGATGAACACAAATGTTATATATCATTGTAGAGCTGAGTACACGTTTACTCATTATAATCCCTTTCATTAAATTTTGACTTTATCCAATGATGCACGTGAATTTATTTTCCATTATGGATGTTCTATAAGGGTTAACATATTATGAGATGTAACTGAAGATAAATAATGATGTAATGGCCAACATTTCATACTAAAATGGTAATAAAGTTTTGTTTTATAATTGTTATCCCTTGTTATCCCAGTTATAATTTATAGCCTCTCACAGTGACGAAAATAAATTACTGAAACCACTAAAATGTGTTTTCCAATATTCGCCAGAACATATTTCTTTGATATAAGTTTATGGTTAGTTGATTCAACTAAATTAGATTTTATTTATAAAAGTTTAACTTTATTTTACTAAATTTTATCCTAATATCAGAGAAATATGTTACGGAGAATATTCGGAAACACATTTTATCGATTTTAGTTAATTTTCCTTTCGTGGTAAGGGCGGTGTTTAGTATAACCTATCCGCCGATATAACAGGACTAAAATGATGTCCTAGAACTTTCATCAAATTGCCCGACAATTGTTCTGAACTTATTTCTAAATCGCATAAGTTACGTTCTTTTGTGCGCTAGTACCCGATGTTATTAACGAGAGAGAAAACTTAAACTTTCTTTTATGTAAATTTTTAACACCTCGTTTATAAACGAGAAATAAACAATTGCCTCTGCAATGGTTTAACACATTAATGGTTTCGCTATCGCGTTCTCGTTTTATCACTATGGTTACTGGGCGGTTTATAGCTCGGCAATTTCTCATTAAGGGTGTTTTACCTCGCAATTTCACGGGAGTATCACCTTAAAACCGCTATGACGGGAACGATGAGAGGATTATACATTCACGTGTCTGCGCGTCTGTGGAAGCTTCGAGAGACTTAGGTACACGCTGTTCTGACATTGCTGTGTGAGGGGTGAGGGGTTACCAAAATTGTGTCATACCTTATTATTAAGGTTAAGGATAAGGATAAGAGGGTTAGGTCTCGCCGTTTGGCAATTTAGGGGTGGAAAACTGTCGTCTCTCTTTCTCATCCTTCCTACGGTCTCTCTCTCTCTCTCTCTCTCTGCCTCTTGCTTCGTTATGACAATCGTATCTCACGCTTCTACCTACGACAAAGACGGTTTCGACCTCAGAATCCAAAGCAATGCCGAGAAATTCTCAAGCCGCTCCCGCGAAGTAGGCAACCGGAACGCGACTTTACCGCGAGCTCGCTCTTCTCACTACTTTACGACTGTCGAGTACCAGATGCAACGATTCGCAACGATGTGCATCAGTCCGTTCGAGGCTAACATCGACTTGTCGAGACTTAGACGTGTGTGATTATACAGTAGCGAGAAGAAGAACGAAAGTGGAACGGGGGCAAGTCTCGTCTTGCTTCTATAGACACTGCACATGCCTATCCGACAGATAACTCATACTTATTTATCTAAATCACAGTAATTCACGTCGATTGTCCATTTTTGCTTATGATGCTTGTATAATCCCGGAGGAGAGGGATTGTACGAGCAAAATAGAATATATTCATACGTATGACATGTGTAAAATACATAGGGTAATTTTAGGAGATACGCGACAGTGCCACATTTAGTTTTAAATCTGCCCTTAAACTAATCGCAGTATAGAAACGTTACTTTTTTCCCTGCGCAAATAACGAAGAAGACGAATATCCTTAAATGTCATTTTTAAACTGTCTTTTATTTGCCAGCCCTCGTAATTTATATGGACAAACTGTCGAAAGTCTTTCGATCAAAAATCGCTTAACTGTTATGTTGACCGTATAAGGTTACTGTACATTTTTTTATACACATGGGATTATTTCTTTTTAATCTGGAATTGTTAATGTAACAAGCAGCAAAGTTTCGCAGACTGGCAAATATGTCGGGCTACTTTATCGGGTCACTGGATAGTGTGTACATGTGTGTGTATATATGGATGTAGAAACGTAGGGATTCAGGTACCTCGGTACATACCTATTTCCGTAGAATCCTCCAGGAATAATATCGATAGAACAGCGAAGGGGGGGAATGTTGGAGAACCGATCCGGATTTTAGTATATAAGCAGGACAGAAATTCGAACCATTCGAAGACCCATGAGAATGTATATATATATATATATATATATATATATTCTATATCCTAAATCCTATAGATTATAGTGTACCAAATGGTTTAAAGCGTTTCACTCGTACGTCTATGTTGGAGAATCTATATGATATATATGTATATATAAATATATATATAGACTCTGAATATAATCGAGATGGAATTTCAATGATAATATTCCCTCGGAAATCGCACAGTTTCGTATGACTGCCGTGAGAGAATCGGAGAAATATTTCCTCGTGTGGTCTATAGGGGAGAGAAGTGTAAATGAGAGAATATGTATTAAATGTGTCGAAACGCGTGCGGGAGAATTGTATAGTCGGGAATTTAATGTATGGGAATGACAAATGTGTGATAAACGCATCCCTCGTCTACCAGATATATATAAATTTTGTACACGAGGGTTAAACACACGTGGAGCCTGGTATACCAGCACGCTCGTGTCAACACGGTTAGCTATAATTTAATTCTAGCAAATGTAATTGCAACTTTACTCCCGCATGGCCTTTTACATTGGATAACAGTCCATAATGTATTATAGTTAAACAGACGAAAGTAAATCGAGTCACCAAAATATATGAAAAACTAAAACCGTTGTAATATCGTTGTCGCAAAGTTTAGATGAAAGACCAGTAAAGTATATTGTTTGCGGTTAAAAAACAAATGTTTTGCTTCTTAGAAAAGTAATCTATATCCTACATTCATTCTCGTTAGCGCAGTTTCGATTTTTTTTTTGCTGTTCCATAAATTCTGCACACGAATGGGAATAGAATTGGTGGGCGAAATAGTTTCTCTGAGAATTTGGAGCAGCTGACATGTGTGAACTGAAAAAAGAAAATTTGTATCCTGACAACTTTTTTCCATGAATATTTTCAACGTAGTCCATTAAAATGGTCGTTTCTTGCTACACTATCTCGCTTCTGAAATTCTGAAATAATTCTGATATAGAGAGGGCGTGTGAGAAGTTTAGATGGAAACTATGGCGATGTCAAGATTGTCATTGGTTTCTGAGATACGTGAAATGTTATAAAAATATGTACTACTTAGCAGTGGTATCGATGGTAAACGACTGCGTTCACGGGAATTGTACGGAACCCTCATCGACTAAACAGTATACTTCATTCGACGGTTCATGAGTGACCGGTTTTTCTTTGCTCGGCGACCAACCCGATCTCTATTTATAGACGGTGTCGCGGGACTTCACTCATCGCGCCCGAAAAATCTTACTACTCAATGGCAAGAGCACAAATAAATTGTTATTTGAAATTCATTAACTCCTCTTCGAGGGGTTGTAAAATTTCAACTGTTCGTCTTATTACGCTCTATTTTCTTCACTCTAATTGAACCCCTCGATAGCACAGTTATTTCCAATTATTCGTGAAACAACACCAAACTATCGTGTATACGAGGTCTGTTCAAAAAGTATCGCGAATTTTGAATTTCCGCGGGCTACGTATATTCGATTTTCGATTTTTTTGTGGCGTTAGGTTGGTACTCATGTCCCTCACTTATGTTGAAAAAATCGGCCATTGTGAATGTTTAGTTAATTGTTGACAGCTGTTTTGGTTAGACGTGTTTTGGCTTGTCTTCGATTTTTGCCTATTCCAAACAAGCAGCTTCCATTGCGATGATTGAGCTTTGGTTTCCACGTCGTAACCATAAACCCATGATTCGTCACCAGTTATGACCCTCTGGAGCAAATTTGGGTCGTCGCGGACCGAGTCCAACAGCTCCTTAGCAATGTTAACGCGACACTGTTTTTGTTCGAAATTGAGCAATTTTGGCACGAATTTCGCGGCGACCCGTCTCACGCCCAAATCATTGGTAAAAATCGAATAGCACGAGCCAATCGATATGTTTAGTTCCTCAGCAACTTCTCTAACGGTGATTCGATAATTGGCCAATATTATCTTCTTCGCTTTATCAATGCTTTCGTCTGTTGATGATGTGCTCCGGCGTCCGGAACGCATTTCGTTGTTCGCATCTTCGCGGCCCTCTGATAACATTTTGTACCACCGATAAACGTTGCTTTGGTCCAAGGTAGCTTCACCATATGCCACAGTCAACATTCGAAATGCGTCCGCGCACTTAATTTTGTTTTTCACACAAAATTTCATACAGATTCTTTGATCCATTTTTTTGGAATAGGCAAAAATCGAAGACAAGCCAAAACACGTCTAACCAAAGCAACTGTCAACAATTAACTAAACATTCAAAATGGCCGATTTTTTCAACATAACGAGGGACACGAGTACCAACCTAACGCCACAAAAAAATCGAAAATCGAATATACGTAGCCCGCGGAAATTCAAAATTCGCGATCTTTTTGAACAGACCTCGCATAAGGAGACTAAGAATAATTCTCACCCATGCTGCAAAGTAAAATCGAGTACAGCCAAAAATTACATTAACATTTGTTTTCATTGTTCTCTCGTTCGTTTCGAGTCTCATTACGTGCTGAGAGTAGAAAAAAATATATCTTTTCACTGAATTCAGACGCGCAATGAGAAAATGCTAGAAGCTCGAGAATGAACTCTTTCGATCTTAGCAAACATCGATGAAACTTACGAGATGGACATTTTGCTCTCGGGTTTTTCAGCTCTGAATATACAGGGTATCCCAAAACTAGCACGTCAGAGTGAAACGGAGGTTATATTGTCACCGGACCTATCAGAATAAACAAATATGATCTCCGTAAAAGTCTCATGTTTTTCCAGAAAAATCATCCTCTTTGATTTCTCGGAAAATCCCTACCTAGTATTTGTTATTTCGCTACAATTGCCATGAAAGTCCAAATTGTAAGTAAATCAAAGTACAAATTCACGCCAAATCCCAAATTGGTCAGAAACACAAAGGAAAACGGTGAGATAACGAGAACAGCGATTTTCCGAAAAAATCAACTAAGACAATTTTTCTCGAAAACCATGAACCTTTTACTCAGGTCATATTTGTTTATTCTGATAGGTCCGGAGCTAATGTAACCTCCGTGGCACTCTGACGTGCTAGCTTTGAAACACCCTGGCTATAAATACATATATATGTTTCTAGAAAGGGAAAAAAAATATCGTAAAACTCTAATACTCAGCGCTATTGCTCTCGCGTGCCCGGTACGTTTGTCTGCGTACATATATACCGATCTCAACTTTAAGAAAGTTCTTTCTTCGACGTCTCGGGCCGAGCGTGGAAACATTTTCTTTCCGCAAAATCCCTCCGCGCGCGCGCGCGATGTCTCACGGATAACTAAAGCAAACCACCATATAAACATATAGATGTTCATAGGAATTTGCGATGGTACTATTATCTTTTTCACACGATAAAAAATCTTGTAAAAATAACTACTAGATGAAGCAAACTCTCGCCTCGACTCGTGTTTTGCCACACTTATGTATTAAAAAATCTACGCCTCGATCTACTCATTATTTACCTGATTTCTCTTCATTTTTTTTTTAGACATTCAAACCCTTCGTTCGTCGATTATTGAACGTGAAATTATCTACAAAGGAATAGTGTCGATGTCTTCCGATTTCGTAGTGCGTTTCCAGGGGACTGTAAAGATAAGAGAAAACTCGTAAAGCGGATCTCTCCGCTATCGTGGTCTCGTAAAGAGCGATTTTTTTCTCGAATCATCGCCCTTTTTCCCGCGCTCTTTAGCCCGATTGTTCTTTCGTAACAAGGATATATCGTTTCGTTAAATATTTGAGACATTCGAGAATAATCTTTCGAACACACATTTTTAGATCCCATGAAAATACACATTTTTTTTCTGCGAAATAAATTTAAAACGCAAATCAACTTAATCCGTGATGTACCTTAAAAAAATTTATATACGTTATATGAAGTATTGTCAGGCAGTTATTTTTTCAGATTTTCATTTCTATACGGTCGTCACGAAATATGAAAGCGTCATTATTTTTATTCTTCAGTTTTTTCTTTTACTTTTTTATACATATTTCCACGGATTCGTATCACGTGTATATCGCTGGTAGAAAAACCGCGAGAGGTTGTTTCCCTCGTCGAGAGTTTATTATCGCGTCGACGAGTGCGCCGGAACCGTAGTACACGTTATATATATATATTCACATATATATACTGGAATCGTTAACCAGAACTACCTGCCAACAGAGATACTTTGCCCGATGCGAGGGGATGCTATAGTGAATATGCTACATATACTAGAGTACGTGTATATACTATATTTCCCAAGATATATATATGGCAGAGGGGGGTAGTTTTCCACCCTTGTCTTGTTCTCGTTGCGCCTGTACAGTTTTAATCCAAAACTTTGCTACAACACTTTAGTAGTATCTGGGTTTCCTGCCACCCCCGACCTATACAGAACGGAGTTGGTGATGGAGAAAATTTTAACGGAGAGTGCACCTGCCCGAGGATACCATTAGGGGAGAAACTGTGCTGATGGACGGGAGAGTACTCGATGCCTGTTAAATGTCAAGCTTGAGAAAGATCGGGTGTTAATGATGGTGCATGGCCAATGGGAGTCACCCTTTCATTTACAAACGAACAAAGATACCACGCAAGTGATATCAAAATAATCATTTTGTAAACGATATCAAAATAAAGTCGACAAAGTTTGTTTCTATCTTTAATTCATCTCAACGTGGTTATAGAAGTGATTTTTGAATCTATTGTGCTAATTTTCAGTTCGATAGCGTACATTTACTCAAGTCAGTGCAAATTATGTCCTTTTTTTTTTGAAGAAATTTAGTTTCACAAAATCTTTTTAACTGTAATAATGATTTTTCGTTTTCGCCTACACTGAAAGTATTGTGACGAGTGAATGGTTGTCAATTTGCATAATAAAAAACCGTTCTTGGTATGTCCAACTATATTTTTAGCAAGGATGAACAAAAATATCGATCGATCTTCTGTAGCCTTCGGAGTTTTAAACCAATTGCGGTAACATAGTGGAAAATACTAGTTTAAAGGGGGAAATAGGGTTAAACGGATCAAAAAAATCCATTTTTTTAAATTTCATAAATTGTTAGTAAAACTATTGAAAAATATGTTCCGAAAATTTTAAATGAATATTCCGACTCGTTCTATTGTTATAAGCCATTAAGGGGGGAAATAGGGTTAGGACAGCGTTTTCTCAATGATTTTCATGAACTTTTTTATAGTATAAAAAATGAATATAATTTATTGAAACTTTGAGAATATTTTATACACATATATAAGTATATACTATAAAATTTTTGAAGAATTTCCTTGAAAAACACCGCAGATATTAGCGACCCCATATTGCAGGTCACAATCAGACTCAGGATTTTGCTATTTTTTCAAACGCGTTTTTCTAAAAACGACTTTTTTTTAACTTGCGTACACGCTAGTTTGAAAAGTTTTCACCCAATCATTTTGAAAATTGGCAGTTACTTTCTTCATAGTATTGCGCTCTATATGAACCTAAAATCGGAATATTATCATTATTTAAAATAATTTTTTTTTTGCAAATAAAGTTGTAAAAAATGGCAAAAAATCATGCTTTTTTGTTTTGACCCCTGTAAAAAATTCAATTTTCTATTTTTTTGATAGCATTTAGGTTCATATAGAAGAGAGACATATAATAAAAGTAAATTCCAACCTCGTTTGATTTCAGATGAAAATTGCGGCTTCCAGAATGTACGCAAAATGCTGAGTCTGATTGTGACCTGCAATATGGGGTCGCTAACATCTGCGGTGCTTTTCAAGGAAATTCTTCAAAAATTTTATAGTGTATACTTAAATATATGTATAAAATATTCTCAACGTTTCAATAAATTATATTCGTTTTTTATACTATGAAAAAATTCATGAAAATCATTGAGAAAACGCTGTCCTAACCCTATTTCCCCCCTTGATGTATGTGGAATTACTTCAGCTGGTAGTTAGACGGTTAAAAATATCTAGTTGTTGTAACTAAAGGCGCGTAATTTATATAAACCAACTCTGAATTTACGGACGACCATATTTTCTGGATTGCTCCTAACAATATACGTAGTTCAGTTATACCGTGCATCACGTTTATTCAAAATAACACATCTTTTCTGGTAATACGCATTCAATTACATTAGTTTGTTAGAAACGTCATTCAAGATAGTAAATCTGACGAAAAGAATAGATAATATGAATACGTGATCTATTAAATCCAACCATGCTCAGCTCGTTACTGTCACTTTAAATGAAATTGATGGGTAATAGCAGCGCGTATATACTTACAGTTACCACGAAGATGGTTTACAACACCGAATGTTTGGTTAATGAAACTCACAGTGTTCAGCGAATGATTTAGACTAAAAAATTTACCGCTCCTTCAAGAAACATCAGTTATAGTAGAAATTATGGTACTACCAATAATCTTTAACATACAGATCATTCCATGAAGACACTAAGAATTGTTCTGATTCTCAAGTTCTCCCCGAAACGGCTTTGGGAGGGGTTTCTATCGAATCCGACGAATCGACGGTAAGAAAGATGAAAAAATAATTTCAATCTGATTTCCATACTGTCAACGTATAAGTCTAAAAGGATAGTCTTGGGGGAAAAAAGAGCGCAGAAGTATTCGGAAGAAAGAAATTTCTCGCTTTCCCTTGTCGCAAAACGCTTATATAACTGATACGTAGTTCACCGCGAATGATGCCCAAGTAAATCTCTTTCCGATACTCACTCAAGAGGAAATTAAACTTTTCCACCGATATATTTGCGGTAAAGAATCGGATAGAGTGGAATGGGCGGGAGGGAGGGATGAAGTAAAATTCAGTGTGATACTGAATTTTCGCGAACTGTCTGACAATATCTGTAATGAAAAAAAAATGTATAATGCACATATATAATCTATATATGTATATAAAACGGGATGTTGGTATATCTAGTTGAGCTTGATAGATTTCGACACCGTTTGACCGATTACCATGAAAGTTCGCACATATATACGAGGTCTGTTAAAAAAGTATCGCGAATTTTGAATTTCCGCGGGCTACGTATATTCGATTTTCGATTTTTTTGTGGCGTTAGGTTGGTACTCATGTCCCTCACTTATGCTGAAAAAATCGGCCATTTTGAATGTTTAGTTAATTGTTGACAGCTGTTTTGGTGAGACGTGTTTTGGCTTGTCTACGATTTTTGCCTATTCCAAAAAAGCAGCTTCCATTGCGATGATTGAACTTTGGTTTCCACGTCATAACCATAAACCCATGATTCGTCACCAGTTATGACCCTCTGGAGCAAATTTGGGTCGTCGCGGACCGAGTCCAACAGCTCCTTAGCAATGTTAACGCGACACTGTGTTTCTTCGAAATTGAGCAATTTTGGCGCGAATTTCGTGGCGACCCGTCTCACGCCCAAATCATTGGTAAAGATCGAATAGCACGAGCCAATCGATATGTTTAGTTCCTCAGCAACTTCTCTAACGGTGATTCGACGATTGGCCAATATAATTTTTTTCACTTCATCAATGCTTTCGTCTGTTGTTGATGTGATCGGGCGTCCGGAACGCATTTCGTTGTTCGCATCTTCTCCGCCCTCTGAGAACATTTTGTACCGCCGATAAACGTTGCTTCGGTCCAAGGTAGCTTCACCATATGCCACAGTGAACATTCGGAATGCGTCCGCGCACTTAATTTTGTTTTTCACACAAAATTTGATACAGATTCTTTGATCCATTTTTTGGAATAGGCAAAAATCGAAGACAAGCCAACACGCGTCTAACCAAAACAGCTGTCAACAATTAACTAAACATTCAAAATGGCCGATTTGTTCACCATAAGTGAGGGACATGAGTACCAACCTAACGCCACAAAAAAATCAAAAATCGAATATACGTAGCCCGCGGAAATTCAAAATTCGCGATACTTTTTTAACAGACCTCGTATATTTTTTCACGGAGAAGATTTTTATGCTATCCACTTTGTTGTAACTCGTCACTAGATGACGCTGCAGCACATCAACTTCTATACCGTTCAACAGATCGCCATGGAAATTGGTATACATAGGTATTTGTGAACGGAGAATATTTTCGGGCTATCCACTTTGTTGTAACTCGCCATCATATCGATGAGAAAACAGAATAATTTGTGATTTTTGGTGTCATCAACTCTCAACAATAACAAACCAGGCAGGACAACGTCTGCCGGGTTTTAGTAGTATTATATAATAACCTACTTCTCCCTTGGACATGTCTTTCATCGTTACTCTTTCCATTCATCATTATAGTGAAGCTATAAGAGAACCACGAGTGAAACTTCCTTATTCATACGTACCCATAATATACGATCCATTTTGATATATACCATGTATCCTTCAACTGGCTATATATATCATCTACCTGTCACGATTTCTAAACACATCGATAATCTATAAACCTCAGCGGTACACCAGACGTATATTCCTCTTCCTCGAAAGAATCACAAGCAACGAGAGCAGCGTACATATACACACATATATATTATACCTTCACTGTGTATATCGTTTGTATAGAAGTACGTGTGTCCTACATACGAGACGTACAGAAACGGAGACGCGACGCTGCGAGAGATACACTCCATTCAGCTCGAGAAAACGTATTAGCGGAAATCTCCGACAAGTTCCTCGCTGCTTATCCCTCCCTCCTGTATGTTTGGATGATCCAGATATCTCACGCGACGCTACCCCATCTCCTTTTCTCAATCGACGTATATAGACATGTATATTTGTGTATATGAGCAGTTCCACTCCATCAAGACCTGTGCTGAAACTCTCATTATTATTTTATTTTTCAATTAGTACGCACGGCATGGCAAAAACATTCTCTACAAAAATAATTATTGAAAAATGTAGTGTGTATCTTTTATTTTTATAATCTTATTCGGGTTTGTACGTCTCTTCCCCTTTGCTCCAATTTTTTTCCATTCCTTGAGACTTCTTCTCATTCCCCCCCGCCCGCCACGCCCGACAAGTATTGTCCGCAATCCTATTTCTTTAGGCACGACGCTATAATACGTGCACGAGGGCATAGGAAAACTGCTGAAAACCTGACCGATATATAGAATTTTATTGAAAATTGTGACGTTCCGAACGAGGCCGTGTCGATGTGGAATACCTCGTGTATTGTATACGTCCGCTATTGGAAATAGGATCACGACGAGTTTATTCAACGAGTAAACTGTTTTGAGGAAGAACGCGTCCCCCCCTCGTCATAGAGACCCAGTTTCAAGCGAAAATAGCTGTCAAACTGCTGGAGAATCGCAAGAGGTATATTTTATTCATTCTCGAGTACTGTATTGGCCAGATAATACGTTATCACACGCGGAAATCTTTCGTCAAATGCAGAGGGAAGAAATTTTTCAACAGAAATATCATTTGCCACTTTCATCACAGGGACAACGTGTTTTTAATGGAGAATCCCAAAGATAAAAAATGTGACAAGTATGGCCAAGGGGTTGAAAAAAGTATTACTAACTTCCGGAGACTCTGAATCGTTCAACAAAAAAAAACTGATTTTATTCAGCAACCGGGGAATTCCCAAAATTTACCGAAATTCACTATCGATCATTTCAGATTCTGTAAGCTCAAGATTACTGGAGCGAACAGTGGTACGGGTTTCCTTAGAATTCGCGGACAATCAATAAGTCGATGGTCTCCGAAGCTCAAGGACCATAGAATAGATATCATGTTGTTAATGCGGATTGTCATAACCTGATGCCCACTGAAGGCATTGTCGTAAATGGTCTCTAAGCCACACTGTATCATTGCATCCTAACTCCTCTCCGTGTCTCTCTCTCTCTCTCTCTCTCTCTCTCTCTCTCTCTCTCTCTCTCCCCAGCTTTAGGTTACATAATCTCAGGAAAACAGCCCAATTTCCATGAATTGCTAGACAATAGTATTGAACTTTGGCTAAACTCGCGAAACCATTTGCCATTGACCCGACAAATCGACTGTTCCGAATTTCCCTCACGTCTCTAAATGTTATAAATTATTTAACATCTCACAACTATCTCATTTCGTTTACCATAACTACATAACTGATTATCACGAATATAGGTATTGAATTCCGAAAATTCGATAAATTCAAGCGTTTTATCACGATCGAGGAATAAATTTGCCGTACACCCAGAATAATGCTCAGGAATGATGTATTTAAAAAAAAAAAGAAACGGTGACGAGAATTCCCGGAATGACAAAACGACGACGAAGCCTCAAGATGAGGAAGCGTATCGCTGAGAACCTTCAGCATTGCTACGGTGTCGATAATAAGCTTAGATATTCTCCACCTATTTCCTACGTAGTCGAAGCCCTACATTCAACAAAAGTGCGAGTGGTAGTGGTTGTTTCAGTCGCAAAGTTCCTCCCCGAGGCTTCTTCCGGGGGACAAAAGTGCCATCAGTATAGAGCACGACAGCAACGGCGATAAACCGTGCTTTTCTCCGTCGAGAGAACGTTTCTCTCACCGCCATCCAGAAAACTTTGCCGTCTTAGCGAAAGAGTCGCGCATGACCCAAATTGACGGAAAACTTGTTGAAAATAATACGAACAAAAGTTCGAAATATCGTTCTCGTGAGGTTTTCTCGATACTTTTCTCAAGTTTGACGTAAGTACATTTATTATATACATTTATATAGATAGCTTTGAAAAAATATGTCCTAATGGATGTGTGTGTGTGTGTTTTATGAGCTTAAGAGAATTCACACCTCCGCTATTCAAGAATGACTAAAGTTATCACATTGAAAGTTGAAAATCAAGTACAAAGCAATTCATATTGTGTAACGTGATTTTCGTGAATTAATTGAAGCCTGAAAATTTATGAGATTAAAATTGTCTCTAAACGTTTTAAGTGATTGGAGTCATCAAAATATGTAAAAAAAATTAAAAACGCTGTAATTTATTTGCCACAAAGTTTAGATGAATAATTTGTAAATTATGCTGTTTGTGGTCGAAGAAGGAAAGTTTTGCTTTCTGTCATAATCCTGTAACTCCTATATTTGTCTTGAAATTGGAGTGTGAATTTTTTGATTTTCTATTAATCCTACGTTATGATTGTTATAATAAAGCACTTCCGACTATCAAGCTAAGCCACGAAAGCAAGCCTAGAAATAATAATTACACATTAATTTTCCATTCTTCTCCGCATCACAAATCTCCTTCTATGTTTATACTTAATTGTAATTATATACCGTGACATTCACGTGTGAAACGGCCCAACGAAGTTTATGCCTGTTCGCATTACTAGGCTGAATGAGTCCTTTCAGTTTCGCGTCAATCTCTCGGTATATCATATATCTACATTAACCCAGTTTATAAATTCCTTCTGACCTCTGTGCTCTCGTTGGATCTTCGTCATTGGACGTCAGTGAATAGAAAAGACTCGGTCGTAATTTTCCCATTCTAATTCGGTCGCGCGACAATTTTCCTTATCTCCTCGGAGAAGCAACGAGGAAGTTATAGGGGCGAAACGAAAAGGGTTTTTCGGGACGGGTAGGATGGTCCTTTGGAAGTTTCGTATATACGAGAGAAATGGATAGATACGTATTCATGTATACATATAGGTAGCAACTATTAAAGAACAGAAGGGCGTAGACTTCAAAATTCAGCGCGTTAAATTCTGAGAATTGTACCACCTTGATTTTTTTACCAAACGAGCTATAGTTCGAGGGGAACGTAGCACAAGATGGGGAGGCTCGACGACGCTACATTGCACACCCCACCGTGGGGCTTAAATGAGAATAATGGGACGAGCGAGGTCAAACTTTGTTAACTGGGCGCCGGGTGACGGGAACTCGCCTTTTCGAATGGATGGGTTCGGTTGAGATGACGACGACGACGATAATATGGAGGAGGAACGCGATATCCCGAGCGCAACGTTGCGCCTGACGCGAAAATCGAAACCCAAGTCTGTACTGACGCTGATAACGTTCTCTCCTTTTCACTCGGTCCCCTTCTCCACAACGGCGGTTGACCGCAACCGGCAGCCACCGGCGCTGATTTGTCCACCGCGAGCGAGAAACCGTCTGGTCCAGGGATAAATACAGTTTGAAATAGAATAGAAACGTTCAGAATGACTTGACGACATATTAGTGATAAGGAATCGTTGTGAAAAGAGTGGTAATCATGACTTTTGCCCATAATCAACAATACAATAAACTCCCCAATGAATGAACACTTCAATGAATATGACGACGTTATATTTTTCTAACTCAGTGATTCGCTAGTAAATCTTCTTTAGTCCGTAGTTTCCTTCAAGTCGTCATTCCGCCACTATTCGTTCAATGATTAATGTTTATTCATTAAATTCCTATCTTTGTCATCTCGCACGTAATTAACATTTTTGTTGCTACCAAGCTTCACATGCCACCAATTTTAGCAAAGGTCATTGGTTCTTTTTTTGTTTCAGATGACAGTTGTCGTAAAATCAGCGAATCATGAAAAAGCGCAGCCGACCCGACAAAGAGGGCAAAGATCATCAGTCGAGCGGTGCTAAGGGAATTGTTAGCGGTGATGGTAAGGACAAGGACAACAAGTCCGGTGAATCAGTTCCTGTTGACGACGATAGCGAGAATCAGGGCTTCGGTACGTGGCTTAGATCGACCGACGGTGTCGAGATGATGCGTCTGTTCGTAATTGCCAATTCTCTCCTCGTATTCATGACGGTGGCGTGGCCCAATATGCAAGAGGCACTGTACATACTCAAGGATTATATCATGGGCGATGAGGAATAGGTGAAATCTTCGATATTCCTGTATGTACCATATCCAACGTACATAGATGAGAACTGAGCGAAGGTGTCATTGACGAGGTTGGTCCTTGCTAATGCTCCGGAGCTTGGTGCTCGCTGACGCGACATGTGGACACGGAAATAACATGGTTTGTCGGATTTCAAGCCGCCATAATCGTAACAGGCTGTTCGAAGACCGGATACGTTGATATCTCGCGTCCTACTCATAAAGCTCTTACGTCCGTGGTGACGTTCGCCATCCTAGTCTCGTGATATCGTGTCTCTTTGGGGGCGGAAAGGACTCGCTATAGAATATACCGATCGAACCAATCCGAGAATCGATTAATCCGTGACGTAAGAAGTGCTTCAAGACTTCAACGACGTGGTTTATCTCGAGCTAATATTATTTTTTCCAATCGACGTAATTTCACATCGTCCCGAAGTGCTTGGTGAAGTCTCGTTGGTTCGATCTTACGACACTAACGTTCGAGATATTAAATTGACTTTATATATGTGCTCTTGGACACATATCGATTCGCGGTCGTACGAAGAAAGAGAGATAAAGATGAGGAGGGAGAAAACGATGGACGAATAGATGGGGAGAGCAAACTGTGAGTAATAGCGTTACCTTTCCATGAGAATTCCTTCCCCTCTGTGCCGGACGTGAACGCGAGAAGCACGGATATTTGATGCTTCAACGCCATCAGACATCGAAGCTCTGAAACGCGAGCATTCCTACGCTCTTCCTTCTATCGTTCATGACCTCTCTCTCTCTCTCTCTCTCTCTCTCTCTCTCTCTCTCTCTCTCTCTCTCTCTTACATCTCCTTCGCCGCGTACAAGCCGGGTAAAGCTTGCAGAGCGTTTAGGAAATCGCTCCTAAAGGAAGTCCAACGACGAAGGAAACTTCAAGGGGCTCTGATAACGTGATCTCGCTCCTGCCTGGATATTACCTACATCCAGTTACTTTCAGCCTCGACGTCTGCCTCTCGTATAATGCAATGGTACCGAGGGTTTTACCGTGGAAAATCGCCAAGCAATTCCCTCTCGTTGAAAACTCGACGCTACGATCGTGATTGAATCTCAATATTTCATCCGGCATACTTTACCTCTATACATACAGTACGACGTTGAAATCATAAAATAATAAATTGTTTGCGTAAGAAGTTGTAAAATTGAACGAAAACACGTTGAAAGTGTTCTGTACGATTTGAAATAATTTGTTTATTTACCAGTAGTCTTTGACAAGTAGAATCAATTAAACTAATGATTACCAGTTTTTTTTTTTTCAAATATTCCGATCGAATTTTAGCTTTTTCATCGATTTTAAACATCGATTATTAAAAATGCTGATTCTCGTTTTTCGCGGTATATTTCTACTCGGCATTCTCTCGTGGTACAGCGCGAACGTTTGGAAAATGATTGACAGTTATTTCAAAGAGAGATTCGACAAGTATTTGCAACAGGAGTATGAGAAAAATCCTAAAATGCGCGATCACGTTGATACTTATAAAAAGTCCACCGAGGATAGTGGAGAAAGTGTATTTCACGAAAATGACGTGAAAACAAAGACAACAATTACTCCGATAGATTATCAGCGAGGATCTTGCAAGAGTCTCGATGACCTTGGCGAAGAAACGTGTCCGATAGATGCGTCGAGTGTGAAAAAAATGGCAGGTGATGAGCGGACCGGAAGTGGGTCGTTATTGAGTACAGGGGGACACACGATTGAGGATGCTCAACCGAGTGAAAGCGAGGTCGTTGGGAAAGGTGGTGCTGGTAAAAATATATTCGCCAAAAGCTCAATAGCCACGTCCATGAGTAACGTCGTTAACGTCCCGAAGGACAGATCGGTGGAATCGGTATTCACCCCAGTAACGATTAAGACTATCAGTAATGATCTTAATGAAAATGTAACCTCCATTATGGCAACTGCCGATGCTAATTCGTCGAAGGTCGTAACAAGGACACCGGGTGATTCGGCGAACGTCGAATCATCAAAGAGCAACGCGAAGAAGACAAAGATAAAATCAAAATTAAAGGCGAGAAAGCCTATTCGAGCGAAAGCGGCGGAAGAGGATAAAGGAAAGAAGAAAAAACGTGTCAAGACGATAGTTTTTACGGAAGAAGATTTTCGCGAGGCGAAGATTCGTGGCGGTTGGGAGGACTATGATTTTGCGGAATTCGACGACTACGAGGACGATACCCGCGAACCACTGGAAGGCATTTTAGTTTCGCAATTGCCATTCAAACCACGTGCTGACATTGGCAAACTCGAGAGAGTCACCGACGACGAATTTTGCCCGTTGACACTCGAGGACGAGGCCAATTGTGACGAAATCAAGACTTGGCCATGAGCCCCGATTTACATGTTAATTATTTTGATATATAAATACCTATATATATGAATACTAAAATAAACAAACAATGAAACAGATTTATACGTAAATCAAATATATTCAGCTATTTCCCTATTGTTATATTATCCTCATTGATAACTCCTCCGTTTATCTATCATAAATTATTATTCATTTAATTCCTGTGTACTCCCGTTATATATCTCTCTATATTATATAAATATATCTCATCTTCCTCAGCGACTTCACTAACACTTATACTCGCTTCGCTCGGGTGAAATGCGTACAGCCTCTCTCAACGACGGACCAAACCCTAGCGGCTGTCTACGATTTTTTATCTTTTGTTCATTACGCTTAATTCGTTGGAAATTTAAAAAATTAAAAATGTTACCATTTCCGACGTGCCGAGGCTAAAAAACGCACGATTGCACAGCTGGTCTACCGCAATAATTATAAAACAATGAAAAACCTCATTGCGTACGTTCGAATGAATGTAAACAAAATCAAACCGCTTCTGTATACCATCGAGAGTTTGGATATTCGACGAATAAAATATATGTAATTTAAGTTTTCGCTGCCCCTTTATTTTGTTAATTGCCATCTTATCATTTTTTCGTTGCCAGTATCGGATATCATAACAATTTCGTTTTCGTCTAAATATCATTGTGAAAAAGGCGAAAAACGAAAAAAAATCACGTTTTGGACGATTTGCAATGAAATTTCGATTTTCTCAAGGAAATGGCTACTGAATTAGTAATCAACGAGCCAAAATACATCGATATAGCGTCGTAAAATAAAATTTCAAAACAAAAAATCTTTTTGCATTTCGGCCAGACAGAAGTGGCTTCACTAAAATCGCTGTAACGTTGCTTCCCGTTGGAGTTGAAACCCCACTCTGTGCTTATTCTTTTCGTGATCGAACGCCTTTTAAAATGGCGCTTGAATCATTGTGCTATCATCATTTTTCGATTTTTCACAAATTTTTAAAGTCGGACCATCGATTTTTGCGAATTTTTCCATACATACCCCTTCTCATTTTTTCCACCGATTTTAAACCCGCTCTCACGGCTATAATAATTGAGATATCGGGATGATCCAAAATGCATTCTCTAAGTGTACTCGAGACGTTTTGAAAACACCCGTCAAAACCGAAAATCGATGAAACGGGAGCCGAGTTATGGCCATTTGAAATTTTGACATTTTTAGGTTTTTGAAAAAGAGGGCAAAAAATGACAACATTTTTATTTATTTTTTCAATGTTTCGATACCCTAATCGATCGGAAATTTTCCGCTGATTACGAAACATCTGCACGATAAAAAATAAATTCATTTGATTAAAATAGATTTTCAATTATAATAAATTTACATCTTTTCTGTCCATAAATAAATATATACTTTTATGTACTCTCATTTTCTCTCCCATCCTTTATAAATCATAATTTATTCAGTGTCTAGTTTATAATAAATTCCACGCAAATAACCAATCATAGTGATTCAATACATATATACGTATGAAAAGGTATGACTGTTAGATTTACTATACGTTACTACCAGCAACGGCCTTGCATCTACTCGTCTATGGAACCGTTTCATTGCCACTGTGAATACCCGCGAGCGGAGGTCGTTCAGTTTTCTTGCGATGTCTCATTATTATTGCATACGATTATAAACAGGGAAACACAGCGGGCTGACATACACAAGCACACATAGACGAGTGACCATTACAGCAGGTGAAGAACATAATTGTGCAATCGCTTTGTGGTACTTATAATATTAATCGTCGTACTTTGTTCTTCGTTCCAGAAAATTAAACTTGTTTGTCTCTCTCTCTCTCTCTCTCTCGCTCTCGTTCGCGGATAGACAATAATGAAAGCATAATCTAATTAGTCGAAACTGCTGATTTGATTACTTTGATCAACGTATGTTTTTTTTTCCTTACAAATTTTGTCCACGTTTCTATGCGAGTACGGCATAATTGCATCTTTCTAGAGTTGTCGCAACGAGAGTAGAGCGAGGCCTCAGAACCCCGGTACGTGATCTTATTAGAAGGAATTGTTCGCGATTTAGTTATGTTGAAAATAATAAAAATTATTCACAATTGTGAATACATTTTGTTTTATACGAACGTAAATAAATTAAACTAACCGTTAATTATATCGATAGACAAATTCAGATCGATTGTATTGTATCATTTAACTTTTGTAAATTACATGACGTCCAGACGCTATGATGACTTAAGAAAAATATTTATTAAGATGCGTAAATCAACCTTAGTGAAATTAATAACCGAGCTCAAATTGTAGCCCTATAAACAATGTTTCAGGATATAAACACTGAGAAAATAATGTATTATGATTAACATATATTGAGTTGGATATGACATAATAAATGTTTAATTACTATTAGCAATTTTCAGTTGGACAAAATAAAATTAGTCTCAATACAGCAAGATAAATTGTGATGACAATTAACAAATTTTCTTTTGCTCAATTGACATTTGGTAATAATAACAAAACATTAGTTTCACCATGTGCAATTAAAGATTTTTTAACATTAAATAAATTCGTATTTCAGTGTGTGTAGTGACACGAAGAACGCTTTATAAGTGTAATAAAATGTCACGACATATTGATGTCCATTAAAAAGTGATGTGTGCGATGTTTCAAACGTCATTTCCATGTGAGAACTTGCGCGATTGTTCTTATGATCATTTTAACTAAGAAGGCGTGTCTTCCTTTATTCTTCCCACGCGATTTAATCATTATTCAAACAGGAAACTGAGAGAATAATTTTTTTTTGTCGCGCGGGGACCATAAGTACCACCGCGCACGTGCATATACAATACGTTCGTATATATTCGGCCAAAGTTTAAGGTGACTTTTACTATTCTAGTGTCCGTGAGTCTCCGGTATAAATTGCCCTCGAGAGTCTGTGAATGTCAGTGAGAGAAAAATTCCTTTTCTTCGACTTTGCTTGCTCTACGAAAATGGCCACGTTATTGCGAACAACGACGTGGCCATTGAGAGTGTAATATGGGACTGGACGGCGGAAATGCGAACCAACGAGCGATGCAAATCGCCTGTACCTGATGACGTTGTACTTAATGCGAGAGGATACTTTATAGGCTTCGTAGAGAATGTACCCTACGTGACTACGAATAAGTCACGTATTTTTTATTTTTTTATTTGGCTACACAATGTCGAGTTATTGCGCGGACTACGGGTATTGAAAGAAGGACAATAAAAAAAAAACGTACTGCTACATAGTTGTACAAGAGCTGAGCACAGTGGAAGGGTTTACTCGCAAATGAGCTGTGCTCATAAATCGCGAATGTGCGTGCAAGATGGTTCACAAATACATTTAGCTTTGTGGATGCATGTTTCCATCTATACTAGTAAATATATTTTTTTTCTTAGATATAAAGATATGTCGGATATGGAGAGAGTGAGAAATTGAAATGATTGCTGGAAAATTGACGTGAATTTCTAATATTAACTGGAACGAAATTATCAGTCACGATTTAGATTGTTAATGATTGAAAAACAATAATATGACTCGAAGAGAGAGCAGCATTGAATGTGGAAAACGATCTTGGATTTCTAATCTTAACTAGAACGAAATGTTCAACAAAGTATTGTAGATCGCAAAGAAAATGGTACAAACTGAAAGTCGCATATTCCTTCTTTATTCTTTATTCGCGAATTGCCATGTACGAGCAAGAGGCTTTTACAATTTTGGCGTCCCCATGGAGGAAGCTTTGGGTACGCAAAAAATGATGATGATGCGTCAGGCGAGTGTCAAATTGTCGCAATTTTTCGCCGGTTATATAACGATCACAGAATCATTTTCTAACTGGTAACAAATCGAACTCAAATCACTGAGCAAAAAACAAAACCCAATTTCATTTCAGAGTTATAGAATTTTTATTTTTTAAACCTTTTCCCACAAACACACACACATTCATGCGGAAATTTGTTCTGTAAATGTGTTTTCCAACGTTTAGTTACAACGTGCAAATTTCTTTCACAAAAACAAAGCTACCTCCATACGGAAGCAAAAACACAACAAAACTAGAAGTTAATGAGTTTTTTTTGCATCGATAGAAAATCATTGAACTCTAATAATGATTATATTTATCGTAACGATGACTGTTCTCTGATTGAATTTATCGAAAATATGGATGCCAGTCGTTTCAATGATGAGTTTATGGAAGAAACGTGTTTCACGGGCGACTTGTCCGATTGAACAGTGGCAACAGCAGTCAGAGCTGCATTATGAGAAAACATCGGGCAATCAGACAGACGGGTGCACGAGTCATTGCTGTTCCGTAAAAGTCTCTGATTCCCGCGAGGTCTTCAAGAGCTCTCATCTAATATAAATTGGAAAAAAAAGGAAAAAAAAACTTGTTGCAACTCGAGACCGTTATGTTTCTCCCATCGTTGCATGCTCGCGCTCCACATAATTCACGCACCACTACTCGGCGCATATATACTTGTTCAACAAACTATTCGTCTGTCGTTCAAACACTGAAACTATTCATTTTATTATACCTAATATGTATGATTGCTGTATGGGTTATGTATTTCTTAGCAACTTGAACAACGTCTGGAATCGTATCATCACTGATTTCATACGTTATTATTCGTGTCATTTTTATATACAAACTCTAAAACAAAACTGACAATTTTCTCTTCACATTCTTCGTGCCAAATGCATCTTTATTTTTACGAAATTTGAAAAGCTCAACAATAATAACAATTGTAACCAAACTGTCAGTATGTTTAGTTTTTTTTTTTTTTTTTTTTTACAATTTTTCAGTCTTTACTCCAATTGAATGATTTTCTTATTTCATTTTGAATAGACATAGCGAGGGTATGTTAAATTGAAAATAAAAACAATTTTAAGAGTATTCCATGAATATTTCAAACCATTTTTCAAAGGGTAACTATTTTTTTTCCTCCCTTTTCGTTCGTTGGAGATCGTTATTTTTCCGGAGATACAAAACCTCGCATCGTTTGGAAAAAGCTCTTTTTTTTAAATGTATTTCATTTCATTTTCAATCTACTTTTTTGTTGGTTGATTCTTTTTGTTGCTGTTGATAGGAATGCAGTGTTATGCGGATTGTCAGTTGTTACGAACTGAATGTAACACGTATCGATTTATGGAATTCACGTCTAAAGGTCACGTATAAATTATTTCCATATCGAAGAAAAGAAAAAAAATCGAAACACGTGTATAACACAACGATATTGAAAGTATCGGACAAATCTGTATAACAGATTTGATGCGCGTTCCAATCGCGCTGTCCCGTTAATGAAATTATCGATTATTAATTCTGTACACGCTTTTCTATAATATATAGTCGCCGATATGTAAAGTGGGTGTGAGCAACAGTCGATCGGTCACCAATTAATAAACTTCTCGCAAGCTGACAATTATTTGTTTCCCCATTCGTTTGATTAAAATTCAATTAAAAAATTTAAATCCGCCAACTGAATTCCACTCGAGAGTGAGCCCTTGACGTGCATAGACTTTGGAGTGGTGAAAATTCGTGACATGTCGCTAAAAGTACACATGATATATTATCGGCGTAATATTCGAAGAAAAAAAAATGGCGAAATTAATGTAAACGATTGAGAACGAAAATAAATTCAACGATTTAAATAAAAATTGAGATCTGATCTTTTTTGCAGGTTACTAATTGGGAATTTAATTTAAACATTTCGTGATTACAAATGGCGGAACTCTCTTAACTCGCTTATCGACAGAATTACTGGTTGACTCTTCCTAAAATAATAAATCGCAGTGTCTGATGTTGATTTCTGCTCTAATTACAGAAAAAAAAATGAATGAGGATTCATATAAAACGCGACAGGGGTGTTTCCTGGGTAATAAGGAAAAGGCTCCTTAACGGCCTGTTCGAAAGAGCGCTCGCACTGTGAGTCCGAGAGGAGGCATATAAATTTCTCGACAAACGACTTCCTGCGTGCGCTCCAATTTGACGCATCGTTACGTACATCTATACGCACATTATTTTATATTCATTATATCAACAACGCTCTTGTATAAATCATATCGTGTGTTTACATATCTACGGAGATTAGAGATGCCGAGTATAGGTCGTTCGTGGAATCAGCACGCGAATTTCCTGTACGTTAAAGCGATTCTTCTATCACGCGACTCTCAGCAGTGAAAATACTCGCGTTATTCATGAAATATGTATATAAAATAAGTATAGAAATTTCCCAAAGTTTAATAAGAAACGTGCACATTGTATATACCTTTATATTTATCTTTTTTTTTTAAATTATTTACTACGAAGATTTTGCACTCTCACGAATCGTCGAGAGAAACGATTGCACATCGCTTATTGCCGATTTCTCCACTCGATCCGATGCCACGAGAAAGGTCAAGTTGGCTTCTTACTCGCTGAGAGAGAGAGAGCGAGAGAGGGAAATGAAAAGTAATCAGTAGAGAAAAGATGATAAATTGACGGAACCTAGTGACCCAAAGAGTACTTTCCCTGATTAACCGATGAAAAAAATTCATCTTAAGAGAAATTTATCGTGGCAATGTCGAATTTTTAGTTATTAAACGATGCATTTTTGCAAATCAACCGACCGACTGCCAGTTGAATAAACAATTGAAGTTGAAAAATTGATTTTACAAGATTCTAGAAGAAAACAGCCATGAATATATATTCAAAGCAACTAATTCTGTTCTCGCAATAAAAATAATGATAAATTGGAAATGTATTAAATGCTTGAACTTTGTCTTCTCTGTACTTATTCAATGCTTGTATTTAATATACTTCTTATTATGTAAAAATTCATCTACGAATTATAATGAACATAAATAATTTCCCCTTTACTTGAACTTTATTTGAGCAAACTAAATAATTTTTTTCTCGATCGAAACATGAACCCAACACTCTTCTACATAGATGTAATTGACGCACCGTGTCAAACTGAGTAAAAATCTATCGCAGAATTAAAAAACAAAATACATAGATCCAGAATTTATCGAATATTTGGCGTATCAATGAAAATTCATAAAAATTGTTTCCCCGGCTGTTGGGTCACGGAAATTTCACTGAAATATATGTACGGTATTGGAGTATGCGAGGTTGCAAAGTTGTGTATACCTGTTGAACCCGCGTCAGCAGCATTATTCAACGCGTTGGCGGGCGATGCAGCATGGACGGTTCGGGATCCCCCGATGTGAGGTTCGCATTCCGAGATGAAGAAGAGAGGATGAATAGAGAAAGAAAGAACGAAAGAGTGAGAGAGAGCGAGAGAGATATGGTAAAAGACGAAAAAATGTGTGGTGCGTATGAAGTCCAGGATTTAAGGGCGAGAGAAAGACAGAGATAAAGAAAGAGAGAAAAAGAAAGAGAGAATGGGAAAACAGAGGTTGAAACCGACCGCACACTCCTTGGCTGGTCCTCTAGCCGATCCAAGAACAGAGGATCCAGGCGAAAGGATCCAAAGTGGTGGACCCAAACGCTCACAAGAATCTCTTCTCTTTCTCTCCTTTTCATCTCTCTCTCACACTTTATCTTTCTCTGTCTCTCTTTCCCTTTCTCTCTCTCTCTCTCTCTCTCTATCTCCACAGTATTGTTCGAGGGACGGTGATAGCCGAGGCATGCCAGGGCCACCGAGAAACTCTCGTCAGATATATATGGTTATTCACCCAGTATTCCGCCTAACCTTACTCGCTACCACAAAGTAAAATGTTGAACGAAACCTTCTCAAAAGAATAACTAAATTCCGAAATTCATTAAAAAAATTGCTAACATCGCAAAGAAAGAATAAAAATAAAAATATTCATACCTTTGATCTCTTGTGATTTTCACACGTGGCCTCCAGGGCAATGACAGGAGTTCGAAAATCCGTTCATTCACCGTATTATATTCATATATGTATTATAAAATACACACAACACGTTATAATAATATCACTATCACCTATATCGTACACCAGTGTCTATAGCTACCGTTACACTTTCACTCACAACCGAACCCTCGATTTACCTCTCGATACTATTGCCAAATCGACAATATAATTACATTCACCAGAGCTCAACATGTTCCAAAGTTTAATAAAAAAATTCTTCACGTGTATATACAGTGTGATAAAAAGTATTTACGTAGCTGTGTCGAAAGAAAATCAAAATGATAACCAATTTATCCGACGATGTTTACGCGTCAGGCTCCGACGATTTCGCTCGTCGATTCTTTGCCGAATGATTCAGAAAATCGCGAGTTCCATTGAAGCATCGTCAACAGCAACGGACTTGTGCCATCTCGTCTTGCCGATTTCCCAACGAGAACTTGGAGTACAATCTCGCGCGCGCATGCACACACACACACGCTTATACACATAGGCACCAATACTTTGCGTTCTCACACCGAGTGGAAGAAGAACACGAAACTGTCGCTGTGGAATTTATATACCCGCGATAAACGCGACTATATATAAATCGAGAGGCACAATGACCGATGATCGTGAAGAACGACGAATGTATCGATGCTTTTTTTTTTCTCTTTTTCTTTTTTTAATTCACGAAACATTCGTGTACATAGCTGGTTTAACACTCGTTGAAATCGTTGGTAGATTTCGAGCCGCGAGAGCGCGTGTGTATATGACAAACGTCGTCGCAACCGATGTGCTGTCGTTTGACCTGCCCGGGAACTGGCCAATAGCGGCTTGGGTGATTCCACAATGCCGGGGACTCGGGGCATAGACGAGAATGGGCCGTGTAGTACAGTGGTGGGGGCATCGTGAACATACTGCGGCCACTTGGGAAACCCGCGCGGGGACCCACGACCACCTGACGCGCAACCTGCTGGGAGGCCGTGAAACATTTTCGAGACTCAACTGCTCGGCGATTTGCGTAATTTAAACTAAAATTTTTGTCGAACAGTAATTCGGATTTACTTCAATGGTTTGCAAAATTCATTTAAGATGCTACAAATGAAATTGTAATTAATTTGTTTTTTTCCGACACTATTGATCTCTCGGACCAAAGATGAAAATCTTCGCCTAACAATTTGCCGGACTTGCTGTTTCTCGTCTTTTGACCGGGATTTCAACGGTTTGTGAAGAATTTCGGACGAGAATACATACACCTTTCTCACTCGCACTCATCGAGGTCTTATTCTAAAACTGTTTTACCACAGGAGAAATTTCATGTTACCTTAAGATTTTGTAATATACCTAACCGCAATTTTTTTCGAAATGAAGATTATACAAACTGTGCAATTGATGGAGAAAGCTCGTAAAAGTACCATAAAAATAGATGACAGCTTTTTTTTATGATCGAGTTGATGGAACAAACCGTGAATTACTTTTTTCAGAGATTCTTTGAGTCTGGTAATGATTTGTAACAATTTTCAAATGGTCACTAATTAAAATTCATTATCGTTCTGTGTTTTTTACCAATTGTAGATATATCACGTGCCCTTAAAGCAGTTTAGAAAGAATAAGCTATTATAAGGCCCAATAATTCGATTTGCCAATCGATCTAATCAGCAAACAAGGCTTTCCGGTATCGTTCAAGAATTTCTATGATTACGAGTAAAAATTAGAGTATTTCTGCTCTGATCCATTTATTTCAAATATAAGCTGTACTGCAATTTGTTAATTAACAATCGTTCAATTCAATAACCCTTTTCCATCGTGGACTATTGTTTTCTATTGATAATAATTGTTAAATAGATTTGTACTCAAAATTTACTATTGAGATGTTTCAACAAATGGATAATATCCATTGTTGATAATTTTCATATAAACTTATTGATAAATTACCTCAGATCGGTAATGATGCTCTCTTGTCGAACGCTCGTACGTAAAACTGCTAGCTGTATTGCAAGAAAGGCCAAACTACTTTTTCCCCTTTCAGAAGTCCATACCTGCGCGATATTTGATCCAAAGGGCTTTCAAACGCTTTACACAAAAAGGTGAAGCTGCCCTTATAAAATCGATAATAAATCAATTTAAAATAAGTGCGGATATCTTTATTAAAGTAGCAGTCTAAAAAAATCTTTGCTATCTTTCGAGACTAGCCCAACATACATTGAGAGAAATGGGTCAACGGATCGAAATAGTATCTCGTTAAATTTTCTCATTGTATTATTCTTTCTTCTCGAGGGAAGAAAGAATAACAGGGAAGGGCATTGTAAAAACTCGGAAGGGTATACATGGAATAAAAAATAACTTCTTTCTTCTCGTTAAATTACCATTCTCGCGAAAAATCGTGCTCGCAGTACTATTGAATTATTCAACTTATCAATAAAATGATTAATGTACAAGCTCAAAAAATCCCTACTAATAGTTTTGTAAATTGTTAATTAACTCATTTTTGTGGCAGTGTGACAAATGGATTTTTGTTATTGATTTGGCAAATGGCAAATGGATTTGTTAGAAGAGAAGTAGTTTTTCATCATGAACAGGTTGAAAGAGATTAAAAAGTAGAGATGCCCTTATCAAATCAATAATAAATGAATTTGATAAGGTATTTTTATTAAACTGGTATTCTTAAAAGTATCCTTGAATCTTTCGAGAACCACATTCATAGGAATGGGTCAATGGACCAACATTTTTCATTAATTTCTTCATTGTATCGTTCTTTCTTCTTGTTTCAATCACCATTCTCGCGAATAATCGTACTGACTGTGCTATTGAATAATTTTTATTAAGAATAAAATGGTATTCTCGCGATGTAGGTCTCGCGAAAGGGCGTAGAGTTCTACTTTTTGGACGTCAACTATGTATAGTTTATATACGTACGATAATACGAGATATATATATAGTAATAGAAAAAGGTAGGCGTCAAACGGTGCGTCAAGGCTGACCCAGGATAGGTACTTATTGTATCAAGACTCGTTAACCGCGACATGTTCATTCACTCGTGTAGTATAGCAACGCTCGATGACCAGTGTTAATCCGTGATAGTAGTTCGTTCAGTTGTAATATCGTCTCGTCGTTTATATTTCCTCTCGTTACATCACTCGGTATAGCGTCTTGAGAACGGTGTGGTTAAAAGTCTCGGTCAGGCAGTAAAATAAGTTTGATATGTGCCGGAAATACAGATACTTCCTCATGGAAACTCAATCCGTTGAATTGCTCGTTTGACGATCATGGCAGCCCTCGTACGTCTCAAACGTGGTAGCGTACAACTTCGACATGCAGCACTGGAAATGCGAGGTGATTACGTTAAAACATATCAAATTTACGAAAAAAAAATTACGATTTCAAGGAATTTTCCGCTTAATATTGTGTTCTTATCAAGTAATGTCATTTATAAATATTGATTAATTCACTTTTTCTAGAAAGTGAAGTTAAGAACTGTTTCTGATGGTGTTAAAAAAATGTATGATGAATAAATTGGTTGATGGACCACACAGTGAAATAATTTATCTATGAAATAAAATAATATTGCGACTATCCTCGCGGTGTCTTCCTCGTGACGATTGATAGGCGTGATTATGCTTAGAATCATGTATTTTTGACTCACGTTACGCGACCATGAATAAACCATCTTTTTCGATTCGTAGATTTATTTATTTTTTTACGTAAGCTATGAAAATATGACAGAAATCAAAATATATTTTGATTACTGTCAAATGTTAACAGTGCAGTATTACATATAATACTACACTGTATTTCATAAGTACCCTTGACAATTAAGTTATGAAAATATGACATAAATCAAAATATATTTTCATTTCTGTCATATTTTTATAGCCTACGTAAAAAATAAATAAATCTACAAATCGAAAAAGATGGTTTACTCACGCTCGCGTAACGTGAGTCACAAATATGTGATTCTAAGCGTAATCACGGTATCAATCGTCATGAGGAAGACACCACGAAGATAGTCGTAATTTTATTTTATTTCATTGAAAAAATGTCAGAAAAAAATTACAGCTATGAAAATATGATAGAAATCAAAATACATTTTGGTTTCTGTCATAGTTTCATAACTTTTGAAATACAGTGCAGTATTATATATAATACTGCACTGTATTTCAAAAGTACCCTTGACAATTAAGCTATGAAAATAAATAAATCTACGAATCGAAAAAGATGGTTTATTCACGCTCGTGTAACGTGAGTCAAAAATATATGACTCTAAGCATAATCACGCCTATCAATCGTCATGAGGAAGACATCGCGAGGATAGTCGTACATCTTTACTCTTTACGAACTCTCAATAGAATTTAACTAAAAAATTATGTTTCATTGAAGAAAGCCTTCTATGATATAACATGCGGATACGGGCTTAATCACTTTACGACTCCTCGCAAACTTCACGTCGTGCTAATATCAAAATAACGAATTTCATATTTAAATAACGCAACGAAATTTTTTGCGCATTCACAAATTTTCCTCTTATTTATTTATTATCTTATGTATTTTTCCAACGGCTTAACACATTTTGAACACAAAAACATGTTCACGCAAACTTTCCTCTGCGAGGAATACCAAAAACACAGATCTTTTTATGTATGGAAGCGATAGGATAAAAAAATTCCTAATTACTTTTAAGATTCAATCGTTTTTCTCCGAAAACTCTCACTGCACAGTTGATCTCATATGTTTCCAACATCAGCGAGTACAGCGAGATCGCGGAGCCAAACTCGTGTAATCAAAGTCGGGGTCGAGCCGTTCATAATTTATTCACGATAAATGTATGTAGAACAGAAGAAGCTCACGAGAAAGAGAGACAAAGAGAGTGTATGAGAGAAAGAGAGAAAGAGAGAGATAGAACGAGAGATATGAAAAAAAGATAGTGCGGAGGTATAAATTGTCAAATAGATCGAGGGAACGCGATAAGACAGGGATGTCACTGTCGTACCGGCTGTTTTTGTGCTTTGTGAAATGGCAGACTTCGTGAGAAAAGGTAGTGTTCAGCTGGTGAAACGAGGCAGCGTACAGATAAAACAAGCAGCCAAGGAAGTACGAGGTTTGTTAATTATATTCGTCGTTTGTTGCAAAAAACAAAATCTCCCGTCATCGTCTTTGGATAAAATATCTTATAGCTTCCGAATGTCAGTGTATCCTACGACAAGGAACCGCACACGTTGGATAGGAAGTAATTAACGAAGTGATAGTGATTAGTGGAGTTGCGTGCTGTTATATGGTGTTCACGAGTTCCTTTCGCTCTCATCTCCTTCCCCGGTCATTAATTAATCGACATTAACGAGTTTCTAAACTCTGTCACTAAATACTCGTGCATTGTAACAAATTTCATTCGTTCATAATTCATTATTATAATTTGTATTATTACTGTCAATTAAAAGAAACTGCAAGGAAAGAAAAAATGCTATTTAAATCTTTGATAGATTTCGTGCCGTTCTGAATTTGACGACGAAGCGCCGAGTTTCATCAGACCGTTTTAATTGATAATGAATTACCACGTCGCATCAAACGTTTCAAATCCTCGTCGTCGTTGTCGTCGTCGTTTCGTGATAACAAAATTGTGGAGAAAAAAAAACTAGTCGAGCTGAACATAGGCAAATATTGTATTTACGTAACGAAATTGAAATGGCAGATAAGGAATTCGGTAGTTCGGGCACATGTTAAACTACACGCTTGTACGTCGAAAAGTTTCGAAACATTAAGTGTTTATAACCGAACGAATTTTTTTTTAAACAAATTTTTGTTTTTAACAGTCATCATTTTTGCTGGGAAAATTTTTGCAATTTTTTATAAACCAGCTTCGTTGGTGAAAATGTCGTAGAAAGAGGTTTGATGAAAATTCTTTATCGGTACGCTGGAAAAAAATTTTCTGCGAGCATTGAAACACTAGGAATACATACGAGCTTGTAGTTTAACATAAAACTATGACGTCAATCTGAAAATAATACAAAAAACTCAAAATCCACACTGCAAAACTTTAAGATACGAAAAAATATTGAAAATATAAACTCAATGACGGAAAGAGAGGAACAGGGATAATTCGTTCGAACAATGAAATTAGGCTAACTCATTGATTTAGAAAAGAATTGAAAATAAAAAATTACAGCGGCTGTGCGCGCTCGTCACATCGTCGCTTCTCTGGTTGCCGTTGGTTTCGCACTGTGCGGAGCCGTTGAAACGAGTTCCTCGGTAGCATTGCTCGCAAATCAGAAGGATAATCATGCAATCATCGATACATCGTGGCACTGTGATATGCTCGTCAATATCAGTAGCCGCAATCGAACGGAAGATTTCGAAATTATACTTTTGGAGGTGAGACATGTGATTATTCGCACCAACTGATTATCTTTCATTAAGGCCCGAATTTTTTAACAAAAGTTCACCTAAAGCACGACCCCACTTTAAGCTCCAACTTAAATCACGTGCAAGATTAGGCCCTTACTTGAAAAATCCTGATTTCTCGTGTAGTATGTAACTAGGTAACATTTTCGATTTAGACACATTCCAAGTCGGAGATCAGGATTTTACAGAGCTTGCAAGGGTTGGGGTTAAGCTCGTGCTTAAGTTGAAACTAAAGCTTGTGCCTAAGTTGAAGCTAAAGCTTGCGCTTGAGTTTAACCTAAAATGTACGCTTAAGTTTAACCTAAAGTTTGTGCTTAAGTTGAAGATAAAGCTTGTGCTTAAGTTGAAGCTGAAACTTGCGCTAAAGCTTGTGCTTACATTTGAGCTTAAGCCTCAAACCAACGCTTCCAAGCCTTGCAAAATGAACTTAAGTTCGTGCTGAACCTCGAGTTTTGTTCTACAATACGGGCCTAAGACTCTGTGAAAACCGTACAATTGTTCAGTTTCAAATGGTCAAAATTATAATCTCACGTCCTCCATCAATGAATTTTCAAGAGCATGAAATTTTGTCCTCTTATCCCAAGTATAAATAATCTCCGACAAAGTTGGATCGCACTGTTTGTTAACGATTTTCAGTGTTTCGTATGATCTCAATCGCTAAGAGGCTTTCAAAGGTTTACATCTCAATCTCTGAGAGGTTTAAAAACTTGAACTACCAAAAACTCTTTTGGAAATATTGTAAAATAAAAAAAAATTGTTAAATAGACAAAAACTCCCTATTACAGATGACTGTGAGAAATGTTAATTTATTTATGGAATTGTATACCCACTTTGATGTCATATGGACGATTTTGGGCAACAATTGCACAATTGCACTTAAAGGGCCAAAGTAATTTTCATCAAAAAATGACCAATATAACGATGGGGGGAAAAGAAAAAAATACAAAATAATAATAATGAATATGATTTGCGTCATTAAGAGAACTGTGAATTCGCGACAGTTGCCTCAAGAGGAACGGGCCGAATCAATAATGCGAGAAGCATTCCTCTGGGGTCAAGTTGCTGGACCGATTCTCGGTGGTTGTCTCGTTTGGGGAAGATCGGGACCTTCGATGGTTTTCTCGAGAGCTGTACTCAGCGCGTGTCTCGCGTCGCTTCTTGTGCCAGCAGCATGGAGAGGTCCGTCTCACGTTGCACTTCGTCTCTTTCAAGGATTATGCACCGTGAGTCTATGACTATTTATGATATCGTCTATTGGGCGGTGGCAATTTCAATTTTTTACGCAATAATTATTCTATTAATCATAAATTTTTATGGGAAATAAAAAATTTCCATAAAACATTATCGCGAATGAAAAATGATTCTAGGGTGCAACCATGCCAGCCGCTCATATGCTCGCCATGACGTGGTTCAAAAGCAATCATAGAAGTTGGTACTTCAGCTGTTACGCTGGTAAGAGTCGCTCGAAAGTTCGACATTTTTTATTTGCAAAACTAAATTATTTAGATTCAACAAAATTTCATTGAAACAAACATTATCTATTGAAATTATTTTTAATTTATTTGAACAATTGACACATCGGTCAATTGGTGGCCAAAATAATTATTGGTTAATTGATTGTTTTTCGATCGTCAAAGCCGTGAGTGTTGGATACTGTCTTACCGGATGGATCGGAACAGCGGTCGTACGATCTTTCGGCAGAGATTCACTCTGCTACGGTCTCGTTCTATTAGCCTTGTGTTGGTATTTTACCTTCGGAAGATTCGTCAAGGACTCGCCAAAGTCCTATCAGCACGATACCAATGTAAATAAGCTTTTTTTTTCACACCATATCTTTATTAACGCTTGTACGAATCGTGTATACGTATATAGTGCACTGTTTCGTCTGATATAAGATTGTAATTACCGGTTGTAACCGGATAATGGTATATCGCGTGAAATTTGAATTAACGGAATCCGAACTTTCGTGCTAGGCGGCTGTGATACCTTGGGGAAAGTTGCTGCGATCGGTGCCGGTATGGGCATCAGCTGTTGCTACAATGGGCAATCAATGGGGTGACGCTACTCTCGCTCTCGGTATGACCAAGTATCTCAAGCTCATTTATGGATTCTCAACGGCAAACGTGAGTCTATTGGTAGTTTTAATTAATAGCGCCCGATTATCTATTTATCGATAAATTTATATCTGTGAATACACGGTTTCCTGGATAGAAAGAAAAATGGACACAAAAATATACTTCCTGTTTACCATAACTGTTCGACGCGCGGTCAGTGCGCACTTTTGTCGTTTTCCCGAGTTAAACAATATTGGCCGCCGTGAATATTGGGATGAGTGACCGCTTAGCCGTGGGTTCCACGGTCGACTACTGAGCGGGAGACAATTTTTCAAGTTTCTGATGATTAACGGAAACTCAGTAAAATTTAATCGTAAAATATATTGGCCAGGTTTTTCACAGTTTGCCTGTGACCTCGTGCGAATGCCAGGCACAGCAGTGCATTAGGAAAGTGTGGCTGCGTAAAATAATGGGGAAGGGGGGAAAAGGGTGTAGAGAGAAGGGTGTCAAGGAATATTATCGGAAAAAAGGGGGAGGCGAGTAAAAACTTGAAAAATAATAATAATAAAATACATATGGTGAATTCCACACCAACTCTGTGGCCGTGACGCTCACCATTTATTATTGTTTTCCTGTCAAATATGTTTTAGATTGACGCAAAAAAAAAATGATTCGCATTCATGATTGAAACTGATATCTTGACTATCAGGGCCGTTATCGTTCTTATTCAAATTTACTATTTTGTTTTCTTTCTTGTCCAGATAGGCAGCTGGTGATTCTAATATTCAAGCAAATATTTTCATCCAAACTTGAGGTTATTTTACATGCGGTATGAGATTTATAAATTTAGGTCAACGTGCGTTTTGTCGCGATAAAATAAATCATCGCTTTTGATTGTTATCGCTGGATGACTTTTGCATTCGAATCTTTTATTCCCAGATTATGAATAAATCCTAACCTACAGTTACCATGATTTTTTTTATGGACCATCAAAATCGACAATAAAATACATTTTTTTAGATTATTATGATCGAGAAAGTTAATCAGAAAATATGGAATTACTACGTTAATGATAATGAGAAAATGATTCTTCTGTTTACGGGATTCTAACGTACATTGGAGTATAGTAATGTATCACTAACTTTAAATTATTAAAAAAAAACAAATTGTGTTCTCGTTTCCTTTGAATACAGGATTCTGTGCTAACGACGTTGCCCCACATTGGTCACTTTATGGCCGCATTGACCTGCGGTCTCTTGGTTGATCATGTACGAGAAACCGGAATAGTATCCACTACTACGGCGAGAAAATTGGTAGTCTATACGGGTATGAAATTTTTGTGTTATGTCTCAAATCCCTCTTTATCTTAGCAAAAGGCGTCACCCTCCGGGATGGGCAAAATTCGAATGAGTAACCATTTAAAATATTTTTCTAAAGAAAAGATTACGAATAATTTTTGTAAAAAAAAATACAAATTATAACGTTTTTTTCACAATATCTAAGAGTAATTTCTAGAAATTATTGTTTCATAATGAATGTTAATAATTTTAGTAAAGTAATTATTCAGAATTATGTATTATGTTTACTTCAAAAAGTATGTTGAATGATTTTTCATTGAAATGATACCCATCGCTAGTAACCCTTAAAAGGGTTTTAACCCTTCAAGTAATAACTTTCGTTCAACATATCAAAAAAATATTTCTCTCATATCTCAACCACTCCAATTCAATCCAATCTAGCAATCGAACAAAAAACCGCAATAACAATTCAGGAAACTTTAACAAAGCTGGAGAGTTTGTATGTTTGTTCGAACACGCTAATCTCATAAAATACTAATCCGATTTGGAAAATTATTTTTCCATTAGATAGCCCGTTTATTCGAGAAGGCTCTAGGCTATATAACTTCATGCTATGACCCTAAGAAACGGCGGCAGCGTCGGTTTATTTTTTAGTGATTGGTCCTTTTATTTTTCCACATAATTTCCGGATGGTATTTATAGGTAATGAAATGCACTTGGTAATGTACTCATAATGCGTATGAAACAGATATATAATCCAAATTTAATGCTGCTGAAATCGCGTAACACAGCTAGTCTCAATATAAAAACGATTCAACTAAAAACTTGTGCATTACTTAATCGTGAATTTTTTTTTTTAATCATAGAAACTTCGGCTACGCGAAATGAGTGAAGCTAAAATTGTGAAAATCACTTTTTCATAAACGTGATTTTTGAAAAATGTGGCTAAATGATGAGAAAGCATTTGTACAACTTTTAATTTGCACCTTTTATTTCATATTATTGTGCATAAATTTAAAAAAAACAGACTTCCTAAGTAACGAAACTTTACAACCGATCTTTAAATCCTCGTAACGTTCTTATATAAACGATAATTGATGCTCGTTCAGCTCACTTTATACCGGCTGCTCTTCTTTTCGTGGCCGGTTACGCTGGCTGTCAGGCACTCGGTGCAGCCTGGCTCGGTATAGCGGCGCTTCTTGTATCTGGAACAGCGCCAGCAGGTGCACTCGCGGCAATAGCCGATCTAGCGCCTGCCGAATCGCCGGCATGCGCCGCCGCCGCTTGTGCTCTTTGCTCGACACTCGGAGCTGCCGGTTTACTCGCGGCAAACTACTTCGTCACGCAAGCGCTTCATGGCTCGGTGAGTGTCCTATCCTACACTAATTCATATCTTCTTCTTCATTTTCGCTCTATCCTATTACAATTAAATTAAAAACTTTTACCTATCCATCCTCTACACGAGACATTTCATGCTAGAACGTACCGAGTTCAATCGCTGAATACAAAATCGAATGTTCTTTTTGATCCGTTACTCGAACCGTTTGTTAATTTTTACTTATGAGGACGTCAACATTGAAAAACTAATCTGCTCGTAGAGGGGGATGATTGTGAGCGAGATAAAATAATCAGGAAGCAAAATGTGGAATTTTGTAACTTGTAGAAATTTTTTTGCCCCGATGAAAGAATGCTTTTATGTTTAGTTAAAAATAATCTGAACAATTCTGTATGACATAACGATCGTTTTAATTAATTTTCGAGAGAGACGAAATTATTTTTTACGTAATGGAATTTTTCTGTTTGAGAAATTTTCATTTTGAAAAGTCGGTATTGGTAACACTGTCCGCTGAGGGCGCAAGGGTGTCTTGTGGTAACGTACAAGGTAAAAAAGAAACACTTCCGAAGAAAATACATTAAAAATGCGTAATGATTTTCTTCTTTTTCGTTTTTTGTTTCCTCATAAACGAAGCGTTGCGATGACAAAAAAATGACGAGTTTTAACACTAAACGTACCGACATATAACGGGTCATTCGACCCCTTATGAAATAAACGTTGATTTTTAGAAAGAAAGTCTGAATTTATTAGAGGAAATAATTCGCAACATAACTTCTAATTTCTAATAAAATAATCAAACAAATTTACAGAAAGTCAGATAAGCGAAAGAAATAACAATGAATGTACGAATTTAAAGTAAATTTTGAAAGGGGTCATTTGACCCTCGCTTGGTACGTTTAGTGCTAACAATATCATTTTGTTCAATGCGCGACAAAACATCGGAGAATTGTAATTTGAAAAAATGTCCGGTCTTATGTGCGTGTACTTATGTGATAGCGTTGCAAAATTAGACTACTGTAAAATTACGTATTAGTTAGAACTATCCTGTAGGAATTTGACGCCCAATGAAATCAGCTACAACGCTTTCTTTGCTATGATTTTCATGAAAATTATCACATTCTTCCGGATTTTATTGAAATCAACTATTGTTTTTAATACAGTATAATAAAATTAACTATAACATTTTCTGAATAATAATTAAATGCACTTCCGACGAATGCAATAAAATGCACTTCCGAAGAAAATACCTTAAAAATGCGTCAATGTTTTCTTCTATTTAGTTTTTTGCTTCCTCATAGAAGAACCTTTGCGATAACAACGAATGATGAGTTTTAACAATATCATTTTGTTCAATACGCGACAAAACGTCGGAGAATTGCAATTTAAAAAAATTTCCGGTCCGATGTGCGTGTACTTATGTGATAGTATTGGAAGATTGGACAACTGTAAAATTGCGTAGTAGTTAGAGCTTTTCTGTTGAAATTTGACGCCCAATTAAGGGGGAAATAGGGTTAGGACAGCGTTTTCTCAATGATTTTCATGAATTTTTTTATAGTATAAAAAAATGAATATAATTTATTGAAACTTTGAGAATATTTTATACATATATTTAAGTATATACTATAACATTTTTGAAGAATTTTCTTGAAAAACACCGGGGATATTAGCGACCCCATATTGCAGGTCACAATCAGACTCAGCATTTTGCGTACATTCTGGAAGTCGCAATTTTCATCTGAAATCTAGCGAGGTTCGAATTTACTTTTATTATATGTCTCTCTTCTATATGAACCTAAATGCTATCAAAAAAATAGAAAATTGAATTTTTTACAGGGTTCAAAACAAAATAGCATGATTTTGTGCCATTTTTTACAACATTATTTGCAAAAAAAATTATTTTAATAATGATAATATTCCGATTTTAGGTTCATATAGAGCGCAATACTATGAAGAAAGTAACTACCAATTTTCAAAACGATTGGTTGAAAACTTTTCAAACTAGCGTGTACGCAAGTTCAAAAAAAGTCGTTTACAGAAAAACGCGTTTGAAAAAATAGTACCAAGAAAAACAAGCAATATGGGGTCGCTAATATTTTATAGTATATACTTAAATATATGTATACAAATTTTATAGTATATATTTAAATATATGTATAAAATATTCTCAAAGTTTCAATAAATTATATTCATTTTTTATACTATAAAAAAATTCATGAAAATCATTGAGAAAACGCTGTCCTAACCCTATTCCCCCCTTAATGGCCGAGTAGACCGAGTCGGAATTTTAATTTTTAATTTTGGGAACATATTTTTCAATAGCTTTGATAACAATTTATGAAATAAAAAAAAATCGATTTTTTGAACTGTCTAACCCTATTTCCCCCCTTAAATCAGCCGCAACGCTTTCTTCGCTATGATTTTCATGAAAATTATTGCATTCGTCCGGAATATTATTGAAATCAACAATTGTTTTTAATACAGTATAATAAAATTAAACTATATAATTTCCTGAAAAATAAGTAAGTAAATTTAGGTAACGTGCGACTACGATATACCGTATATAATATAAGTCTGATAATTGTGTCACGTGTGCGTTTAAATGCTTTTACTGAACTCACTCTCGGAAGTTTTTACTTTTTTTTCACTTCTCTTTCCTTATTTCTAATTTTTTTTTAATATGATTTCGACACTTTCTTTCTATGAAGATCGCTGGCTCGTGGCGTCTCGTGTTTGGCGTTGCCTCGGTCGTGCTGTTGACCACAGCAGCGGTATTTCTGGCTCTCGGCAAGGGAGTTCCACAGCCCTGGATACCCTCGGTAGCAAGACCACGTAGTCACGACGTAATTTACGAACAGGACGCTCTCGAGCTCGATTACGAGGACGTTGGTGTACAAACCGAGCCATTCGATCCTTATGGCCTGGACGAAGATGTCGAGAGTATCAAGGAAGTTCCAAGATCGGCGTCGGTACACTCGACAGTCTCGGCAATCTCCAATTGTTGAGAAAAATTTTGATTCAGACAAAGTTTGTACTACCCTCTCTTTTTTTCGATCAATACGACGAATTTATTAGCGAACAATTAAGCGATGCGGACTGATCGAAATTAGCGAATCAAATTATTGACTCCATCTCTTTCCTCATCTTTTATTATTAAAAAAAATGCTATAAAAAAATACCTGTTTATAGAGTAGAAAAATTATATCTCCAACGAAATTTGGGCGGTGACCAAATCGCAAAAAATTGGTTACCCTCGTATTACGAGGTATTTTTCGTTGATGCTAAGAAAGAAACTACTGCTCACTACAAGACGATCTCGATAAGTATATAAATATATATACGTATACCTTACTATCGTCGTGTACACAAATGACACGTTATCGTTTAGCGAAGATAACGAAATATACATATATAGGACAAATAATTAAAAAAACGGTAAATAAATAGATAATAAATTATTCGTTTGTCATTCGTTTGAGAATTCAACGACGAGAATGATATCAAGAGCATCGGAGCAGCAAAGAACTGGATACGAGATATCAAAATAGTGGGGGCGTCTCTAAAAATAAGTTGCTCGAGGGTTATGAGATAACGATAAGAGGGAGAGACAGAGAGAGATGTTGAATTAATATTATGTGTAACCAGTCGATTATTCGCGCTGATAATACCCGAATTTTCGTTTTAACAATTTTTAATTTAATCATAGACTTATATGTAATGTTACAGACGACATATTTGAAATATTTGTATATAATTTTAATTCACTGAATAAATAAACATTTAGCAAAGTAAATGCACAAAGTAATATTATCTTAGTACTATAATAAAGCTGAAGAGTTTGTTTGTATGTTTGTTTGAACGCGCTAATCTCCGGAAATACTAATCCGATTTCAAAAATTCTTTTTGCATTAGATAGCCCGTTTATTCAAGAAGGCTTTACACCATATAACTTTATGCTATAACCCTAAGGAGCGGCGGCGTCGCGTTGTAATAAAAATAAATGTAATAAAAAAAATACTAACACGAATTACCGAAAGCAATGGTTGCGTGGTCTATCGGCAGTTTTGGCAGTCTCTCTGGCCGCCTCTGGACCGGCCAGGTTTTCCGCAGTTTCCCCGTGCCCTCACATTAGTGCATTGGAAGTGGCTGGGAACTCTGAATGTGTCTTAACGAATGGGAATGGGAATAAAAGTGAAGGTGTGTAAAAACTTGAAATATTTATACGGTGGACACGTGAATTAAAAAAAAAAAAAAAAAAGTTGTAACATAAATATAACTAACAAACAGGGGTTAGCAGAAGTGAAACTCAGTACAATATAGTAGCTGGATCTGTCAGGAGAAAATGAGTCACTAACAAAAAATGCCTCCTTTAATAAATGAATTTCTGAAAAGAGAAATAGTTTTTCATCGTCTGTTGATGTTTTTGCGATAAGGAAAATCGACAATTATCGAATTTCATTAATTAATCCTATCATCCAATCGATCAAAATCGAACAAATAAAGAATTTAACAACTAACAAGATAAGTGTCTCATCGCTTCGTTAGTTTTTATCTTGTCATTGCATGTTAAGAAAATTATCTCCTGCCGAATGCATTTCAACATGGTATAAATCTCTCGACGAGAACAAAACTCCGCATTGTGGAGTCGAAAGTTATCGCGTGCAACATAACGAACCGTCTCATACACTTTTTCCTTCTCTTTCTCGAAACAATGCTCGGAATTGTCATTACAGAAAAGGGGGATTCTCGAGTCTTGCAGACAAAGTCCTCTATACATATATACTATGGCTTTACACGGTGGACGAAGCATTTCCTTATTTATCGTACGCACGGATCCCTCTCTACTATATTTTCGAGACACCCTGATACGCACAGCGGGGGACACTGAGAATTGCAATTTGTTGTATGAATCTCCGCGGACGGGAAGAAAATGATTCTTCGCGTGCCACTGTACTGTGTAAAACGACAACGAGGAGTCTCTAATACAGTGAATTGCACGTATTCACTGTCCAGACTCGTATACGGAGAATTTCACGTTAACTCATACAGCATCAAACGAGATAAATTTGATTTTAAATGATTTTTGTTGTTGTATTGTTGTTATCACTGAAAATAGGTATTCCTATTTTTTCAGACTTCTAACTTCATCCTATCTCGTTTTATATATTATTGTCTAATCCACAAATTACAAAATTTGAAGATCTTAGAATAATTTATGAACAATATACAAGAAATTGGATAACGATAAAAATCTGAAACAATTACAGATGTTCTGTACCGAATTTAGGATTCTGTACCAAAAACCAGTACCCTAGTCATGAGACTTCACTGATTTTATTTTGTATCGTTGTTATCACTGAAAATAGTTATTCCTATTTTTTTTAGACTTCTAACTTCATCCTATCTCGTTTTATGAATTATTGCCTAATTCAATCATTACAAAATTTGAAGATTTTAGAATAATTGATGAATAATATACAAGAAATTTGATAATGATAAAAATCTGGAACAATTACAGATGTTCTGTACCGAATTTAGGATTCTGTACCAAAAACCAAAACCCTAATAGTGAGACTCCACTGACTTTATTTTGTATCGTTCTTATCACTGAAAATAGTTATTCCTATTTTTTTTTAGACTTCTAACTTCATCCTATCTCGTTTTATAAATTATTGTCTAATTCAACAATTACAAAATTTTAAGATTTTAGGATAATTAATGAATAATATACAAGAAATTTGATAATGATAAAAATCTGAAACAATTACAGATGTTCTGTACCGAATTTAGTATTCTGTACCGAAAACTAGTACCCTAATGGTGAGACTTCACTGATTTTATTTTGTATTGTTGTTTACACTGAAAATAGTTATTCCTATTTTTTTCAGACTTCTAACTTCATCCTATCTCGTTTTATGAATTATTGTCTAATTCAATAATTACAAAATTTGAAGATTTTAGAATAATTGATGAAGAATATACAAGAAATGGGATAATGATAAAAACCTGAAACAATTACAGATGTTCTGTAGCGAATTTAGGTTTCTATACCGAAAACGAGAACCCTAATGGTGGGATATAATTGTCAATCTGTTCGTCCATCCGTCTGTCCTTCTGTCACAGGCCTGTAACTCTTAAATGTTTTAACCTTTTAACTTTAAATTTGGCATGCAACTAGAGTAATATGTTCCAGAGATAGTCCCTGAGTATTTGTTGAAAAAATATTTTCTTGAGAATTTGAGGGACCGAAAATGGGTGATCTCAATAAAAAAATGTTTTTCTATCCTAGCGAAATACTTGTGATATATAAAAGCATTAAAAAATGCCGGAAACGGAGTGCAATTGTAGATTACTCTGTCTCGTTAACGAATATTTAGTTTTTAACACCCACTTTGAACAAGAGTTCGTAAAAGATTCAATTGTCACGAAATAATAATGACTGTCATGATATAATCAGCACTTTGCCCACAAACACACACACACACACACACGTGCTTCACATATATTAAATGGACATTGTGAAAGGTCGAGGGAAATTCTGCAAATATGATCAAAGGACATAATTTCTTCTTTTATTATGTGTATAATTCGCGGTTGAAACGGACACGCTGGACGAATCGTGATACGTTAGAAAGTAACACGACGTTTCGTAAATTCCGTACGTAAATTTGTCTTCCTTAATTTTATGACTTTCTTTTTCTTATATGACAGAAATTTTTGTCGCGGTGAAAAAAATGAAAATTCGTTCAATTTTACCGGATTCCAATAAAATTCAATATTTTATTTTTGGTATTTTAGTATATACATATAATTTATTATAAGATTTTTTATTTAGACTTGAAGAAATGTATCAAACTGAATTTTCGTCGATCCAGTGACTTGTCGTTACCGGCAATGAAACGTCGAGTAAAATAAAAAATATTCATGGGATTATTCAGTCAGGAGTAAACGCAATTGAATTCCGTAATTCGTGGAAAACTCTCTGTACGAGATCTCATGATCTCGGCGCCCTCGACAGACAAGGAGGCGTCTAATGCGCAACGTGCAACGTCTTTTGTATCTTAGGTAGGCCGTTGGTGTATCCCCATTTTGCAACGAACTCGTTCGCGATGCTAATTAGCGACCTGCTAGTTATTATTGTTTCCCGGTAGGAGCAACAGGGCTCAAGCGATTGCACACGTTTCTTATGAAATGAGTTCTCACACCTCCCCCTTTGTTATCGTTCAATCTCACTTCTTTTTATTTTAATATTGAAAAGACACATATATATATATATATAAATATATATATATTACACTAGTTTACATAATGTCATATTTACAGAGAGAATAGTTGGACAGAGAAAGGGAAGAAAATATGTTAAAATAATAGTCAAAGTTTCATGTGCGTTCGCGAAAAATCGTCATCGTTACAGCTACGAGAAATTTTCTTTTGATTTTTTTTGGTAAAATTGTACTGGTTATCTCACGGCTGAATGTACAGGAACACGTATAATCGTTGAGACATCATTTCATACTGATCTTCTACAACACTGTTTAAAGCTAAAAACAATATATTTGGTTGTCGGTTTTTTTTTTTTAGAAATAAATAATATTAATACTTTAATTATAATCCGTTATGCAATCTCGAACGAATTTTCATTTTACGAAGACCCTCGATGATTTATAATAATCAGAAACGACCGAAAGCGTTATCGGACTTTGTATAGTACCGAAAAGGAATGATTTTGTTTCTTCCGGCAGTACCAAAATCCCCTACAACTTCTTCATAATCGTGTCCTTGTCGTCGTCATCGTCGGTGATTATTTGAACGCTTCTGACGGGTCCGTTTTTCCGATAAGACGGTGTTGTCGATGTAATCATGGTGGCCACAGTGGGTCGTTCGGCATTGATAGCCAGCTGTAACATTCTCAATAGAAGTGCTTCTCTGATGGGTGGTGGTAGAATCTCATCACCCTCGTCGTTGACCTCCTGAGTATAGAATTTCTGACGATAGACGCGTTTCGAATATCTACCCTCTGGATACTCGTCGTAAGCTTGATTCTGATAGATTGGATTGAGAGCTCTCGAGTAAGCGGGTCTTCGCAGTGGCACACGATCGCCATATTGAATTGACAATGACGCTGGATCATAGGCACGACGCGGAACGGGCGTCTGATAGGAAGGCTGATAAGAAGGATAGGGCTGTTGATCGTAGAGAGCATCCTCGAGATAGGTTCTCGGATAAGACAAAGCCTGAGAACCATATTGGCTGACGAGCAAACGTCTCAGTAGAATCTGAAAATCACGTCTACTCAGAGGTGGTGCTATTGGATTGGGTGGTTCAGGCGGTAGAGCTATCGAATCCGCGCGATAAGGATACTCGGGTGTTGCCGAGGGAACAACTGGATAATCACGTTCATCCATCGTTTGAGCCAGAGTTTGCGGTACCGCTCTCAAAATGGGTCGTGGCGAACGTGGCACATCCTGTTCATTGTAAGTCACCAGTGGTCGATGTGAAGCCCTAGGCCTGACGTAATTCTGTAGCATCGGAACACGCGGAGTTTCCTCGGGTTCGTTTATCGGCGTTTCCGTCAGATAATGAACATTGGTGTCTGTGGTGGTTGAGTAAAGAGGCTGTTGACTCGGATGAGGACGATAAAGAATTCTACCGATTGGTATGCCCGTCCTGTAACCCTGTTCCTCATCGCCGTTCGGCGATTGTACGAGAATTCCAGCCGATGACAATTCACGCAAGTAATGCTCGGGCTGTTGACGCACGTAAACTGGCTCGGTCGTTTGCTGATGTCGAACGTATTCACGATTATCACCGGTCATTCTATGAGCC